>JARQOC010000004.1:225256700-226456700 GCA_033576535.1 Allobates femoralis
ATGTGTGGTATCTCTGTTCAAAAGGAAAAAGGGATAAAGAACCTAGGCCTCCACAAACACACCCTAGGACCGAGGGGACCATGGGCGAACCCGGTGGGGTGACCCTGTCTAAGGGGACAAAGGGAAGAACAGACAGTGGGAAGTTAGTTAGAAGTGAGTAGTTAGTTAGTAGTTGGTGAGCGAGTAGTGAGTGAAGGAGGTGGAAGCTAAGTGTGCAGGCGAGAACAGAGAGAGAACCCCAGGGGAACAGGCAGAGTGAGAACAGCCTGGGTGCCCAGATTCAGGACTAAGATAGTGGGATGGAGGGGTTGGTCAAAAATCAGGGAACTGGTCCATAGCGTGACACGGACGCTATAAGCCCGAACCACCGAACCAAAAGCACGCAATCTCCAGGAGTGGTGGCAAAAACCCGACGCAACCGCTGAGAAGGCAGCAGAACTATGGTCAGGAGACAGGTACCAGTTGCCCGACAGGACCCGTGGCTGCTAGATTGGGGCACTGCGTGCAGAGGCGCTGACAGGACAAGCAATGACGTGGCGCTGGGAGAGAGGCCAGAGAACGGAGAGGCACATGAAGGGGTCCGAGGCAAGCTATCCCAATTCATGCGGACAGGCCAGACTGGACTTGGTAGAGAGAAGCACCTGGTGGCCAATTGCAAGTGAAGTGAGTAAACCGGGTGCAAAATTCCAACACTGTGTGAGGCTGTGTTATTCCCCGCCTGCAGAGCCGCCGACTGCCACAGCAGACAGGTTAAAAAGGGCCAGCGTAAATCCGGCTTGACAAAACTATCGCTATACAACACATTTGCCATGGGGTTCCTGCTCCACCTATGGGGAGTAATGACATCAGGCTGCCGCACCAACAACCCCAGAGGTCCGACACGCAGCATCGGTCCATACTGACCGAAAACCGTAGGTGGCGTCACGAATATTCCCTCTATAACCTTTATTCCTATTCCATACTCCTCAAACCCATTGCACCCTGCCAGAGCACTGACTCCCTCGGGGTCACGGAAGCCGGGTCTCGACCCTGTGACTCCCCCACAATACTCATAGCCCGGTTCCGTGGACACCTGAACAGCAGTACTTACCCAATGACTCTGGGCAGCTAGCTTGACCTTGCTCTGGCGTTGCAGGTTTTATATCGTAACCAGCCAATCACAGCGCACCGATGTCATCCAATACACGCACCCGCCTCGGCGTTGCCACACCCGACTCCTGTGATTTGCTAACTCTGGTGCATTATGATTGGTTGGTGGCCCTTTTAAAGATGGCGGAGTTTACTTGTATTTCCACAACTCATATGCGACAGCGTGGTAGCGTCTCTTCAAGCACACTCTGCTGGTCAGATGGTAGGTATAGCGATGTGCATGCCTTGTTCATCTGTACATTACTGAGTGTTTCCTGATACCTCTACCTACTGCCCCATATTTCATGTTTTGTTGAATGCTGTTGTCCATGTAGCTTTCTAGGGATGGTGTTTGTGAGGTTTATGTAGCCAAGGTACGCCCCTCAATGTAATGTTTGACACATAATGTGGCCCTACATAGTACACCTGGGCAATGTATTTTGGCCTGCATTTCTGACTTTTGGGGGGCAAACACCTCCCCAACCTGTTATGTAGTTATACACAAGAACATAGTGTTTTACTACTCTTTTGCTCTGCCTACATAGTGGCCATGCTAATACATGTCTACCAACAAAACCCTATCAAGATTGCTCCATCTACCAGCCTTTCACATGCCTACATCTGGATGTTGTCCTGTGCTGGGGTCACCATATGTATACGCATTAAATAATGTCAGGCTTCTGTGCACTCATGTGCCCAAATTATGCACTGCTCTTTACCTGTTGTCGTAATGTGCCCATTAGTATTGTTACATCATGACTTCATATGTACATGTATGTGTGCTTGTGATGTGGGCTGTGGTTATGTTGCAGATGGGGGACAATCAGGAGTTTGTCCGGGCCTTTCTTGCTATGTACCAGGACCATGAATGCCTGTGGTGGGTGCATTCCCCAGATTACAAGAATAACCAGGTGAAGGACGTGGCCTATGGCCACCTTGTCTCCCTCTCCCAACAGTACCACCCTGGGGAGGGTGGGACAAGAACAGGGTCAAAGCCAAAATCAAACACCTGCGCACCATATTCAAAAAGGAGTACAACCGGGTCCAGATCCAGAAGTCCCAGCGGTCTGGGATTGGAAGTGAGGAGGTATATGTGCCACAACTGTGGTATTATGACCTCCTCACTTTCACTCAGGACCAGGTTGTCCCTCGGAGAATGCGGGGCAACAGGGTGTTTGATGAAGCAACGACGGCCACATCCGAAGCCAATGGCACCGTCACAGGAGGTACGTCTACTGATTATTGTTGTGTCTGATTATCCCTTGGATGTTGTACTCACGTATTCTTTTGGGAAGCAGCTGCAGGCACAATCCTGTAGGTGTTTCCAAAATAATCTGTGTGTTGAGGTGATGGCTCACACACTAGGCTCCTATGTTATTTTTTGTTGATTGTAGGGACACATCACTTACCATGTTGTACCCTCAGGTGAGTTGACTGCACACTTTTCACTGTTCAATAGTGTTGCTTTCATATGTGCAATGTTTGTGTTGACCTAGTACACTGGCTTGGTAATGCTACAGCTGCTTATCTGTACTTTGTCACATACATTTGGAGGTACATGACAAGTGATTTACCATTTTGTTTGGTTTCTGTATAGGAGCCTCCAGAGCAGCAGTCCAGCCAAGAGGGGTACCGTATGTCCTCCCAACACATCTGAGGGAGTTGTGCTGTCCATTGGCAGGCAGCACCTGGGCCGCTCAGTCATTAGTCTAGCCCACACATCTCGACGACTGACTGAAGTGGGCAAGGGGTGCTGTTCACACCAAAATAGCCAACATGGATGGCATCAGTTACTGAGGGGTGGCAGGCTGGTCAGTGCAGCGGAGACCCTGAGAGGCTATAATTCGGTCTGAGCGCTGAGAGGGGCATGACGGCGCCGAGCCATCTTGTCTTCCCACTGGACAGTAGTCATGCCCATGGTCTGAGGGCCTATGTATGGCCCAGGCAGACCTGATTGTCAGGGCCCCGGACAATCCCCTAGTGGTCTATGGTAGGGATATGGGTCACAATCACGTCTGACACAGTAGATGAATACCACATGTGAGAGACGAACCAATAACTATCGCTTAATGGGCCAGGCGTTTAGCAAGTGGGGCCTAGGCAAAGTTAAGTGGGCCAAATGCTAGCCACTTTCACATCTAAGCTTGTGCTGCATTTTGCTCAATTTGCTTTCTGGTTTTTACCCAAAAAGTCAAACGCATGCGTTTGTTCATTGATTTTAATCGAACACATGCAAAAGCATGTAAAGCATGGCGTTTCAAACAGAACGAGCGTCTTTGCAATGCTGCCAAACACGGGAAGAGTTTTGTGCTCTTCGCAAATGGCATGCTTTGCGTTTGAAAACGCACATGCTTTGCATCTTTACATCGTTCCCATAAATCATGGGGAAAAAACGCATGCGTTTTATGCGTTTTTAGCGGAAAACGGCATAGAAGCAAATTTAGCAACGCACCCACTTAGATGTGGACAGCCTAGTTATATGGTAATAGTGACCCATAAGTGATTATCTAGTCAGAATAAGAACATACTGACTCATTTTTTTTCAATCATAAAAAAACAACAGAAATTTAAAAAAAATTTTTTTTATTCGAGACCCATGATGTTTTAATTTGAGACATGTTGTGAGGCTACTTATGCCCTGACTACTTTATGATACTTTGGTCATACACATTTGATGCCTTTATTGTTAGTACGGTACTAAAACATATTTGGCGTTTTTTTTTCGACATACGTCATTACATTGGATTAATTACTTCAGTATGATAGCTTAGATTCTTACAACGGTACCAATATGTGTATTTTTACATTTTTTTCATGTTATGTATTTCGTTACCTTTGGGGCCTAAGAGAGTGGGGCCTATGCAAGCCTTGCCCCCCTAAGCGGCCTGTTGGGGCCAAACCTTTTATTTGTTTTGTGAACACGGTATGTGGTTTTTCTTGTTTTTGCTTATGTCCATAATAAATTATTTTTGGACCGAAAAACTCAGTCTTTTTGTTAATGTCATGTATGTGTATGTATGTACTGATGTTGTATTACAGGCAAGGATGTGTCTCACTTGTATAGGCCACATAACTACTATACACATGGCAAAGTACAGATTTTGACATATGCTACATCCCTTTGGCCCCTAGGTGTGAGAATGGCTTGGTAAAATCTTATAGATGTATACATGGGTCTACAAGTGTGTACCAGGCCCTTAACACATGTTTTTTGGTTTGCCATACAATGATGGGAAGTAGTGTTTTTCCCATTGGATGTGTGATATTGTCAGGGTTACATTGGGTGAGTAATGTTGTATTGTGCTACATACATTGACGGGGTGCCTCCCTGCAGCCCTTCTGTGTTTTTTAAGTAATGTTTGCACATTCAATGCTAATGTGAGCCCTCACACATTTGATTGTGGCTGACAGATGTAGTATGAGCAAAGATGTGTAGAGTACAAAGTCCTGCACCTCTGTGTGTATAGGAAAAACGCAAAATACTGTAGTGGGATTTGCACAATAATTTTATTGGCTATATCCAATTTTTTTTTTTAAATGGCCCGAGTAAAAACCCTTTTTTATGTTTACAATTTTGGGCTTTGGTGGGATTTTGGATCCTGCTTTTTTTTTTTTTTTTAAAAAGCAACAACTATACATACAAAAAGAAAACAATCATGGCAACATGCCACACACTCAACACACAGGGGGCGGGAAAAACAACACAAACAAACATTCATAATGGCTGTTGCAAAACAGCAGGGCCAGCCCCAGGCTGCCCACCAGTGAGACGCTGGATGATGGCCCACATTTCTGTCCAAATTGGCCTGCGCCTCATGGTGGGCATCAACCAAATGCTGTATGGTTTGGTGTCCGGTATGGGAAACAAAACAACATCAGGAACATGTTTTTCGGAGTTTAACAATGTTCTGTGCATGTGTAACCATACTTAGATTTAGCAAATGATCTCGCACTTCCCTTTCAGGTGGTGGTGAGGCCCTTACAGGCCACCCGCCCACAGCTGCTAGGCCATCTGCATTTATCAAAAGCACAAACAAAAAACATTAGTAATGCATTATGTCCGGGTGACACAGGCCAAATTCTAAACAACTTTCTGGTTTAATATGGGCCACACTTACCATCAGTGCCACCTACACCAGGCTCACTATCACCCTGTGGGGACCATTCCCTGACAGGGCTGTCAACTGGGCTGGCTACATTGGGTGGAGGGGTGGCAGGAGGTGACGGCGTTTGCTGCGGGTGGTGTGTGGCTCCTGGGCCTGCGGGTTGGGGCTCTTGGCGCCCTTCCAGGTGGGGTGGAGGGTGGCCTTGGTGGGTCAGAGGCTGGGCTGCCAGGTGCAAGGGGGGCTGCGAGCTGCTCCTGAGGGGGACTCTCAGCAGTGATGAAGGGTGCCCTTCCAGAAGAAGGATGGTGGTGGGCTGCAAGTGGTGTTGCTGCTGGGGGAGTACGTCTGGGGGCTGGTGGGTTGCCGCTGGTGATGGGCGGTCTGGTGGGCTTTCCGCCTCCCCTGTTAGGTTGAACATATTTTTTTTAAATCAATTTGCACCATCACCAAAACATATAACATCACCAATATCATTTGTATGAGTGTGAGGAATGACTTCAGTCAACATGTACATGTTTGTTGGTTTGGGCAAAGTGATGTGATGTCAGCTGACTGTGCAAGACTGTACATGGCCGTGGCCAAACACACAGTTTTGTGGCCATGCAGTGCACACACGCATATAGTGGTGGCCATGACAGTGGCTGTGACACACAAAATTAGGACATTAATATTGTGTGTGCAGACCTATGGTGTGGATCCAGGGGAGTAATTATGGCATATTGGGCAACAAACCACAGTGTTAAGTTAGAAACAAACAATACTGACCCATCCATATACATCAAGGCTAATGTACAGATGCACATGACCACACAGGGAACAGGTGGTGGACTGGTCATATGCCAGTATACATTTATGTTATGTGTAATGGATATTTTGGCATTCCCATCACCATTGTGTGGCAGGCTATATGTCACACAGCACACAGATATTGCCTGTATGTGTAATGGTGGCCATTACATGACTTACAAGAAGTAGATGTTGACTTCAGGTTTGTTAGACAGCTATGTGTGTTGATCTACTGTTAAAACGGCAATGTTTACGTCAACAATGCCAACACATAGTAGTGTACTCTGCACCTTCATGTTGCATTTTGCACACCTTGCAGATGCCGATAGATGAAGCCTCATCATCTACTCAGGGCACCTATTGGACAAGCTACACTTCCATGTGGTGATACATGTTTGCTTGGTGTTGGGATGAGGTATGTGTGTATCACAATTACTCACCACGCAGCCTCCTAATCCGTGCATGGATGTTGGCAATGCGCCCTGGACACTTGTATTTCAAGTCCTTCTTCTGGATCTGCTGGGTGGTGCGGTCCACACCCAGTCTCCTGAGCAGGGCCCTCTTCACTTTGCGCAGGATGGCCTGTTTGTGGAGACGTGGGTGCTGGTGCCGATGGTGGCACCAATAATCCTGCCTGTCCAGAATGACTATGAGAATTAGCAGCTCTGGCTTGCCCCAAGCAGCAGCTCTCTGTCCTAACGCCATCGCTACCTCTGCAGGGAAGGGAAAGCCCCTGGCAGGCAGGGCACAGCATCCAACAACGACATGACATAATAGCGCACGCTGGTTACGCCGAGGAGACTTGAGGGCCCAGACAACTTAAGGCACAACAGAGTGGTGAGCCTTTCAGGTACGCCGTGCCGTCACCAAACTAAATCAAGAATGAACCGCAGGGTGATGGACGTGCGTAGCAAATGGAAGACTTACATGCGTTACTATGTAATTTGAGGGCCCATATGGTTTGTGATTTCTGTATGCTCAACATGTAGGTTTTGACATTGCAGCCACCAGCAATAGGAATTGGATTAATCAACATATATTTGTGTATATAAATTCATACACCAATCATCAATATCGGAGGATTAAACATTTAGTCAGGACGTGCCAACATCATACACGCAGTATCATTGTGATGCGCTAGTCCATGACGCTCGTAGTTTGACTGCCTTTCCTGACACTTGTGAAGCAGAAGAAGAAGATGAGTCTGGTGAAGAATGCACAGATCATCAAATATAGCGCCTTAGACACGGGCAGCCAATGGGAAAGCAAGATAAGCCACCAATTGCTGCAGACGGGGCGCGGAAAACAGCACGCTTAGGCACGCCTATGGGATTGATTCCAGAATGTCTGAGCTCGCTTTCTACATCGCTATCACCCTGTCACACTCCACGATGCACTATCGCCTGGTGGATATCGCCTGATTTCACAGCAGTGCAGGGCAATCAGGCGACGCTCCCAGCGGCGTAACTAGGTTTCATGGCGCCCGGGGCAAAGATCGATTTTGGCGCCCCCCCCCCAGAGTAGATGAGGATCGGGGGGGGGGTGTTGTCAGCTTGCAGCCCCGCCACCCCTGCAGCCTTGGTTGCGGGATGGGGGGGGGTTGCCGCCAGCGCCCCCCTCTGAGCTGCGCCCGGGGCAAAGGATCCGGCTGCACCCCCCTAGATACGCCCCTGGACGCTCCGTAGAATCACCCAGTCACACGCCACTACGCACATGCGATGTGGTTTCCACATCGCCGAATTTGGGAATTGCCAGCGTTCTCGCCGGCGATATGGCGGCAGGTGACGGTACCTTTAGACACAGATGTATTCCCAATTTTTCATCAGTAAGTGCTTATAATGAGCTGATTTTGTGGATAGATTAGAAACATTTTGTTGATTTTACAGCCGTGAGAATGAGGTCTAGGAAACAATCTGTTCACCATTAATGTCATGTTAGCAGATACGGAAACACTGCTTTTTTGCGCTTTTTAATATATACCGTATTTTTCGCATTATAAGACGCACTTTTGTTCCCCCAACTTTTGGGGGAAAGTGGGGGGTGCGTCTTATAATGGGAATATACGGTTCTTTAGTGCTGGGGAGGCTGTGCAGTGGTGTCCGGAGCCGGGGCGGGCTGGCTGCTGTCCTCAGGAGGCAGCGGGAGGTCACGTGCTCCCGCTCATTAACCTCCTCCAATATGCACTGCACTGCCGCTGTCCATCACCTTGGTGCTGAAACCAGCACCAAGATCTGGACAGGGGTGCAGTGCATATCAGGTGTGCCTGCACTCACTTCCCTGTGCAGGCACAACTTGCCCCCATCACTGTGTAAAGCTCCCCTGCTGGCGTGCACAGAATAAAAATAAAAAATCATTACTTCACCTTCCGACGATCGCGCTCCCTTCTGCCAGCTGATCGGTGACTTCCTGCTTTGGTCTCGGCATCAGGAGTGCATAGTGATGAAATCCGATCACATGATGCACTCTGGTCACATGACCCGATGCCGAGACCAAAGCAGGAAGTCACCGATCAGCTGGCTGAAGGGAGCGCGATCGTCGGAAGGTGAAGTAATGATTTTTTATTTTTATTCTGTGCACGCCAGCAGGGAGCTTTACACAGTGATGGGGGCAAGTTGTGCCTGCACTGGGGGAGGTGAGTGCAGGCACAGGGATAAATGTGCCTGCACTGGGGGCTGAGTGCAGGCACAGGGGCAAGTTGTGCCTGCACTGGGGGGGTGAGTGCAGGCACAGGGGTAAATGTGCCTGCAGTGGGGGCTGAGTGCAGGCACAGGGGCAAGTGTGCCTGCACTGGGGGCTGAGTGCAGGCACAGGGGCAAGTTGTGCCTGCACTGGGGGGGTGAGTGCAGGCACAGGGGTAAATGTGCCTGCAGTGGGGGCTGAGTGCAGGCACAGGGGCAAGTGTGCCTGCACTGGGGGCTGAGTGCAGGCACAGGGGCAAGTGTGCCTGCACTGGGGGCTGAGTGCAGGCACAGGGGCAAGTTGTGCCTGCACTGGGGGGGTGAGTGCAGGCACAGGGGTAAATGTGCCTGCAGTGGGGGCTGAGTGCAGGCACAGGGGCAAGTGTGCCTGCACTGGGGGCTGAGTGCAGGCACAGGGGCAAGTTGTGCCTGCACTGGGGGGTGAGTGCAGGCACAGGGGTAAATGTGCCTGCAGTGGGGGCTGAGTGCAGGCACAGGGGCAAGTGTGCCTGCACTGGGGGCTGAGTGCAGGCACAGGGGCAAGTGTGCCTGCACTTGGGGGTGGTGCAGGCACAGGGGCAATTCCGCCTGCACTGGGGCAAGTGTGCCAGCACAGGGGGGTGAGTGCAGGCACTGGGGAAAGTGTGCCAGCACTGGGGGAGGTGTGCCATCAATAGGGGATGTGTGCCATCACTGGGGGACGTGAGCCAGCACAAGGGGGTTATATCCCAGGATGAGGAACAATGTATCAAGATGAGGGTGCTATGAGGGACATGTGTCCTATATGATTTGTAAGACGGACACTGGCATTATAACACGGACCCCATTTAACATTAAAAAATATTTTTTTCTCTTTTTCTTCACCAAATTTGGGGGTGCGTCTTATAATCAGGTGCGTCTTATAAAGCGAAAAATACGGTAATTGGAATCTATTCTCTTTATTGCATTTTTGCTGTATTCAGAAAAATTAATTTAGAAAAATACATGGTGTCTAAAGTGAAACATGGTGGTGGCAATGTCCTTACGTGTAGCTGCATGAGAGCTCCTGGCGGGAGCTACAGTTCATCGATGGCATCCTGAATGCATGTGTGGCACCCCTATGGCAAGGCGCCACAAGGAGGTACTGCACCCCAAACAGAAGGTGTAGTGCCTCCGTAGCCATGGATATGGAGGACCCTACAGAGTCTGTACCCCAACACCCATACAGTAGGCTGCCTTAGTACAGGGGACCGTATATTCAGTAGGTCTTAGGGGGTGGAGCCTAGATGAGTGGGAGACGGGGAGTGACGGTTAGGAGACTAGTCAGTCAGACGGTGTAAGACAGCAAGGAAGGCAAACGCAGGGGAACCTGCGGTTGTGACAGGAGGGCACTCCTTAGGAGAGGTGTGACCCAGACAGAAAAGGGGACACTCCAGGACTGGTCGGAGACGGCTGGAGAGTCCAGGTCATCACTGGTACACCGGAACTGAGGCAATTAGTTAACGGTCTATCCCTAACCGCAGACCAGCAGGCTGTGGGCCCCGGCATAAGGGAGCCACAGCACCCATCAAGTAGTCCAACATCAGTCCCTCAGCTGGGTTCACGACGCCTTAGCAGTGCAGAGACTTTAGGCAACAGACCCCGAGGACTAGAGACTAGACTGACGAGTGGGAGTGCAGAAAACCATCAGGGCAAAGAAGGGAAAAGGACTAGGAACGCCATTTGAAAGACACCTCTGACAGACTCTGGAAAAGCCTCCAAAATTTGCAGCTACAATCCCCATTAAACCAGACTGTACTGTGTACCTTTTCCACCTGGTGCAAGTAAAGAACTGTTTCAGCTGATCTGGTGTCTGTTCTCCTTTCCTCCGTCGCTCGGAGGGCCTCTACAGCATCATCGAGGTGACGACTACTACTCCCCTCATTCCCCCCGCTGCCCTAAAGTAAAGCTCCACCTGTGGGAGCTGTACTACCAAAGCTGCATTCCCATCACCTCAGCGGCCGGCCGCAGTGCTGGTAACTACCATTACCAGGTACCACAGGTGGCATCACGTTACAATCCCCCCCATCATCGTTACCATCACCCCGCCACGGAGGGTCCAGGGCACGGAACCGGGAACCGACTAGCCGTGATCCCCACTGAAGTAACCCCTGTCCCGGTATCCAGGTACCCCCTACCCTGTCGACCGACTCACATGGATATACTACTCTGTATTGAGAAAGAAGTGCTACCATCACTCTGGTCTTTAACCATTCACCCCCGGGCAATTTTTCGTTTTCTGTTTTTCCCTTCCCTTCTTCCAAGAGCCATAACTTTTTTATTTTTCCATCAATATAGGCATATGAGAGCTTGCTTTTTGCAGGACAAATTGTTCTCCTGAATTACATAATTTATTTTACCATGTAGAGTTCAGGAAAATGGGAAAAATTGCTGTGAAATTGAAAAAAAAGTGCAATTACGCGTTTTTTTTTTTTTTTTTTAATTTATATACTCGTGTATAAGCCGACTTTTTCAGCCCAAAAATTGGGCTGAAAAGTGCCCCCCCAGCTTATACGCGAGTCATATACACTATAGTGTGGTGGGGGCTGTGTCCGGGCACTGCAGGAGGCAGGAGGAGGTGGGGGGAGGCTGCAGAATGAGCGGCATGTCACGTGGTGCCGCTCATTAATTATGCATGGGGACCCGCGGTCACATGATCGCAATCAAACAGGAAGTGCGGGGAGGACACCGGGATTAGAAGCCGCGGGGCACGCAGACGGAGCAGCTGGAGGACCCGGGTGCCTGCAGACCCAGGGTGAGTTAGATCACTGCTGGGGGGGCCTCTGTATACATGGGGGACGGTGAGACAGCAGGGGAGCTGTATACCAGTGCTGGGCCTGTATACCAGTCTTGGGGGCTGTATAGCACTGCTGAGGGGCCTGTATACCACTTCTGGGCCTGTATACCAGTCCTGGGGGCTGTATAGCACTGCTGATGGGCCTGTATACCACTTCTGGGCCTGTATACCAGTCCTGGGGACTGAATAGCACTGCTGAGGGACCTGTATACCACTTCTGGGCCTGTATACCAGTCCTGGGGGCTGTATAGCACTGCTGAGGGGCCTCTATACCACTGCTGGGCCTGTATACCACTTCTGGGCCTGTGTACCAGTGCTGGGGGGCTGTATAGCACTGCTGAGGGGCCTGTATACCACTGCTGGGCCTTTATACCACTGATGAGGGGCCTGTATACCAGTGATGGCGGCAACTGTATACTAGTTATGGCCACTATATACCAGTAATGGCTGCTATATACAGGGATGGTGGGCTATACCAGTGATAGGGGCTTTATAACAGGACAGTGGTCTGCTGCATTGGTAGTTTACTGTTTCTATTTAAAATAAAAGTTCAACATTTTGTTTGTATCTATTTTCATTTTTAAAATTTTTCAGCACTGGTAGCTGCTGCATTGTCCACCCTAGGCTTATATGCGAGTCAATAGGTTTTCCCAGTTTTTGGGGGCAAAAGTAGGGGGTCGGCTTATACACGGGTCGGCTTATACACAAGTATATATGGTATTTACCATGTTCACTATATGGTAAACCTGACAAGTCATATGATGCCTTGGGTCAGTACGAATTTGTAGATACCAAACAGTATACTTTAACTAAGTAGTGAAAAAAAATGTAGATTTTTTTACAGAAAAAGAATTGCACTTTTGGGCCATTTTCTGCAACCTGTAGCGTTTTAATTTTTCAGGATCTGTGGCTGTGTGATGACTTTTGTGTCTTGCGCTGATGTTTCTAATAACACCATTTTTGGGTGGATACTCTGTTTTGATTGCCCGTTATTGCATTTTATTGCAATGTTGGGGTGACAAAAAAGCATAATTTTGGCATTTGGACTTTTCTTCCATTTCGCAGTTTACAGACATGATTAATTGATTTTATATTTTGATAGATCGGGCATTTCTGAATGCGGCGATAATAAATACGTGTATTTTTTTCATAGTTTTATTTTCATTGAGGCCAAAGGGAGGTGGTTTGAACTTTTATGTTTTTTTTTCATATTTTTAAAAACTTAAATTTTTTCTTTATTTTACACTGGCCCCTAGGGAGCTTCAGTGCTTAACAGTCTGGATCGTGCTCAATCACAGGTCTTTGTACAGAAGAAGTGATCAAAAAGTTAACAGCACCGATTAGATTGGTGATCTGATCTGTGCTGTGAGTTAAGGTACCGTCATGCACAGCAATATTGCTTGCAATTTCACTTGCAATTTGCTGTTTGCAGTGAAATCATGGACACATTGTTCTATTTTGTTGCTGTGTACAAATGGAACAATATGTCCATGATTTCACTGCAACCAGCAAATTGCCAGTGAAATTGCAAGCAATATTGCTGTGCGTGACGGTACCTTTACACATCTCAGCTAAGGCAAACTGCTTTTTTTCTTTTCTCTTGTGGTACGCTTTTGCTGAACTGATCTGTTTTCCATAAAGCGCACCACCCACGCACACTGTGCATTTTTGCTCCGTTTTTTTCTGCTGCATTTTTTTTCCCATTTAGAATGATGCCCTATGGGAGAAACGGAGGAGAAAAATGTCACAAAACTAACATGCACTTACGAAAAAACAGATCAATCCTCCAGGCAAAAAACGGATCACTCAAAAATTTCCCAGTCTGAATGGCCAAAAGTGAAAACCTTTTGACTTGGCTGGGAATTCATTTGAGTGATCTGTTTTATGCAGTGCACTGCAAAAAATGGAACACAAAAACGGATGCAAAATCACACAGTCGGAATGTAGCCTAAGGGGAAAAGGTAATCATCAATTAACAAGGTCCAAATAGTTGTATGTGGAGCAAGGAGTAATCCTGCGCCAGTTCCTGGATGATTGATTAAAATTACAAAATAATATTTATTCATTTTCTGCAAAAATTATTGTTCACAATGAATACTTCTTTAACCCCTTCATGACCCAGCCTATTTTGACCCTAAAGACCTTGGCATTTTTGTCAATTCTGACCAGTGTCCCTTTATGAGGTAATAACTCAGGAACGCTTCAACGAATCCTAGCGATTCTGAGATTGTTTATTCGTGACATATTGGGCTTCATGTTATTATTAAATTTAGGTCGATAATTTTTGCGTTTATTTGTGAAAAAATAAAGAATTTAGCAAAAATTTAGAAAATTTCGCAATTTTCAAATTTTAATTTCTGCTAAACCAGAGAGTTATGTGACACAAAAGAGTTAATAAATAACATTTCCCACATGTCTACTTTACATCAGCACACTTTGGGAAAAAAACTTATTTTTTTTGGTAGGAAGTTATAAGGGTTCAAAGTTCATCAGCAATATCTCATTTTTCTAGCAAAATTTACAAAACCATTTTTTTAGTGACCAATCACATGTGAAGTCCGTTTGAGGGGTACATGAAAGAAAACACCCAAACGTGACACCATTCCAAAAACTGCACCCCTCAAGCTACTCAAAACTATGTTCAAGAAGATTATTAACCCTTCAGGTGCTTCACAGGAACTAAAGCAACGTGGAAGGAAAAAATGGACATTTTAATTTTTCTAATAAAAATGTTCATTTAGCCTCAATTCCTTCATTTACACATAAGCAACAGGATAAAATGGATCCTAAAATTTGTTGGGCAATTTCTCCTGAGTACACCGATACCTCATATGTGGTCATAAACCACTGTTTGGGCGCACGGTAGGACTCGGAAGGGAAGGAGCACAATTTGATTTTTTGAGCTAATCTTCCATTCAAAAAGTGAAATGGCACTCCTTCACTACTGAACCCTGCCGTGCGCCCAAACAGTGGTTTATGACCACATATGAGGTATCTGTGTACTCAGGAGAAATTGCCAAACATATTTTAGGATGCATTGTATTCTGTTGCCATGTGAAAATGAAAAAAATTAGTCAAAAAGAGCATTTTTGTGAAAAAAAAAGGTACTTATTCATTTTTACGGATCAATTTGTGAAGCACCTGGGAGTTCAAAGTGCTCACTATGCATCTAGATAAGTTCCCTGGGGGGGTGGCTAGTTTCCAAAATGGGGTCACTTGTGGGGGGGCTCCAATGTTTAGGCACATAGGGACTCTCCAAACGTGACATGGTGTCCGCTAACAATTTGAATGGAAAATCAGTTCAAATTGTTAGCGGACACCATGTCATGTTTGGAGAGCCCCTATGTGCCTAAACATTGGTGCTCCCCCACAAGTGACCCCATTTTGGAAACTAGACCCCCCAGGGAACTTATCTAGATGTATAGTGAGCACTTTGATGCCCTAGGTGCTTCACAAATTGATCCATAAATGAAAACTTACTTTTTTTTCACCAAAAAAAATCTTCTCTTTCCCTTTTACAGACTAATTTGTGAAGCTCCTGGGGGTTCAAAGTGCTCACTATGCATCTAGATAAGTTCCTTGGGGGTCTAATTTCTAAAATGGGGTCACTTGTGGGGGAGCTCCAATGTTCCAATGCCATTTTTTGGCACTGTACCCAGGCTTTTCCAGTTGCTCTGGTGCCGGTGGCAAACTGGGGACTAAAGGGGTTAATGCCAGCTGTTTTATTGGCAGCTGGCACTAAGCCAGAGATTCATAATGTTGGGCCAATGTTAGACCTGGCCACAAGGAATCTCTAGTAAAAAGTCAAAAAATACAACACACACAGAAAATCTTTTTGTTTGAAAAAAAAAACCACAAACAAAATTCAGACTCCATCTTTATTATAAAGATTCGACGTAGTCCACAATGAAGGTCCTACGACGCTCGATTGCCTCTGCTCAATCCAGAGACTGCAGCAAGGGATCAAGTGTCCTCTTCCTCCAGTCTCTGGGATCAGAGGTATGGTGCACTGTATGACAATGATCTGTCAAAGCGTGCACCATGACTATAATCCCACAGACTACTGCAAGAGGACACTTGATCCCTTGTTGCACCCATCCATCCATCCACCCATCGAAGCATGCAACCATCCATGAATGTACACACACACATCCATCCATGCACACATCCACACACACATTCACACTTACACGCACGCATCCATGCATGCACACATCCACGCACACACACATCCATGCATGCACACATACATCCATGCATGCACACATACATCCATGCATGCATACATCCATGCATGCACACATCCATGCATGCACACACATCCATCCTTGCAAACATCCATCCATGCATGCACGCATTCACATTTCCACGCACGCACACATCCACGCAACGCATCCACACGAACACACACATCCACGCACACATCCATGCATGCACATATCCCTCCATTCATCCACACATCCATGCACGCACACATCCATCCATGCACCCATCCACGCATGCCCACATCCACGCATGCCCACATTCACACATGCACACACACATCTATCCATACACTACATCCATCCATGCACACATCCATCCATGCATGCACACATCTATGCACGCACACACCCATCCATCCATGCATGCACCCATGCCATCCATTCACCCATTATGCACCACTCACCCATCCATCTATCCACCCATGCACCCACCCACCCATCCCTCCACCCATGCACCCATGCATGCATGCATGCACCCACTCATCCATCCATTCATTCATACTTACCTCATCCAGGAGGAGGAGCCCGGGAGAGAAGGAGAGGCCCACACCAGACTGCCAGTGTGCAACGGCGGGTGCATCCCGCCGAGAGGTGAGGATTGAGGCATGGGGGGGTGTCAGCTTCCTCAGCCCCCTACATGATCACACCAGGAGGGGGCTGAGAAAGCTGAGAGGTGGATGCAGTCCGCTGGCGGTAACAGTCATTTACCGCCGGCAGGCATACCGCCGGCGGATGATTGTTACCGCCGGGTGGGTGGGGTAGGAAAGGGATCAGTGGTGCCCTGGAGTGGCAGGGGGCTAGGAGGGGGAGGGCACCTGCTGTCCCACCCCTCCAGATCTGATTGGAGAGCTCCAATCAGATCTGGAGGGGGTTACTTTCTCTGATTGGCAGTCTCAATTTCAACTGCCAATCAGAGCGAGTTTAGCCTCGGGGGGGCTAAGCCACCCCCTCGGGCTAAAGTATGGGTCCTTGCGATCCTGTAGCTCCGGTGACGTTTCACTGACACCGGAGCTGCAGGAGCGCAAACAACCCATGACGTTATAGAGACGTCATAGGTCGGGAACGCACCGACTTTCATGACGTCTCTATAACGTCATTGGTCGGGAAGGGGTTAAAAAAGTTCATTCCATTGTTGGCAAAACAATCTATGATTGAGTTCTGTGCGATATTATGTCCAATTTGACTTTTTTCTGTTTTTTTGTTGTTGTTCCAATATACACAAATGAAATAAACATGTGTATAACAAAATGTGTAATTGCAATAATTTTCTGGAAGAAATACTTCATTTTCGGAAACAATTTCAACATATATATAAGTTTAGATCCAGTGCCGTAACTTCAGGCCCAGGGGCCATGATGCAAAAGCTCCAACGGGGTCCCCAATTATTGGAAATCTTTAATAGTATTAGTCTTTTTCTATAGGCCAAAGGGACCTTTGGGCCCCCTAGGCTGCAGGGCCCGGGTGCGATCACAACCCTTGCACCTGTTGCAGTTACGCCCCTGTTTAGATCCAAACTTGATCCCCCTCATATGCTGCTAATTCCCAGTCTTCTGTGTATTATCGCCTAGTCAAAAATGCAATGTATTACATTTCCAGCAAAGTGGATGAGATTTATAGAAATATCATACCCATTGTGCTACTTTTTTACTGAGCGTTAACAGACCTGCATTTTTCAAATCAGCAATACGTCACTCCTTTTTGCCCTACTTCTGCATTCTTTACCTACTTACAGTTTAAACCCTGAGATAAAAAACTCACCAAATACTCAATGTGTGCACGTGGCCAAAATACATACAAGCAACAATACCTTGATAAAAACGCATAAATGACATGATGGAAAGTGCAATAAAACACAAGTAACCTAATTTACTTAATAGGTGCAGAAAATCTGCAACATCAAAAACTCACCCAAAGGTCATCATGGGAATGCAGCCTAAAATTTCCAAATTTCCAAGTTATTTATTCTATCCACTCTACTATCATATAAAAATAAAGTTTTTCATTTCCCTATATGATTTTAGACAATGACAAAAAGTCATATGAAAAAGTTTGGGCACCCCTCTTAATCTTACTCATATTTTTTTTTTTAAAATTTGTTTTTTGCAACAGCTATTTCACTGTGAAATATGTAATAACTGATGGACACAGTAATATTTCTGGTTTGAAATGAGGTTTATTGTACTACCAAAAATGTGAAATATGCATTATTTCAAAATTTGACAGGTGCCAAAGTATGGGCACCCTTCTGATTTTCATGATTTGAATACTCCTAACTACTTTTTACTGACCTACTGAAGCACTAAATTGGTTTGGTAACCTCATTGAGCTTTGTACTTCATAGCCCGGTGTATCCAATCATGAGAAAAGCTATTTCAGGTGTCCACTTGCAAGTTGTTCTCCTAGTTGCATCTTCTCTGAGGAGTGGCATCATGGGCTGCTCAAACACAGCTCTCAAATGGTCTGAAAAATAAAGGTTGTTCAACATAGTTGTCCAGGGGAAGGATACAAAAAGTTGTCTCAGAGATTTAACCTGTCAGTTTCCACTGTGAGGAACATAGTAAGGAAATGGAAGACCACAGGGCCAGTTCTAGTAAAGGCCAGAAGTGTCAGGCCAACAAAAATATCAGAAAGGCAGAGAAGAAGAATGGTGAGAACAGTCAAGAACAATCCACAGACCACCTCCAAAGACCTGCAGCATCATCTTGCTGCAGATGGTGTCACTGTGCATCGGTCAACAATACAGCGCACACTGCACAAGGACAAACTGTATGGGAGAGTTATGCGAAAGAAGCCGTTTCTGCATGCACACCACAAACAGAGTCGTCTGAGGTATGCAAAAGCACATTTGGACAAGCCAGTTTCATTTTGGAAGAAAGTCCTGTGGACTGATGAAACAAAGATTGAGTTGTTTGGTCATACAACAAGGCGTTATGCATGGCGCCACAAAAACACAGCATTCCAAGGAAAACACTTGCTACCCACTGTCAAATTTGGGGGAGGGTCCATCATGCTTTGGGCTGTGTGGCCAATGACGGCACTGGGAATCTTGTAAAAGTTGAGGGTCGCATGGATTCTACTCAGTATCAGCAGATTCTTGAGAATAATGTTCAAGAATCAGGGTCAAAGTTGAAGTTACGCCGGAGATGGATCTTTCAGCAAGACAATGATCCAAAACACCGCTCCAAATCTACTCAGGCATTCATGCAGAGGAACAATTACAATGTTCTGGAATGGCCATCCCAGTCCCCAGACCTGAATATCATTGAACATCTGTAGATGTTTTGAAGCAGGCTGTCCATGCTCGGTGACCATCAAACTTAACTGAACTGGAATTGTTTTGTAAAGAGAAATGGTCCAAAATACCTTCATCCAGGATCCAGGAACTCATTAACAGCTACAGGAAGCGACTAGAGGCTGTTATTTTTGCAAAAGGTGGATCTACTAAATATTAATGTCACTTTTCTGTTGAGGTGCCCATACTTTTGCACCTGTCAAATTTTGAAATAATGCATATTTAACATTTTCGGTTAGAAGTACAACAAACCTCATTTCAATCCTGAAATATTACTGTGTCCATCAGTTATTACATATATCACACTGAAATAGCTGTTGCAAGAAAACAATTTTATACCAAAAAAAAAGAGTAAGATCAAGAGGGGTGCCCAAACTTTTTCATATGACTGTATTAGACACAGACAACAGTTAACATTTCGGCATACCCAAAGTATTTCTATTACCACAACTATTTTCTTCACCTTTAAGATAAGTAGTGCTGGAAACTTCCAAGATTGGTTCAGCAATAGGAGAGTCCATGGCCCTTGAGATCCAATCTGCAGATTATACCAGGGAAACAGTTACAAGAATTGGAGGAAATGTAACAATTATATAAATTAATTATTATATTAATTATCATTAACTCAAATATAAATAACTACCGTATACAGATTTTAATAGGACAAGAGAAGTACTTAAATGATTTGTCTTACCTGACACATCTCCTGTCCATATACCCTACTTTGGCATATGGATTGGGACTCCGGTCACCCACAGACAAGGGAATGTCCGGTGCACAACACAATACAATAGATACAATGGTGATTAAAAAAGGTAGGAAGGCCCTAATGAAAGGGAGATTGAAAATGGATCACCACCTGAGGCCAACCTATGTCTGCACCCTGTGCTCCATAACATCCCTAAGCGGGTCCTTACCCCCTGCCACTGTCACGTGCCTTGTCCCTGTGCTGTACCTCCATGTGCTGTGGCTAGTGCGAAGGATAGTGCACTAGAAGTCACCTCTACAAGTCTAGTCTGACACAGGGGAAGGAAGACAGATAGGGCAACATAGACAATAAAGGATATAACTCTATCACTACGGCTGTAGCAAAACTCCAGGACTGCAAACGACTCCACACCAGACTCTTCAAGCGATTTGCTCATGCCAAAGTGGTCAGAATAGAAATGACTCTCTATAGATGGCAATAAATGATGAATCATGTGACTATTTAAGGTGGAGGGGAGTGGTCAAAAACTGTCAGCACCTAAGATTGGAGTAAAAAGGAACAACCAGAAAGGAAAGAGTCCTTAACCCTTTCTACAATCAAAGGAAAGCAAATATATTTAAAAACCAAGAATTTCACAAGTCAATGTGAAACTCAGATTCCGGACCTGGCAAAGGTCTCCCAAAGATGGGAGACACTAGTGACAACTCCCCTGAATAAGTTACACTGAAGATTGCCTCTGTATTAGTAGTTTCTGTGCTGACAAACTCAAACCATCCTTGTATTGAATGGATTGAATTTGTTTGCTTGCTGCCTTATATTACTACAGCTCCACAGCAGGGGTAGGCCCACATTACCATCGCTTAGCAAAATCAACTGTTTGCCTGGGGGTGCAAAGAGCAAGACCAAGGGTAACCTGGTGATTGCATTGGATTCCACACTATAAAAGAGCTTGTCTCTGTTGGAAAAATGTCTTTAAATTACTTTTAAACTCTTAAGGCCCCGTCACACACGTCAATGTCGCCAGTCATCTGATCGCTGGCGACATTGACGGTTGATCGCTGGTGAGCTGTCACACAGGCAGACTCACCAGCGATCAGTACCAGCGAGAACGCTGGTATCCATGTAAGCAAGCGGTAACTAAGCGCCGCATGGCGCTTAGTTACCTGCTGTTTACCATGGATACCAGCTCCCAGCGCTTGCTGAGAGGCGCTGGGAGCTAGCTGATCGTGCGTCTCCCGGTGTCACACGCAGAGATGCTGCGTGTCCACCGGGCGACCATCGCCAGGTTTACGGACCTGTCAGAAAACCTGGCAACCTGTGACCATTGATTCACCATGTCACAAGCGTCAATATCGCTGCAACATCACGTGCAGAAGCGACAATGACAGCGATATTGACGCGTGTGACGGCCCCTTTACAGAAAATCCTCGCAGAAAACTGACGCCATTGTACTAGTTATGGTGTATAATGTAATCAGTAATTATCAACCGTGATATAGAAAAAATTATTTAAAAAAAGAAGAAAATAATTATATAAGTATGAGATTCTAACAATTAAGGGAAGCTGGGAATCTAATATAATGTAAAAAGCTCAGTTTAACATTTTTGAAATCTCTAAATTTCCATTCTCCTTAGACAACCCTTCTTCAGCAAGTACATCCGATTTCTTGGACAAGGGTCTTGGCACAAAATTAGCACTTTTTCCATAGGTTCAATTGGGGTAGGACACCCTCCATAAAAGTATATCCTATCCTACTATATAATCGTCTAATTCTGTCTGTAACGGAAATCCCGGTCGCTGATTGGTCGTAACCAATCAACGTCAGGTGCAGTCCGGCCACGAATTGGCGCGGTATTTGAACCACGCACGCCACCACTACCGTTGGGAGATCTCTCAACGGTAGCTGTGAATCATCTCCTGCCGCACAGAGGTCAGCGGCGACGCAGCCGGGACATGCTCAGTGTAAGACGCAGCAGTGACCAGGCCCCCGCTGTGAGATCGCTGATCGGGTCACAATGGGGGTACCGTCACACTTGGCGACGCTCAAGCGATCACAACAATATGACCTGGTAGGGACTCCCGACGGTAGCCCGCGGCCATCTCCTGCCGCACAGAGGACAGCGGCGAAGCAGCCGGGAGATGACTGGCGCTAGCCGGTCATCTCCCGGCTATTCACAGTGGAAGTGCCCCGACCGCCATATTGAAACACCCAAGTTATGGGTATTCCAATATGGCGGCCGGGATTCAAATCCCCCGCCAAGTCGCGTGGGACAACGACCAACGACCTCAATACTATGCCCTTGAGTGACAGGGTCCCAACGACCGCCAAATTGTTACTGCATTGCTGGTGAGATCTGACTGTTTGACATCTCATCGGCGACCACGTAGTGACGCTCCAACGATCCCTACCAGGTCGTATCGTTGTCAGGATCACTGGAGCGTCGCCAAGTGTGACGGTACCTTACTGATCGCTCATTGCATTATTCTTAAATCTTTATTAATAAACTACATACATGTTTATATAACCGTATATACTCGCGTATAAGCTGAGTTTTTCAGCCCAAAATTTGGGCTGAAAAGTCCCCCCTCGGCTTATACGCGAGTATAAGGCTTCCCCCGTAGGTATACAGGCCCCCCCATCAAGATCCAGGGCCCCCCCCACCTTGCGCGGCAAACCTGTAAAGTAAAATCATACTTATCAGTGTCCTGTCACGCCGTCCCCGCTGCCGACATGACGATCCCGGGCTTCATTCCGCGTCTTATGCCTTCCTGTGGTCGCGGGCAATGACGTCATTGCCCGCGACCACAGGAAGCCGGAAGCCGGAAGCCGCGGAATGAAGCCCGGGATCGTCATGTCGGCAGCGGGACGGCGCGACAGGACACTGATAAGTATGATTTTACTTTACAGGTTTGCTGCGCAAGGAAGGGGGGGCCCTGGATCTTGATGGGGGGGCCTGTATACCTCCGGGGCTGCTGCTGTATACAGCCCTGGGGCTGCTGCTGTATACACCCCTGGGGCTGCTGCTGTATACAGACCTGGGGCTGCTGCTGTATACACCCCTGGGGCTGCTGCTGTATACACCACTGGGGCTGCTGTATACTACCTAAGGGCTGCTGTATATACCTCTGGGGCTGCTGTATACACCACTAGGGCTGCTGTATATACCACTGGGGCTGCTGTATACACCACTAGGGCTGCTGTATATACCTCTGGGGCTGCTGTATACTACCTCTGGGGCTGCTGTATACTACCACTGGGGCTGCTGTATACTACCACTGGGGCTGCTGTATACTACCACTGGGACTGCTGTATAGTACCACTGGGGCTGTATATACCTCTGGGGCTGCTGTATACTACCACTGGGGCTGCTGTATACACCTCTGGGGCTGCTGTATACTAACCACTGGGGCTGCTGTTGTATATACCACTGGGGCTGCTGCTGTATACTACCACTGGGGCTGCTGTATATACCTCTGGGGCTGCTGTATACCACACTGCTGGGGGCTGTATACCTGTGCTGGGGTCCACCCTCGGCTTATACACGAGTCAATAGGTTTTCCCAGGTTTTGGGGGCAAAAGTAGGGGGGTCGGCTTATACACGGGTCGGCTTATACACAAGTATATACGGTAGTTTAATTTATTGGTTCCTGACAATATATTTGTCCTTATTTATGTCTGCTTATGAGCACAGCATCTTATCAATGTTTCCACCAAGAACTAGAAAAATAAGTCATCAAGCTTATTTATCTGTTATGACCTTGGCAATAATTCCCTCTCAACCCTTGAATAAAGCAATAAAGAGAGCATCTCTATAACTTTTATTGTTCTTTTTTAATGGAAGCCATATTGGATGCAATTTCTAAATGTTGATATTTCTATATATTTAAATAAAAGTTGAAATTATGTACAATAAACAGTTAGGTGCATGTTGGGTTTTCCTATATATAGATATATAAAAAGTTGAAAGTGTTTGGATTTCGTAATACCGTCAATCGGATGCTATGTGTAATGTTTGATAAGCTTATCTCTCCAACCACTCTGATAAGAAGTGATTTGGTTGAGTTAAATCTTGTAGAGGAAATAGAAAAACAAAATATAACCCCACTGAAAAAAAATGGTTATTACACTCACATCACTGCAGAATAAGAGGTGAATAAACTACTTTTATAAACTTTCACATAGAGCTTTAGGGACAGAAAGGGATGGCTACAAATGGATTACTATGGTGCAGGAACAGGTTAAAACAGGCTGGGGGGTCGTTTGTAGAGGTCAGGTTCCCTTTAAACTCTGCATCAAGACCAAAAAAATTTCAGAAGATTTTTTAGAGAGCTGGTTAACAACCAGAGCATTTCACTTTGTTTATTATTTTATGCACTTGAAATATTCTTAGCAAAATTCAATGGAGAAAATTGTCACAAATATAATGATCCTACAGAAAGACATGGCTCTTCACTCAATCATTATTAACTTCCTGGCATACTTTCCACGAGTGCCTGGCAACATGAAGATTAGTCACAATGAGTCCAGTAATAACCCTTTTTCCAATCTTCTCCTGTATTTTGCCATCATTGCTGTGTCTGCTCCGTACATCTGAAAATAATGTTCTCTCTAAGGGTACTTTCACATCAGCGGTTTTTGCCGATCGCGGCAGATGCGGTGAAAAAACGCATCTGCCGTGATTAACGCATAACCGCTGCACTTGCGGCACAGTTGCAGCAAGCCCCATAGAATGTCTATGCGGGCTTGCGGCAGGTGCGGCAAGTGCGGTATCGGCACTTGCGGCAGGTGCGGCCGCAAAAAAAACGCGTCTGACCGCGTTTTTTTTTGCGGCCGCACCTGCTGCAAGTGCCAAAACCGCACTTGCCGCATCTGCCGCACACTTACCGCAAGCCCCATAGACATTGCATGGGGCTTGCCGCAACTGTGCCGCAAGTGCAGCGGTTATGCGTTAATCACGGCAGATGCGTTTTTTTCACCGCATCTGCCGCGATCGGCAAAAAACGCTGATGTGAAAGCAGCCTTAGGCTAGCTTCACACTACGGTTTAAGGCATCAGGTTCTGTCCGGTTTAAACTGGACAGAACCTGATCTGGTTGTGCCTTCCATATATCCCTATGGTGCTGGATTGGTCCAATTTGACCATCTGGTTTTGTGTATTCTGTGACTGATCCTGTTTTGTCCAGTTTTTCACCGTCCCCAAAAACGGAGCCTGCAGCATATTTTGGCTCTTGTGAAAAAAATCGGACGAAACCAGAGAGAAATGGATCTGGGGCGTTCTGGCGCCCACAACATGGAAGTCTATCGGCACCTATGGGCGTATCCGTGAAAAACATTGAATCGTTTCCCGGATCCGATTTTAAGCACAGAGCATGCTCAGAAATGCTGCCGTGCAAACTTCAGCACCATGGACAGCACTACTTCTAGTACAGACTGTGAATTCTGCACCAAAGACAGCGTCAGAAAACGAATCCTGCAAATAACAGGATTCGGGACCATATTTGGCCACACTTTCAACACATCCTGTCCTGTCAGATTCTGTCCGGGTGATCCTGCAAAAAACAGGATTCACCCTCACAGCCAAAAACCATGGTTTGAAGCTAGCCTTAAAGCAAATAATACAAACTGCAAGAAAATCCCAGATGGATTCAGAAAGGTCTGACAAGTGCCATACACTTCTGCATACATGGCCACAAATCTTACTCTATTCACAGACTGAAGTAAGATTTCAGGAGCATCTCGTCATGAATTATATGAACTGTGGCATCACGTTTCTGCTATGCTTCCGTCCTGACCCAACTCCGCTCCTTTTGGTGGAGTTGGAATAAGTAGAAAAATGTTTGAACAAGTCCAAGTTGTGTAAAAATTTTGCAACTTTTCAAAGCAATTGCCGCTCATCTCCCGTATCTCCGGTCCGGCACCCGTGCCCCTCACCCTCCGGAAACTGCCTCTAAAAAACATCATTGTCAGAAGCTTACTGTCCTCTCCAGCAGCTACAGGAACCTTTCCCTGCAACCAGAACAGGTGCAAAACCTGTCCATTTATTATGACAATGGACAAGATAAAGATTCCCAGGACAGATAAGGACTACAAGATCCCAGGTAACTTCAGTTGCATCACAAAGCAATGTGGTGTATTTAATTATATGTACCAAATGTTCAACAGGTGGCATGTATGTAGGGGAGACCAGACAAAAATTCAGAACAAGAATGAAATCTCATTGCCACACAATAAAAGAAAGGCGTATGAATCTATCTGTAGCAAAGCATTTTTGCAGCTCTTACCACAGTATACCAGACATGAGTCTGCTCATTTTAAAAAGTAACTTCAAATCTCAGAAAGAGAGAAGAATTTGGGAATACAAATTGATAACGACCTTTGACACATTCAAAACAGGATTAAATGTCTCACATGGATTCATGCTTTTTTATATCAATTGAAAGGGCATTTGGGGATATCACATCTTCGAACAGACCCCAGTTAGAGGACAATGAAATTTTGACACTTTTTACGTAAGCTGTCTCGCATGGATTCATGGCTTTCTACACTCACTGAGGAATGTTTAAGTCTCCACACACCACTAATCATAGAACAATAAAACAATCTGTTCCACTTATCTCGGAATTTTGATTTTACCTCCCCAGCTCCTCTCCTCCTCCCAAGACTGACTCTGCTTTATGTCACATGTCGTATTTACTGCATCATCTCACCCTGCATATATGTGTGTGCCTTCAGAATTTCTGTCATTATCAGCCTGATGAAGGCCATAGTGTCTCGAAAGCTTGCTTTGCTTACCATCTGTTCAGTTAGCCATTAAAAGGTATCAACCACAGAGGACTCTCAGATTCTAATATTTTTATATCTACTGGCTAACACGGTATAAACATTTTTTACCTTATCCAATTGAAATAATATTTTTTAAATCATAAATGCTGGCCTACTGAAAAGTATGTACAGTGAATACACTCAATACTTGGTCTGAGCTCCTTCTGCATGAATTGCTGCATCAGTGTGGTGTGGCATGGAGGCAATCAGCCTGTGGCACTGCTGAGGTGTTATGGAAGCTCAGGTTGCTTTGATAGCAGCCTTCAGCTCATCTGCATTGTTGGGTCTGGTGTCTCTCACCTTCCTCTTGACAATACCCCATACATTCTCTATGGGGTTTAGGTCAGGTGAGTTTACTGGCCTATCAACCACAGTGATAATATGGTTGTTAAACCAGGTATTGGTACTTTTGGGCAGTGTGGAAAGGTGCCAATTACTACTGGAAAATGAAATCTCCATTTCCAAAACGTTTTTCCACAAAGGAAAGCATGAAGTTCTCTAAAATTTCCTGGTAGATGACAATGCTGACTTTGGTCTTGATGAAACACAATGGACCTACAACAGCAGATGACATGGCTCCACAAATCATCACTGGCTGTGGAAACTTCGTATTAGACCTCAAGCAGCTTGGATTGTGGTCCTCCAGTCTTCCTCCAGACTCTGGGACCTTGATTTCCAAATGAAATGCAAAATTTACTTTCATCTGAAAACAACATCTTGGACCACTGAGCAACAATCCAGTTCTTTTTCTCCTTGGCCAAGGTAATATCCTTATTGTGTTGTCTATTGTTCATGAGTGGCTTGACACAATGAATGCGACAGTTGTAGCGCATGTCCTTGATACATCTGTGTGTGGTGGCTCTTGAAGCACTGACTTAAGCAGCAGTCCACGCCTTGTGAATCTCCCCCAAATTTTGAATGGCCTTTTCTTAACAATCTTTTCAAGGTTGCAGCTATCCGGTTGCTTGTGCACCTTTTTCTACCATACATTTTCCTTCCGCTCAACGTTCCATTAATATTCTTGGATGCAGCAGTCTGTGAACAACCAGCTTCTTTAGTAATGACCTTTTGTGGCTTACCCTCCTTGTGGAGTTTGTCAATGACAGCCTTTTGGACACCTGTCAAGTCAGTAGTCTTCCCCAAGATTGTGTAGGCTACTGAACCAGACTAAGGAACCATTTTGAATGCACACTAAGCCTTTACAGGTGTTTTGCGTTAATTATTCAAATTTTCTGAGATATTGAATTTTGGGTTGTCATTGGCAGTAAGCCATAATCAGCTTCAACCTGAAGGTGCCTTGCTCATCTGAACAAGCAATTATACGCAAGTACAAACAAGATGGGAATGTGCAGCCATCATACCGTTCAAAAAGGAGCGGTTCTGTGTCCCAGAGATGAACCTGCTTTGTCCAACATGTTCATATCAACCCAAGAACAAAAGTAAAAGACCTTGTGAAGATGATGGCAGAAGCTGCTAAGATCCTGTCATTATCCACTGTGAAATGAGTACTGTATCACCATGGGTTGAAAGGCCACTCTGCTAGGAAGAAACCATTACTCCAAAAGAAACATAAAAAAGCTAGAATAATTTTTAAAAATGCACACAGGAACAAAAACCTATATTTTTGGAGGTTTATGGTCTGACAAAACTAACATTGAACTGTTTGTCCATAATGACCATCGTTACATTTGGAGGGAAAAGGGAGAAGCTTGGAAGCCTAAGAACACCATCCCAACTGTGAAACACAGGGGTGGCAGCATCATGTTGTGTATTTTTTTTTTATTTCTGCTGCAGTAGGCACTAGCGCACCTCACAAACTAGATAGCATCATAAGGGTAAAAGATTATGTGGCAATACTGAAGAAACATCTGAAAATATCAGCCAGGAAGTTAAAGCTTGAGCAGAAATGGGTCTTCTAAATGGACAATGACCCAAAGTATACTGCCAAACTGGTTACAAATTGGCTTAAGTATAACAAAGTCAATGTTTTGGAGCAGCCATCACAAAGCCCTGATCTTAATCCTATTGAAAATGTATGGGCAAAGCTGAAAAGGCAGGTGCGAGCAAGGCGACCTACAAATGTGAATCAGTTACACCAGTTCCATCAGGAGGAATGGGCCCAAATTTTTACCACTATTGTAAGAAGCTTGTGAAGGATATCCAAAATGTTTCACCCAAGTCATATAGCTAAGAGCAATGGAACCAATTACTAATGAAATGAATGTAAATTGTGACTTGGCAGAAAGTAATAAAAAAGCCTTAAAACAGATATTACCTTTAAATTATCTTCCTGCAGCGAAGTCTTTCAAATGTCATAAATTTAGTTGTAGAGCAAATGTATACTATATTGGATATTAGAAATCATTCACTAAAGATCATCCGGCTTTTGGGACTTATGAAATAGTTAGGTCATTTATCATACTAAAGTGTACTTTGGCAATTTGCACAGTGCTAAAGTTCTGTGAGGCTCGGAAGAAGAGTGAGGATATGAGTGACTTTTCTTTGGTGTATTCTTCCTGCAACCCACCTGAAAAGCGCTCAATAAATTTGAAAAAGAATGACCATAAGTCTAGCATTGTCAAAACAAACCTCCTGGGTATACTTTCCATCTTTTGGAACCTTTTAACCACTTCACACTTTTAAAGCCATGAAGAGAAAAACCTGTTCTTTTTTAAATGTCATCTGCTTGTAAGCTGCTACTATTAATATATATATTTATATACAGTACAGACAAAGAGTTTGGACACACCTTCTCATTCAAAGAGTTTTCTTTATTTTCATGACTATGAAAATTGTAGATTCACAATGAAGGCATCAAAACTCTGAATTAACACACGTGGAATTATATACTTAACAAAAAAGTGTGAAACAACTGAAAATATGTTTTATATTCTAGGTTTCTTCAAAGTAGCCACCTTTTGCTTTGATTACTGCTTTGCACACTCTTGGCATTCTCTTGATGAGCTTCAAGAGGTAGTCACTGGAAATGGTTTTCACTTCACAGGTGTGACCTGTCAGGTTTAATAAGTGGGATTTCTTGCCTTATAAATGGGGTTGGGACCATCAGTTGTGTTGTGCAGAAGTCTGGTGGATACACAGCTGATAGTCCTACTGAATAGACTGTTAGAATTTGTATTATGGCAAGAAAAAAGCAGCTAACAGTCTATTCAGTAGGACTATCAGCTGTGCATCCACCAGACTTCTGCACAACACAACTGATGGTCCCAAAGCCATGTATAAGGCAAGAAATCCCACTTATTAAACCTGACAGGGCACACCTGTGAAGTGAAAACCATTTCCAGTGACTACCTCTTGAAGCTCATCAAGAGAATGCAAAAAGTGTGCAAAGCAGTATTCAAAGCAAAAGGTGGCTACTTTGAAGAACCTAGAATACATGACATATTTTGAGTTGTTTCACACTTTTTTGTTAAGTATGTAGTCATGAAAATAAAGAAAACTCTTTGAATGAGAAGGTGTGTCCAAACCTTTGGTCTGTACTGTGTATATATATATATATACAGAGGAGATGAATCAGAAAAAAACATTTCCATTTTTTTACTGATGTGTACTATCAATGCAGGTACTCCAGCATCTGTAATATGTCAGGTGCACATACCCTGACTGTGCATTATGACGAGTCCTAGTAGAACGCCAACATACTGTGCATGACAGTGTACCATGCACTGCAATTCTAAATTTACAACCACAGACTTATCACATGTATTACTTCATATGTTTCACCTGTGTATAATCGAGCTGCCTCCCAGGTGACAATCCAGACTAGTGCTAATTCTCTAAACACTTCAGTGATTATCACTGGATATATATGAACTTTAAAAGTCAGATTCCAAAGAAGAATCTCCTGAGTATGTGAATTCAGTCAATGTACAACAAATTGCATAATATAATCATTAGCTAAAGTTAGTGTTATGAGCATTTCCTACATTTAACACTTCCATACACTAAACTCATGGCATCATTTTAATAAATTCTTCATCAGTATCTTTTCTATACAAAACATCTGCCATGTCACATTCCTACACAGCAATCTTTGAATTGACCCCAAATCCAATATTTACCTGTGAGGTAACTTGCAGGGTGATGTTCAGAGGGGATAATATCAGCACATTGATATTATTTTTAATCCACCAGATACTAGATTAGACACCAAGGATGTTTCTCCCATGGGAAGTTGGTGTTTCTTGTCTGGCATATGTTTGGATTCCTTCAAAGTTCTTGCTTTCTCCCTGTTTTGGACATGTGAGGAATTTCAATGAGAACTAAGCTCTTTTACATGCAAATCCGACCTTTCTCCACACATTGGCCAATCAGTGATACTTTCCAAGTTGTGGAAATCAGTGCCTCTCTATAAGTCATTGTGTGGACGGATAAAAGAGACACAGTGGAATTAGGATGAGATTTAGAGCACTGAACAAGCAGATCTTTGTGAGACGTTGAGGCTTACAATCTTTCCCCAATGCCCTTCCCTGAACGGCAGCCAATAGTGCCGGAGCATTAATTGTGGCCATTATTAATAGGAGGAAAACTTCAATTACCATTTTTTAGTACAATAAGAAATTTTGTACTATATTTTCTTTTTTTGTCACTTGACTAATGAGATTTCCTGCTGCATTTACGTTGGAAACATTTCATTTTTCATTCAGCTGGAGACATATTGATGATAAGTAACATAACTTTTATTATTGATACTCTCATGAGAATCAGGAAATATAAACTCTTAGGGTATGTGCACACGGGGGCGGGTTAGTGGCGGCGGCGGCTGGGCGGGACCCGACAGGAAGCTCCGGAGCCGTCCACCGGCTTCCTGTCGGGTATGTGCGGCGGGAGACGGGCGGGTGACGGGCGGGTTAGCGGCGGCGGTGTTGCAGCGGCTGGAAGCAGCACATGATTCTGCTTGCAGCCGCTGCAGAACCGGCCGGAATATAGAGCAAGGTCATTCTTTGCTAACCCGCTGGGAACCCAGCGGGTTAGCAACGGATGAGCATGTGTAAACCGCCGCTGTGTGCACAGCGGGTGTCGGTTTACATAGGTTTCTATGTTAATCCAAACGCCGGTTTGGATTAACATAAATTTGCATGAAATTTATGTAAACCGACCGGCGGTTTACACACCTAATCCGGCCCTAACCCGACCAGTGCGCACATACCCTTATTCTGTATTATTGTTGTATCAATCTTTTTATCTTCTCAGAAAGTACTGTTAATCTTTTATTTAGGCTGCTTTCACATCAGCGGTAATTTGTAATTCGCGGCAGATGTTGCTGCACCTGCCGGATCTGCCACATACAGGCCGACTTGCAGCACGAATCCAGCTAACCCCATTCCTTCTCTATGGGACATGCGGTCAGGTGCGGCAAGTGTGGTATGATCATAACATCATATTTCATGGTCCAATGAAATGTACATGACATTGTACAGTACAGACACTACTAGGCTCAAAGTAGCTTCCAACATTTCATATAGATCACAGTTAAAGGCACTCACCAAACAAAATTGTTCATTTTAGTGCATCCTTGAGAGGAATAATAAAATAAAGCTAGTGATCTATTCATTTTATTTATATTAATTTTTTCACAGGTGTATCTCCGAATAGAGAATGAAAAAAAGTTGACTCGCCCACCTGTATTTAATTACCTCATATTATATTATAAGCCTAATTGTATTATTTTTTAGTAATACAAACATATGTCCTGTGGTTACATGTTCATTTTTGAGCAATGAAGAAACAGCAATTTTTGAAGTAAAAACACTTAGAAAGAGTACGGTAATTTGAGTTATTGGAGAGAGTACACGGAGGACAATATACCCCATGACAGTCTTTAAAGGGAACCTGTAAGCTCGTTTTTGTCCCCCCAGCTATCACTGGCTGTAGCTGCAGCTTTATAATACCAGTCCAACCATCCCTGTCTGAGCTAAAAGTGTAATGTTAAAGATGAAAAATAAAAGCATTTATACACTAACATTTTCTTATGGAAATAAGGCAGTCAGTCTACACCTTGCCCTGGCCCTATTGTGCCCGTACGATTGTTTTGTCGATTTGTCGTCGTTTCTCGACCACTTGTCTTTGTCTACCCCCTAACTTGTACAGCGCTATGTATCCTAATAGCGCTATATAAATACCTAATAATAATAATAAAATAATAACCTTGGAGACTGTAGTCTATCTGGCAGGTAATAGTTAACATTTCAGCCAAATGTCAGAACATGCTTCGAGACCTGATGCGATGCCACAACCCTGTGACTACAATAGGCGGAGCTAAGTCTTCATAGCACATAATGATTTGGCTTGCTTAGCTCCACCCACTATGATCACATGATCGTTATATCACACAGGTCCTTATGACAAGAGAAGTTAATAGTGAGTTAACTATTAACCTGCCAGGTAGACTACAGCCTCGAGGATGTAGTCTGACTGCTTCATTTACATAAGAAAATGTAAGTGTTTAAATGCTTTTTGTCACTCCCTACGGACGGATCTATCAGGGGGACCCACTGGACCGCAAATATGGCGGCTGCTGATACCAGATAGGGAGAGCCGACCGGTGACAACAGGTAACAGCACAGGAGCCAGGGCACGAAGTACAGAAGAACTGCCAGACCCGACCTAGGACAAAAGGAACAAAGGTTAAGTACAGCGAACCAGACTGCAGAGCCCTAACAGAGAGAGACCTGGGGCTGCAACTTCAGTAAGATAGAAGTTGCCCTGGCAAAGTCCTGGAGTGTCTGAGACCTTTTTATCCCCAAAGCCTGCTGGTGATAGGCCGGGAGGAAGGGGTGGAGTAAGGGTGAGCTGTCTCCATAAATGCCTGTAAGCACGCGGGCCCGCCCCCTATGTGTGCCCTGGGAAGGAAGATGAAGGAGGAAGTGCAGCAGGCCTGGGAGCTTGGACCCGGGCGGCATGTCTGCGGGGACGGGACCTGAACCTCAGGGAGCAACGGTGGATGACCGGAGCATGGCCCCCCTGCCCCTGGACAGGACGTGAGGAGGTAAAGGAGATAAGTGGAGAGGAGGCAGGCTGCAAGGCAAGTGCACCGGGCCGTGAGGTGGTGACACTTTTATTTCACCTTTAGCATTACACTATGAGCTCAGACAGGGATGGTTTAACTAGTATTATGAATCTACAGGTACAGACAGAGATATCTGGGAGGGCAAAAATTACCTGACATGTTCCCTTTAATGGGGTGGAAGGAGGGAGTGTGCGAGTGACACCTTGCACTACCTGACACCACCACATTGGGGATGGATGTGAGTAGTGAGTGGAGTGACAAGCTGCACATGCGCAAACCCGGAAGTAGTGTGACTTTTTGGTAGTGCATGACCCTAAACATGCCAAATGAGCAAGAAAGACGCTGACAACAGCGTGAATATGAAAAATAGATGGGCGAGTCCTCCTATAGTATTAGTGAAAAAAACACATGCGCTATGATTTTAGAATTAAAGGAAAACTGTCAGGTCAAAAATCCATATGTAACTGTTATTATTTTCTAACTCCCCTATGTGTGCCCTGGGAAGGAAGATGAAGGAGGAAGTGCAGCAGGCCTGGGAGCTTGGACCCGGGTGGCATGTCTGCGGGGACGGGACCTGGACCTCAGGGAGCGACGGTGGATGACCGGAGCACGAGCCCCCTGCCCCTGGACAGGACGTGAGGAGGTATGGGAGATAAGAGGAGAGGAGGTAGGCTGCAGGGCAAGTGCACCGGGCCGTGAGGTGGTGACAGTAGCCCCCCTCCAGGCCCCCCCGGTCGGCGGCCGGCAAGGAACCGCCGTAGGAGACAAGGAGCGTTGACGTTGCCCGTCGGCTCCCAGGACTGCTCCTCAGGACCAAACCCCTTCCAATCGACCAGATACCATGTGGAACGCCCTCTCTTCTTCATGTCCAGAATGGCACTGATCTCGTATTCGTCGTTGGCCGAGACCGGGGGAGGACCACGGGCTTGAGGAGGGAACGGTGAAAAGAATTATGTATACGTAGAGAAGGAGGCAGTCGTAGCTGGTAGCTCACGTCATTGAGCCTTCGGATAACCTCGAACGGGCCGATGTAACGAGGACCGAGCTTGTAGGAGGGCAACTTGAGGCGGACGTATTTTGACGATAGCCATACCTTGTCTCCTGGCTGGAATGGCTGGGAATCGAGTCTCCTCTTGTCGGCGTGGTCCTTCATACGCCGGGATGCTTTCTCCAGAGCTGCTGGGTCTCGTTCCAGATGGTGACAAGTCGCGAGCCACGGCCTCTGCCGCCGGATTAGGAGTCACGATATCCAAGGGTGTCGGAATCCTTGGGTGCTGCCCATATACAATAAAAAATGGAGTGTTACGTGAGGACTCACCTACATGATTGTTGTAGGAGAACTCCGCCCAGGGCAGTAGACAATGTACATAAGGGGATGCCCAATCGTCCGTGTTCCGTCCTTGGACAAGTGGATGATAGGCCAGCAAACCAGCAACTCGTTTCCCTGCGGGGACTGCCGGAGATAGGCGAACGAAATCACAAGTCATCAAATCGAGTTTGGAGGGAACGCCAGCAACCGGGGACAGTGATCCCTACAGAACAGTTGAGGCCAGACGGGGTGCCAAGGGAAGACCAGGCAGAGAAACGAAGTGACCCATTTTGGAAAACCTGTCCACTACGACCCAGATGACGGTGTTACCAGAGGAAGCAGGAAGATCCGTGATGAAGTCCATCGCGATGTGTTTGCCAGGGTTCTGATGGTATCGGCAGGGGCAGGAGCTGGACGGCGGGAAGCTGCTTGGGGGTCTTGTTGCGGGCACAGGAAGAACAGGCAGAGACGTAGTCCGTGACCTCTTGACGCATCCCGGGCCACCAGTAGTGCTGGCCGTTCAGCTGTAAGGTCTTTGTTAGCCCTGCGTGCCCAACTAGTAAAGAGGAATGTCCCCAGCGAAGAACGCGTTCTCGGTTCGGCTCGGGCACCAGTGTCTTACCTGGGGGTACCTCTGACAGTCGGAGCGGTGCTACCACAATCACCTTGGGTGGATCGATAATGGAATGGGGTTCCTCCTCTTGATCGTCAGTGAGAAAGGACCGGGAGAGAGCATCGGCCATGATATTCTTATCTGCTGGACGAAAGTGAAGACGTAGTCAAACCGAGCAAAGAATAAAGACCAACGGGCTTGGCGAGGGTTGAGTCTCTGGGCGGACTGGAGATAGGCCAAATTCTTGTGGTCGGTGTAGATGACCACAGGGTGCACTGCTCCCTCCAGGAGGTAACACCACTCCTCCAAGGCCATCTTGATGGCAAGCAACTCACGGTCACCGATGGAGTAGTTCCGCTCGCAGGGGGAAAGGGCCTTCGAGAAGAAGCCACATGTTACTATGGCCCAGAGGAGGATTTCTGCGTGAGGACGGCCCCGCTCCCGTGGAGGATGCGTCCACTTCCAGAAAGAACTGTTTCTCTGCAATGGGTCCGTGAAGGGCCGGTGCGAAGGAGAAGGCCTGCTTGAGCGCCAGGAAGGAGTACTCAGCCTCTGGGGACCACTCATTCACAGAGGTCCCTTTGTGTGTAAGCGCCTGTGAGAGGCTTGACCAGATCCGAGAAGTGCGGGATGAATTGCCGGTAGTAGTTGGCGAATCCCACGAACCGCTGGATGGCCTTGATCCCATTGGCCGAGGCCAGGTCATGATGGCCGATACCTTCTCTGGATCCATCTCCAGTCCGGAGTCAGAGATGAGATATCCGAGGAAAGGCAGAGAAGACCGCTCGAAGAGACATTTTTCGTACTTGGCGTACAAACGGTTCTCCTGTAAGCGAAGGAGTACTCGTCGGACGTCTCTTCTGTGTGTGGGTAGGTCTGGGGAGAAAACCAAGATGTCATCTAGGTATACCAATACACATACGTACAAAGGATCCCGAAGACGTCGTTCACGAACTCCTGGAAGACGGCTGGTGCTTACTTAGGCCGAAGGGCATTACCCGGTACTCGTAGTGGCCATCTCGGGTGTGAAGGTGGTTTTCCACTCGTCAACAGCCCGTATGCAGATGAGGTATATGCCCCTCGCAGATCCAGCTTGGTGAAAATCCGGGCACCACGGAGCCGATCGAAGAGTTCTGGAATAAGAGGCAATGGATACTTGTTCTTTACCGTAATAGCGTTTAGACCACGGTAATCTATGCAGGGACACAAGGATCCATCCTTCTTTTTTACGAAGAAGAACCCGGCTCCAACAGGGGATGTGGACTTCTGGATGAATCCCGGGCCAAGCTGTCCGTGACATATTCCGACATCGCCTGGGTCTCAGCAGGGGACAGCGGGTAGACGTGTCCTGCAGGAAAAGAAGCACCCGGAACCAAATTGATGGGACAATCGTAAGGCCTGTGTGGGGTAAGATCTCTGCTTCTCGTTTGTCGAAGACGTCAGCGTGGGCCCAGTAAGCCTCCAGGAGTCCAGGCAAGGACGTAGGTGAGGGAGGCAAACGGGCAGGCCGGACGGACAGCAGCAACGGCTATACAGGCTGGACCCCAACGCTGAACCTCCCCACTTCTCCAGTCAATGACTGGCTCATGCGTTCTGCAGCCATGGCAGACCGAGCAGAAACGGAGGAGAGAGAGTGGGAAGCACATAAAAGGCTATCCTCTCCGTTTGAAGGGCTCCAATCTGTAACTCCACCTCACCGGTAACGCCCTCAATGGAGTCCTGCAGGGGTCTCCCATCAACGGAGGTGATGGTACGGGGATGCTGCAAAGGATGTACAGAGATGCCGAGGCGGAGAGCCATGTCTCGCTGTATGAAGTTACCTGCAGATCCTGAGTCCAAATATGCCAACTCTGACAACCGCCTGTCACCGACTCTCAACTGTATAGACACAGTCAATGGTTGAGAGCTATCACTCTCACCTAGGATGGCCTCTCTTACCTGTCCTAGGTGGAGGATTTTTCCGGTCTTCTGGGACATTGCCGACGGAAGTGGTTGGATCCACCGCAATAGAGACACAGCCTCCGGGCGACTCTCTCCTCACGCTCCTGGGGACTCAGCCAAAGACCATCCACCTCCATGGGTTCATGAGCTGCGGCAGAAGAAGCAGTACTTGGTATCAGCGGCCTCTGGAAAGAGGGTGCCAAGCGGGGTGGTCTTCTCTCCTGGGTCCTCTCCTTGGTACGTTCCTGTAGACGGCGGTCCATCCGGACGGCAAGGGAGATGAATTCGTCCAGGGTGCCGGGAAGGTCTCGTACTGCAAGCTCGTCCTTCAGGCGGCCGGACAACCCTCTCCGGAAGACCCCAATCAGGGGCTCGTCTGACCAGCGAAGCTCCGAGGCCAAAGTATGGAACAGTATGGCGTATTGGCCGACGGACTGAGTACCTTGTTGTAGGTTAAATAGCGCCTCAGTAGCAGAAGCCATCCGACCCAGTTCATCAAAGATCCTCCGGAAGGTGTCCAAGAAGGCCCGCAGATTGGATACGATGGGGTCCTCTCTCTCCAGAAGCGGGTTGAACCAGGCAAAGGCTTCGCCCTCCAGGTGTGATGCCAGGAAGGCTACTTCCGCCACGTCCGTGGGGTATTGGTGAGGAAGCAGCCTGAAATGCAGCTGGCATTGATTGATGAAACCCCTGCACAGTTTCGGATCCCCAGAGTACCTGGTGGGTTTGCAGAGACGAGGTGAAGAGCAGGCGCCTCCCATGGCACCGGGATCCAACACAGGTGCAGCAACCGGGACTGGAGGAGACCGCTGCAGAGTCGAGAGACGCTCGTCCACCGATGTCATATAATCCAGCATCTGGGACTGCATTCCTCCTTGTCGGTCCAGCTCCTGGTGGAGATCTGCAATATGAGTAGTAAAAGTTGGATCAGCCACCTCAAGGGAACCTAGATGGGCCTCAAGGGTCCGCATGAAAGCAACGACCTGTTCCTGGCTCTGGCGGAGGCTAGCAAGCTCCCTCTGGGCATCGAATCTGGAATCAGCGGGGTCCATGGCCAGGGCACGGCCTACGGACGGATCTATCAGGGGGACCCACTGGACCGCAAATATGGCGGCTACTGATACCAGATAGGGAGAGCCAGATTCAAAAGCTTTATTGCAAGGTACAGCAATATATATGAAAGGTGCTCCTAATGAAGGCCACTGAACCCCAACATCGGGGTACCTCCCAGGAGCCCAAGGATGGATTGACCCCCTAACAGGGATTTCCCCTTGAACAGCTGTGAAGGGGCCGATGAATCGGACACCCGTGTTGAACCGACCCTAGGGGTACGACAGGGAACAGGCTTAATCGGGGAGAACTCAGCGGTTAGAAGCCGACCGGTGACAGCAGGTAACAGCACAGGAGCCAGGGCACGAAGTACAGAAGATCTGCCAGACCCGACCTAGGACAAAAGGAACACAGGTTAAGTACAGCGAACCAGACAGCAGAGCCCTAACTGAGAGAGACCTGGGGCTGCAACTTCAGTAAGATAGAAGTTGCCCTGGCAAAGTCCTGGAGTGTCTGAGACCTTTTTATCCCCAAAGCCTGCTGGTGATAGGCCGGGAGGAAGGGGCGGAGTAAGGGTGAGCTGTCTCCATAAATGCCTGTAAGCACGCGGGCCCGCCCCCTATGTGTGCCCTGGGAAGGAAGATGAAGGAGGAAGTGCAGCCGGCCTGGGAGCGTGGACCCGGGCGGCATGTCTGCGGGGACGGTACCTGGACCTCATGGAGCGACGGTGGATGACCGTAGCACGGGCCCCCTGCCCCTGGACAGGACGTGAGGAGGTAAAGGAGATAAGTGGAGAGGAGGCAGGCTGCAGGGCAAGTGCACCGGGCCGTGAGGTGATGACACTTTTATTTCACCTTTAGCATTACACTATGAGCTCAGACAGGTATGGTTGAACTAGTATTATGAATCTACAGGTACAGACAGAGATATCTGGGAGGGCAAAAATGACCTGACATGTTCCCTTTAATGGGGTGGAAGGAGGGAGTGTGCGAGTGACACCTTGCACTACCTGACACCACCACATTGGGGATGGATGTGAGTAGTGAGTGGAGTGACAAGCTCCGGGTATAGTAAGATATGTAAGACATGTGAAAGTGCACATGCGCAAACCCAGAAGTAGTGTGGCTTTTTGGTAGTGCATGACCCTAAACATGCCAAATGAGCAAGAAAGACGCTGGCAACAGCGTGAATATGAAAAATAGATGGGCGAGTCCTCCTATAGTATTAGTGAAAAAAACACATGCGCTATGATTTTAGAATTAAAGGAAAACTGTCAGGTCAAAAATCCATATGTAACTGTTATTATTTTCTAACTCCTCACTCTAAACTCTCTCTATTGATGTATTTATTTTATTTATATTTCCCTCCTATCTTCTGTAAATTTCAAATAAAGAGATTCATTCCATCTATCAATCACTGTCAATGATCGACTTAGTTCTTTGCTGTCCACTCCCCATAATATGAATATGCATGTCACATACTCACACCATATCACTGCACAGGAGATATCGGACAGACTGTATCCTCCTTTATGATCCCTGTGCCTGCCGCCAAGAAATAGATGAAATACAACACAGAAACTGTCACATCACAGCAGGGATTCCTGCTTACAGAAACAGATGGAGTCTAGATAAGTCAGATCAGCAATAGCTCTCTCCCTTCTTGTCCTCATCAGAACAGAAGCTACTGAAACCTGACACTGCACTGTTAGCAAAGGGAAGAGGGAGGAGGGAGGAGAGAGCTGCTGAGAGGTAATGCATGGCAGTTTATACAGCACAGGACTATTCCTGTTTGCTTATAACGGAGAGGACTAATCCAGGAGCTCCCTGCAGGGTCTGACAATGCTGATAATATGGAAACTACAAACTGTACAATAATGATTTTACAGGTTTTTAAAAGGTCTGCCCAGGTACCATTCAAGGGTAATATTAGTATTATACTGAAAAATGACCTGACAGTGTCCCTTTAAAATAAAAAGAACATGAGTGTATATGAAATAAAGCTATACATCTGTAGACAAACCATGGAAGTTTGATGTTATGCACTGTAATTGTTTTAATTGATTTGTAGTGAATGAGCACTTTAAAAGTCTACTGTTAGGCCAGCTTCACACTTGCACTCCCCACCGCTGCGTATTGCAGCAGAGAAGCGCAAGCCGAGCGCAGACACCGCGCGTCCCTATGTTTAACATGGGATGCTTACACATCCATTCACTTCCATGTGTGATTTATACGAATGCTTGTGTACAAATAACACATTCTCGTCCGCACCCTGAACGCGACATGTTGCGTTAATGACGTGGACGAGAATGTATGATTTGTACGCAAATATCTGCATGCGTATAAATCACACATGGAAGTGAATGTGTGCGCATGCCCATGCATCCCCATGTTAAACATAGGGACGTGCGGTGTCTGCGCTCAGCTTGCACTTCCCCGCCGCAATACACAGCGGTGGGGAGTGCAAGTGTGAAGCCAGCCTTATTGCACTGTTTGCACTACTTAAGAAAAGTCCTTGTACAGAAACATTGTTGTTTCACATGGGCCAATAAAGGTTTGTTATCTATTTTTGAAGAATGCTGCCTTCACTATTTTTGAATGTAGTGATTTATTCATTGATGTGAGTTGGCAGGTTTAAAGGTACCTTCACATGTGGCAATATTGCTTGCAATTTCACTGGCAATTTGCTGGTTGCAGTGAAATCATGGACACATTGTTCCATTTGTACACAGCAACAACATAGAACAATGTGTCCATGATTTCACTGCAACCAGCAAATTGCCAGTGGTATTGCAAGCAATATTGTGAAAGTACCTTAAAGTTTATGCAAATCTCTTTTCTACTTCATTATTTGATCACCAATCAACTATGTATAAGTGAATTAGTTCTTATCTACTGACCTGTGTACATAGGCTGACAAAATGAGACGGCGATAATGATGATTTTCTATGTTATCAAGTAAACATGGAAATATTGAATCAAATGACAAACTCTATATATATGTATTATGCTGTTCTCAGATAAGGTAGCATAGGACATATTGTTATGGAAATGAATATATGAAAATATCCAAAGATTGGCCAGTGTGCTCATATCCTGTATTCTGTATTGTACTGCATATCTAGCATTCGAGTATGTCTTTAAATACTACTTGCCTTTAAGAAGTAGTGTTTTCATATCAAGTATTGCTTACTGCGAGTTATAGAGAGAAGCAATGAAGGCCACCTTGGTCTGGTAGTGTTGCCAAGGTCTAGCATGTTTTTAGTAACAAGGGTAGATATTCTATGACGTTCTATAACAGTAGATAATGAAGGAATGTGATTAGTCAATAATGTAAAATAACACCAAATGATACGTATTTAGAAAAGATTTGCTTAATCCAATCAGTTCACAGCTATTAGTGACGAATTATTAGTTATGTTTAATATTTTGTAACGATCTAATGAATTATCTCGTTCTGGGGTTACCACTCCTAGGATTGTCTGTATAAATGAATGGATTTCCTAGTAAACTTAGAGTTCTCCCATACTTGCACCCAAGTCAAGTGTGGTTATGTGTCGTGCACACTTGTTATTATTGATTTGGAAAGCAGACAGTTAAGGAGAGGGACATAGTTTTGATGTTCCAACTATTATTATTTATTTATATAGCACCTTTAGTTTACAGTAAACAAACTAACAATGACAGACTGGTACAAAGGGGAGAGGACCCTGTCCTTGCGGACTTACATTCTACAGAGAACAGGGAAGATGCAGGGAGAAGCAGGGACTAGAGGATCCACACGGATCCTGCATAGACTTGGATCGGATAGCTATTTGCCATCCGAGTGCGGGGATCCGCGGCTGTCCGTGGGGATCCGAGTCTCAGCAGGATCTCCACGAACAGCCACAAATCGTGATGTGAAACCGGCCTTACTCTTAGCTGCAGCTCTTCATATCATTGTGTGCATTTGCTATGGAGGTGGTGGGGTTACTTGGAGGGGGCAGAGCCTGAGACAGGAAGGCAGAGCAAGGAGAGAAAAACAGCATGTCAAGAGAGAGAAAGGATTGAACAAGTTCAAGAGATGGTGAGGTGGGACACAAGAGACAGGCAGGAAACAAGAGAGAGACAGCCCAGAGATCCTCTTGTGTCTTCTTGCCTCTAGTCCAGTGATGGCGAACCTATGACACGCGTGTCAGCACTGACACGCGTAGCCATTTTCAGTGACACGCAGCCGCCGGAGAAACTAGACTCGCTATTTGGATAAAAACCACAGACACGGACACAGCAGCAAAAAACTGTTGCGAGTCGGGTTTCCAAAACGGCAATGCGAGCGCTTTCCGAGACATCTGCGATTTGTAAATCACACATTACTCGCTATTACTCGCTTCCCCATTCATTAACATTGGACTCGCTAGACTCGCAACGAGTAGCGAGTCCCAGGCTCGGACTCGTTAGACTAGAGTCAAGCGATTCCGAGTAATTTAGGACTCGCCCATCACTAACTACAGCTGAGGAAAAAAAAATGTGCTGGAGGTCTGTAGCCAGAACAGCAGAGCTCCGGCACAGAGCGTCTAGTCCTGGGACTTCCGGTAAGCGGAACTTCTGGCTGGCGCAGCAGGGAGCAGCGGAATGCTGTGGGGGACGCATATCTGAGGCCCTGTGATCGCTGTCTGGAGGTCCAGTGATTACTACAGCAACCATCCTCCAGTGAAAGGTTCTGGGCAGAATCTGGGGTGTCATGAATGTGTGATTGGCCATTACTGAGATAAGTGAGGGGGAGGCTGGAAGAGGCCTGTGCTATGGGTGCCGTTTCCCGCCATTAATTTACATAAGGAACGCCATCTTGCAGCATAGTACAGACTCCATTTCACCACTATATTATTGTTGCGCACCCTATTAATCCCTATTTCTGCCCTTTCCTAAAAGACAGTTAACCCCTAATTGCCTGCAGGGCTATCTATAAATCTTCTGTCACTGCCCCTCTGATGGAGAAGCCAAAAAAACCAAGGTTAAGTAAAGGAAGTGGTAGTAGCAGTAGCCGACCCTTTCAAGAGACATGGACTGAGATGTATGGCATTATAGAAAAAAATGGCAGATCATTTTGCGTTCTATGTAGTGAAACGGTAGTAAGCAGAACGTGGAATATAAATAGACATTTTGACAGATAAACTTAGTAGCGCTTGCTTGGCCTTGAAGTGTACAAAATACCAACCTTCAATTGAAGATTTATTTTAGCCAATGAAATTCAGCAACAAAAAAGTCACTAAATCAGTGATGGCGAACCTGTGGCAGTCCAGCTGTTGCTGGACTGCCACAGGTTCGCCATCACTTGAAGAATTCCCCCTCCCTCTCACTTATCTTAGTTCATGGCACCCCACACAGGTTAAATAACAGCAATACCAACAAAAGAAACCAACTGACAGATTAACAAAGAAGTCACTAAGCAGGTAAGTTAAAGAATTATACATATTTGTTATTTAAACTATAAATATCGTAAAATTAGGTTTTTTTTTCTCAAGGTGACAAACCACCCGAGTTATGCTCGGTTTTTTTTGCCAATTTTGACACACCAAGCTCAAAAGGTTGCCCATCACTGCTCTAGTCTATCTATTCTCTGCTTGCCCCTGGCTGTCTCCTAAGCCAAGTTTCTTAAAGAGGATATCTGGGATTTATAAAAAAAAAAAAAAAAATGTGCCCAAACATAACAGGCAGGTCACCGTCGATCGGAGTGATCTCAGACCACTCTTATCAGCGATTTTGGTGCTTCTGCCGATGTTATGACTACAGAGAGGCGGATTCTCCACTCTGTCCGCAAGTGTCACAGGCAGGCCCGGACTGGCCATAGGGCATACCGGGAGTTTTCCCGGTGGACTGAAGGAAAATTGGGCCGTTGCGGCCGTTCTGTACCTTTAAGAGGTCGCCTGCGGCCCCTTTAAGTCTTTATGCGGCCGCCGGCCGGGCACAGCCAGACAGCTGCACAGCAGCCGCAGAGGTGTTTCCGGTGGCGGGGAGCTTCCTTCCGGCTGTGTTCCTGCAGCCGCTTCTTTGAGGAGGATGTGGACAGCTCCTCCACTCCTCAGCGGCTCCAGCTGCGGGATGCCTCCCTGCTCCCTGACCCTGCTGTACAACCTGCTGAGCAGGGGCCCAGGGCCGTGCACTTCCTACACTGTCGGCTGCTGCAGGGCTCCTTCACATGCCTCTCCTTCCTGGCCGACTTCATCTGTGCGGGCTGAGCTCATCTGGGTGGTAAGAGGTGATATTTTGCCTCCTAGGCAGAAGGTTTCTGCACAGTTTGATGTCAGGATTGTGTCTTGTGGCTGCGGTCTCTGTCTGAGGCAAAGAGGATTTATAGCTACTGATTGAACTTTCACTGCCCGATCTGTGGAATCTCAACCAGCTGCTATAAATCCCATCAATCCCACAGACAGAGCGACCGACCACAGAGAAATGTACTGGACAGATAACTGTGACCTGGGCAGCAGAACAGCACTAATAACACCCTTTGTCTCCCTCCCTCTCTATGTATAATAATGTGTGTGTGTGTGTATGTACTGTAAATGTGTGTACACACACACTGTGTGTGTACATATGAATATGTGTATACACATCAATATATCTATAATCAGCAATGGTGTGCAGTCATTCCGACATGCACTGCGGCAGCGCCGCGAGCGATGGCGTGCATGCACCATCGCGAGCCGCATTTTTACCGGCGCCGTGAGTGCATCATCACCATCCACTGCCCCGCCAGCACCGCCGTCCAGTTGCCGGAGCTGACCGTCCTCACCTCGCCCTCCTCCAGCAGCTCCGTGCTCAGCCAGGGAGCCCAGCACAGCGCACACAGCACGGCCATGATCCCCAACACCCTGGAGCCCGCCATCATCCTGCACACAGCGGCCAGGACGTCTGCCACCACCACGGACGCCTGTGTACTCTGCCACCACCACAGCCGCCTGTGTACTCTGCCACCACCGCAGCCGCCTGTGTACTCTGCCACCACCGCAGCCACCTGTGTACTCTGCCACCACCACAGCCGCCTGTGTACTCTGCCACCACCACAGCCGCCTGTGTACTCTGCCACCACCACGGACGCCTGTGTACTCTGCCACCACCGCAGCCGCCTGTGTACTCTGCCACCACCGCAGCCGCCTGTGTACTCTGCCACCACCACGGACGTCTGTGTACTCTGCCACCACCGCAGCCGCCTGTGTACTCTGCCACCACCACAGCCGCCTGTGTACTCTGCCACCACCACAGCCGCCTGTGTACTCTGCCACCACCACAGCCGCCTGTGTACTCTGCCACCACCACAGCCGCCTGTGTACTCTGCCACCACCACAGCCGCCTGTGTACTCTGACACCACCACGGACGCCTGTGTACTCTGCCACCACCGCAGCCGCCTGTGTACTCTGCCACCACCACAGCCGCCTGTGTACTCTGCCACCACCACAGCCGCCTGTGTACTCTGCCACCACCACAGCCGCCTGTGTACTCTGCCACCACCACAACCGCCTGTGTACTCTGACACCACCACGGACGCCTGTGTACTCTGCCACCACCGCAGCCGCCTGTGTACTCTGCCACCACCACAGCCGCCTGTGTACTCTGCCACCACACACAGCCGCCTGTGTACTCTGCCACCACCACAGCCGCCTGTGTACTCTGCCACCACCACAGCCGCCTGTGTACTCTGCCACCACCACAGCCGCCTGTGTACTCTGCCACCACCACGGACGCCTGTGTACTCTGCCACCACCGCGGCCGCCTGTGTACTCTGCCACCACCACAGCCGCCTGTGTACTCTGCCACCACCACAGCCGCCTGTGTACTCTGCCACCACCACAGCCGCCTGTGTACTCTGCCACCACCACGGACGCCTGTGTACTCTGCCACCACCGCAGCCGCCTGTGTACTCTGCATCCACCGCAGCCGCCTGTGTACTCTGCCACCACCGCAGCCGCCTGTGTACTCTGCCACCACCTCAGCCGCCTGTGTACTCTGCCACCACCACAGCCGCCTGTGTACTCTGCCACCACCACAGCCGCCTGTGTACTCTGCCACCACCACAGCCGCCTGTGTACTCTGCCACCACCACAGCCGCCTGTGTACTCTGCCACCACCGCAGCCGCCTGTGTACTCTGCCACCACCGCAGCCGCCTGTGTACTCTGCCACCACCGCAGCCGCCTGTGTACTCTGCCACCACCGCAGCCGCCTGTGTACTCTGCCACCACCGCAGCCGCCTGTGTACTCTGCCCCCACCGCAGCCGCCTGTATACTTTGCTACTATGCTTTTAATTCTTTACAGTTTTTTCTTTACACATGCACTATACCACAATCATTTACAGTCACATTCAATTACAACACACTGTGTCGTGTAAAGACACACACACTGCAAACACAAGATACAACATATAATACACATCGGCCAAAAAACACCACTGCAGCACTCAGCTACTACCAATGATATACATTGGCCAATGTGAGTACTAAGAACTTCAGAAATAAAAAAATAAGAATTTTGAGTTTTTTGAAAAAAATGTAAGTTTTTAAACTTTTTTCTCATATATATATACAGCTTGTTAGCATATGTACATCATTGGTAGTAGCTGAGTGCTGCAGAGAATTTTTTTCTAATTGTGTGATCCAGCGTCCCTGCTGGCACCAGTTCACTTTATGTCTGTGAGTGCTGTGCAGTTTTTATTCTCATATATATATATATATATATATATATATATATATATATATATATACAGATACTGAGGATTACACCCAGTATACAGGACAGGAGCAGTGGTACTGTGCAGTGTATATATACAGAATAATACAGATACTGAGGACAGGAGAAGTGGTACTGTGAAGTGTATATATACAGAATACAGATACTGAGGATTACACCCAGTATACAGGACAGGAGAAGTGGTGCTGTGCAGTGTATATACAGAATAATACAGATACTGAGGATTACACCCAGTATACAGGAGAGGAGAAGTGGTACTGTGCAGGGTATATGTACAGAATAATACAGATACTGAGGATTACACCCAGTATACTGGAGAGGAGAAGTGGTGCTGTGCAGTGTATATACAGAATAATACAGATACTGAGGATTACACCCAGTATACAGGAGAGGAGAAGTGGTACTGTGCAGGGTATATATACAGAATAATACAGATACTGAGGATTGCACCCAGTATACAGGACAGGAGAAGTGGTACTGTGCAGTGTGTATATACAGAATAATACAGATACTGAGGATTACACCCAGTATACAGGACAGGAGAAGTGGCACTGTGCTTCACCATTCACATGTAGCTTCTCAGATAACTCCTTTAAGAAAGTGATGAGGCCACGACAACATAAAAGCACATTTCACTAATCGGGGCTGATGGGTGATATAGTGTGTGGGCTGGTGGGGGTTTGTTTTCCAGGGCTGCTTTTTAGTCCCAGTCCGGCCCTGGTCACAGGTCACAGCCGATGTCACGCCAATTTACAGCAGACTCTCCCAATGACTTAGTGAGGAGCTGTAAATCAGCGTGACGTCGGCTGTACTGCCCTTTACACAGCTGTTTACCTCACCATGCTATCCCTGGCAGAAGCAGTTTGTGCCCTCTCTGTGCCGAGGGTGAATGGCAGTGACCAGCGCCAGGCACGGCAGGCAAGTAGGTGCCACCTACCTGTTTGTTATGCTTGTCCCTGCAGAGGAGTCGAAGTACATCATCATCGTCAGCCGCCACTCCTCCAGGCGAGGTTACACAGTCTCTTGACCCGCCTTCCTCACTCTTGGACAATAGGATGGGTGTGTACTTCAGTTCACGCTCTTTGCTGGCCTGGCCCACGATGAGAGGCCTTGGCACGCCCCTCTGCCAACACATGGTGTTAGTCTTTTTGGGCCGCCATTACTGAGGCTTAGGGAATACAGTTCAACAGTCTTTTCGGCGCACAAGACCCAGTTTCCCGGATCGGTTATCCTGTTCGTGATGCCAAGTTTGTCGCACCCCAGGGACAGGGGTACTTAGAACTGGGCCCTGTCGTCTTTTAGGGCTGTGGGGTGTCATAGTGACGTGACGTGGCTCCATGGTCCCAAGTGCAGCAATAAAAGGGGGCTTGATAAAAGGGAATAAAGTTTCCCTTTCGTTCTCCTCTTCGTGTGTGGGTACGGTCCAGCCCTCATGGGCTCTGTATTGATTTGTCCCACTCCCTGGGTTACTAGCCCTAGTATGATGGCTTTCTCCTTTACCACACCGGTTGTGAGGTTCCGGGACATAGAGTTCCTGTACCATGCCGGGTTTCCTGTGGTTGGCGGCGTAAAGCTATCCCTGCCACAGATACAGAGCCGTCACTCTGGTTCTTTGGCCCAGCCACCAGTGTCCCGGGTTAATTGGGCACACCTGGCTCCTTCTGTCCTTCCTCGGGTTTAGCCTGGGTTTCCGGCCGGCTATCTGGGTATGCAGGCCGCTGGGCCCTGTTTCTCTCTCAGCGTGGTCTCAGTCACTCCTTAGCTGATGGGTGTTTTATGCTTAGAAGTTTGTTTCTGGCTCTCTCTGAACCAACAACAAACCAACTTAGTGTTCCTGGGTTTTACTCCAGTTCCTCCACCCCTTCCCGGGTGCTGTACTACATTCCACCCTCACTTTGCTACTCCCGCCATCCTTCGCCTGACATGAAATGACTTAGGCTCAGGATTGAAGTGTGTGTGTGGTGTGTTGGTGAGAGGTGACTGACCTACCAATCCAAACTACAGTTCTCCTCTGTGGCCACCCAGTCGCAGGGGCGCCATATCCCAACCTCCCATTATGTGCTGCTGTCTCCATATGTTCCTTTCAGCAGATAGGTGCTTCTCCCATCCCTCTTTCCCACCAAGTGACCCCCTGACCTTTGTTGGATTTTATTGAAAGATTTGAACTGCTTCATTTACAATTGCCCTTGGTACTGCCTCTTGATCCACCACATGCCAGCCCTTGCTGACCCTGATTTAGTGCCTTCTGAGTGAGGGCTGGCATGCAGGGGGTCAGAAGGCAAGAAAAAGGAGTCAGTGAGGGCCGGCATGTAGTGGGTTGGATGGCATGAAAAAGGAGTCAGTGAGGGCCGGCATGTAGTGGGTTAGAAGGCAAAAAAAAAGGGTCAGTGGGGGCCGGCATGTACTAGGTCAGAGGGCAAGAAAAAGGGTCAGTAGGGCTGGCATGCAGTGAGTTAGAGGGTAAGAAAAAGGGTCAGTGAGGGCCGGCATGTAGTGGGTCAGAGGGCAAGAAAAAGGGTCAGTGTGGGCCGGCATGTAGTTGGGTCAAGGGCAAGAAAAAGTGTCAGTGAGGGCCAGCATGTAATTGGTCAAGATGCAAGAAAAAGGGTCTTTGAGGGTCAGCATGTAGTAGATCAGAGGGCAAAAAAAGGGTCAGTGAGGGTCAGCATGTAGTAGATCAGAGGGCAAAAAAAGGGTCAGTGAGGTGTGGCATGCAGCAAGTTAGTGGGTAAGAAAAAGTCAGTGAGGGCCAGCATGTAGTGGGTCAGAGGGCAAGAAAAATGGTCAGTGAGGGCCAGATTATAGTGGGTCAGAGGCAAGAAAAAGGGTCAGTGAGGGCCGACGTGGTGAATCAGAAAGAAGGCATAAAAAGCCTCAGGAGTCCTTACCAATTGCTGACACATTTTGGTGCCTCCTCATCTGTCACTGTGAATGTTTGATTGGCTATTTATTTATCTCTCTGGTGGAGCCTCCTCACACACTAAATGCCTTTTGTGGTCCTAGTGTTGTCTAAGAGGACTATAATTCAATAAAAGGCCATCCACTATTAAAAAAAACCCTTTTTCAATGTTCCTAATGTGTCTAATAAAAGAAAGCCATACTTACCTCCTGAGGGGCTCCACTCCAAGCGCTGTGTACACCACAATCTCACAACATTGTTCTTTCATGTAAGCGCTGTAGCGTCCCACCATCCACTGATGGATGGCCACTGCACGCAAGTGCTGCAGTCTGGGAGAAAGGTATGCTTACTTTATTAGACACATTATTGGCATTGAAAGGGCTTTGAAAGTGCTTGTCCAGGAGTGGAAAAGCTTTCTATCTGTATGGGGTGATCGCCTGACTGCTCCAGTCATCCTTTGGCCTCGGCAGTCACTTGCACATATTTGACCTTTAGCTGCTGAGGCCAGAGATTATGTGCAGCCATCACTTGAGGTTCCTATAGCAATAATTTTCCAATATTGTAGAAAAACCCTTTAATACAATAAGCCAAGATAAGACGTGACTGACGGTGATTGCAGCCACTGGTACTCAAATGGAGTTAATGAGGCTATCAGGGAAGGTATAGGAAGGGTAAGAAGGGGAAAGGTCTTTTTCTATTAAACTACCGTGATTTGTATTTTGTAGTTGAGGAAAGTGTGTGCAAAATAGGTGTGGCTAACAAAATGGGTGTGCACCTAAACTGGGCATGGCTTAAAATGGGCGTGGTTTACCAACACAAACAGAGAACCTGTTGTTAAAAATTTGAGGCATGTGAGTAATGTGTGAAGTCAGAGATATTTCTATGTGACAATAAGAACATTTGATTATTTGCTCAGCAGATTCACACATTACATGTATGCAGGAAAACCAATGTTCATATTATAGAAATCTTACAGCCACCACACAGTGCAGGACAAGACACCTCCCCCTCCCAGCACAGAGCACAGAGTGGAGGGACAGAACATCAGCTTTGGAAGGCGTGGATATTTAAATAACATATACACAACCTGACTATTCGGCTTTGAAATCAATGGACAGGACAAATGTAGGAGCTGCCTGCAGGGTGTGAAAATGCTTATAGCAAGGAAACTAGACAGTGTACAATAATGATTTGACATGTTTTTAAAAGGTCTGCCCAGGCCATATTCAAGGGTAATATTAGTATCATACTGAAAAATGACATGACAAGAGTCCCTTTAAAAGACATGAAAAAGGCAGAACATAGGCTGGTTTCCCACTGCAGTTTTTCCCTGATCAGGTTCTATCCAGTTTGTGTCCCAAAACCAGGAGAGGAACCAGGAGAGGAACTTGCAGAGAAAAACTATAATTGAAAGATTGACAGCTGTTCTGAGTTTTGGAGACACTCCTGGTTTTGGCACACAAACCTGATCGAACGTGATCAGGGAAACAACAGCAGTGTGAAACTAGCTATTGTTTTCAGTTTTCAGGATCTGGGACTGTTATGTCTTATTTTTTGTGCCCTGAGCTGACATTTTTACTTATACCCTTTGAGGTGGATGCAATGTTTTTATCACCTCTTATTGCATTTTATTGCAATGTATTGGCAACAAAAAAAACCATAATTCTGGCATTTTGATTTCTTTCCTCATTACTTAAGCTGTTTAACCGATCAGATTAATTTATTTTATATTTTGATTGATTCAATTATAGTTTTTCTCTGCAAGTTCATCTCCTGGTTTTGGCACACAAACCTGATCGAATCTGAAAACTGCAGTGTGAAACCAGTTATAAGTCACGGAAAATGGGGACACAAGCAGCATTTCTTTTTTTACAATTTTCCAATATATGTTTGGTATCTACATACTTGGACTGATATGGAGAATATTATTATTAGGTCAGTTTTACCGTATTGTGAACATGGAAAGTAAAAAGCAAAAAAAAAAATTGTGAAATTGCCCTTTTTTAGCAATTTCAATTCACTTGGATTTTTTTCCCTTATGTTCTTTAAGGTACCGTCACACAGGGACATATCGCCGGCGATCTTGCCGGGGATCGCGGGAGCGCGCATCCCTGACAACATCGCCGGTGAGCTGTCACACTGAGCAACTTACCGGCGATGTCGCCGGCTAGTTGCCGCGGCTAACGCTCGCTGGGTCGCCCAGCAACCCAGCAAGCGATAACCCGCAATGTTGTAGATAGGCGGAATCGCCCATAACATTGCGGGTTGCCGCGTTACACAGGGCGATCAGGCAGAATCGCCTGAGCAACATCGCCAGGTTTCCCAACATTGTTGGGAAACCTGGCGATGTGACTCAGGCGATTCATCGCCTGATTATCGCCCTGTCACACGCGGCAATTCGCCGGCGATGTCGCCGCAACCTGACCACGCCCCTCGGTTGCCGGCAACATCGCCGGCGATATCTCCCCGTGTGACGGTACCTTCAGGGCCACGTCACACACACAGATATTTGTGCAGAGATTGTTCGCAGATCTCTGGTTGCAGTGAAATCATGGACACATTGTTCCATTTTGTGGCCGTGTACAAATGAAACATTGTGTCCATGATTTCACTGCAACCAGAGATCTGCGAACAATATCTGCACAATTATCTGTGTGTGTGAAGTGACCCTAACACTATAAAATGAATGGAGTCATTTAAAAGTACAACTCGTCCTGCTAACAACAAGTCATCATACGGCAATAGTGAGGGAAAAATAAAACTGTTATGGCTCTTGGAAGATAAAATGAATATGGAAAATGGAAAATCACCCGGGTGTGAAAGGATTACATTGTGGCTTATGGCCACTTTACACACACCAACTTATCTGTCCAACTTCTGAACAACTTGCTGGTTGCAGTGAAATCATGGGCACATTGCTCCATTGTACACAGTCACAAAATGGAGCAATGTGTCCATGATTTCACTGCAACCAGTAAGTTGTTCAGAAGTTGGACAGATAAGTTGGTGTGTGTAAAGTGGCCCTTAAAGTCTCCTCACTGCCGGCTGGCAGAAAAGTCTCCACAAGGAGAATAGCTGTTCCCTCAGACCTCGTCTCAGCCTCTCATACAGCCAGATCAGAATCCCATACACTGCACTGATGAGGGGCAATCACCCCAAAAATGCAGCATCTGCAGTTTGGGGTTCTGATCTGGCACAAATCCTAATGGCCACTTTACACGTCCCAACATCGTTCCAATGTCGGATACAACGGCGCGGGAGCGCGCATTTTTTGGACAGAATTCCAAGTTCGCATAGGAGATGTTACACAGCGCGATATCGGCAGGCAACGCCACTGCGATGTGTACACCCCCTTGTGCCGGCGACCCAGGAACGACCATTTAATATGGGAGAGAATAGGGGAAGTTGGACTCCAAATCGTTGTTGGGCTTTCACACAGCACGATCCTGCAAGATCGTCCATCCAATATCGGGCGGTTGGAGAGCAGGCTCATTTGTTCCCCGATATCGTTTTGACATCGTTCTTGCATCTAATTGGACATTTACACCATACAACGCACGAATGATATCGGGGCCAACGCACGAACCACGTGACTTTTTATCGGAGTTGGACGCCGATATCGGAATATGTAAAGTGACCATGAGTCATATTAAAAGGCTTGTTAAAGGGATCCTGTCATCCCCAAACCATCACAGCCCCATTGCAGCCCAGGCAGCGCCCAGGAGAGCTGATTACAATATGCATTGAAGATCACGCCTATTAAGGCGTGATATTATGATGAAGATTGCCCGCCTTAGTGACTAAAAAATATAACCCCAGCTCATTATCATCACTAATGAGTAAGTTGTAAAACATTTTTCTATACTTTCACAGGATGCTTTTCTGAGCCAAAAGGAGTGTGAGATTAGTGAATGGATGCTGCAGGGACATGTTTTGATAGCTTAGGAGGCGATTTGGGGGTGACAGGATCCCTTTAAAGAGTCGATTATGACTTTTAGGATTGCTACCTTTATTAGTTTTTCACTTCCTCACTTAAATGACAATTTGCATATAAAAAAAAGAAAAAGAAAATCTACTCACCTCTCCACTTTCCCCTACTTCTCCAGACTCTGCTCTGAAGCTTCACACGGTGAACATTATGTAGGAGATGTCATTGCGTCTGAGACGTCAGTGCTCTGATCCACAAAGGACAATGATGGAAGAGGGAATATTCATCTCCCTGTTCTATCATTGCTTTCAACAGTGTCTGCATTCAGAATGTAGATACCATTAAAGGTATGATGTACATGTTCAGTATGCAACTGTGAACATAATAATGTGTTTGGCGGCACTCTTTAAGCATACAATATAAGGTTAGTTTCACACTTGCGTTGTGTCAATGTCAGAACGAAAACATGTGCATCTGGATCCATTGATGCATGTGAAAATGCATGCATGCAACTGCAGCTCTTTTTGCCTGATTATGCACTGGATCAGGTAAGGGCGACTTCAGACTGCGGCAGCGTCCGGTCCGGGGCTGTCAGGAGTGACAGGCTGGAGCGGAGTTTTTCTGCATAGAATCCTGTCGGGCTGCACGGAGCTGGATCGCGGCGGGTGGTAATTAGCTGCTATCCGGCTGCCAGCTCGCCGGATGTATCCTGCAGAAGTGGGGATTTGTCTGCCGATTCCAAAAACGATGCATGCACCGTTTTTGGAATCGGCAGACAAATCCCACTTCTGCAGGATACATCCGGCGAGCTGGCAGCCGGATAGCAGCTAATTACCACCCGCCGCGATCCAGCTCCGTGCAGCCCGACAGGATTCTATGCAGAAAAACTCCGCTCCAGCCTGTCACTCCTGACAGCCCCGGACCGGACGCTGCCGCAGTCTGAAGCCGCCCTAAGAAAATTCTGCGGCTGTATCAGTAAAGGCCCTGTCTCACACAACGATAACACTAACGATATCGCTGAAACATCACGAGTTTGCAGTCATTCAAACAACGTCGTTCAGTGTGACGTGTACAAACTATCAACGATAAGTCGGCTGATCATTGATGGGAGGTTTTTGAACGGGACCATAAACCAACGATGATCGTCCGTCCAACCTGCAGCATCGGTGTGTGTAACAACTTGATAACGATGTTGTTAATAGCGCTATATAAATGAATAAATATTATTATATTATTATTATGTTAACGACTGTGCCTATTCAGAACTGAAGGACGTAGGCGATCAAAGATCCTCAAGTATCGTTCGCTTGTCGCGGAATCGTTGCTGCATCGTTAAAGATATCTGTAAGTGTGGCACTTCACCTAGCAATCATTGAACATCGTTCAAGCGATCTAGGCCAAGTCGGATCGTTGGTTGGTTCGCAGACACATTGGAGCGTGAGACGGGGCCTTTAGTCTACTTTAACATCAGCGATTTTTTTTCAATTGCGGAATATCCGGCAGTTTTGCCGCTTCTGCCTCGTAACATCTCACTTGCAGCAAGACTGCATTCTGCCCCATTCATTCCCTATGGGAATTGCGGTCATGTGCGGCAAGTGCGGTTTTGCAAATCCAGTGTTTTTTTGACTCACTACAAGTGCAAAACCACACTTGCCACACATGACCGAAGGAATGGGACTAAACATAGGCTTGCCACAAGTGTGCTATTACGAGGCAGATGCGGCAAAACTGCCGGATCTGCCACAAAATTCTAAAACCACTGATGTGAAAGGAGCCTCATGCATCTGTTTTTGTCCTGATCCGTAGTTGCGTTTTTTCATGGACATTGCATTGTAAGAATTTGTATCATTAAAGGTCAAGAGAGAGAGAATGTTTTAAAGCGTTTGTATTATTTACTTGCTTTTAGTTCTGCTGCAGGACAGAATGGGTTACTATAAAGAGTACTCCGCCTATTTGCTTGTTTTTTTTTTTTTTTCGTTGTAGTCTTTTTATCTTACACTTCCTTCTCACATTCTTCTTTGTACTATGACCAGGGTGTTCCTTACAACAGCATCCTGGAAGAATGGATTCTACTAAGGTTGAGTGGACTTCAACCGAATTTAGTCTTCAAGGATATGTGACCACCTTCAAAGATGCGTTCCCTAATATCATCAGGATCACAGAGGGGTTCCTGGGAAAGCAGGAGATAGACAGTATCAGTGCCAGCACGGTGAGAACAGTGGAGCATTATACATAGGTGTTAAAACCTGCTGGGTATGGCTATATGGTAAAGCTGTCTGGGTTTTCAGAACATTAGCTGAATCTTGTAGGCTTTTAATATGTTCTGTTTCATTGTTGGTAGATGTTCTTATTAATATTATTTTTAATGTTTGTGTATCATGTTTTACATTTTTTGTTTGCTGACTGCTTCCTCTGTAATGTGTTAGAAAGTTAGAGTAGACATTCTCCTGTGTGCATTGGGATTCAACAACAGTAAGGTTATGTGCACACAGGTAAGGTTTTGCTGTGTATTGCTGAGTTTTTGAGGTCAGGTTTTGCCTTGTTTTTTTGTAAATCTATGCTAATCTAATCCTGTGTTTTGGGTTTCCAGCAAAATCTATGTGATCAGGGAAAAGCTTCCACATACAATGGTTTTTGTTCTTTGCAGGAAACACCACAGGTGTAAACACCACAGGTTTAGCTACGTTTTGGTTTTCCAGCAAAACCTATGTGATTCTAGGATTAGCTGTGCACACGCATTGGTTTTTGTTTGCTGCAGAAAGTGGAAACACCACAGGTTTTACTGAGTTTTAGGCCTGTTTCACACATCCGTGCAACACATGGATGTGTGAGGTAGGCCGGTTTTGAGAGGGGCGTGGGTCCGTGTGTCACACATGTGACACATTCGTGTGTTGTCCATGTGCTATCCATGGATGGCACATGGACAGCCAGTCATTGCATACTCCCCTCTCACTTCTGATCCACTGTTGGGCTCAGTGCAGTGAATATTAGCTGAGTCTAATGAGCGACCTCGGAAGAGAGAGGGGCAGGCAGCGCTGGAGGGAGGTGAGTATAAAATTCTTTATTTTTAAAGAGGACCTGTCACCAAATCAGGCATGGTGATCTAATTACAGCACTGGATGCAGCATGTCTGCAGCATCCAGGCAAGGGGTCACCCAGCACTTGAGCAGCCCAGTACCCCGAGATAATACACTTAGAAAACATGCTGATGTGGCTAGGGACAGGAGCCGAAGGGCAGATTCACACCCCTGCATGTTTAATCTGCCCACCGCTGCCAATCATTGTCTCCCTCTTCAGCAGCATTTAAACAGAGGTTTTGTTTTTTTCAGAACTTTCTGTTTGGCCCCGGCAAGTTCTGAAAAAAAAACAACCTCTGTTTAAATGCTGCAGACAGGGAGAGAATGATTGGCAGCGGTGGGCAGATTAAACATGCAGGGGGTGTGAATCTGCCCTTCGGCTCCTGCCCCTAGCCACCTCCTTAAAGAACCCATCAATGAGGAAAACCTAGCTTTAATCTTTGGAAATGCCAGCTCTTCATCTTCGTGTTTACTTAACCAAATATTTCTCCAGCTTAGAAAAATCATTCTATGCAATAACTTGCACAACTATATATACAACAGATCCAAAAAATCAAGGTCAGATAGTTGATTTGCAAATAGGGATAACACTTTTATTGAACATATCCACAGATATAAGACAAAGTATAAAACAACAATCAAGGATACAAGGGAGTGTATTGGGTGATTTGTCCGAGAATTGATGTTTGTTTGGCAACAGGTCTCTGTATAGTAATATATCCTTAAATACACATAAAAAGTATACTTGCACTTAAGTGCAGCATCACAAAGGACAATGATACATATACAAAACAAATAGAGAGTTTCACAGTAGTCAGAAAAGCACATACAGTTAATTCTATTCTTCAAGTAGAAAGAGTTTTAAAACTTTACAGGTATATACCTCTTATTTGCATGAGCATAAATAGAAAACCCAATATAAAGTGCTAGTGCATGTATTGCAAGACACTGCTTTATGTAAATTAACACTCAACTGACTCATATAGCGAGTACTGTGTATGATTACATTGTTTCGTAACTACATGGCTATGGACTTTAAGGCTTAAGAGAGTGTGTCATTACTGGCTTAAAAGAAGACCGAGGGACCCGCCAGCCATGCCAGCCCCAACGTACGTTTCCTGTTTCACCCTTCTTCAGGGGGCGTGGCTATGACCAGAATTCTATGGGTATTTACACCATGTGACTAAGTCACCTGGTCTGGTTTCCACCTTTTGTAGACCACTGTAGCCACATGCGTCCCAGCACTACAGACCACCCACCCGTCCTCCCCCAATTCGGTCCCCGGAAACAAGTCTGGTGATAATTACTGCCTGCACATTGTTTGTTCTGGTAACCATGGGAATAGAGATGAGCGGGAGGCTTGTCAGCAAGATAGGAGGTGCGCGCTCTGCTCATACAAGTGGTGGAGATCTTTAACCAACACATGGATGATACAGAAATATTCACTGTATAGACACTTTGCATTCAATGAAATATATACATAGGCAGATGATGTTGACCTAATTAAAGTATACCCACCCACATGAATAAACCATACATATGTTTTCAAAATATAAAATGATCCATCTCAAGCAGTCTTTATGGTATATTTGATGAACATCATGCAGGAAAGATCTGTGTATGATGTCATACAGAGTATAGCAAATTTTCTTCACAAATCAAAAAAAGAAAGAAGAATAGTATCAGATCCAGATGCATGGTCAATCCTAATAAACACCGTGGAGAACAGTGGTCACAGCCCGATTCTATCTGAAAAATAAGGGAAAAATAAAAACATGAAATAATACAAGTTAAAAAAGCACAAATGATTGAGCGACATCACTATATACACTGCTATAAAAAAGAGATGCAAAAAAATATTATTTTATTAGAATGAAGCGAAACTATCCTTGATTGTTGTTTTATACTTTGTCTTGTATCTGTGGATATCACATAGACTGAGTGCAAAAAATCAGCACAAGAATCACTCAAAAAGCACTCTGTTGTAATATAAATTCTAGTCTGCAGCAAGTGCTGTCAAAAAAAGTGTCAAAAACAGGGCTTTTAGTTTGTACTTTTTTTGCAAAAAATATACGTAAGCTGCTTCACCTCGCCACGGTCGCCCTTACAGAAGCAGTCCTAACTAATGTATGCATTTAAAACCTGCTTATGTGTAAAAATACCTATATACAGGAGTCTGTCAGGACCAGGACTTCATATAATATGGGTTGCTTTTGAAGCTAGCTTATTGTGTGAACAGCTCACTGGGAGGGGTGGAGACATCCCCCTCCTGCAGGAGCAGGAAAAATACATTGCTCATTATATCTGTGGATATGTTCAATAAAAGTGTTATCCCTATTTGCAAATCAACTATCTAACCTCAATTTTTTTTTGGGATCTTCGTGTTTCCTGCTGGCCAGCAGTGGAGCGTCAACGACATACATTCATGGCCGAAAGTGTTTGCACCCTTGAAATTATTCCAGAGAATGAAGCATTTCTTCCAACCCATTTTTGGAGTTTTGTGTAAAATTATGTCCAATTTGCATTTTATTCAGGTTTTTTTTTTGTTGTTTCAATACACACAAAGAAAATAAACAAATATATCACAAAAGATGTGTAGTGGTGGTAATATTCTGGTAGAAATATTTCATTTTCTGGAACACTTTTAAGGGTGGCAACACTTTTGGCTATGACGGTACATTAGGCTACATTTACATGTCCATTTTAAAAACACATGGGCATCTGTGTGGCTATCCATGTGTACATGTGAGTCATCCATGTATCATACGTGTGCTGTCTGTGTGCTCTCTGTATATACATATGTGACGTCCGTGTGACACAAACTGGAAAAAAATTCATGATACAGAAATTAATCTTTTTTCATGTGGAAAAGATGTACAAAGATATATAAATAATAAATTATTGCTAAAGAATAGATAGAGAGAAAGATAGAGATATAGATTATAGATAGATGATAAATAGATTTTACAGTTATTAGCCAAATAAATATTTAAAAAAAAAAAACTATGTGCGGTCCCCCCTCTTTTTGGGAACCAAGCCTTAAAATACCAACCAGCAGCCACCCCAGATGTGTTGCATGAGTTAAATGCAGCAATCCTGGTGCTTTGAACCGGCCTTGACGCCATGAAGATCTGACATAGTCCAACAAATCCAAAGTAGTCTACGAAAGTGAACCTGAAAGACATAAAGAGAGAGAATTCTCCAAATAAAGACCAGAGACAGGCCCTCCTTTACCGAGTTATAGCCCCAATAAACTGCCAGGCAGTTCTGACATAGTCCCCATGGAGGTCCCATGATGTTCTAAAACTCAGTCTCCCAGCATATGGAGCCTCGTTCAGAGAATAAAGCTCCATAAGCTATAATGGCAGTCACTGCCGGATTATACACGGAGCTTCACCAGAGCTGGGGGCTGTGACAAGCGGTGACATCAGTGAGGTCCCTGTGAAAATATGGAGATATTTTTCTAATTTTCAGATGGCATCAGGGCCTGCTTCATGGATAACATATTGGGAAGCAGGTAACACAGGGGAAGTGCCAGTGGTTGCGCAGTCATACAGTTTTGTTTGTACGCATTCCAGCAAAGGAGAGCATATGTCAGCAGTATTTCAGAATATTAACAGAGGTATTTTGTTGAATTACACATTTTATTGTGGGTGAATTGATGCCACTTTGGTGCAATGTGGGCATGCTTTTTTCAAATGGGGAGACATTTCTTGTGGTGTGTGTTGTGTGTTTTGTGATTTTAGCTAGGCTCTCTGAGCACCATTCCTATACCTGTTATTCATCTCTGTATTCTTGATTAACGTTGATGCTCTGGTTTGGCGATACCAGTATTGTGACAACATTGATTTGAATGTGGTTGAGTATTTCATAGGCCTTTTTACCGATATAGTGGGTGAACATATGCCCATTCAGCAAAACAAACACAAACTTTGCAAGGTTTGGTCATCCGTAGTTCACATCCTTTTTAAAAGTTAACTGTTTTGGGGAATTTAAGTTGTGTTGCTGTCATTTTGGAGGGATTTGATTACAAACTAGGTATAAATCTAGTCCCTCTTGAATTTAATCAGAGTAAGTCTGTCTAAATTTTCTCATGGAGAGTCATGTGCGCCTATCCGTGATGATTGATTGCCCCACCATAACAGAAAACACGCTCTGATATGACACTAGCAGCAGGGCAGGCCAGCACCTCCAAGGCATATAAGGATAGGTCAGGCCAAGTGTTCAGCTTGGACACATAATAATTAAAGGGAATTGAATCATCATGAATGACACAGGTATGGTCAGTTAAGTATCCCTTTAGCATCTTGTTCAACTTCTATCTCCTTGGCATTGTTACAGGCAGAGACAGCCCTTGCTGATATGCTGGTTATTGAAAATGACTCAGTTTGTGCACATTTCCCCCCACTTCTGTTGTAGTAGGTGTGCGTGTCTCTCCCCATTAATCCTTGCTGTTGAAAAGAGCAAGTGTTGTCAGAGGATGATGTTTTCAGCAAGTGATATACAACACAACCTCTTGAAGGATTCAATTGGGAAACACTTTTGTAACTCAAAAGGAGAGAAGAAATTTTTTAATTGCAGCATCAGTCAAGGAAGGTAGCTAACCAGTATAGGTTGTTGGCGAAAATGTGTATCACGCCGGGGACTGAAAACAGACACTTACACAGGAACTGTGCCATGTGGGCCAACCTTCAAAAAGGCAAAAGGTTCTGTGTTACCATGTGTTACCAACACGAGGAACAATACCCATTCTTTCCTCACACTGCCTAACCTCCACCTAACCCCCTCCAGCCCATCCAAGCTAGGGTTGGGAGTCCCCTCTGTAGCAATGGGTGTCCACTTGATGAGGACCTTCCCAACTGTTTAAAGGAAGGCCCTCCCAAATGTAAGGGGGCACCTCCCAAATGAATAGAAGAGGGCCCTCCCTAATGTACAGATGAGATGACCTTCAGTGTCAGCAACCATGACTTTGCTTATGCTGTGTTATTCTTAAGGCAGTTCATTCACCCCCAAAAGTGTAGAGGAGGGCCCTCTCAGATGAATGGAGGGCCCTCTCAGATGAATGGAGGGCCCTCTCAGATGAATGGAGGGCCCTCTCAGATGAATGGAGGGCCCTCTCAGATGAATGGAGGGCCCTCTCAGATGAATGGAGGGCCCTCTCAGATGAATGGAGGGCCCTCCAAAATGTATAAAGGAGGGCCCTCCAAAATGTATAAAGGAGGGCCCTCCAAAATGTATATAGGGATCTCACAAATGAACAGAGGAGGGCCCTACCAAATATATGTTGCTGGGCCACATCTGGACCCTCGCCAAACTCAGGTTTGCAGGCCCTCCAAAAAATTGATTTGAGGGCTGCAAAACGATATGGAGGATGAGGAGGAGAGACAGAAACTGGCATATGAGTAGATGTAAACCATAATGGAAGTTGTGCTGACTAGTCTTGGCGTGTGTAGGATGTGTGATATCCCATGCTGTCACTCTGTCCCACCCTCCAGCAGGTTCACCCATTGTACTGTCACAGAAATGTTTCATCCCTCACTGTCCACAACAACTTCTTCACGTGTCTGTTATGTTGACCTTCCTAGTTACTGCTTTGGTGACAGTGTGGCGCCCCGCAACGAGTGCGTCACAAGAGGGTATTTCAGCCATAAATGCAGCCGCAATATTCTCTGACACAGCAGTGATCTGGTTAATTTAGAAATCCAACCCTGCATGCATCACCTAGAACAGAGGGCCAATCATAGGTCCTGGTGGGCGGAGTGCTAGGGTAGTGTGTAGGAGAACACAACACAATAGTCTAGAACAGAGGCTAGAGCAGAGCTTAGAACAAGGTCTGAGAACTTGAACTTGGAGAGGAGCGGGGGCTCCGCACCCCGTGCAGCCCCCGGGCCGTCACCGGTCGGGTGTCCGCACCTGAGGCCTTACCAACCGGGAATGGGCATTATTCACACGGGTTCCCAAAAGACTCCCGTGCCCACAACTCACAGCCGGTTCACTGGTACCGAAGCTGGCAGCAGTTCACCTCTGCTACGCGAACCAGAAGCGTGGAGGAGCAGCTTCACAGGAGCACCCCACCACCAGCCAACTTCCAGTCGTCTAACCAGCGGTGTACCCACTGAGGGATCCAAGGCTCCCCAAAACATCCAGAACGTACATCATGGATAGGGCATTGAAGCAGCCTCCCCGTACCAGACCTGGTATTCCTGGGCGACACTGGCAATCACTTAGTTAGAATGGAGGAACACTACGGATTTCTAAGGGACACCATCACTGCTGAGTCCACCCGGTCTACTACCCTTAAACTGTATGCCATGTACTGCCTGCTGGTTACAGTAAAGACCCGTTGCAGAGACTTTCTGTGTCCGTGCTTCCTTATGAACTGTCCGTCCGCACTACAAGGTAACCGCAGCTGCCGCACAACATCTTAAGCAGCTCCAGCCTCCGGGGATCACCGCTCAGCCTGTGGGGAGCGTTCCATCTTGCTGCTGTCCATCCCCCGGAGGTTCCGCAGCGTCGGTAGTCCTTACCGAACTATTCATAGGTGGCGTCACGAATAAATTAAAAACCCCTTTAATCTGTTCCACCAAGACGTCTTCAACTTTTGATCTGCACTACACCGGGCCCCACTACCGGCAGGCGCGGTCCACCCGTGACAAGGAGGAAGGAAGCATCGCCTGTCTAAACCGGAGTCCCGGCCACGGTGAGTCAACAGCACAGTTGATATGGTTTCATGCATGCTTATGTAAGTCATGGACAGCACACCGGCTAAAATAGTGGCAGCTATGAACTGAGTATCGTGGGGCAGCCACAGGCAAGAGATCACGTAAACATTCTGTCCTCATAAGCCTAAATGTCAACATCTCCACAGATAACAATTTGGCAATGTGAGATTTTAGTATCTGTGCCTGTGGGTACGTAACTGGTTATTTATGCTTCCTTTCCAAGCTCTCTGCTACAGACAACTTGATGCTTCACTTGGACAACTAAGTGAATGAGGTTGATGTTTGCTTTCTCTATGCAACCACATCTTGTTGGCAGGAGGTATGAGCGCATGCTTCATAGACAGCAGACTGTCAAGGACAAAGCACAGGCGACATGGCAGTAGTTTGACCTGCAGACACAGTTTTGGTACCCTGGTGTGCCGCCTACCTACTGGGGTGCTCTGCTGCCATGTGCTTATGTATACTCGTGGTGCTCAAGTTGCCCGTCCTGACTTGGGTCACAGTGGGGGTGGTCTTGGGAACAGTTGACCCAGTTCTCAGTCTGGTCAAACCACTACCTCTTTGCACCTGTGTGGGTGTTACATGTCAATCTTCCTCTGTGTTGCTGTGCTGGCTATGTGTGCCAACGGTCCAGGTCGGATCGGTGGACTAATCATTAGTGATGGGCGAATCCTAAATTACTCGGAATCGCTTGACTCTAGCGAGTCCGAGCCCAGGACTCGCTACTCGTTGCGAGTCTAGCGAGTCCAATGTTAATGAATGGGGAAGCGAGTAATAGCGAGTAGTGTGAGATTTACAAATCGCAGATGTGTCTCGGAAGCTTCAGCCTGAAGCAATCCTAGTTTTGTCATTTATTTGCATTGGACTCGTTTACTTTGTAAGTAATCGCTGGGAAACTCGCACAGATAAGAGTCCTGTCTGCTCTGTACAGGCTGCCGCAGCTCCAGGGTCCTAGAGCCCGCCTGCTGCCTGATGTAGCAGTGCTGAGATTGTTCTCAGTCTGCTCATTCCCTGTGCATAGACATCTATATCTATACACAGGGGATGTAGCAGAGAGGACATCGCGTTTTGGACTGCGTCGGACGGAAGAGGATTTTTTTAATTAAAGATGGAGTCCCTAATGGCTTTTTTTTAAATTTCTAATAAAAAAATTTCTCTGTGTTGTGTTTTTTTTAAAACAATTTAATAGAAATTCATGGCGGTCATGTCTAATATTGGCGTGACCGCCATAAATTTCGGGCTTAGGGCCAGCTGATAATACAAAGCTGGCCCTAACCTCTATTACCCAGCGTGCCACCGCCACCAGGGCCGCTGGAAGAGCGGGGTTCAGCGCCAGAGGATGGCGCTTCAATGAACGCGCCATCTTCTGGGGCGGCTGCGGGCTGCAATTTGCAGCGGGGGGTGCCCAGAAAGCTTGGGCATCCCTGCGCTGCGGATTCCAGCCCCCAGCTGCTTAGCTGTACCTGGCTAGACATAGAAATTGCGCGGAGCCCCACGCATTTTTTTGACTCCGACTCCGAGACGACTCCGACTCCGAGACGACTCCGACTCCGACTCCAACTCCGAGACGACTCCAACTCCGAGACGACTCCGACTCCAAGACGACTCCGACTCCGAGACGACTCCGACTCCGACTCTGAGACGACTCCGACTCCGAGACGACTCCGACTCCGAGACGACTCCGACTCCGAGACTACTCCGACTCCGAGACGACTCCGACTCCGAGACGACTCCGAGACGACTCCGACTCCGAGACGACTCCGACTCCGAGACGACTCCGACTCCGACTCCGAGACGACTCCGACTCCGAGGCGACTCCGACTCCGAGACGACTCCGAGACGACTCCGACTCCGAGACGACTCTGACTCCGAGACGACTCCGACTCCGAGACGACTCCGACTCCGAGACGGCTCCGACTCCGAGACGACTCCGACTCCGAGACGACTCCGAGACGACTCCGACTCCGACTCGACTCCGAGACGACTCCGACTCCGAGACGACTCCGACTCCGAGGCGACTCCGACTCTGAGGCGACTCCGACTCTGAGGAGACTCCGACTCTGAAATTCATTAAATAATAAAAAAAAAAATGCGTGGGGCTCCGCGCAATTTCTATGTCTAGCCAGGTATAGCTAAGCAGCTGGGGGCTGGAATCCGCAGCGCAGGGATGCCCAAGCTTTCTGGGCACCCCCCGCTGCAAATTGCAGCCCGCAGCCGCCCCAGAAGATGGCGCGTTCATTGAAGCGCCATCCTCTGGCGCTGAACCCCGCTCTTCCAGCGGCCCTGGTGGCGGTGGCACGCTGGGTAATAAAGGGGTTAATACCAGCTTTGTTATACAAGCTGGTATTAAGCCCGAGATTCTTAATGTCAAGCCACGTTTGACCCAGCCACTAAAAATCTCCAATAAAGGGTTAAAAAAACACAACACAGAGAAAATTTTTTATTTGAAATAAAAAAAAAAGCCATTAGGGACTCCATCTTTAATTTAAAAAATCCTCTTCTGTCCGACGCAGTCCAAAACGCGATGTCCTTTCTGCTACATCCCCTGTGCATAAATATAGATGTCTATGCACAGGGAATGAGCAGACTGAGAACAATCTCAGCACTGCTACATCATGTCTGTGAGCAGGCGGGCTCTAGGACCCTGGAGCTGCACAGAGCAGACAGCTGGACTCGGCTCGCAATGTAACAGCAGTTATTTGCGAGTTTCCCTGCTATCACTGGCACAGTAGCCGAGTCTAATGCAAACAATGGCAATCCTAGGTTTGTCAGCGTTTCTGACAAAACTAGGATTGATATTGATTTGCATTGGACTCGTGCGAGTAAACGCTGGGAAACTCGCAGAGTACTGAGTCCTGCGAGTCCCTTACTACTCGCCGAGTAACGAGTCCTAGCGAGTAGATTCGCCCATCCCTACTAATCATCGACCAACTCATCTTCCATGTCATCGTCCTTCATAATTGATATTGTAGGCTGACCTTATGGCAACTGTATCTCATTATCATCGCCCTCGACATCTGGAGACAGTAAATCAGGTTCCTCAAAGTGGCAAAATTCTGGCCGTGGGTCCTCATATACTTGCGCATCAACGCTCCCAACCTTCCAAATGTATAGAGGACCCTTTCCTCATAAATGTCTAAAGGAGGGCCCTCTCTAATGTACAGATGACATGACCTTTAGTGCTAACAACCATGGCTTTGCTTATGCTGTGTTATTCATAAGGCAGTAGTTTCACCCCCAAAAGTCTTGAGGAGGGCTCTCCCAAATGTTGAAGTAAGAGCAGGCACTCAGCAATTTCAGATTTTCTGCGTACTGAAGGCCCTCTGAGCATTTCAATGTAAGGCTGCAAAATCACATGGTGGTGGAGGAGGAGGGTTTTGCCCAATGCTACAATAGGCACATTGTAAACTGCTATGGAATATCTATTCCACTATCTGAGTCTCAATGGGGGAGAGACTGCCCAAATGTCGAAGTAAGAGCGGTCCTTCAAAACGTACGTTAAAGGGCCACATGAGGGCTCTCTCTAAATTCAGGTTTCCTGCCTACTGCAGACCTTTTGAACATTTGAATGAAGGGCCACAGAATCACATGGCGGTGGAGGAGGAAGAGGAGGGTTTTGCACAGCGCTACAATGGGCACATTATAAACTGCTATGGAATATGTATTCCACTATCTTAGGCTAGTTTCACACTGCAGGATTTTCCCTGTTCAGTGTCCATCCAGTTTGTGTGCCAAAACCAGGAGAGGAACTTGCAGAGAAAAACTATAATTGAAAGATTAACACCTGTTCTGGGTTTTGGAGACACTCCTGGTTTTGGCACACAAACTGGATGGACACTGATCAGGGAAAATCCTGCAGTGTGAAATCATCCTAGGTCTCAGTGGGGGAGGGACCGCCTAAATGTTGAAGTAAGAGTGGTCTCTACAAAACATGTTACAGGGCCACATGAGGGCTCTCACTAAATTCAGGTTTCCTTGCAGGCCCTCTGAACATTTGAATGTAGGGCCGCAGAATCACATAGTGGTGGTGGTGGAGGAGGAGGAGGAGGGTTTTTCCCAAAGCTACAATAGGCACATTGTAAACTGCTATGGAATATGTATTCCACTATCACAGTCAATGAGGGAAGGACCACCCAAATGTCTAAGTTAAAGCAGTCCCCACAAAACTACATTATACAACCAGTTGAGGCCTCTGAGGTCAAAGATCAACTACTGGCACGTTGTAGCTGGCCTTGTAGACGGCTGGGGAATAGGTAACTAAAAATAATGTATGACAGAGGGACCTACAAAATGTATAAGTCAGGGCCCTACCAATTGTAAAAGGTGAAAAAAAGCTACAACACTATGTGTGAACAAACGCTAAAAGCAATATTTTTTTTGTTTCCTTGGTTTATTTAGCCTTATATACAAGTGATTATGCAGGAAAAAAAACTGTTTCTGAACCTTTTTGGCCTGATAAATGTGATTTAGGTTAGGTTTGGTAGTTGTTCTTGTGTATCTGTAATAGTGGTGTAATACTGCAACAAAACTATTCCCACAAACCATATGTCAGATATGCATGCAGGCGTATTCTCCAGGTTCTTCGAATTCTGTTTCATCACTTTCCCATTTATGTAAGTCTTTTCTCCAGGCCCCCAGACCTCTTTGTAGGGTCCAGCAGAAAATTATTCGTGCTTCCCATTGACTTACATTTTACTCGCTATTCGGAACGAATACGCGATTATTAGAAAGTACTCGTAACGAGTATAGCGATTAGGAATATTATGGTACTCTCTCATCCCCAGTATACAGACATTACAGCATATGATCATAGCTGATTCTTTTTTTTGTAGGTAAAGCATTCCCCTACCTGTTTTTAAAAAATGCTTTACCTCAAAGAAAGAATTATTTGCGATCCCATGCTATAATGTCTGTATACTGTTTTATGTCCTTCCCTGCCCAGGAGCTGTGATATGATCAGACCATGTCCCTGTATGGTCAGACACAGCCATTACACAAAAATAGCAGGGACACATATTTTTAACACACCCGATTGTGGAATTTATTATTATTCTAAGAACTATTGATTAAAATTAACTTTGTTCATGGGAAAATCCCTTTAAAAGCACATAGTCTTGTGTAAACATGATTGCAATAATGCTCATTCTGCCGGCTGAAACTTGGCAGTATAAATGGGCCCCAAGTATGGCTTGTCATCATCACTGATGCAATGTCAACAAAACATTGGTAATACAGCAACGGGAGACGTAACGTGACACAGGTGCTTTTCTTCACATTCTGTTGCCAATTTTTTTTAACTACTGGACAACTTTTTACATGTTTGTCTCTGTAATTCAAGGCTGTTTGGAAGGTGTGATGTCGGTGAATCGCCTTGTTAGGTGGTTGGCGAATAGCTGCAACATTAACATTTTGGGTTGCCTGTGAATTCTAGTCCATTGGTCCAGGAAAAATGTAAAAGTAGGTTGGCAATCCTGTGTGTAGCTCTAGCTCTTATCTGCCAATAAACCTGTCTGCATTTCTTATAAAGTACCGGTATATGGAGTAGAGTAGAGCAGGTGAAAACTGGAGGGAGAAAAAGGCAGGGCATGCAAAAAGAAAATGCCGAGGCTTCTACTGTAGAGGGAAATACTGATACAAATAAAGGACATACAGTTACATAATGCTCAAGTACGGTAATAGTAGTTATTCCTAATACAGACAAAGTTTATTCTGAAAAAATCACATTAATTTATGCTGCATATATATTTCCTGACCATATACTTAAGGGTTCATTAAAAAGTTTTTCCTTTTTCAGAAATCCCATCACCCAGCTCTAGTTTGTTTTAAAAAAATAATCTGTGCCTTACTCATGCTGCCAAAGACCAGTGTCGAGTCTCCGCTGCGGCTCCCCCTGTCTGTTCTTGTCTGCAGCGCAGACATGATGTCGATAGCGTTGCAGCCACCAAAAAACTCAGTGGCTTGAAACGTCAACTCCAGCAGAATCCAGTTATTGGCCTGTAGCACGGTAAACATGAGGTCAGAGCTGCAGACATTAAAGAGGACCTGTCACCCCCCCTGATGCTATGCTAACTGAATGCAGCATGTCTGCTGCATTCAGGGAAGAGGTCCCCCATGTCATCGCTGTTGCTGGTGTCCTCCCTGCCTCCAGCCCTCAGGAGGCTGAACAAGAGAGGGCTGGAGGCGGGGAGGACACCAGCAACAGCGATGTCACATACAGGAGGCCGAACAAGAGACGGCTGTAGGCAGGGAGGACACCAGCAACAGTGATGACATATACAGGAGGCTGAACAAGAGAGGGCTAGAGGTGGCACAGAGGGCTGGAGGCGGGGAGGACACCAGCAACAGCAATGACTCATCACTCAGTAAATCCCTCCAGGCTCGTTATCTATACACTTTCTAAAGTCTTTTTAACAACTTGCAGGAGGGCTAGAGATATGGGGGACCCCTTCCCTGAATGCAGCAGACACGCTGCATTCAGTGCTGCATTCAGTTAGTATAGCACCAGGTGGGTGATAGGTCCTAGACAAAAGGAGCAGCGGCCAACATTCAGTGCTGGACATGGGGAGGATGAGTAAGGCCACGTACATGACCATACTTTAATAAATCCTCTTCCCTTTCCCAGCTCTCCCTTTTCCTGCCACAGCTCCTCCTCTATCTTACATCACTGTTACTGGGCAGAAAATGCAAACAGGGAAGACAACCAACAAACTGCAGAAGATATAACAACATTACAAACTGCTGGGGCGTTATTGCAGCATTAACTTTAATTTCATAATGAAAAAATGCAGCTACATTCACAAAGTGTTTTTTGTTGTGGATTTAGTGCATTTCTCTCCCTTGCTCTCTCGCTCCCAGCATGTTTATAGCACTTTCACATAAAAACCCTGTGTACAAAAATGCTGAAAAAATTGACATGCTCATTATTTGAAAAACGCTGCAAAAACCAAGCAAGTTTCCATTTCCGTCTGGAAAAAAAACTCAAGCTGTGTGCATGACTTTTTTCCAGAATCACAAAGATTTTGCTGGGAATGAAAAATGCTGTTTTTTATTAGCAGATATGTGCATAAAACCAAGGATAAAACGCACCAAAACAGGAGTAAAAATGCCCTGTGTGATCATAGCCTACACCTCAGTATGTTTGCTTTTTAAACAAACTGCAGCCAGTAGACAGGAGTTTTTAAAGCTGGAGAACCCCTTTAGTAGTCAACGAAATATAGAAAGTCTGCTGTTCCCCATGTGCATGCCATAAAATGTTAAAATAACAGACAGAGTAAATACTAGCACTTTAATATTTAGCTGAAATATATGTACCGTACTTTCATCTCTAGCCTGGTGACCAGCTACAAGAGGATAATGTTAAAAAAAAGTTAGGGTCTTGTCACACTTGGCGAAGCTCCAGCAATCCCAACAATGGTACGACCTGGTAGGGATCGCAGGAGCGTCGCTACGTGGTCGCTGGTGAGATATCAAACAGTCAGATCTTACCAGTGATGCAGCAATGATACGGCGGTCGTTGGGACCCTGTCACTCTAGGGCGTAGTATTGAGGTCGTTGGTTGTTGGCAAACACACCGATGCATGCTGCCCAGCGGGGAGCCAAAGATCAAAAAATGGTCCAGGCCATTCTGACACAATCGGCAATCTCACAGTAGGGGCCTGGTCGCTGCTGCGTGTCACACTGGGCGAGTTCGCTGTTGCGTCACAAAACTTGTCACGTAACAGCGATCTCGCTCAGTGTGACGGGGGCTTTATTCTTTATTTGCAACAAGCAACATTATAAATTTCAAACACTGATCGTCATCATCATTCCGTTATAGGTCACTAATGAATTCATCCACCCTTTAAAGTAATCTGCCTTTTCCTATAAGGCATTGACCTTTCCCATTACAATACATTCTGCTATCACTGTCATACTGTTTAATAACAAATATTATTTGTTCACTTATTAATCCCTACCAATACTGGTAATATGAATAAGCTATGGATTTTTCTAAAAGGAATGTGTTATCAGAAAATGACCTATAGATTTATGTATTAATTCAGAGTTTTTTGTTATAGGTTTTTCTTCCATATCAAGATCTCTGGTACAAAAAAAATTGAAATCTTGGAATTTTCCAACTGGCCCCTGGAGTTTTTTTTAGACTCTAACTTCCTGTTGTTTCATTAAATTCACATGTACTGTACATTAGGCACAATGAACAGACTTTGACCCTATCTTACATAGTGACGCATCTATTGAGCATGATTAAAGGTGATTGTGAAGGGAGGGGGAGCAGGGTCAGCTGTGACATCTCCTGCTGTGATTGGAGGATCTCGTGTTGAGGTGTTACCAAACCAGTATATAAAAAGGAAGTACCTAAGTTATAATGCAAAATCAAATAGATAGGCACAGTAAATATGATGAAGACCAAGCAGAAAAAACAACCAATATAAGCATATATAGACCAAGTGACTAAAGATACAAATTATTTATTAAAACATATCTATGATTCTAAAAAAGATGTACTTGTACTTCCTTCCTCCTGCTCCTCTGCTAGCACATATACAGTACTATGGTTTTAAAGACGTTGTCCACTACATTAACATTGATAATTCCTTAGGATAGGTCATTAATGCCTAATTGGTTGGGGTGCTACACCTGGCACTCCAACTGATCAGCTGCTCCCGGTATCGGTGGCAGCCAGAACTGCTCACTTTTGAAGATGCACATCATAGTTCCATCAACTCTATAGGGACTGAGGCAAGGTATTGCAGATCTGCCCCCTATTCAAATCTATAGGGGGAAGATCTGCAGTATCCAATTTCATTGACTGAGCTGAGCTGTGCAGCTTTGTAACCGAGGGAAAAGGAGATCAGCGAAGGTGCCAGTCTGACATTGATGACCTATTCTAACAATAGCCCATCAATACATATTCTCTTATTTGGTCTACATATGTATGGGTGTGTAATAATAATCCTGCCTATGCTGATAAGGAAACTACTGTAAATTCTTCCTTAAAAAAACAAAAAGTATCAGTGAATTGCTGGCAAGTGCCAAAATAGCAACATTAGTATGTTTTTTTTAAAATCCAGATCATGATATCATAACAAAAAAAACATTATTGAAAAAGGTAATTTTCAGACAAAATATACCATTTAAAGGAACAATCTGGCTGAATCTGATACAGCATGTTAAGCCGGTAAGCCATCTACAAGGGTGTAGAACAGATTCTGGCTGAGTATTAGCTCAGCTCCTGAGCTCTCTCGATACATTGGCACCTGAAATGTGACGTATTATGTCACATATTGGGAAGGGAATAAAGAAGCCATCTAAGTATGGAATAGTAGTTAGGCGATGTTATATTGGAAACAAAAGCATAAAAATTAGCTCTTGCAGAATTAAACTATCACACTACTTAGCTGGTTTTCTTAAAGAGACCTAGAACTCCCCCTCATGTTGCCTAAACATGCAATACCCTGTTCTACAAAGATGAGGGTCAATAACCCCAAAACAGTTGTGTGTAGATTACTTTCTGGTTTTGCATTTATCCCTGGTCCTGTTGCAAGGTTCGCATATTGACATATTGGGAAGCTACCTGTCCTAGTTTGTACTTGAAAGATAGCTTCGTTTATTCTGCTAGACAACCACTTTCTATACATTTCCCCAATAAAGCATTGGATATATGACTCCACACTTAGCCTATAAAAAGGGAATCTGTCAGCAGGTTTTTGCTATGTAAGATGAAGACAGCAAGGGTTAGAAAACAAAAAAACAACTCTTCTTTTCCTTTTAAATTCTATGCAATTGTTTACTCAAACTAAAGACTTTATTACTCTGATCATCATTGCTTGACTAGAAATTCATGCGCACAGCAGTCCAACACGCCCACTGCTGTGATTAACACCTCACAGTCCATGCATAATTTTTATTAAGAGTCTGGTGGGGGCGAGGACAGTTCTCCCAGTTCTTCTGTGTTCGTGAAGCTAAATTCTTTGTGTCAGCCAGTAATCTATGTGATACATTGTAGGATTCAGGATTTCTTTGCGTACATTATGTTGCTGTAAGATGAGGTAGTAAAAACCTGCTGACAGATTCCCTTTACCCCTCCATGACATACATGTACATCATGGGTCGGCTCCCTAATTTTGATGTGAGCTCCCGCTGAGAGCTCACATCATTCACCCGACATCTCAGCTGATCTCTTCAGCTGAGATGTGGGGCTAACAGCACTGATCGGATCGGTGCTGTTAACACCTTTGAATTGAGCTGTCATTCACTGACAGCGCGATCCAAAGGCACCGCGGCAAGGACCGCGCCGTTCCCCGCCGTCATCTGAGATGCAGCAATAAGACTGCGTGATCTCAAGCCATCACCTGATAGCCCGAGGTCCTGCAGTGACCCCGGATGCGATCAGAGCTCGCTTCCTGTGAGTGGTTGGCAAGGGCTGCCAACCACACACAGTGATCATTTGTGCCATGTCACGATGTGCTGCGGCTCATCGGGACATGGCACAAGCGATCGGACTGTTCAGCACTGTGGTGCCCTATGGGGCACTGTAAAATAAACAAAGTTTTTAAAAATTTGAAAAAAAAATAAAGTTCAAATCGCCCCCCTTTTGCCCCATTCAAAATAAAAGTATTAAAAAAAACATATATTTGGTATCACCGCATTCATAAATGCCCGATCTATCAAGATATAGAATAAATTTATTTAGAGCTGTAATCTGCGTAATGGAAAAAAACGCAAAAATCACGTTATTCTCCTTGCTGCAATATTGTAATAAAATGCAATAATGGGTGATTAAAGTAGTTTATGCACCTAAAAATAGTATCATTAGAAACGTCAGCTCAAGCCGTAAAAAATAAGCCGTCACACAGTCCCGGATCCCGAAAAATGAGAACGGGTTGCAGAACATGGCGCAAAAAGTGTTTTTTGTTTTTTTTTATTAAACTACAGAATTTTTTTTTCACCACTTAAATAACAGTAAAAGTATACATGTTTGTATCTACGAACTCATACTGACCTAAGCCATTATGCTGACATGTCAGTTTTACCATACAGTGAACATGATGAATAAAAAACCCAAAAACAAATGTGTTATTGCACTTTTTTTGCAATTTCACTGCACTTGGAATTTGTTTTCCATATTTCTGTACACTATATGGTAAAATGAGGGATTTCATCTGAAAGTACAACTCGTCCCGCAAACAACAAACCATCATTATCTCTATATTGATGGAAAAATAAAAAAGTTATGTCTCTTGGAAGATAGGGAGGGAAAAAATGAAAACGAAAAATTGCCAGGTGGGGAAGGGGTTAAAGAACCAGTACTGCCCAGTCATTGAATACCTATTTGGTGCAGCAGTAGGCATAACAGAGAATCAATTTTAGTCTGGGGTCACACTGGTGTATGACTTGTGCGAGGATTTCATCGCACTGATAAGACCAGTTGCGGATCGGAGAGTATCATCTGCATAGAAATACATGAAGCTGCCACGCTCAGGTCAGGAGATCCGCAGCTATAGGAATTTTTATGTGATACCCGCGCGAGTCATATGGGCAATGTGACTACAGCCTTGCATTAAGAGATTGTTTAATGTTTGTACTTAGGGTGCGTGCACACGATCCGGAGGAGCTGCGTGTTGGACGCAGCTCCTCCGGACCTGAGGGAAGCCGCGGGTGGCCGCAGGGAGACCGCAGCCGGCCTGTACTCACCGTGTGCGCATCCGACTCCGCAGCATGAAATTAACATGCGGATGAGGAGCGGACTCCCGGCAACCCGCACCGCAGCTCCAAAGACGCTGCGGGCGGGTTAAGCATAGTGCTGATGGGATTTCTTGAAATCCCATCCACTATGCTTATACTGTACTACGCAGCATTTTGGACGCAGCGGCAAGACGCTGCGTCCAAAACACTGCATACACTGATCGTGTGCACGCACCCTTAGCCTGCCAGCCACATAGCTTAATTGAAGCAGAGCATTTTCAGAGATGAAACAGTATTCCAGTCACCTGACTGCTGGGGCCAATCACAGACCTTGGCAATCCTATGACATCCAAATGAATAATACTATAAAAGATATGTAGATGAGAAACGGCAATAGGGTGTACCCTGTTAAACACACAATTGTATGAAATGACAAGATGTTGCTCACCACTTTAAAATGCCTATGATCTATTCAGGTCATAAGATAGCTGCTGCAGTCCAAGAAGATACATAAACATCAAAGATGAAGAGGATTGAGCCATGCTGCTATCTATTAAAGGATGACCTATTCCTCCAAGTTGTAATTTATTCAACGCGTTTTGGAGAAAATCTCCTTCAATTTCATGTGAGGAAATTTTCTCCAAAACATGTTAAATAAATCACAATTTTGAGATTGAAGGAATATGTCCTCCTTTAATAGAAAGTAGGACAACTCAATCGTCTTCATCCAGATGAATAAATCAGATCTGAATCTGTGGTGGTGACCAGAGGTGAGTTGTTTTTAATAACCAAAGTTCTGAGTTTATAAGCAATTGCATATGTAATCATACTCTGCCCAAGTAGACCATTTGTCAATCATTTTGTCCTATTAAATATATGAAGATATATACATGTAGCTATAAGAGCAGTATGTGAGCGCTGAACATTTTATATTTTTTTGGAGGTGTTATGTGACTTACTCTCTGCTGTGGTCATACTTTTAGTCACAAACTTAATTTCTTACATATTTTTTTAGACAATGTTATGATTTGATGCACAGTTCCAGGGCCTACATGAGTGTGAAGTCCTGGCTCCCATTGTTACAATGTGTCAAGTATGTACTTTGACAAAATATAGGGTTGTGTATTTTTGTTTTATCTCTCACTTTTTGTGTCTATGTCAAACATATGAATTTATTTGCAGCAATGAACTGTAAAGCTGGCAATGAAACTATTCAACTAATTTGGCCATCAACTATTTTTCCAACTCTATTATGAACTAAGCTGAGAATGAAATAAGCCTCTATCAGACACGTCTTAATGGACATGGACTGGGCATGCTAAAATAGAACATGCCTAATCCTGCTTTCTTCCAACATATGTTGCTAGCAGAGAGTTTAGGGCCCCCCATATACATTGGAAAGTTGTCTGTTTCCATACAAGTTGGGTAGTTTGGCTGTCTTTAACCATTATGTATTGTTTTCCTAGGTATCCATTTGCGCCAAGTTAGCTACCTTAGGTTTATCCGGTGTACAGGCCACATGGTGAATTAATAAATACCTTCAGAGCTTTAGAATAACTGATAAAGTGCTCTTTCCTCTTTGCAGGTTATTAGAGTCCACTCTCATTGCACACAGCAACGAATAGCTGCTGAATCCAAAAATGGGAAGCTTTTTTCTTTGCCCTCTAACATAACGAGGCTGAAATTCATTGTTGGACCAGAGAGTGTTTCTAGTGGCTCTATCAAAAGTGAGTAACAATTTTACAACAAATTAGAGATTAAATCCTATCGAAACTGTTATTCTACAGGAAATAAGTTACCATTAGCAGAGTTTGACATCACCTCTCTTATACAGAACACCAACACAGTTGGCTAACCTGAGCATTCCTGTGAATGGAGGACTCAGGAGAGATAATTGTCGGACAAACAGTTTACCCAAACCACACACTTTGCAAACAGCTACCTATTGTGCAGGTGGAGCTTGAGAGTGGGACATGTGGTTTATTTGGGGACAGTATACCGTACATGGCAAGCACAGTCTAGATCTCTAATTGGTATACTGTACGGCTTTACATTAGTACTCTGTGGTTGAACTGTTTTTGGTGCAATTCCTTTGTCTTATTAGGGGTAATATTCAACTAATAGCCCAACTGCTCTTTCTGGGCATCACGTATTTTTGTCTGTTTCATAGACAATAAATGAAGCAGGATGTGAATGCATGACTATTGTTTCAAATTATATATATTATAATAATAATAATAATAAAGCTTTATTTATATAGCGCCAACATATTCCGCAGCGCTTTACAATGTAGGGTTAGAGTACAGAAAATATACAGTAAGTAATTAGAGTAGAGAACAAATAAAGTACAATAATTGGATACAAAACAATAGGCATAGAATCAATGTAAAAATGAAAATACAATAAATAAAGCAAGAAATGAAGGTGACCCTGCTCAAAGGAGCTTACAATCTATGTATATATATATATATATATATATATATATATATATATATATATATATATATATATATATATTATACATATACATTACTCTTCTCTCTTCTGGTGTCTTCCATTGTCTTCCGTTTGCTTCTCTTACAATCTTCTATGTGATGCTTGAGCATCGGTGTGTGCAGTCTCATTATCTTAGCTAGACAATAGGATAGTGTAGGTTCATTCCTACACTACATAATTTTGAAGTGAGCATCATCATAAGCGTCCTCTATATGGTTGTTATGTGTATTGTTCCCACAACTATGATTACACTCCCTGTCTTCCTATACTTACTTCACATGCATGAATTGACATGATGCATTCAATGAATTTAGTTAGTCTGATCAATTCAATTTGATCTCTAATGAACTAAAATGTACAGAGTGAACAGGAAAACGCAGTGTATTGCGTTCCCCCATGTGTTTATGGAGTTATACAGTTTTTTTGAGTTGGGCCATTGAAGGGATTTAACACACGTATATATAACGAATTAAGTTATGTAGAATAACCTTTTTATATATTTATTCTGGATGATATGCACTTCATAATCATACCAATGCATCGCATACAGTGTACTGTAGCACTTTGCCACTTTTTACGCATGACTTATTCATCTGAATATTGTATATTTATAAATATGTAATTTATGTAAGTTGTTTGATGGATGTCTCTCTATAAAGATGTCTGCAGTACCCTTTACTCACTTGAAATAGTATCACTGTAAGGATAGGGACACACTTCAGTTCCTGATCAGTATTCCTGATCAGTGTTCATCAGTTTGTGTGCCAAAACCAGAAGTGAACCTTGCAGAGAAAAAGTATAATTGAAAGATTGACACCTGTGGTGGGTTTTGGAGTCATCCCTGGTTTTGGCACACAAACTGATGAACACTGATCAGGAAAACTGATGAGGAAAACTGATCAGGAACTGAAGTGTGTCCCTACCCTTAGACCTGAATTGTCTCTTCCTTAGGTTATGGAATATTTCAGTTTTAGCCACTTGAATTGTACAAAAGTGTTGCCTTTTTTAATTTTTGTGTCTGGAGGTTCAGTGGTCGGTGGATTTGGAGGCTTGCATCCACCACACCTTGTTAGTTCTTTTTCTTTATAAAATTTCCTAATATCCTTTTTGAATTACTTCTCTTAGCAGTTCTCAAAATCTCTCTTCATAGTTATTATACAATATTAGACCTTTATTATTTACTCCAAATGGATAAAAATACACTATGCTCATGTGATGGGCACAGTGATGTTTAAACAACTAATGTAACTGTAATCAGCCCTACATCTGTATGTTCTTCAAATAATCAGGGCAGATAAAGAAGCCCTCACCTCAAACATTTCATCCTTTTAATACCTTGCAGATATCATATTACATACCATTGTTATGGAGGGGCAGGCTTAGTTTATGCTCCCACACTGCCAGGAAACAGCCACGTGGGGCTTGCGTCCCAGGTGCTATAGTATGTAAACCCACTGGACCACAGGAGGGATGCCCTACCTGGACTAAGGAAGGCCAGCGACCGGGGTCTGTGGCACCTGAGCATGTGGGCAAGGTGGTAACATGCAGGACTAGATGACACAGCACACTTAAGGTATAAAGAAAAAAGAAACATAAAGTTTACTTAAAAGTAGTCAAATTACAGAAAGCAAGACATTACAATGCTGGGCTCCCAATTTCACACATAAAAACTGGGGCACATCTTATGTAGACACATGTTCGTCAATGGCAAGATGTCATCATGGATTGATGCAGTCAAGGGTCATCTGGCACTGGCATGTCAGAAGAACCTCTCTCTCAGGTCTCAGCACTGGCACAGCAGGAGAACATCAGACACTGACCTCAGACAGATGTAATCACTGGATGGACCTCAGGCAACAGGCCGGATATCAGGACACCGGCAGAGCACAGAGAGCACAGGCCCAGGAACACCGACAGGGCAGCTTAAAACATCGGCTGTTCAGATCCAGGATACACAGGCAGAGCCGTCTCCGGGATACAAGGCTGGAGACTCCCCAGAAACACGGAGGAAGAGCCCGTCCAGGAACACGAGTGACACCAACTTTGAGCATGGGCTGGACCACCAGGACTTTGGAGTGAACATGTGGACACAGGCTAGACATCTAGAACAAAGGCAGGACATCTAGACTCTGAACATCGGACATGGACCAAAGCAAGGAATGTCAGGGCTCAAGCAGGACATTAGGGACACTGGCAGCGGTCATCAGGGACACTGGCAGCGGTCATCAGGGACACTGGCAGCGGTCATCGGGGACACGAGGCAGGACATCGCGAACACTAGGCAGTGGTCGTCAGGCTCCGGACATTGGACACGAGCTCCAGGCACCAGGTAGAAGTAATTAGGCTCCAGATATTGGGCACAAGCTCCAGGCACCATGCAGTGGTCATCAGGCTCCAGACTTCAGGCACGAGCTCCAGGCACCAAGCAGCGGTTATTAGGCTCCGGACCTTGGACACTGAAAAGGAACTTAAGTGGTGTGGTGCAAGCACCGCAGGACCAGACCGGAGCTGCATGACATGGGTACTACAGTAGAGGACCCGAGCTAAGTACTGCGAGCACAGCAGAACAGTGCAGGCATAACAAGCATGGACCAGAGCTGAGAGGAACATGCACTGCAGGAGTGGACCAGAGCTGGATGGTGTTAGCGCTGTACAGTAGCATGATCATAGCATAGTACACGCTCAGAAAGAACACCTGGCTCCATCTTCCAAAGGTTTATTCAGAAGACACTGATTACAAGAAACTCAGTCACTAGGTAGATGGTTCAAGACACAGAAGGACTTCAGGAAAATCACAGAACAGGAATCCACATTCAAGGGCAAAGATTTTGGTACCAACACATAGACAGGACGGGTCCAGGGACAAAGACAGGCACACATTAGCTATCTTAGAACTGGTAGCAGGCAGAATAGGAGCCGAACACAAGGCAGACCAAAAGCGGCATACTGGACGAAACATACTGGCTAGGTTCTGCAACCTACTGAGAAGCACTGGTGACGCCCAACAAAAAAAGGGAACTTTAAATAAGAGCTGACCCTCAGCAATAGGTTGGAGACAGTAATTCAAGTGCACACACTCCTAGTAATAAAAGCAGGGAAAGTGTGGTCGCATGCACTCTAAGCACAAACCAGAACCAGTACAGCATAGCCAGAACAGGAACTGAGGCCTCGGGCACCTGGCAACGGTTGCAAGCTTAAACACATGTAGAAAGTCATACACCAGATGCAGAGGGCCTCGCAACTCGTGGATAGCTTTCACAGCAGCATCCAGGGGCCGCACACGCAGATGGTCAAGCAGCTCGGCAAAGGGCTCTACAACACACATACGGTTATGCAGCAGAGCAGGGAACTGAGCAACATCCATAAAATGTAACAGACAGCAGTATCCCAGCTGGTTAGGGGGGAAGAAGCATTGGGTAACCAGAGTTACAAGCACTGTATTCTTTTGCCTTTATACCTTTATCTTCTTCTCTTTTCCATTATGTATTTGACATGACATAATTAAAAACAGACTTGCTGAATCCTTCTAAGCTCTATGTGAAAAAAGGAAGTCTATTTTTCCCTTTATGTGTCATCACTGGAAAAGTCAATGGTAGGGTGAGGAGCAGAGCAATTAGGGCAGGAGATGAGGAAGGGACAGAGCCATGCCGGGTAAATAGACTTTTTGTTTCTACATACACCAGAGAAAAGAGAAGAATTAATTGGGTAGGAAGGCAAAATAAGCAATTGTAATTACACAGTGCTGTAAAATATGATGACTGCAATATGTTATGAGGACAAAAACTTTGATGGTAGTGCTTCTTTAAGCTGGAGTAAACAGTGATCTTTTCTAAGGAATGGCAGAAATCTTGAAAAAAACTGGTGTATACAGTATATTGGAAAATTGCTTAACTTATTACGCAAAAAATAAGAATGTCATATTATATTATTTGTGAAAAGTGGAATATCTCTAGAACGTCTGTCTTAGAGAAGAAGTTTGACTTTAATAAGAGCTCTAAAGCATGTTCATTTATACTGAATAAAGGAGTTAACGGAGTAAAACACAGTTTATATGTGAAGATCTAAGTACTTTACATGTGAAATCCGACTCAATTTCCTGAAATCATTAAAAAGAGGGACAAGATATAAGTGATGACTGATGACTATAATTTTCTTATTTAAGTTTTAAATCAGTGGTACATTATAATAATTTACACTTTATGTAAATTAGATTTTTAATTCATAATCTACACTTTATATTTTGTAAATGAGATTGTGTTACTGTACAATGAACTGATGCAGCAGGATTCTACTGGTCACTTGAGTTGGAGTTATGACGTTATGGCTACTAGAATTGCTTATAGTTGCTTTTTGATTTAATAAAACCTGAAGGTTGCCTGAAAGACTATAAAAAGAAAATGTATTATCGCTTCATGAGCAAAAATGAAAAAATATGTATCTGTCTTAATATGTGTCTTGGATAAGAGCATACCTGTGTTTACTTCCAGTGCACATACATATTATTTACTTGTGTGCTTTGCTTTTCTCTACAGCTTTAAGGTATCATTTACCTATGAGTCTGGAAGACATCCTGTCTAAATATGCTCTCCCTCTTACTGTCCAATCATCCTCTTCTTTATTCTATAAACAAAAAGGAGACCAGAAGTCACAAGATGAATTTCTTAGCGAGCTGACATTGCTAGACAAATATGAGGAACATTTCCTGTTTGGACATCCCATTGACAAGGGTAACTAAATTCAAAGTATCATATAATGGGGTATTAGAAATGGTAAAGTCCATTTACCATGTTTGGTTTATTTGTATTTTGGAGAAATGTTTTAGAATAATGTTCTGTACTTACTTAATCCTTCTCGGGTTCCATGAGGCTCAATGTTTATATTGTCTACATAGTGAATGTTGAATCATTACCTTGACTTCCAGTAATGGCTTATGACAGTATAGGGTTGTGTGCACAATTTGCAAATGGGTAAAGGCTATGAACACATTTGATTAGTACATGTGTACTAGCATTATAAATGTTTCCATATTGAATGGTTCCCCTTTAAATGAAGACCATCACAGACCAATATGATTCAAGAGTTCAGTTTTTTCAGCTGCAATATTATCGGTCTAAGGGCCCTTTCACATCAGCATTTTTTTTAAATCGCGGCAGATGCGGTGAAAAAACCGCATCTGCCACGATTACCGCATACCGGCTGCACTTGCGGCACGGTTGCGGCAAGCCCCATACAATGTATAGGCGGGCTTGCGGCAGATGCGGTTTTGGCACTTGTGGCAGGTGCGGCCGCGAAAAAAAACGCGGCTGACCGCGTTTTTTTCCGCGGCCACACCTGCCGCAAGTGCCAAAACCGCACTTGCTGCACCTGCCGCAAGCCCGCCTATACATTGTATGGGGCTTGCCACAACTGTGCCGCAAGTGCAGCCGGTATGCGATAATCGCGGCAGATGCGGTTTTTTCACCGCATCTGCCGCGATTGCAAAAAACGCTGATGTGAAAGGGGCCTAAGAAGCTTTTCAATTGCTTACACCTTTGGAATAATATATAACGGTTTTAATTACCCATGTAATGCTCACACTTCACCAGCAGATAGTTAACTATAATAGAGGTTTAGTTTAAACTTTCATGCCACTGTGGCTGTGAAAAGCACCATAACTAGAACCAAGGTCATTACATTAGTTTATCCTCTCCATCTGATAACTAAACGTTTTGAACAAAATGGTAAAAAGAACAAAATGGTAAAAAGTGCAACATTATTTTTTTAAAGACCATATAATTAATTTTTGCTTCTCCTTATATTTAAAAGGGAAAATATTTATTGACGACCCAATAATTGTTCCAATGTACATGAAAGAGCTGAAACTGGTGGTGGCTGTGGGATTCCAAAATGGAAACAGCGCACAATGGAATAATCTGTGTGACGTGTTCACTAAACAAGTAACAACCCAAGGAAACCATGCAAATGTTACCTGTGAGGGTAAGTAGCATTTGATTGATGCCCAGTTTATTGGATCTGCGCAATTGTAAGATAAGTTGTCTAATGCATTCACACACAATTACATAATTTACTAATCTATGTTAATATCATGTTCCTGATCATACGGGTCCAATTTATGGGACCCCACTAGTTACGAGGACAAAAGAAGCATTGTAACCTCCTGCACCGTTCTGCTCCTGATCCAGAAATGTACTGTCATTGTAACTTAGAATCCAATGACTTAGGCTGGCTTCACACCATGATTTTAGGGATCCGTGGTTGTCCGGTGTGAACTGGACAGCCTCGGATCTGATTTCGGCCCCACAGTATTCCTAGGGGGCCGGATGGCAGTGACTTGCCATTCGGTTTTGTGCTGTCCGGGAGGATCAGGCACATTTGGTTTTCTTGCCCCAGACACAAAATCGGAACTTAAAGCATTTTTGTGTCTGGGGCAAAAATCGAACCAAATCGGATCCTCCTGGATCTAGTAGGATCCGGTGACCCTAACATGGGAGTCTATGGACACTGGATCGCGCCGGATCTGACATAAAATCGTCCTGGTTCCCGGACGCCGGGTGCTGGAGATCAGCGGTGGCAGGCGCTGAGCTTCAGCACCTTGAGAGCTCCCGGCTGAAATTTCAGAACCGCGGCTAGCTGTAGGATTTCAGCACTGGACAGTGGCAGCAGCCACACACTGCAGATTCTGGCAGAAAACAGGATTGGAGAGCATATTTGCCCTCCGGTTCTGTTTGTCCGGAGATATCAAGCTGTGTCCAGTGCATCTTGCAAAATACCGAACACAGCCTGACTGCTCAAAAAACTTGGTGTGAAGATAGCCTTAGGCTAGGTTCACACCACGGTATTTGGGATCCGGGGCTGTCCGGTGTGAACCAGACAGCCCCGGATCTGATTTTGGCCCCATTATATCCCTATGGGGCTGGATGGCAAATGATGACAGTTATGTGCTGTCCGGGAGGATCCTGCTCTTTTCGTTTTTTTGCCCCGGACACAAAATCGGAGCTTGCAGCATTTTGTGTCTGGTGCAAAAATTGAATCCTCCCGGATCCGGTGACATCCAGCTCAACCTAACATGGGAGTCTATGGGCGCCGGATCGCACCAGATCAGACAGAAAATCGTTCTGGTTCAAGCAACGCTCATTCACCACCTGGACAGTGCAGCTCAAAGAACCGCTGGCTGAAACGTCAGCACCTAGAGAGCTCCAGGGCTGAAATATCAGCACTTGGACAGCAGCAGCCACGCTCACTAATGATTCCGGCAGAAAACTGGATCGGAGGGCATATTTGCCCTCTGGTTCTGTTTTGTCCGTGGCTGTCAGGTTCTGTCCGGTGCTTCCTGCAAAACACCAGACAGAACCTGACAAAAACCATGGTGTGAACCTAGCCTTAGGCTGGCTTCACAACAGAGTTCTGTGCATCAGGTTCTGTCCAGTTTTGCCTCCCATGTATCCCTATGGTGCCGGATTGGTCCTATTTGGCCATCAGGTTTTGTGTATTCTGTGTCTATTCTGGTTTTGTCAGGTTTTTCACCGTCCCCAAAATCGGATCGGAGCCTGCAGCACTTTTTGTCTCCGGTGCAAAAATCGGACAGAACCGGATCCGGCTCAATCCGGTTTCCATATAATGGGAGTCTGTGGTGCCGGATCTGGTAAAAAACCTGATTAATTTCCCTGATGAGGTTTTTAGCACTGAGCATTCAATGCTTATTCAGCACCATGGACAGTGGCTCCTCCCCCTATGGAGAAAAAATTCACAATGATTTTCAATGGAGAAATGAAAGAAACAAATCCTGCAAAAAACAGGATCAGGGTGCTTATTTGCCATCCAGTTCTGTATTGTCCTGTCAGGGTGATCCTGCAGAAAACAGGATCCACCCTGACAGACAAAAACCGTGGTGTGAAGCCTACCTTAGAAGTTGATCAGTAGATATCCCAGTGGTCAGAGCCCTAGTAATCAGTAAGACTATGTTCACACATTTGTGGGCAAAAAAGCACAACAGCATGCACACGCCGCTCTTTTTCCCAAGCCCATTTTGAATCTGGATAACTAATCACATGCTAAATAGTTGCAAGTCAAATTTATGTATGAGATAGTCAAGATGATGGTGAGATACAGTGGGGTAACTAGAGTCTGGTGGGCCCCGGTGCGAAATTTAGACCTGCGCCCCCATGCACACGTTAGTCAGATGTATGGACCCTGTGTAATGTTCTAAATACAAGACTCACAGATTGACCCCTCTCCCCCTTCATTATGTAGAATGTATTAATTATGTTTTAATGTCCCTCATGCTGTTCTATATGGTCCTCCCTCCTGAAATATGGCCCTAATTGTGGTATATATGTCCCTCATCATGGTTTATATGGTCTTCCTTCTCCCGCCAAAGTAGTGCTTCAATTGTTATAATACATCCGCACATTCCTCCATACATTACGATGTACCCCCATAGTCGTCTATGTATTATAATGCATCCCATAGTCCCCCATTCATAAGGTAGCCACTATAGTCATCCAATTATTATATTTCACCTTCATTGTCCTCAATATAGTATAATGCAGCCTCACAGCCATCCATATACAATAATGCAGCCTTATATTCCTCCGTATAGTATAATGCAGCCTCATATCCCTCCATATAGCATCATGCAGCCTCACAGCCCTCCCTATAGTATAATGGAGCCTCATAGCCCTTCATATAGAATAATGCAGCCTCAAAACTCTCTATATAGTGCAGATTCAAAACCCCATGTAGTGCAGCCTTATAGCTTTCCATATAGTGCAGACATATGGCTCTCCATGTAGTGCAGACTTATGGCTCTCCATGTAGCGCAGCCGCATGGCTCTCCATGTAGCGCAGCCGCATGGCTCTCCATATAGTGCAGCCGCATGGCTCTCCATATAGCGCAGCCGCATGGCTCTCCATATAGCGCAGCTGCATGGCTCTCCATATAGCGCAGCCGCATGGCCTCTCCATATAGCGCAGCCGCATGGCCTCTCCATATAGCGCAGCCTCATGGCCTCTCCATATAGCGCAGCCTCATGGCCTCTCCATATAGCGCAGCCTCATGGCCTCTCCATATAGCGCAGCCTCATGGCCTCTCCATATAGCGCAGCCTCATGGCCTCTCCATGTAGCGCAGCCTCATGGCCTCTCCATGTAGCGCAGCCTCATGGCCTCTCCATGTAGCGCAGCCTCATGGCCTCTCCATGTAGAGCAGCCTCATGGCCTCTCCATGTAGCGCAGCCTCATGGCCTCTCCATGTAGCGCAGCCTCATGGCCTCTCCATGTAGCGCAGCCTCATGGCCTCTCCATGTAGCGCAGCCTCATGGCCTCTCCATGTAGTGCAGCCTCATGGCCTCTCCAATCTCCATATAGTAGAATGCTCCGCCCTCCTCCCCCATAATCCTCCAGCCTCCTTGCACTGATTTATATATAAAAAAAAATCTGTACTTGCCTCTCCCGGTTCACCCGCTGCTCCGGTATCCTTACAAACAGACTCAGGAGGAGGCAGCGGTGCTGTCAAAGCGGGAAGTGACGCCTTCTCCTAGTGTGGAACGCAAGCTGGCGCTGCTGCCTCTCCTCCCCTCACTGACACACTGGCCTAAAGCAGCGTTTGTGCTGCCGTGCAGTCACATGGATGTGCATCCTTGGAGACGCATATCCATGTGAAGCGGGCACCCAGCACTGGGATCTGTGGCTGCAGGGGGCAGCGGGCGGCCCGGGCCCCGTCGCGCCCGCGCCTGCAATCGTTACACCACTGGTGAGATATATAAGTTCAAAACTATGTTGCTCGTCAGTTTATATTACAAGAAAAATATAGCAATTTAGACAAATTGCATATTTGTAAATCAGATCCTTTTTATTAAGCATAACCACTTTCAACACAATTTTTCATTGTCTGTTTACAAACAAGAAAAGAGCATAATAACATAAGGTATTGACATAGTTACAGATTAGTTTATGACAATCATGGTATTTGTATATATAAACTGTAAATGTCCACTAATCAAAAACAATAATGGGGCAGCAGGAATTGGTATTAACAAGCCTTTTTAGTAGATAAAATATTCAACTATCTCACCAAGAGCTGATTCTTGTTAACTGTTTTCCTCATAGGGTTCCTATTCCAGTTATTTCTTTATTTCTCAAGGTCAAAGTGCAATAAGACATAGAATAGACAGGATCACAATATATTTTATTAGAATGTAAGTAGGCAAACCAGGACTATCTAACCAGGATCCCCATATAGGCTCATATTTACACATAATGTTTCTCTTCTGATACTCTCCTCACTATAAATATATCATTATTCACTTTATTCTCCAATTCTGTTAAGGATGGAAGGTTTGGATCTAGCCAAAGACAAATGGCTTATAAACACAATGCGATCAATACACTATTTGTTCTATGTTTATCATTAAGTAATGGCTACCATCGCTGGTGTCTTAAGGGTACTTCACACACTGCAACATCCCTAGCGATATCGCTGAAACGTCACAGGTTTTGTGACATAACAGCGACCTCTCCAGTGATGTGTGACATGTAGCAGCGATCAGGTCCCTGCTGTGAGGTCGCTGATCGCTACTGATTGTTCAGGACCATTTTTTGGTCCTTGGTCTCCCACAGGTCAGCATTAGGGATGGGTGAGTCTACTCGCTAGGACTCGTTACTCGGCGAGCAGTAAGGGACTCGCAGGACTCGGTACTCTGCGAGTTTCCCAGCGATTACTCGCACAGTAACGAGTCCAATGCAAATCAATGGCAATCCTAGTTTTGTCAGAGTCTGAGACTCTGACAAAACTAGGATTGCCATTGACTTGATTTGGACTCCTTACTGTGCAAGTAATCGCAGGGAAACTCGCACAGTAACGAGTCAGGCTGTCTGCTCTGTGCCGGGCTCGGGTCCTGCGGGCTGCCGCAGCTCCAGGGTCCTAGAGCCTGCCTGCTCTCCCTGTGTACAGACATGAATGTCTGTGCACAGAGATGATGTAGCAGAGCTGAGATTGTTCTCAGTCTGCTCACTCCCTGTGCATAGACATCTATATCTATGCACAGGGATGTAGCAGAGAGGACATCGCGTTTTGGACTACGTCGGACGGAAGAGGATTTTTTTAAATAAAGATGGAGTCCCTAATGGCTTTTTTTTTATTTCTAATAAAAAATTTTTTCTCTGTGTTGTGTTTTTTTTAAAACAATTTAATAGAAATTCATGGCGGTCATGTCTAATATTGGCGTGACCGCCATAAATTTCGGGCTTAGGGCCAGCTGATAATACAAAGCTGGCCTTAACCTCATTATTACCCAGTGAGCCACCCGCCACCAGGGCCACTGGAAGAGCAGGGTTCAGCACCAGAGGATGGCGCTTCAATGAATGCGCCATCTTCTGGGGCGGCTGCGGGCTGCAATTTGCAGCAGGGGGTGCCCAGAAAGCTTGGGCCTCCCTGCGCTGCGGAAATTCATGAAATAATAAAAAAAAAGGGCTCCCCTATATTCTTGTGTCCGGCCAGGTACAAATAGGCACCTGGGGGTTGGGGGCAGCCCGTCGCTGCCTGCTGGATCCGGCTGGTTCCAGAAATACGGCGAAGCCCACGTCATTTTTTTTCTGAAAAATCAATAAAACAATCCTAAAAAAGGGACTGCATCTTTATTAACCCCTCGCCCATGGTCCAGGGGTTAATAAAGATGCAGTCCCTTTTATTTCTATTGTTTTATGGATTTGTCAGAAAAAAATTTGACGTGGGCTTCGCCGTATTTCTGTAACCAGCCGAATCCAGCAGAATATACAAGAATATAGGGGAGCCCTTTTTTTTTTTTTTTGTTATTTCATGAATTTCATGAAATAATAAAAAAAAAAATGCATGGGGCTCCGCGTAATTTCTATGTCTAGCCAGGTACAGCTAAGCAGCTGGGGGCTGGAATCCGCAGCGCAGGGAGGCCCAAGCTTTCTGGGCACCCCCCGCTGCAAATTGCAGCGCGCAGCTGCCCCAGAAGATGGCGCGTTCATTGAAGCGCCATCCTCTGGCGCTGAACCCCGCTCTTCCAGCGGCCCTGGTGGCGGTGGCATGCTGGGTAATAAAGGGGTTAATACCAGCTTTGTTATACAAGCTGGTATTAAGCCCGAGATTCTTAATGTCAGGCCAGGTTTGACCCGGCCACTAAGAATCTCCAATAAAGGGTTAAAAAAAACACCACACAGAGAAAAATTATTTATTAAAAATAAATACACAGACACCATTAGGGACTCCAACTTTATTACCACCACATACCCCTCCAAAGACCCAGGTCTTCTCTCTTCTTTCTTCTCTTCTGTCTTCCTTCTTCTTCTTGTTGAACTCATTCAGCTCTGCTACATCACACATCACACAGTAGGGGGCGGAAATGCAGATAGAGCCTGAAGCTTCCGAGACACATCTGCGATTTGTAAATCGCACATTACTCGCTTCCCCATTCATTAACATTGGACTCGATAGACTCGCAACGAGTAGCGAGTCCCGGGCTCGGACTCGCTAGAGTCAAGCGATTCCGAGTAATTTAGGACTCGCCCATCACTAGTCAGCATGCATCGCTGCGTGTGACAGCGAGAGACCAACGATCTGCGACCTCACAGCCAATGCCCAGGGCCGCACATTAGCGTCCTCCCCGCTTATCCCAGCCTGTAAGTGGGAGGATGCTGGTAAGCAGGGTAAACAACGGGTAACTAAGGAGAGCGCGCTGCTTAGCAACCCCATACTTACCCTGGTTACCAGCGATCTTGCTGCTGACTGGTCGCTGGTGAGTCTGCCTATTTGACAGCTCACCAGCGACTGCATAGAGACTTTCCAGAGATCCCGGCCAGGTGGGATCGCTGGTGGGACCCCTGGAAAGTCTTAGCGTGTAAAGGGGCCTTTAGTCCTAACACCCCACCCTGGAGACGTCAGGGTCACTATTGTAGTCATCACTATTGTTACTCTAAAAGCTACACAAACCATCACACAGGTCATAACAAGATCTAACTATGCTAACACCTAGGTTGCAAGTCACACTTGGCGAGTTGCACTGTGCCCGCTGCACGCTGACCACCTTTGTTATCTGAAGCACAACTTTGCTCTCCAGTTGGTATGTTTGTGCAGGAAGCAAGGGCTCACACAGACAGTCCTCCACTATGGACTGGTAGTCTTCTCCCTCTTGGCTCTGGCTTATTTGGGTCAGGTCTTCTCTGGGATCTGGTCTTGAGTCTAATCTCAAAAATGGTCTTGGGTCTTCAGTTGGATCTGGCCTCAGATCCTCTCTTGGAACTGGTCTTAGAATCTGTAGTAAAACTTGAAAATTGCTCTTCACAGATGCTCTCTATCCAATCTCATTGAGCTAGACACATTTTGCAAAGAAAAATTATCAAAAATGTCTGCTAGTAGATGTGCAAAGCTGGTAGAGACATAAACCCAAAGACCTGCAGCAATACAAGTCACAAATTTCAAATTTATATTTTTTAAATATTGAGAAAACCATGTACCATTTCCATTACAATTCACAAATGCTTGCTACTTTGTGCTGTTGCTTCATACTAAATTTCATTAAAATACAGTTCAGTTTGTGGGTATAACGTGAAAAAGTGTGGAACAGTTCACTGTGTGTGAATACTTTTTCAAGGAACTGTTATATATATATATATATATATATATATATATATATATATATATATATATAATATATATATATATATATATATATATTATAATATATGCACACACATAGTGATGTACCACTTTGCTGCTTGCTGCAGTCTTAATAAAATCCCTGTTTCATCTGTTGCAGAGCTACAAGATGTCTAATGCTGAGCTATGAGCCCCGACCATGCCAATGATAGGCAGTCAAAAAGCAGCTAATCAATGGTTAGAGCGGGGTTATACATAGCTTATTAACATGGAGGACTACATGGCAGCATGTGTACTAGTCCTCTAGTCATAATCTCCTGCTGACAAAACAGTAATTTTATATAAACTACAGGAAGCAGCCTAAGTGTCACATGGCTGGAATCATGTTATGCTGCTCTCATCTGGTTAGGTTGCAAACAACTGGTGATAGATTCTCTTTAAACAATAAGTTATTTTATGATGATGGCTTCCTTTTAAAGTTGGGTTTACATGTACAGATTTCTAACAGATCATACAATTTCAAGATCTGTTAGAGTAGTCTGAAGTTATTGTTTATACAGTATGAAGCCAACTGGCAACACTGTAAATGGCCAGTATGTATTGCAGACGGGGTTGTGCTCTTTCACTAGTCTTGTTGTTCTGAGATTCCAATACATTCAGATTCAGGTTTGTGTGCTGAGAAAAGACATGGGAGTGTCTGACAAAACACATACCTTCACCCCTGGGTGTGTGTCTGTTATGTTTAATGGAGTCTGTGTTTGATATCTGAGAGAGCTGTAGAGTGAGAGAGTTGTAGAGTGAGAGTAAAGGCCCCGTTATATGGCACGACATCGTTAACATACCTGATATGTCACGGTTTTGGAGGCGTACCAGCGACGTCGTTGCAACCTCGTTGCATGGTCCTCTGGCAAGTTGTAACGATAAATCGTTGGGTCGGAGTTGACACGGATTACCAACATGTTGGAAAATCTGACGATCTCAACTCCAGCAACCTGCTGTATTGTTCTGTGTCACACCGCGATAACTATGTCATGGACGACTTCGGCCATTCACAGCAATGAGCAGGGATTGTTCGCGGGGTTGGCGAATGATACCTGCTCAGAACATCGTTGGTGAGTTGTCCACGATATCTAGACGTGTGACATCTCATCAGCGATGTTGAAATGATGTCAAAAACGACCGCACGCCCCCGAGATCGTTGCCGACATCGTTTCAACGTCATGCCATATAACAGTACTTTAAGGACAGAGACACTGAGTGAGACACATGTTAGATACTTGCATGAGTCTTGCATGACTCACCCAGAATGGCTGCCGACTCTCATAGAAACACATGCAGCTGACACACTCCTTTCCAGAGAAATGGTGGCCATTACAAGTGAGTCATGCGAGACTCCTGCAAGTATCTCGCATGTGTCTCGCTCAGTATATCTCCAGCCTAAAAGTGAGAGACTGCAGCCAGCCTAAAGAGTGCTGGGCTGTGAGGAGTCTCTGAGCAAGGACATGTGTGTGTCCTGACAGCGGGAGCTGTGTGTAGAAGGTGGCAGACCCCCAGAGTGTGTGTGGAGGCTGCAGGGCCTTCTGAAGACAAGATGGACTGGAAACCCATGTGTGAATACTGACCTTGGTCAGTGAAATATATGTGTAATGTGCCAGAGCACCTGAGAAGGCAAACAGACTTGAAATCTGCCTGCTGATGAAGTAATCATGGTTAGTGACTGATGGGTCAGTATGTATAGATGCTGTCATCCCTACTGCAAAGGTAACGGACTTGAAACTTGTGTGTGAATACTGAGCGAGGTCAGTGGAACCTGTGTGGGCAATCCAGCAGGTAACGGATTGTATATTATATGGACATTCATGTACAGTCAGAGGTAGACTCCTGTTTATTTTCCATTGCCTGGTTTATGAAGTCTTCAATAAACCCAGTGAACTTTTAAATGAATTCTACTTCTATAGATACCTTAATGACCGGCAAGCGAATGAGTAACCCCATTAAAGTGAGTGAAATAACACAATACACAGAAAATTGTGTGTAGATAGAATCTAAATGAGGAGAGTATCTAAGATACTATATTATACACTTTACTTTGTCATTTCTTTGTTCTTATTCACAGAAATATATATGCTTGATAAAAAGGATATTTCTTCACAAGAGCCTAGCTATGAAGCCATAGAACCAATATACATTGACATCAGTGAATTGAACGAAAGTAAGAAAACACCTCTGGAGAATAAATGTAATGTTTACCAAAAGCTTCCAGTACCATTGCCAAAGCCGGTTTTTAGGAATCCGTCTCAAATGGCCGAAAAGACTGTGAATCCGTCAGAAGGCAAGTTCTCATCCATCAATGATATCCCAAAGGATTTGAGTAATTTGAATGTCAACGAGGTATGCCAATGTCTGAAATTACTGAACATGAATCAGTACGTGGAAGCCTTTCAATCAGCACAGGTGGATGGTCAACTGGTGTACGACCTTGACCATGATATGATGACCAAGTGCTTGGGCATGAATGGACTTAATGTTGTGAAGTTTATGAAGTTTCGAGATGGATGGAGGCCTAATGTGCAATGCTAGCCTCTGCTGAAGCATCACTATGAAGTATACACTATAATGTCGAAAAGGAAAATCACAAATTGCTTAGAAATAAGCAGAAATGTTTGTATATTTACCAGTAAAAAAAAAAACTTCATATGCGTGAGTTAGTATATTGATCAGTAAATAAAGCTTTTGGCACATCCAATAAATAAATATTGATCTTTATTGACAATAAACATACAAAAAAGTGATGCCACAAATATTTAGTAAAACACATAAAATGGTACTAATTAGCATAAATGCCAGCTACAGCTTATACTGAAGCCACACCACTCACCAATGGAGCAAAAATAACTACAATATCAAGAAAAGGGGTCCTAGAGGCAGACAAGTTATCAGCAATATGTGTGTGGATCCTTTGAAATGTAATTCTGTATTTGGGTATACTATAAAATTATTTTGATTATATTGTTATATAATGAAAATAATTGCTCCATTTACTTTGTTTTACAAATGAAATTGTGTTGATTATATTGATTGGTCGCTTTGATATTTGCCTATTTAGACTATATGGGAGCTGTGTGGCTTCATTATAAGACGTAGTTGGAATTTATACCCTAATAGTGCACTTTTAGTTGTGTTTAACAATTGTTTGTGCTGGTATTTATAAGTATGTTTGTTACCAATAAAGACTGATATGTGTATTTATTGGATGTGCCAGAAGCTTTTATACTCGTGTATCTTTTCTGCTTTGTGGATTGATTATAATGACACACGTTTTTGTGCATTCTTTGTATATTTATCTATGGTGCCTGCCTGTGTTCTTTAATACTTTTAATATATTTATGATTTGGTGATAAGATATCTTTGCTGAAAGTTGCACTGTTTTGTCAATAGTTTAGTGGAAAAGTTTTGTATAGTTAGGTACAGAGCTGAAATAAACAATTAAATTGGAAACTGATAAAAATCTTATTCCTGGTTTCATTAATTTTAATCATTTAACTCTTTACATACAGTGTTGGCCAAAAGCATTGACACCCCTGCCCTTCTGTCAGATAATACTCAGTTTCTTCCTGAAAATGATTGCAATCACAAATTCTTTGGTATTATTATCTTCATTTAATTTGTCTTCAATGAAAAAAACACAAAGAATTGTCCTAAAGCCAAATTGGATATAATTCCACACCAAACATAAAAAAGGGGGTGGACAAAAGTATTTGCACCCTTAGAAAAATCATGTGATGGTTCTCTAATTTATGTAATTACCAGCACCTGTAACTTACCTGTGGCACCTAACAGGTGATGGCAATAACTAAATCACACTTATAGCCAGTTGACATGGATTAAAGTTGACTCAACCTCTGTCCTGTGTCCTTGTGTGTACCACATTGAGCATGGAGAAAAGAAAGAAGACCATAGAACTGTCTGATCCACTTGAGAAAGACGCAGTCAGCGTCGAAACGCGTTGTGGCATTAAGAGCATTGTGTATCCTGTCTTAGCTCTCAGCGCTTACTTTTATTATACCACATTTATTCATCGGCTAATAGAACTGTCTGAGGAATTGAGAAACCAAATTGTGAGAGCATGAGCAATCTCAAGGCTACAAGTCCATCTCCAAAGACCTGAATATTCCTGTGTCTACCGTAAACAGTGTCATCAAGAAGTTTAAAGCCCATGGCACTGTGGCTAACCTCCCTAGATGTGGACGGAAAAGAAAAATTGACAAGAGATTTCAACGCAAGATTGTGCGGATGGTGGATGAAGAACCTCGACTAACATCCAAACAAGTTCAAGCCGCATTTCAGTCCGGTGGTACAACAGTGTCAACCCGTACTATCCGTCGGCGTCTGAATGAAAAGGGACTGTATGGTAGGAGACCCAGGAAGACCCCACTTTTTACCCCGAGACATAAAAAAGCCAGGCTGGAGTTTGCCAAAACTTACCTGAGAAAGCCTAAAACGTTTTGGAAGAATGTTCTCTCTTTTTGGGCAAAGGCATCAACATAGAGTTTACAGGAGAAAAAAAGAGGCATGCAAAGAAAAGAACACGGTCCCTACAGTCAAACATGGCGGAGGTTCCCTGATGTTTTGGGGTTGCTTTGCTGCCTCTGGCACTGGACTGCTTGACCGTGTGCATGGCATTATGAAGTCTGAAGACTACCAACAAATTTTGCAGCATAATGTAGGGCCCAGTGTGAGAAAGCTGGATCTCCCTCAGAGGTCATAGGTCTTCCAGCAGGACAATGACCCAAAACACACTTCAAAAAGCACTAGAAAATGGTTTGAGAGAAAGCACTGGAGACTTCTAAGGTGGCCAGCAATGAGTCCAGACCTGAATCCCATAACACCTGTGGAGAGATCTAAAAATGGCAGTTTGGAGAAGGCACCCTTCAAATATCAGGGACCTGAAGCAGTTTGCCAAAGAATGGTCTAAAATTCCAGCAGAGCATTGTAAGAAACTCACTGATGGTTACCGGAAGCGGTTAATCGCAGTTATTTTGGCTAAAGGTTGTGCAACCAAGTATTAGGCTGAGGGTGCCAATACTTTTGTCTGGCCCATTTTTGGAGTTTTGTGTGAAATGATCAATGTTTTGCTTTTTGCTTCATTCTCTTGTGTTTTTTCAGTGAAGACAAATAAATTAAATGAAGATAATAATACCAAAGAATTTGTGATTGCAATCATTTTCAGGAAGAAAATGAGTATTATCTGACAGAATTGCAGGGGTGTCAATACTTTTAGCCACAACTGTATCTATAATATAACAGCGAACTGCATCTGTATGAAGCCTAGATAACCACCAATGACAAAATGGCAAGAGGACATGTTCCCTGCTACTGATTGGCTTCAGCAGTCTCACTCTCTAAGCGCTAGCTTGACCCCTGGGCTAATCCCAAATGTCACTTGCCCAGCAGTCAGTTTTCTGCAACTAGTGATGAGCGAGTAGCGAAATATTCGTAATCACTATACTCATAATGAGTACTTTGTAATATTCAGATATTCGTCCGAATAGCGAGTCTAATGTAAGCCAATTAGTGATTAGCGCCGCCCACACACATCCGGTCATAAAACGAGTATTTCCAGGACAGAGTGGAAGGGTGGGATTTTTTCCTTTTTCACGGCATAACACACCTTGCTATGACCCCCCAAAGAGAGCCTAACATTCAATCTGCTCTCACTCAAGTGCCAACTCTCTTTGTGTACTGAAGGAAGGCAGCAATAAATTTCCCTTTAGGAGTTTTTTTTGTTTTTTTTTACTGTAGACAAGAACACATTGTAATAAAGAGCTCCATAATCTACTCATATAGCAATCAAGCACATGTTGTTCCCCCACTCCTTTTCCTAGTTGAATATCTCTTACAAATATGGTGCACACCCCTATTTCGGAAGAAATAAAAATTAACTGTAATTTAAATGTAATTCCAAAATGCATGTCCGTAGAAAGAAAATAGTCAGCTCACCCTCTGAATTGCACCTGGAAGAGATCACTTGCAAAGCACGGAGCTGGCCAGGGTCAGAATTCAAACTGGAAAAGAGCTCTCAGCACCGAAGAACAGGATAATTCAACTTCACATTGCATGCTAGTGAGGACGACAGGGGGGGATCACAGCTGGTCGGTTCCTGGTTCTGTGCCCTGGATCCTCAATGGCAGGGATGGTAACGTGACATCACCTGTGGTACCTGTTAACGTGGATACCAGCGCTGCGGTCGGCCGCTGAGGTGATGGAGGTGCAGCTCAGAGTAGTACAGCTCCCCACAGGTGGAGCTTTACCTCAGGGCAGCGGGGAAAATGAGGGGAGTTGTTGTCCTCACCTCTATGATGCTGTGGGAGCCATCCGGGTGGCTGAGAAAAGGAGTACAGACACCAGATCAGCTCAAGAAGTTCTTTACTGGTACCAGGCTGATGATGAAGTACACAGTGCAGTCTGGTTTATCGGGGATATAGCCACAGATTTTGAGGTAACTTTGCAGAGTCTGTCGGTGATCCTGCTTGTAATAGCTTTCTGGGTCTGGGTTCCTCTTTAACTCTCTTTAACCACCCTGAAGAGCCCTTTTGCCAGTCCCCTGGTCCATTATTACTAGGTACAGTCGGTTCCTTACCGGTACGGACAGGAGCGACGAAGAGTAATCCTCTCGCCACTGGAATTCGGTCCTTTCCCTAAGGTGTCCTGAACCCAATTTGGAACTGAGCTAGGGATTCAGTCCGTGGCGCTATGGCTCTCTTATCTCTGTCCCACAGCTTGTCGGTTTGCAGTTAGGGACAGATCAAATGACTGCCTCGGCTCCAGTATGCCGGTGACAACCCTGGACTCCCCAGCCGGCTCCAACCGGTCCTGGTTCGTCTCCTCCGGTGTCTGGGTCACCTCTCTCCAAAGAGGTGCCCTCCTGTCAGAGTCGCTGTCTCCTGACGTCCGTCCTCCTGCTCCTCTCTCGCTGACTGTCACTCCAGTCACCAGCTCTCCTCTAGGCTCCACCCCCTGGGCCTACTGAATATACGGTCCCTATGCTAAGGTGGGCTCAGTGTATGGGTGCTTATGACAGACTCTGTATGAGACCCCATATCCATGACTACGGAGGCACTACACCTTCTGTTTGGGGTGCAGTACCTCCCTGTGGCACCTTCCCATAGGAGCGCCACACTAGGACTCCTTGCCTTGGGTGCCCTGATATATAGACAAAATAATGCATGATATAACTCGTAAACAATATAAATCAAGTTATATACTGTCCCTTGAAATTATACAGTTCACTGTGCCACTAAAATAAAAGCTGTGTGCTTTTTTCACTTTATGCTACTTTTTTCAACCATTTGAAGTAATAAACACTGAAAGAATTTACATGCTACCTCTTTAAAAAAAAATGCACAGCAAAAACCAAACTGTTTCACTCCAGTCGAGAAAAATAAATAAAAAAAAGCAAAAGAAAAAATTGATGAACAACCATGCCAAAAAATGCTGCGAAAACACCCTGTGTGAACAAAACCTAAATACTGCGGTACAAAAACTCAAATATTGAATGTGTGCACAGTAAACCTTACCATCCATGCCAAAAACAGAAACCAAATGCACTTACAGGATGCAGTCAGAGCCCAAATGTGAAGCAAGCCCAGGTGCAGGCTAATAGATCACCTCAACCAGCAATGTGTGTGAGGCGACTTGCCATGCATACAATGGGCCTGCATAGAGCACCATTCACACTGATACATATGATGCAGAGTGTCTGAAAGCTACCCAACCTCTCTGCCGCCTGAGCATTGGGCTGCACAGTACAATACTTCTGTACCACTAGATGAATGGCGCCCCTAGGGGCCCAACTGCACCCTGGATAGATAAAAAAGTGATATATGATAAACAAAAAACTATTAGCCTGCACCTGGGCTTGCTTCACATTTGGGCTCTGACTGCATCCTGTAAGTGCATTTGGTTTCTGTTTTTGGCATGGATGGTAAGGTTTTTTGATGCTGCTTATTTTCTAGTAGTATGTATGCACAGGGTCATAGGCTATCTTCACACAGGGTGTTTTTTTGCAACAAAACCTGATCTTTTGGCAGTAAAAAAAGCTACAACTTTTTATTAGCATGTATTTCTATTAAACCAATGAAATAAACAGGCAAAAAAAAACTAACTACATAGCAAAATCTGAGGTAAAAACCTCATCAAATACTCAGGGTGTGCATGTGGTCTTACAGATACTGAGGTAAAAATTCACCAATTACTGAACATGTGCACGAGGCCTTACAAATTCTAAGGCCGGTTTCACACCATGGCAAAATCAGGTCCAGGGCTCTCCAGTGTAAACCGGACAGCCTCGGACTCGATTTTGCATTAATGCAGCCCTAGAGGGCTCGATGGAGATGGATGTCAGCTATGTGCCATCCGGTTTCCATCTGTCTGGGAAGACAATTCAGATTTTTCTCTCAGACACCAAAACGTTGGAAGCAACGTTTGTGTCCGGGGGTAAAAATCGGATCCTCCTGGGGGTCTATGGCGCTGGATTGCTCCGGCTCTGACATAAAATTGGGTCAGGGAGCCGGACGCCGGGTGCTGAAGTTTAGCAGTGAGCACTGCTAAACTTAAGCACCATAAGCTGTCCACTGCGGAGATTTCAGGATCGCGGCTAGCTCCCCGCTAGCCACAATCTTGAAATTTCAGTGGCTATGGCTGCAATCAGAGGAATCAGGCTGCAAACCGGACTGGAGGGCATACTTGCCCTCCGGTTCTGTTTGCAAATCGGGTCCGAGGCCGACAGGATTACACCGGACAGCCCCACACCTGATCTTGCCGTGGTGTGAAACTGGCCTAAGGTAAAAAAAAAATGGTCTTACAGATACTGAGCTAAAAACCTGAACAAATACTGAACGTGTGCACGAGGCCTTACAAATACTAAGGTAATAAACTCTCCAAATAAACGTGTGCACGAGGCCTTAGGCCATGTGCACACGTTCAGTATTTGATGAGTTTTTTACCTCAGGATTTGTAGACAAAACCAGGAGTGGAGCAATCAGAAGAAAAGTCTAATAGAAACACCTGCACCACTTTTGTATTTATCACCCACTCCTTGTTTTGGCTACTAATCCTGAGGTAAAAACCTGATCAAATAGTCAGCGTGTGCATGAGGCCTTACAAATACTGAAGTAAAAACCTCACCGAATACTCAGTGTGTGCACAAGGCCTTAAAGCAGATACTGAGGTAAATAGTCACCAAATACTCGGCGTGTGCACGAGGACTTATAAATACTGAGGTAAAAACCTCCCCAAATACTCAGCATGTACACAAAGCCTTATAAATACTGAGGTAAAAACCTCAAGAAATACAGTACTCAGCGTGTACATGAGGCCTTATAAATACTAAGGTAAAAAGCTCACCAAATACTGAACTTGTGCACAAGGCCTTATAAATACTGAGGTAAAAACCTCATCAAATACTGAACGTATGCATGAGGCCTTAAAAATACTGAAGTAAAAATTTCACGAAATACTCGGCATGTGCACGAAGCCTTACAAATACTGAGGCAAAAACTCTCCAAATACTGAACGTGTACATGTGACCTTACAGTTGTGGATACAACAGTCTTCACAGGAATCAGGTGACTTGTGATGTGAGAGCAGGTGAGCAGCCCCTCTTCAGCATGGCAGAGGTTCTGTCTTCCAACAGCTGCACAGTCCCGCACTCTTTCTTTGTCCTTCCGGCTGTGACATCACATGTCATGAAGAGGGCGGCCCCGCCTCCAGCATCTGTTAAACCAGCACCAGCGCCGTAGTCCTGTGGATTATAATGGGGGCAATTTAATTCTTGATAGCCCACTTTGCCCTCATTATAATCCTCCCCTGTATACACTATATGGTCACTGCAACTTATTTAAATGGGTTGTCCATTACGTTTCAGTGAGTGGTGTACCAAGTAAAGCAAAAGTCAGCATGAACTGTCATTGTTCTACAATTTGAGAGAGGATATTTATTGTATAGGTTGGTGAATTTTGTGGTCCAGGCCCTGGTTGCATATAACGCACTACAGTATCTGATTTGTTTCCTGTCCTCATTCTCTCAGATGATCTCTCCTGAAGCTTATCTAAGCTCAAATTCAAGTTGACCTTTTTGGCTTAAAGGAGTTGTGGGACATGTAAAATTTATTTTCTTATGCATGTGTCCGGTTGTCCAGAGTCCGGTTGCCATAATAGCATTGCCTCCCTCAGGGCTGATGTCATGCTTGGAAGCAAGAAGGGACCCCAGGTAAGCCCACAGCATGCAACACTTTTCCTGACTCCAAGCCCGCAGGGGAAGCTGTGAAACCTGAGTTCAGGGGACCTCCCCTATAAATTCTGGCCTGGGGCGGGGTTAGTCAGTTCAGTTACTAGGAGAACTGTGAAGACAACCTGTGGAATGGAGTAGTGCTAAGCTCATCCCAGGTAGAGTCAAGAGTGAGAAACAGCCAGCGTGAAGGACCCATCAGGAGAGGGTCTGAGGAAGGAGAGAAGCAGGCCTGGGGAGTGGAGCCAGTAATCCGGCTCACCCCAGCGCAGTGCACCGGGGTCCAAGGTTGTGAGGGTATTCCAGGTCCAGCAGCCAAAACTGGAAGACTGGAGGTTCCACATCTTCTGGCCACAGAAAAACACCAGGAGGCACAGCAGCACTGGAGAGCTCAGGGACAGTTCCCGGAGGAGTAGTGCCCAGGAAAGGCTCAAGCTGCCTGCCATACTGGAGAGAGATTTAACAGCGGAGAGAGAGGGTCGCAGCTTAGCTACAGGTAGCCAGGACCAGCAAGGAGTAACATAACAGAAAGGCCTCAGAACTCACCGGGTGAGGAGATCCCCGACTTGCTTCCAGACCACCCGGACTCACAACATCATCTGTGGACAGTATCCTGGTTTATACCTGCAATGACATAACGGAGACTACGTACTGTGTGTCTGTCGATTATTCTGCGCCCTCAGTCCTGCACCCCCAACAGCCTCCCACCGCCATAGACTTTACCAGTTGCCCTGGGGACTGAAACCTCCAAAGCTGCGAATCCATCATCCCCAGAGGTCCCACACCGCAGCGTCGGCTATCAATAGCCGAAAATCACGGGTGGCATCATGACAACCATCCCTAAACCCCTATTCCCTGAACTTTTAAGTTGATACCCAGGATAAAGGAGCCGGGCCTCGACCCTTGTGACTCCCCAGAAGCATCAAAGCCCGGTTCAGAGTACCCCACGGCCCTGAGGCGTATCACATGCATCTTTGCAAAAAATGTTTTAATCTTACGTACTGTAACTGAAAAAAATATCACATGTATTATTAACTGATGAACACAAGATGGTGCTAAAGGACTGGGCTACAGGCAATATGAAAGTATTGTTCATAAATTAACATATATCATGATATATGCAGTATAAGATATAAGATGTCTAAAAGTAATGTTTTTCCTTATGGAAAGTATCAAACTGATGTAAGGAGACTTATTTAATTTATGCAAATAGCTTCTTCAGAGAGGAAAAAGACTGGAACTTTAGTGCTACTTACTGAAAGCAGAAATCCTAATTCTCATTATTGATCCTTTAACGAGCCTTGCAACATGAATTAGGATAAAAAGTTAAAGGGAATCTGTCACCTTTCCCCCAGGGCCTATTAAGCTAAAAGAGCCACCTTCAGCAGTGCCTATGCTGCATTTAGTGATGGTGGCTCTTGTCATACCCCCCCAGGGACTCCGAAATGAACACTTAATTAGATATTAGTTTAGGTCTGGGAGGTATACTCTCCTACCTGGACCTACACGCTTTGCTGATGTTACGACTCCTCCTGTGTGGTCCAGATCCCTCCTCCTCTCTAACTTCGGAGCGGCAGCGCCTGTGTGCTCTCAGCTCTCGGGTATCTGTGGCACCCTGCTCACGCAGGAAGCCACAGACTTTTCTAAGGGTACCTTTTACACGCGGCGAGAAATCTGACCGGCAATCTGTTGCCCCGTCACAATCGTCGTGAAATTGCCGCGCAATTGTGGCGTGTAATTGGGGAATTTGGCGGCAATAAAAAAGGTTGCGCCTGGTTCCGATTTCACAGCACTGCTCCAAAATCAGAGGCAATCATGAAGGCGAAATTCCTGGCTTTTGGCGTGTGAAGGGGCAATAGGGATGGAATCTGCGTCGCCTACTGATTTCCCTCAGGCGTGCCACAGCGTGCTGGAGACCACGCCCCATCAGCGATGATTGGTGGTGACTACTGTGTTTCCACTGGCCGTCCCTTCACAGGGCGCCATATTTGAACAGCTGTCCATTCATACTACACAATGGCAATGGCGTCATGTATTAGCCAGCCCTCCTGCGCAGGCTGGCCAATCATAACGCTATTGCGTTGTCTAATCAGCGTGTTTGGGGCGCGGAATACACCAGTCAGTCTGTGTTCTTGCGGCGCTAACCATGTACGCCCACATTCCTTTGGGGATTGCGGCGTGTGAAGCGGCGAGGGAACTCCACCGGGTTGGTTCCGCTGTTGGTGTGGCAACTTCCGGGGCAACACATCGCCTTAGGATGAGGGTGAAACTGCGGCGTGTAAAAGCGCGATTTGAGGCAACCATGAAAAATGTGAACGCGCACGTTGGATTTCCTCCTATCGCTGCCAAATGCACAGTTGGGTTTCCACAGCAGGTACCTACTACATGCAACATCTTCCAACCCGGCACAGTAGGGGGAGCTCAACTTACTGACTTTAGACAAGATCCCCTATAAATACTGCTGCTTGGGGAGGAGTTAGTTAGAGTGCTGCGAAGACGTCCTGGTGATCGGTGCCACGGTTAGGCCCGAACCAGTGACCCGGAGTGGCCCTTCTGATGTCCCGCAAGCCTAAGTGGGAACAGAAGGCAAGGAGCAGATAGCCTAAAGGGAGCGAGGGACTTGTGGGAGTTCAGCCCAAGACGTACCGGACATCGGGGATCCGCACCTGTGGGATACTCCAGGACCACAGAGAACCCCATCACACCATCAGACACAGCAGTGTACCACTGCAGTGATCAGAGAGGGTAACCCAGAGACCGCACAGGAGGAGAGACAGACATCAGAATCAGAGACAGAGGAGGCAAGTATGGCTGCATGCAGACTGAGCTTCAATCATTACAGAGGAACAGAGGAGGCCTTATACCCACTTGCTGTGGGGACCTACTGTGCAACCTGGTCACCGGTCAGTGCCCTGGACATCTTTACCTGCGTACCACCAGTAAATGGGTAAAAGAGACTTCTACAGTGTGCGTGTGTCATTCCTCTCCATTCCCAGTGCCCCTCATAGACTGCTCCAGCACTCCTCATCCCATCTACAGCTCCACTCCAAGCTGCCCCTTCACACTACACTGCCCTGGAGGTCCAGCCCTACCTGTAGAGGACTTTGCCAAACTTGCCGCATTACCATCTACCTCCGGCGGACTGTAGCGGCGCTGGTGACACCTCACCAGAAACTACAGGTGGCGTCACGACACACTGTATATAAATCCCCTGTAAATATAGCCCCCTTTTTTGAAGATATACCCAGGACACGGGATCAGGCACGGCCACCACTCCCCGTGACAACAGGAGCGTTAACCCCTTGAAGCCTGATACCGAGTACCCCAAAGCCTGGGCTCGACACATCGACACAAGGAGTTTCCCCTCGCCAGATTCCCAGCCCCGCAGTGTGCATACAGCATAACACACCACAGGGCGGGATCTCGGGCTGCGTGATATCATGTGACCTCAGCTTTTGGGCATAGCTCACCGAGATGCCCGAGAGCTGAGAGAACGCGCAGGTGCCGCCGCTCCGCAGTTAGAGAGGAGAAGAGACCCGGACCACACAGGAGGAGGGGTTACATCAGCAAATCGTTTAGTTCGAGGGAGGAGAGTATACCTCCCGGACCTAAACTAATATCTAATAAAGTGTTTATTTCAGTATCCCTGGGTGGTAGGATAATAATTGCCACCTTCACAAAATGCAGCATAGGCACTGCTGAAGGTGGCTCTTTTAGCTTAATAGGCCATGGGGGTGACAGGTTCCCTTTAAATAGGAAACTGTTTATGTGGCGCCCCGCCAATGCAGGCGTCACAGAGGAGTATTACACCCGTAAAAGAGGTGTAAATGCTCCAGCTGCAGGTGGACCCGAGGATGGTGGGTGGGACCCATTCCCAGCATTCCCACATTAGTTTAGGGTGGGAGGTTACCCGGGAGAGAATAAATTCACCTCTATGGGGAACAGAGAGCAGTCAGACATTTAGTCTGGATCAGATAAGGTGCGTCTGAGACAGGCTTGTATGAGGAGGAAAAAGAAGGTCTTTGTTTTTTGGTCGCTCGGCTGAGGGACCAAGGGAAGATGGAGGATGAGGAAAGGTTTTAGGAAGATAGCCAAGTGGAACGAGGCGGAAGGTCACACCGGGTCGGTTACAAGCCGCTCCAGAGGAAAGGAGAGAGAGGATGCTAAGGAACAGAGAATCCTGAAAGGGGGCGCCCGACGGGGAAGTCTGGGCCCTAGAGAGAAAGGGAGATCCTCAGCGTGGAGCGTACATACTCCAGGGGAGTAGAATCGTACAAGTACAATCCAATAAAAAGTCGGATTATACACGGACCAATGTTAATCAATGGGGCAGTGCCGAACTGCGACTTCTTTCTCAGGAGGAATCTGACCGAGGAAACAGTCGCAGCATGCTGCAATTGTACTTGGCAAGTGGAAGATACTTGCCAAAGAAAGTGTATGAGTGCGAAAAAATAATTAGACACCACATGGACCATTCATATGATGTGTGATTTATACACACTGTTATACAATGAAAAGAGAAAATTACATAATTTCTGGGCAGGAATTTCTTACAGGAAATGGTCTGTCAACCATTTTATAAAAACACACCTCCACGAAGTTGTATGCAACACGCCCCAACCAATAAACTTGGAAATGTTGCAAGTTTTGGTACAGAAGAGTCCAGAACTGTGGGACACCCAAGATCCTGGCTATGCTGACCGCAGGAGGCGGGATGCATCTTGGACATATAATATATCTTAAATATAATACCAGTTCACAACAGAACCAAGAGGAAATTAGTAAGTACAAAATAATAATGTCTCTCTCTTGATATGTTGCTTTGCTTGTAACCTTATTGTGCATAGAAAATACTTGTATAAACCCTTGTCATTCCCTATGTGCGCTCTAAGAAAATATTCCTACCATTTGTTCATGTGCATTTCAAGTGATGTTTGAAAATGCGTTTCCCAGCCCACGTGACTTTTGCATGACATACAATATCTCAATTTGCACCGGCTTCTGTCTCCCCGGCACAGGAAGCGATCAGCATCCGTGAGAGAACTTGATGCTGATTGGCTGCAGGGCTTGCGTGTCACACAAAAGTGATGTGAACAATATCACATCTCTTGAAATGCGCCCGCATGAAAGGTGCGTATATTAGCTTTTGTTATTTCATCAAGTTATTAATGCAACACATGACGAATATCTCCTGTGGTTTAAATATTAACAGAAATTTGTTTTTGAAGTGGATGACCTGATACGAAGCTGGCGCAGCTGCCGTGATCAATATAAACAGGAATACCCATTGCGACAGGAGTGGGTCTGTGGCTACTGTGGTGTTTTTGACCTGCTGCATTGTAAATGGCCAGTATGTATCACACATTCGGAGGGCTGCAGCTATTTAAATATCAATGTTTCGCTGGGACTTATAGTTCCACAAGAGAGTAATACATTCACATTATGTGTGCGGAGAAAACATGGGTGTATCTGATGTGTCACATGACTCCAGCTGTTATGGTTAATATTTTCTAATATTAACAATTTGCCTGCTCCTGACCAAAATTATATAGACCAAGTACTGGTGTGAAAAGTATGACACCAGACGCACAGAGTCAGATGTATACTCTCCTTGGTCGGCCCCAAGTGTAGCTCCAAGTCTGCTTTATTTTTAGAGGCATGAGGTTTTTCCTCAGTAAGGGGCTCGGCCAGCCCTACTCAGATGTATTCATTGGTCAGTGGGTTAGTCCATGGGCGTATCCATGAGGTCATCAGAGGGTGTGGTCTTGATCGAGGGTCTCCAGGTGAGTGGCATTCTGGGATTTCTGTGATTGGTTGGTCTTCCTCTGGACTCCAACTTCTTCCAGGAACAGGATGTAGTCATAGATCCAGTCACCATCTTGCACAGCATGGCATGGTGTGATGAAACAGGAAATGACAGTCATGTAAACCAAATCTTATTCAATGTAAAATAATATACTCTATGGATCGCTTCTCTCCACCCCTTATGTCTTAAGGTTAATTAAGTATTTGATCCTATGGCTCTCCTCAACACAGCCATGTGTGTGTCTTAGGTAATATATCATGTGACTGTTTCTGGGTCACATGCTGTCTGCCTTGCAAGGTCCTGGAAGGACCACACTTGCTAGAAGCAGGCATATGGTGGAGAGACCATGTGTGTGTGTGGAGAATGCCAGAGCTCTTGAAAGGTTAACAGACTTCAAAACAGTGTGTCTATCATTGGAGACAGCAGACTCCCAGAGTAAGTGGAGGCTGCGATACATCCACTAGGATTCGTCTGGAGAAGTGTATCTGGACCTGTGCTGGTGTATCTGTGTGTGAGTTATTTCACTGTAAAACTGTGTGTATCTAAGTTCCTGTAAAACCAGCAGAAGGCTCCTGTTTAGATTTCTGTGACTGGTTTAATGAAGCTGTGAATAAAACTAATGAACTTTTAAATGGAAATCGTTCCTTTTTGGCTACCTAAAGGACCAGCATAAGTAACCCCATGATATAGTGTGAACTGTTACATATGGTGCTAGAGTATGGGCGATGGTCAAGAAACCATGTCTGGGGTTACAGCAGCGGTTTTCGGTGGATCGGTGGGTCCACGAAGATTCAAGTGGCTGGCTGTGGAATGGCGGGTCCACGAACATTTTTCTGCACAACCAACGCAGTTTGCTGTGGATTCGTGGGTCCATGAAGATCCAAACAACTTATGGTGGATCGGTGGGTTCAAAAAGTTCCAGGTGGAGCAGTGCAGAACCTTTTAAAGTGTTTATTGTTAATCAGTGTACAGCGGCAGGGGACCAACAGCTGGAGGTGCCAGGATTCCAGTGACAACCGGGAGGGCTGAACTGCTCATGCAGATGTGGTCGAAGAGCTGTTAAAGTTCATAGTGCGTGGGCAACAGCAGAAGCTGTTAGAGTACTGCGACATGGCAGTAATGGACCAGTTTGTGAGTTATCTTGTCAGGTCATTGTTGATAAGGGGTGCCCAGGGAGATAGCGGGGAACTGGGTGAACTGGGGTCTGAGATTACTGTGGGGAAACCACGAAATGTACCCCAAAATGTGGTGGTTGCCCAAAATAGGGCAGAGTCACAAAAAAGGGTGATTACCTAAAAGTGGGCGGAATTCCTAAATGGGGTGGAGTCAAAAAGGGGGTGGTATCCTAAAAAGCAGTAAGCAGTTGTCAATTAAAAGGGGTTGAGCATTATGTCCGTGTTCTATATCCCTGGATAGAGAACATGTGATGGGACTAATAGACCCAAGGAGCCAGGAGACTTTGGTAAGGCCCATTCTTGGACTTTTTATACCACTGGAAAGCAGGATGGCATACATAAGGACCAGAATGGATTTCTGATGGTCAAGCTCTATATTAGCATGGCTTAGATGTCCATGTACCACGATGTGGGTGTAGTCCCGGACTTACAGTACTCTATGGCAGAGGTCCCCAACTCCAGTTCTCAAGGCCCACCAACGGTCCAGATTTTCATTATTTCCTTAGAAATTTGACAGTTGGTAATTCAATCTCCTGCACAGGTGGTGATTCCAACTGTGAAATGCCAAGGAAATCCTGAAAACATGCACTGTTGGTGGGCCTTGAGGCCTGGAGTTGGGGACCTCTGCTCTATGGTAATAGACTGGGACCTGGAAGCACTGTGGGTCTTGTGGTTATGGTGAGAAGTCTTATGGAATTAGTGTGTGTGGTGTCTGATAAGAAGTTAATACCTCCTAATATTGAGAGTCCAGAGTTAGGAGTGACCAAAGAAAATGAGCGGTCTCCCCAACTTAGTAACATGACTAAACCAATAAAGATAGGCATAACAGTAATTTGGTAGCTCCAGAGGAAGGGGTCGACACCAAAGTAAGAGGTGACTTGTTGGTCCACTATACCATGGAGAGTGACCATGACTTCAAGGGTAACTGTAACTCTAAAATTATAGCGAGTACAGTAAGGAAGGGCTAAGCAAGGATGGCAAACCTTCCTGTTCCTGGAAATAAAAGGCCGCAAAGAGGATGAACAAGTTGCACGCCTTGATAATAAAGGAAATCTTGTGTGATGTGCTTCTGTTCCAAAGGTGAATCCTCTTCCAGAGGCTGAGGAGGTCAGGAAGGAAGATGAAGTGACGTTGCCAGTAGGATCCGCTGATGCAATGGCAAACAATAATATGCTGCAAAAGAAAATTATACATTGTGGTCCATGAAATGAAGTCAGCGAAAAAGAGCCAGGTAAGAAGGTGGTGTGGGTGTCCTCTCCAGTATCTGAGCAAGCAGCTGATTGTCGGTCAGTTGATGGAGCTATAATACATCCTAGTGTGCATTATAGAGAAGGAATCCTTGGAAGTGTTAGTGGAGCTAGAGTCCATGATGATCATGGAGAGCAGACTGGTAATAAACCTACCTATGGGGTGGCAAGAAGTAGAAACAGCACCAAAACTCATAAAAGGAAAAGAAAACTTCATGAAGGTGTGAGGCACCATGGCAGAGATCTGTGATATATTGGAGAAGGTTGAAGACTCCAAAGAGTTTGAGGTTGAAGAGATGGAGGGTGAAAAAACCTCAGAAGGTGACACTGCTGAGACCCAAAGAGGGCTGAAGGTGGCTGAATAGATGAGCTGGAAAAAGAAGTGTCTGAGCTCAGAGGTCGTCTGGCAAAGTGCCAGTTGATGAATAAGGTAGTCTTTGAGAAGGTGGAGCGACAAGTGTCCATCCTGACTAAACAGGTCGAACAGGGTGAAAGTCAACTGGCTCTGAGAACTGAACTAGACGACAGTATAGTAACAACTGAAAAGAAAGAAACTTCTCTGTTCAATTGCATGGTAGGTGTACCTGAAGACTTGAGAAAAGTGTGTGCCAGTGAGTCTGTGCATGAAGAATTTAAGAAGGCCATGAAAGTGACTCACCGTAAGCCCGTGGACTCCGGTTTAGACAGGCTGTAGCTCCTTCCTCCTTGTCACGGGTGGGCCGCGCCTGCCGGTAGCCAGGCCCGGTTGAGTGCAGATCAAAAGTTGAAGACGTCTTGTAGGAACAGATTAAAGGGGTTAATTTATTCGTGACGCCACCTATGAGTAGTTTCGGTAATCGTTATCGACGCTGCGGAACCTCCGGGGGATGGACAGCAGCAAGATGGAACGCTCCCCACAGGCTGAGCGGTCATCCCCGGAGGCTGGAGCTGCTTAAGATGTTGTGCGGCAGCTGCGGTTACCTTGTAGTGCGGACGGACAGTTCATAAGGAAGCACGGACACAGAAAGTCTCTGCAACGGGTCTTTACTGTAACCAGCAGGCAGTACATGGCATACAGTTACGGGTAGTGGACCGGGTGGACTCAGCAGTGATGGTGTCCCTTAGAGATCCGCAAGTGTTCCTCCATTCTAGCTAAGTGTTTCGCCATTGTCGCCCAGGAATACCAGATCGGGGAGGCTGCTTCAATGCCCTATCCAAGATGTACGTTATGGATGTTTTGGGGAGCCTTGCATCCCTCGGTGGGTACACCGCTGGTTAGACGACTGGAAGTTGGCTGGTGGTGGGGTGCTCCTGTGAAGCTGCTCCTCCACGCTTCTGGTTCGCGTAGCAGAGGTGAACTGCTGCCAGCTTCGGTACCAGTGAACCGGCTGTGAGTTGGGTACGGGAGTATTTTGGAACCCGTGGTTGATGATGCCCGATCCCGGTTGGTAAGGCCTCAGGTGCTGACACCCGACCGGTGACGGCCCGGGGGCTGCACGAGGTGCGGAGCCCCCGCTCCTACTCCAAGTTCAAGTTCTCTCTTCTCTAGGCTCTGCAGACTCTCTCTAACTAACTAAGTGTCTGTATTCCCTACACACTTCCCTAACACTCCGCCCACCAGGACCCTGGGTTGGCCCTCTGTTCTAGGTGATGCATGCAGGGTTGGATCTCAAAGTTAACCGGATCACTGCTGTGTCAGAGAGTATTGCGGCTGCATTTATGGCTGCAATACCCTCCTGTGACGCACTCGTTGCGGGGTGCCACAAAAGCCTGTAAGGTGGACTGTACTCCAGAGGTTAAGCAGTTAGTTATGCTGTCCACAACTGAAATCACAGTGAGATGGATGACTATTCTGAGTGACATGCACTTAAGATGTGTTTGCATGAACAAGATGATCCAGTTGAGATGTTTGGAGTATATGAGAAAAGCTCAGATTCTTGAGGAAGAGGTCATCCAGGTGCCTTGTGCTAGGGTGAGGAAGGTCATTGGGGGAAACCGCCAAGCCATGCAAGAAATGGTGAATAAGTCCAGTGTGGCAAAAGTAAAAGTTCCAAGCAATAATCAAGGCAAGATACCTGAGGAAGATGGTATGGTTTTGTTCTTTGCTGGTGGTCTCATCATACACAAATATTTCTGCAGACTGTAATCCGTTGGTGCAACAGCCAAAATATGAATGATCTGGAACAATTTAGCATGCACACAAGCCAATGTCCAAAACAGAGGTGCAAGTGAGGGGAGTACAGTGGATACCAGTAGTCAATAAGGTATAATAGTCACTGCATACTCAAAAAGGTTCAAATGCAAATAAAGTCTTTATTGGTGAAAAATGTGACTATGGGAATTTTGACATTTTGGTCAGTACAATGGTCTTGCTCACAAAAGTCGCTGGAAGGAACATTTCACCTCATATACATGAAGTACGATTAGGTTTCTTTCCTATATATAAGAACCTATCACCACTAGTAGGGAAACAACCCCTTAAGACTCTTCAACACACCAAAGAAATCACTATCAAGCCAGCAGAAAAGGGGGGTCATTGTCATAATGAACACCAAGGACTTCATTGGGGAAATCAAATACAATGAGATGACCCATCTCTATACATAATCACCAGTTTCTGGCATCCGGTCACTGTGCTGCTATTCCAGCATGCATTGCAGCCGGATGCCAGCGCCGCAGATCCTCACCACCAGCCGCGGCTTCACCACGCGCACGCATCAGCTGTAAGCCTCGGATACACTCTCCTCTACAGGACCTTTGGTGATGTCACAGTCATGGGATCACACACATGACCGGACATCACTGCAACTCCGCCTCCTGTGCTTTTCACTCCTTCCTACCTATGACACGGAGCTGTCACAGCTCCGAAGGAGGTAATGAGGCCAGAGACACAGAAGGAGGGAGCAGACACAGGGAAGGGGGCACTGTAACACAGGGGACAGCAGAGACACGGAATGGGGGCAGAGACACAAAAGCACAGGAGGAAGAAGACACCTGAAGGCTGGGGCACAGAACAGAGGCACAACACACAGGACAGGGGCTCAGGACAGGATAAGGACACAGGACAGGTGCACAGCCCACAGGACAAGGGCCCAGGACAGAGGACAAGGACAGAGGACTGGGGCACAGCACACAGGCCCAGGACAGAGGACAGGGGCACAATACAAACAACAGGCGCACAGGACTGCAGCACAGGACAGAGGACTGGGGCACAGGACAGAGGACTGTGGGCACAGGAGAGAGGACTGGGGCACAGGAGAGAGGACTGGGCCACAGGACAGAGGACTGGGCCACAGGACAGAGGACTGCGGCACAGGACAGAGGACTGGGGCACACGACAGAGGACTGGGCCACAGGACAGAGGACTGCAGCACAGCACAGATGACTGGGCCACAGCACACAGCCCCAGGACAGAGGACAGGGCCACAGGACACAGGACTGGGGCACAGGACACAGGACTGGGGCACAGGACAGAGGACTGGGGCACAGGACAGAGGACTGGGGCACAGGACAGAGGACTGGGGCACAGGACAGAGGACTGGGGCACAGGACAGAGGACTGCAGCACAGGACAGAGGACTGGGGCACAGGACAGAGGACTGCAGCACAGCACTGAGGACTGGACCACAGGACAGAGGACTGCAGCACAGCACAGAGGACTGGCCCACAGCACACAGGCCCAGGACAGAGGACAGGGCCACAGGACACAGGACTGCAGCACAGGACAGAGGACTGGGCCACAGGACACAGGACTGGGCCACAGGACAGAGGACTGGGGCACAGGACAGAGGACTGGGGCACAGGACAGAGGACTGGGGCACAGGACAGAGGACTGGGGCACAGGACAGAGGACTGGGGCACAGCACAGAGGACTGGGGCACAGGACAGAGGACTGGGGCACAGGACAGAGGACTGGGGCACAGGACAGAGGACAGGCCTGCAGGACAGAGGACAGGCCCGCAAGACAGAGGACTGAGCCACAGGACAGAGGCAGAGGATAGGATCACAGGACACAGCCACAGAACACAGTACTATCCACTGAGCCTCCATATACACCATATAAATCCCACAACAACAGTGTACTTTCTGGAGAGAGGACTGTACTATTCAGCGCCTATTTCTACGGCATCTCTTCACTTCACCGCACTCCCGATGCGATAGCATCGGGCCTTTTTACTAGTTGACATATAAAAGGATTTCACGTGTCCTCATCATGGCTATCCATCAGAAACATTCAGTGTTCTAACAACTTATCTTCACAACAAGAAATATTTGATAAAAAAAATGTACTTTTTTAACCAAACTCCCTCCCATTACGCCTGTTATTTGTCTTACCTAAAGTTCACAAAAAACTAGAGAATCCTCCAGGGCGCCCTATTGCTGCTTCTACCGACTCCATCTTATCACACCTCTCAATTTATCTGCAGAAAATTTTAACTCCATTCCAAACAAACCAAATCTTGGGGATTTCCTCAATAAAATTCACGCACTGCATGATATTCCCAATGACCGCATTCTCACAACATTCAATGTGAATCGTATTTTCACATCTATTACTCATGTATGTAAAGTGCTATGGAATCAATAGCGCTATATAAATGAATAAATATATATTATCTATAACACATGAAAAAGGCTTAGGTGCAGTAACAAGAACATTTAACAAAGGAGGCTTGGACAACTCTTCCCAATTTTGTCTCAGCTTATTGGAAATTGTGTTAAAAGAAAATTTCCTTCTCATCCAGGATGACTACTATGTGCAGGTATGCAGAACAGCAATGGGGTCTAACTTATCCTTTACTTATGCAAATCTATACATGAACCACTTTGAGGAAAAATACACACATGGTCAAAATTGTTGGTACCCATCGTTTAGTGAAAAAAAAAACACAATGGTCACAGAAGTAACTTGAATCTGACAATAGTAATGATAAATAAAAATCTATGAAAATGAACAAATTAAAGTCAGACATTGTTTTTCAACCCTGCTTCCATAGAAATATAAAAAATTAAACTCCTGAATTAGGCCTGGAAACAAATCATGGTACCCCTGAAAATAATGTGACAAAAGGGACATGTTAAATCAAGGTGTGCCCACTAATTAGCATTGCAGGTGTCTACAACCTTGCAACTAGTCAGTCCTGTATATAGGGCTACAGATACTCATTGTGCTGTTTGGTGACATGGTGTGTACTACACTCAACCTGGACCAGAGGAAGCAAAGGAAAGAGCTGTCTCAGGAGATTAGAAAGAATATTATAGACAAGCATGCTAAAGGTAAAAGTTATAAAGACCATCTCCAAGCAGCTTGATGTTCCTGTGACTACAGTTGCACATATTATTCAGAAATTTAAGATCTATGGGACTGTAGCCAACCTCCCTGGACATCACCGCAGGAGGAAAATTGATGACAAACCAAAAGAGACGGATAATACGAATGGTAACAAAAGAGCCAGTAAAACTTCTAAATAGATTAAAGGTGAACTTCAAGCTCAAGGAACATCAGTGACGGATTGCACCATTCGTTGTTGTTTGAGCCAAAGTGGACTTCATGGGAGACGACCAAGGAGGACACCATTGTTGAAAAAAAATCATAAAAAAGCCAGACTGGAATTTGCCAAACTACATCTTGTCGAGCTACAAACCTTCTGGGAGACTGTTCCATGGACAGATGAGACAAAAATTGAACATTTTGGCAAGACACATCAGCTCTATGTTCACAGACGGAAAAATGAAGCATATTAAGAAAAGAACACTGTCCCTACTGTGAAACATGGAGGAGGCTCTGTAATGTTCTGGGGCTGCTTTGCTGTATCTGGCACAGGGTGTGTTGAATCTGTGAAGGGTACAATGAAATCTCAAGACTATCAATGGATTCTAGATAGCAATGTGCTGCCCAATGTCAGGAAGCTTGGTCTCAGTCACAAGTCATGGGTCTTGCAACAGGATAATGACCCAAAACACACAGCTAAAAACACCCAATAATCGCTAAGAGGAAAACATTGGACTATTCTGAAGTGGACTTCAATGAGCCCTGACCTAAATCCTATTGAGCATCTTTGGAAAGAGCTGAAACATGCCATCTGGAAAGGGCAACCTTCAAACTTAAGACAACTGGAGCAGTTTGCTCTTGAGAAGTGGGCCAAAATACCTATTGAGAGGTGCAGAAGTTTCAATGACAGTTACAGGAATCGTTTGATTGCAGTGATTGCTTCAAAAGGTTGTGCAACAAAATATTAACTTAAGGGTACCATCATTTCTGTCCAGGCCTACTTCATGAGTTTAATTTTTTTTTAAATTCTGTGGAAGCAGGGCTAAAAAGTAAGGTCTGACTTTCTTTTGTTCATTTTCATTTTTTTTTTAAACTGTATTATTACTTTTGTCAGATTCAGTTTATTTCTGTGACCATTAGGATTTTTTCTTTCATTTAAACAAAGGCACCAACAATTTTGACCACGTGTGTGTGTGTGTATGTATGTATGTATATGTATATATATACACATAAATATACACACAAATGCTCTAAATGCCCTATGATGGCTTCTTTTTATCGACCTGTTTTATATTTGAATATTTGGAAGTACACCGAGCTGTAGGCTTATTTTCTGCTAAGGGAAAAAAAAATCTTTATATCTTCTTTCTTAGCGAGTGTGACACGAGCTGAGTGTGATCGGGAGTGCAACTGCGGACGGAAGTGTGTGACTTGTGATTCAGTGAGGAGGTAGTTGGGAATCCTGCAACAAATACCTGTGTGAATTGCTGACTGCTTTTTTTTACCTTTTTAATTTTATTGGGCTTTCTTAACTTTCTTTTCTCTCTACAAGTTTATAGCCTCTTATTTTACTACATGTAAGTTAAAGGGTTAACCTTCCTCTAGTGTTAGCTTTCTGTTACTCTTTCTTATGTTAACGGGTTGGTTTTGACCCGTGTCTTAAATCACCCCTAGGATACCCCAAAAACAGTTATTTATGATTCAATTTGTTTCTTACCTCTTAGTTACCTTGTTAGGGTTTCTCATCCATGGAAGGATTGATTTTAATATTTTGTTGTGGCCCCCTGGGCCTTTCATTTGAGAGCATACCCTTCATTTTCACTATAAAAATATTGTCAAATGAACCTCAAGAGAATAATATAAACTTAAAAAAGTTTGTTATATTACCTATTACTGAAGGGTTTTAGAACACATTTCTTAAAAGTAAAAAAAAGTATACATATATATATTTTATATTATTAATTCTAGTAACATCTATGGTGTTACAGGTCAATTTTGACCCATATCTAACTACTTTATGAAAAGGGCAAAAAAATGATTTTTTTTTTATAGAACTTTAATACCAATAAAAGATGAAAATTATATTAACATTAATAGCAATAATAATAAAAAGTAGCTTTTCTAGGTCAAACAAACAAACAACAATCAATCAAGCAAATCAACAGAAATCAAGTACTAGTTTTTAGATGCATTAGTATTTAGATGCATGTGTGGCAAAAAGTGACACTTTTTGTGTGTTCTTTGCAGAGGTATTTTTTGCAGGCGAAGCACGATGTGTTTGTCTTTCTGTCCTTATTGCTGGGGCAGACCTGACACCTCTTTCTTTTAGAATCAGGTGGTCTCACTGGGGTTGTGGCTGTTGTGGTTGATGTTGAGGCAGGCCTGGTTGAGGAGGATGCTGGTGATGATGCTCTTTGTGTTCCTGTGGGTGTGGACGAAGCACTTGTTGAGCTCTGGAGTTGTCGGACCAAGGCTGTAGCGGCTGGGTCTCGGGTCACTCGTTCCCTTTGATCAATGTGCGCCTTGACAAGGGATCTTCCTAGTTCCTCAAGAAACATCCTCCGCTTGTATTTTTTCTTTGAATTCCATCCTTGGTAAATGTGGGTCCACAACACAAATGAATTGCATGCGGACACATCAAGGATGTTGTAAAATACAACCATTGGCCAGCTCCTAGTCATTCGCTGGAAAGTGTAGGTGGCAGTCAGCTTGTCCAGGTTGTCCACTCCTCCTTTGTTTTTGTTATAGTCCAGGATGATTCTGGGCTTTTTGTCACTTCCTGATGACACAGCTGCATCTTTGTGAAGTGTGGACATCAGTACCACATTCCGTGGTTTTTTGGGGCAGTATGAAACAGCAGTGGTGGTGTCTGTAAAAACAAACTTTGAGGAAAGTGGAGCCCTGTCCTTCATCTGCAACAATTCAGCGGGCAGCTCAGGTTTGTTTTTTTTCACTGTGCCCACCATGTTGATTTTCCTCCTGAGAAGTTCTTGTCCAAGGTCATAGCTGGTAAAAAAAATTGTCGCAAGTAATGTTGTGACCCTGCAGTCCAGTAGTCATATCGAGGACTACACATTTTCCTTGTTTTTTTTCAGGGATGCCACTTGCAGACTTGCCTGTGTAAATCTGTAGATTCCATGCATACCTAGTTTTTGCATCACAGGCTTCCCAAATTTTTATGCCGTATTTGCCTAGCTTACTTGGCATGTATTGCCGGAAGGGGCATTTCCGCGGAAAGGGAGAAAACGTTTGTCTACTGTCACCTCTGGCCCTGGGTTGAACATCAGTGGAAGGAGCTGCACCCATTTTTCCAAAACATCCCTGATGGGAGCAAGTTTGTCAGATTTTGTTCTGGTGTCTCTGTTGTCAAATCTGAGGACTCTTGATATCATTTGAAAATCTTGAAGTGACATTGTTGCCCGGGAAATATTCCTGCCTGTCAGTGGCCTCATTGCAGGATATGTACACTCCAGCAAGGAGAAGAACACCAATGTAGGCATCCAGGACATCATCATGAAGGTCATTCCACATGTTGCCGTAGACTTTTTTTTCTTCAAGGTTTGTCATAGCAATAATGACTTTTTTTTATTGACAATGGCATAAACAGATCAAAACATGTCCTGATGTCACTTACTCTTGGAACAGCAAACCTTGTGATCCCAGGGGTAATTTTTATGACATTTGCAGCATCTGCCCTGCCATGTACATCTGGAGGTACTCAGCTCCAACTGATCTTGCCACTTTTGGATTTGAATCTTTCAGCGGGAGCAGCTTCAGCATCAGTGACCTCTTCATCAGACTGATCAGAACTGTCTGTGTCTTCCGGTTGATACTCCACATCATCTTCCTCCTCAGAAACCTGTTCATCTGTATCAGTTTGCTGCTGTGTGTCCTCTGATTCATTATCATCTAAGATATAATCCAGAATTTGGCTTACATCAAATCTTCTCCTCATTGTTGCATGTGTAAACTAGAGATGTATACTCTGCAAAGTACCAACTCTAAGCTGATTTGGCCATACATGCCTGGGCATGTTCCTAACTCAAGTTGTTGGAGGTAGAGCTGGCTGTGGGCTGTTGTTTTATATTGTTTTTATGAGTTCAGTTTTGGGATTTATTATTGTTTTTTTACTCTTATATTAGACCTGGGTCGAAATTGACTCCAACAACACAAATGTTATAATTTTAATAAGAGCATTTTACAATTCAGTAAAATAGTTTTATTTATTGTATTTTGTTTAAAAATAAGTTCCTGATAAAGTCAAAAAGTCTTGATGCAATAAACAAATGTATGTAGAATTTGTATGCATTTAAAACCTAAAACGGGTGGGTCACAACCCTAACACTAGAGGAAGGTGTTTAACTACTTTGCTCTTAAAACCTGTGGTGTAGCTGTGGTGTAGCTATACTTACAAGGGCTTAATTAAGGGTGGGGGTGCATAATTAAGGGTTTTTATAAGTAGCAGCTTGTTGGGGCTTCAGTCCTTTGGAAGTAGACTGAGCTGTAGGCTTATTTTCTGCTAAGGGAAAAAAAAAATATTTAAATCTTCTTTCTTAGCGAGTGTGACACAAGCTCAGTGTGAACGGGAGCGTAAGTGCGGACAGAAGTAAGTGTGTGACTTGTGATTCAGTGACTTTGGATTCAGGGAGTTTGGAAGGGAGGACTTACTGAATTGCTGGTTGTATGTTATTAATACTTTGCATTTCTTTTTACTTATCATTTCTGTCTGGTACAATCCCTTATAGGAAATGAGCTCAATAATTGACAATGCCATCCAGTGTACATCTTGCCACATGTATGCAATCCTTGAACAGCCGGTCGAGGGTGCATACTGCTGTGTGAGATGTGAGTATGTTGTGCATTTGGAAGCCCAGATACTGGATCTAAATGAACAACTGGCAACGCTGAGATCCAAAGACAATATGGAAAGGATTCTGCTGCTCACTGAAGAGCTGCTCAATGGGATAGATGTGGGTGACGATGGCAGCATGGAGCTGCAGGACAGTGAGGTAGTAAGCTGGGTGACAGAAGGCGGGGTAGAGGGAAGGGTGCCAGGGAGGCTAGCCCTGATCTGACACACCCCAATAAATTTGCTAAGTTAGCAGATAGGGGGGTGTGAGTTCAGGGATAGCACTGCTGCAGCAGGGCATGTCCTCTGAAAGCCGGAGGAGTGTCAGCTCCAGTAACACAGGAAAACAGGAGAGAAGGGCAGGCCAGATAGGTGCTGGTAGTGGGGGACTCAATTATTAAGGGAACAGATAGGGCAATCTGTCACAAAGACAGGAATGTCGAACAGTGTACTGCCTACCAGGCGCTCGAGTCCGGCACATCGCTGATCGGGTTGACAGATTACTGGGAGGGGCTGGTGAGGACCCCGCGATCAAGGTGCACATTGGAACAAATGACATAGTTAGAAGTTGGTGGAAGGTCCTTAAAGATTATTTCAGGGAATTAGGCTGTAAGGTTAAGGCAAGGACCTCCAAGGTAGTATTCTCTGAAATACTGCCTGTACCACGTGCCACACCAGATAGGCAATGGGATATCAGGGTGATAAATAAGTGGCTCAGGAATTGTTGTAGGAAGGAGGGGTTTGGGTTCCTGGAGAACTGGGCCAAACTTCTCTATTGGCTACAGGTTCTATGCTAGGGACGGGCTGCCCTCAATGGGGAGAGTGCAGCTGTGCTGGGGGAGAAAATGGCTAGAAAGTTGGAGGAGTGTTTAAACTAGGGATTGGGGGGAGGGTATTTATTGTACAGGAGGGGAAGATAGTGTAAATAGTAACCTGGGCACAAGTAATAAAACTGGGGGTGGCATGGGGGTGGGGTTAGAACAGTCAATATAGTAGGAAGGAATAGAGGTAAAGAGAGATGCATAAAGTGCATGTACACTAATGCCAGAAGCCTCACCAACAAAATGGAGGAATTAGAATTGATTTTGTTGGAAAATAATTATGACATGGTGGGCATATATATCGGAGACATGGCTGGACGAGAGCTATGACTGGGCTGTTAATTTACAGGGCTATAGTCTGTTCAGAAATGACCGCACAAATAAGGAGGTGTTTGTTTATACATAAAATCATCCTTAAAACCCAACCTGCGTGGTAATATAGGTGAATCCAATGGAAATGTAGAGCCCTGTGGGTGGAGATAGGAGGGGGAAAAATAATAAATTACTGATAGGGGTTTGTTATAAGTCTCCAACAATAATGGAAGGGGAGGAGAATATCCTCATAAAGCAAATAGATGAAGCAGCGACTCAGGGAGAAGTCATTATTATGGGGGACTTCAACTACCCTGAAATACATTGGGGAACAGAAACCTGCAGTTCCAGAAAAGGTAATAGGTTTTTGACAACTATGAGAGACAATTATCTTTTACAACTGGTTCAGGACCCAACAAGAAGGGAGGCACTGCTGGACCTAATATTAACCAACAGGCCGGACCGCATATCACATTTACGGGTTGGAGGTCACTTGGGTAATAGTGATCATAAAATAATACGTTTTCAAGTATCCTTTAATAAGATGTGTAGTAGAGGGGCCACAAAGACACTAAACTTCAGGAAGGCAAATTTCCAACGGTTGAGAGATGATCTTAGTGCAATGAACTGGGACAATGTCCTGAGACATAAAAGTGCACAAACCAAATGGGAGACGTTTATTAGCATCCTGAATAGGGCCTGTGCACAATATATACCATATGGAAATAAGCATGCTAGAAATAGGAGGAAACCACTATGGCTAAATAAAGCGGTAAGAACGCAATAAGTGACAAAAAGAAAGCATTTAAGGAATTAAAGCAAGTAGGTAGTGATGAAGCTTTAAATAAATACAGAAAATTAAATAACATTTGTAAAAAGCAAATCAAGGCAGCAAAGATTGAGACAGAGAGACTCATTGCCAGAGAATGTAAAAATAATCCCAAAATATTTTTTAACTACATAAATAGTAAGAAACTAAAAAATTATTGTGTTGGACCCTTTAAAAATAATCTGGGTGAAATGGTGGATGAGGATGAGGAAAAAGCGAATATGCTAAATGACTTTTTTCAACAGTATTTATGCAAGAAAATCCCATGACAAACATATGATCTGAACAAAATATAATGCATGTTTAACACAAAATACCTCTCAATACAAAATTGACAACCGGCGTGATAACCCAGGTCCAGAAATAGTACTGCATGATCTTTCTTAAAAATGCATTCCATAAAAATCTGACACAATCGGGCCAGATGTGGATAAAATAGATCTGCAAAAAGTACAAAATAGAACTTAAATTTATAGGATTAATGATTCCATCATACAGTGTTTAACCAGAGGGTTTTCTAGAAATGTGCTATTCAACATGGGTAACTGAAGAAATAATAGGCCTCTTGACCCTACAGTGGGTTACAGGGGTTGCTTCTAAATTTAATCTGGTAGTTCATGAAGAAAATTGGCCATGACCAATACAAGGTTTGAGGGACCGTTGCTGTCAATAACTGTCAAAAGCTTTTGATACGGTACTACACAAAAGGTTGATACATAAAATGAGAGCAATGGGGATAGAGGAAAATATGTGTAAGTGGGTTAAGAACTGGCTTAGTGATAGGAAACAAAGGGTGGTTATTAATGGAACACACTCAGAATGGGTCACAGTTAACAGTGGGGTACCACAGGGGTCAGTGTTGGGCCCGCTTCTTTTTAATATATTTATTAATGACCTTGTAGGGGGCATACAGAGTAGAATCTCAATATTTGCAGATGACACTAAACTCTGCAGGGTAATCAATACAGAGGAGGACAATTTTATATTACAGGCAGATTTATATAAACTAGAAGCTTGGGCTGATAAATGGCAAATGAGCTTTAATGGGGATATATGTAAGGTCATGCACTTGGGCAGAGGAAACAAAAGGTATAATTATGTGCTTAATTGTAAAACTCTGGGCAAAACTATCACTGAAAAAGACCTGGGTGTATGGGTAGATGACAAACTAACATTTAGTGGCCAGTGTCAGGCAGCTGCTGCAAAGGCAAATAAAACAATGGGATGCATTAAAAGAGGCATAGATGCTCATGAGGAGAACATCATTTTACCTCTATACAAGTCACTAATGCGACCACACTTAGAATACTGTGTACAATTCTGGTCTCCGGTGTATGAGAAAGACATAGCTGAACTAGAGCGGGTGCAGAGAAGAGCGACCAAAGTCATTAGAGGACTGAGAGGTCTGCAATACCAAGACAGGTTATTAAACTTGGGTTATTTAGCTTGGAAAAACGAAGGCTTAGGGGTGATCTTATAATAATGTATTAATATATGAGGGGACAGTACAGAGACCTTTCTAATGATCTCTTTAATCTTAGGCCTGAGACGGGGACAAGGGGGCATCCTCTACGTTTGGAGGAAAGAAGGTTTAATCATAATCACAGATGTGGATTCTTTACTGTAAGAGCAGTGAGACTATGGAACTCTCTGCCACATGAAGTTGTAATGAGTGACTCACTACTAACATTTAAGAAGGGCCTGGATGCCTTTCTTGAAAACTATAATATTACCAGTTATATATACTAGATTCTTTGATAGGCGTTGATCCAGGGAATTAGTCTGATTGACGAATCTGGAGTCAGGAAGGAATTTTTTTCCCCAATGTGGAGATTAGTGTTGCCACATGTTTTTTTTTGCCTTCCTCTGGATCAACATGTTAGGCTATGGGTTGAACTAGATGGACTTAAAGTCTTTCTTCAACCTTAAAAACTATGTTACTATGTTACAGTCTATCAGACCTAGAAACATTTCACACCTACATTAACTCCATCAGACCAGAACTGAGTTTTACCATTAGTTACATCATGGAGGACATCAATTATCTTGATACTAAAATCATGAAGGATGCAGAGGGGATACTTTCTTCTGACTTGTACCAAACACCAACTGATCACAGTTGTCTACTTCGGTGCAATATTTTTCACCCCAATTCCACCAAAAATTGCCTTTTCTGTTCTCAAAGGGTAGTATGCATCATTTCAGATAAAAATAAATCAGAAACACATCTCAATGAAATGTCAAATAAATTTGAAGCCTGCATATCTCCTAAAAGACACCCGACAGAGAAAACTAATCGAGTTCTTACCCCTGCTCCTTCGACTCTACCTACTAGGAAATAGAAGAGAATCCCATTTGTGCACCATGATCATGTAAATCCTATCCAACACGTGAATTCTTCACATTCGACAGAAATTTTGTGGTTTATATTATCAAGTGCCCTTGCAGTCTCCTGTATGTTGGGGAGACGACCCAGCATATAAGAGACTGCATAATGAGCCACAAGTCTACCATTAGATGTCGTAAAATCTGGCTCCCTCTACCTTACCATTTCTGTGAGGCAGGCGTTTCGGTCCCGTAACTCTGGTTCCAAGTCATTGAAAGAGTAGCCAGACTGAGAAGAGGTGGTAACCACATCCAATTATTAAAATAATGGGAAAACCTTCGGGTATGCATATTGAAAACACTGGCCCCAATAGGGGTCAAAAGAGAAATTGATTGGATCAGAAAACGCTATATGTATTTTCTACCTTCTAGAGATAACAATGGCACTTTCTGAAATCTGCACTCCTCTTCTCTTGTATCCCACCCTGCACCTTGATGGTAAGAAATTAGTGATAGCTCTGAGAGAATGTGTTGTAATCATATTTTGCTTTAAAAGAAACTCTAGAATTTTATAATTTTTCACATTGAGGGACTTGTATTTACTAGTGTATAGGGAATTTCCAAAAATGTTTTCTGTCTACTTTACAGGTTGGAACCCCTACAATCACAACAAATTGCACGCATTTGTGGTTATATGTGAAATATTGTTTATTCTTTAACAATTTAATCCATATATCTTAAAAATGGTAATATATATGCACAGTAAATAAGTACTATTTAGGACGTAGTGGATTGATCCAAATAATTTATATATTCCTTTGAGTACACCGACTTGTATACAAATATATGTGCCATGACAATATTTAAAACTATAAATGTAGGTAATGATTGTTAAACAATGTGACCAGTATAAAAAATAAATAGTAATAAATATATGAGAAAAAAAAAATCAATCCTGGTAGTGATAATTTTTCATTACTAGTTGTGAAGCCCTAAATAAAGGAATCTATCTTGGACATCTTGTGAGAAGATGCCTTCATTTAGCAACGAAAAAAATCTCCTAAAAACCCTTTGCACCACCTGTGGATAAATACCGCAAGGCTACTGCTCCCAAAAAGGGATAATTTTTGGACCATTTCTAAAATTTAATACATGACAATCATTTTTAACTTTTATTTTATAGGTCAATAGTACATATGAAAATAAGCAACTTTGTAAAGTATCTTATCAGACAATTTAGCTTTTTTCTCTGCCAGAATTGATCAGTCGTTATCAAAATTCTCAATTCTAAGGTTAAATCTGTATTCAATGAAGATTTTCCTATTACTGAGATAGGAGGTGGCAGTTATTACTGTTGAGATGCTATGTAGATGGAAGATGGGCTTAGTGCTATCTCTAGCTCCTCCCTCTGCCTCTAGCTTCTCCCTCCTCCCATCATCATAGAAATCATAAATCTCCTCAGTAACAACCACCACCTCCCATCTCAGGAATGGAAAAGTCCTCACTAAGATTTACCTTAGAATTGAGAATTTTGACAATGACTGATCAATTCTGGCAGAGAAAGAAGCAAATTTGTTGATAAGTTATATTACAAAGTTGCTTATATCCATGTGTACTATTGATTAATGAAATACAAATTAAAACCACAGTTATGCTTTAAGTAGTCAAGCAAGTATAACACTGCAAGGTGTTGATAAATAACTTATTTAAAGGGACACTGTCAGGTCATTTTTCAGTATGATACTAATATTACCCTTGAATAGGGCTTGAGCAGCCCATTCAGAATATGTAAAAATCAGTACAGTACCCTTTGTAGTTCTCTTGCTATAAGCACCTTGACACCCAGCAGGCAGCTATCTTCAGCAGTAAAAGTAACTGACCAGACTGGAGAATAGTCCGGGTATGTAAATGTTCATTTATTATTCACTCCATCTCAAGCAGCTACCCCCTCCCTCTCCCCTGTGCTCTGCCTCCCTTCCAGTTTCATTTCAGTTTTGCTGTCCTGCACGGTGATTCTGATGAGGAGAGGGAGGGAGGGAAAGATGGCAGGCACATATCAGATAGCTCATCTAGGTAAGGCAATTTCCTTCAGCTGTTTCTCTGAGCAGAAGATGTGCTATCGTGAGATATTCTGTTTGTTTATTTGAACATCTGTTTTGCTGCTACAAGGAGAGCAGAGAGGAGGATACAGCCCCCCCCCCCCCCCCCCAATGTGAGTGACTTCTACTGAACCTTGCTTCTGTGCAGTGATGCATGAATATTCATTCCCTGGAGAGTGTGCAGCAAAGAACTAAGTGATCACTCACTGTGAATGACAGATGGAATGAATCTCTTTATTTGCAGTTATAGAGGATAGGGGGGAGTATACATAAAATAAACACATTAATAGAAAGAGCTTCACCAGAGGAATTAGAAAATGATAGAAGTTACATATGGATGTTTGACCTGACAGATTCCCTTTAACACTGGTTACCATCCTTTTTCACCTAGCTAGATAGGTTGTGGTCACTTGAACATTAATAAGTTTGCATTAAGGAGCTCAAAGGGTGTTCAGCACATATCTCAAATTAGTATACATCTATTTTCCAATTAGAGGCTTTGCGGTATTGCAACACGTGGCAACTTTTTGGGAGGAATTTGGTAAAGCTGACAAGGTCAAACTTCAAATAGTTTAATCATATTTACTAAGTTCCTTAAATTTTTAAGTATATTCAGCATAGTAGTAATGTAGGTAAATGTTCATACTTTTCACTTCTTGGTATCTATCTAAATATGTTTTGTAGTGCAGTGCTGCTTACAAATAATACATATACAACAGAATTAGGTCAGTAGCACAAGTCTTTAACTGTTTTACTTATAAAGAAAGACTCATTAATTATTGTTGCTGCTGGATGTAATTATTCTGTTAACCTAATAAACATGCTGCTGTCATTAGGTCACTTTGGTCTGTTGTGAGACAGATGAGGATCAATGTGTTTCTGCTTCAAAGCTTCAGGATCAAAGCCTCATGACTCTCAAATACTGGCGGAAGATCTGATCACGTCTGCTCTTCTATTCTCTCTGAACTCTGGGATGTGCTGTCTGACCTGACAGGGCCAGCAGACACAGTGCACATTTATTTTTTGCTAGGGACAATGTCAAGTGACAGGTTCTGTCCCTGCAGACAACGACAGCGACAAATGGCTAGACAAAGTTCTAGATGTAAACATACAAACCTGCTCCTGTGTCAATTCTGTAAATGCAGAATACATATATACAAAACACTAATTGTGAAATACATAAATATATGACCTCTTGTAGTGACCCTCCGGCTTACAACAAATTTGCAATTAATTAATAATGCATAGTTATATACCTTGTGCCCACTTTTCTAAAATTTCTAACACAAATTTCCCGTCCACTTTTCTTTTCTGTAAATTGGCTTTGATTATGTCTGTATATGAGAAATAACAACAGTCCTCAGGGGCGTAACTACAATAGGTGCAGGGGTTGCGATCGCACTCGGGCCCTGCAGCCTAGCGGGTCCCAAAAGTCCCTTTGGCCCATAGAAAAAGATGAATATTATTAAAGATTTGCAATAATTGGGGGCCCCGTTGGAGCTTTCGCATCGTGGCCCTGGGCCTGAAGTTACGCCATTGCCAGTCCTCACCATTATATGATGATTATTTCACTTTTCAATTCTGGGTTGAGAATTGCTGCTATTTTTCCTATATCGAGGACTCACACAAAGGGATTAATTCTTGGTCTTCTTTCTCTGTATCAAATAGATAGAAGTACAATATATAACAGTACCGAGCAGTGTAGCTGTGAATCTGGCAATGGATTGAAACAAATCTGCTAGAAGCTGCAAGTCAATCTACCTGGTTTCTCATTGTGCTCTTCACTTGTTCTCCAATCTCCCCTCTCCATAGATTTCACTATGCTCTTAAAGGAAATCTGACAGCACAGAATGACTGTTCCAAACCAAGTACAGGCGCTCATGCATCATAGCTTGGTCAGTCATTTAAATACACCTTCCCAACTGTTGGTTTTCCATCAATCTCCTCCATTCTCTGGGTCAAAGAAGCCAGTCCTGTCAATCAAAGAAGAGGGTAGGGAGGAGATAGACTGAAAACAAGCAGGTGAGAAGGTGAACCTAAATGATTGGCCCCACCATGATGCGCCGAGTGCCTGAATTTGCCTTGAACAGATATTCTGTGGTTAGAGATGCCCTTAAAACTTGAGATCTCAATGTGCTGATAGTCCGTCTTGCTTTGACCAACGTGAATTTTTAGAGTGGAGGCAGGGAAAGAAGTGACCAATAAGCAAAGAAAAAAGCAGTTTTCTCTGAAAATCAATAGTACAAGCAAATACCAATTCTTTGATATTTATTTTATGGAAAGTTTGTTGAAATAATGGTGGCCATTTAATCCTTTAACCCTTTTACCAATGAGCTAGTTTTGATCTTAATGATCAGGGGATTTTTTTTGAATATGAACAAGTGTCAGTTTATGAGCTTAAAACTCAGGAAAGCCTCAACAGATCCCAGTGATTTGTATGGAGTTTTTTTAAAAAAAACACATTAGACTAAAGGTACTGTTACACACCTCAATAAATGATGAGCACAGGGAGAGGGGTACTCGGACAACGGGATGGATTTGACGGATGTGACGGGGAAATCATGGGTTGTCGGGTTCCCGATTCCGTGCCATGGCTGTCATTTGTTTGGTGGGGGAAATATTTACAAGGATGAATAATACGTGACGCCACCTGTGGATCCCAGTCATTTGGATACCGCCGCCGCAGGCTTTGCCGCTGAGGTGATGATGGGTGCAGCTCAGTGTGCTACAGCTCCCCACAGGTGGAGCTTTACCTCAGGGCCGCGATGATGAAGGATGAGGGGAGTAGTTGTTCTTACCCCTCCAGGGATGCTGATGAGTCCCTCCGGGCACCGGCGGGATGGAAGACAGACACTGACTCAACTTCAACTCCACTTTACTTGGTACCTGCAGATGTTATGGAAAACACAGTACAGTCTGGTTTAACAGGTACCAGTTGTTGGTTCAGGGTACCCCTATGGAGTCTCTAGATGTTCCTTCCTTATTAGCTTTCGGGGTCTCAATTCTACCTTCCTCTCTGTCTTTCACCACCTTTGCAGAGCTCTCTCGCCAGGCCCCTGGTCTTGTACGGTGAGGCATGGGTTATCCTTGACCGGTACGGACGGGAGCAGCAGGAACGCACTCTCTCTCCCGCCACTGGAATCCAGACTGTTACCCTCGTATTCTTGGACCGATTATGGGCCTGAGGAGTGAGGTCCGCAGCTCGTCTGTTTGCGGTCAGGAATGAACCGCTGACCGCCTCAGCTCCCGTGTTGCCGGTGTTTTCCCCAGAATAAACCAGCCAGCTGCAACCGGTGCTGTCCGGGTCACCCTCCTAGAGATGGGTGATCCTCCTGTCAGAGGGCTGTCAGGCACGTCCTGTCTCACTGCCTTCCCAGCACTGTCCCTGACACTGACTGAACTGCTGTCTGACACTAACTGTCACTTAAGTCTCCTGCTGTAACCTAGGTTCCACCCCCTTTTGGACCTACTGTATAATCAGTCCTTTACTCTAAGGTGACCTAGTGTTGGGTGTTGACTTAGACTCCATAGGTTAAACCCAAGCCCACAGCTAAAGAGGCACTACATATATTTGCAAGGTGTAATACCTCTCTGTGGCGCCCATCCACAGCGGTGCCACATGTGCAAACAATATCACTAATGATCTCGTGGGCACATGGTCGTTACGATATCGTTTTGAGATCGTTGGTGAGATGTCACACGCCTAGATATCGTGTACATCTCACCAACGATCCAGCGAGCAGGTATCGTTCGCACAACTCAGCGAACAATATTTGTTCATTGATGTGAATGGGCGAAATCGTGAACCACATCGTTATCCTGGTGTCACACAGAACGAGGCAGCAGGTTGGCTGATCTTGGATCGTCTGATTTGAGAACGTTCTCAAATCAGCAATGAACGATCCAAATCGATCCAAATCTCGGTGTCACGCGCAATGACGTCCTAACAATGTCGTTTGAACGACTCCAAACCCGTGACATTTGAGCGATATCGTTCACAATCTCGTACCGTGTAACAGTATCTTGAATGATAATGGTAAATTTAGGACTATTTTTTGCGCAAATTTGTGAGAAAAAATCGGAAATTTTGCGAAAGTTTTGAAAATGTTCTAATTTTCAACTTTTAACTTTTATACCATAAATCAGAGAGTTATATATAAAAATAGTAAAAAAATTAAATTTCCCACATTTTTAAACAATTTTTTTTGTTTAGTTAGAAGGGTTGAAAATGTATCTAATTTTTCCTCATTTCTTATTTTCCCCAAAAATTTACAAAACCATTTCTTTAGGGACTACATCACATTTGAAGTGACTTTATTGATAGAAAATACCCCAAAGTGACACCATTCCAGAAACTGAACCCCTGAAACTGCTCAAAACCACATTCATGAAGTTAGTTAACCCTTCAGGTACTTCACAGAAACTAAAGCAATATGGAAGGCAAAAATGAAACTTACTTTTTCCAACAAAAATGTTACTTTAGCCTCAATTATTGCATTTTCACCAGTGTAACAGGAGAAAATGGACCATACATTGTGTTGTACAATTTCTCCTGAGTTTGTTGATAACCCCATATGTGGTGTAAAATCACTGTTTGGGCAAACGGTAGGGCTCAGAGGGAAGAAGCACTCTGACAATTCGAACAGCAAATTGGCGGGAATCATTAGCTGACATATGTCATGTTTGGAGATCCACTGAGGAGCTTCCCCACACATGAGCATATTATGGAAACTAGATCCCCAAGTAAATTATCTAGATGTGTGGTGAGCACTTTGAACCCCAGGTGCTTCATAGATTGAGACATGAAGATGAAAAAAATACCTTTTTTTCCACAAAACTGTTTTTTAGACTCAATTTTTTCATTTTTACAAGGGCATCAGGATTAAATGGACCTTAACATTTGTTGGGCAATTTCTCGTGAGTACATTGATACCCCATATGTGGCGGAAAAACACTATTTTGGTGCACAGCAGGGCTTGGAAGGGAAGGAGCTCCATTTGACGTTTTGAAGGGCAAATTAGCTGGAGTCATTTCCTAACATCATGCCATGTTTGGAGAACCCCTCACATGTGTCTAAACAGGGGAGCTCTCCCACAAGGCACCCTATTTTGTAAACTAGACACCCTCAATTTACCTAGATGTGTGGTGAGCATTTAGAACACCTAGGTGCTTCACAGAATTTTATAACATTGAGCCGTGAAAATCAAAAAGCACACTTTTATTTTTACAAAAAATGTTCTTTTAGTCCCATTTTTCTCATTTTTCACAAGGGCGACAAAAGAAAATGGACCCCAAAATGTATTGTGCAGTTTATCCTGAGTACATTGTTGTCCTATATTTAGTGGAAAACCATTGTTAAAGGGAACCTGACTCCTCCAAATCACCCCCAACCCTATAAATACCTGTCCCTGCACCATGATAGATCATTATTAGTGGTCCTTTTCTGTGAAAAATGCGTGGTGTAACATTGCCAAAATCCACATTTTTCACTTACATAACTGCGACTTTTTGGCCCTGAATAAGTCTCACAGGGCGTTCCCTATGAGACTGTAAGCCCTCCTGAGCAGTTCATTATGACGCCCCGATGGGCGTGATAAATAATCTTAGTCCTCCTCACCCTGCTGTATGGGCGTAATAGCCGGCGTGACGCTATTTGCGTCACATCTGGTCATGGTGACGTCGGTACACCCTTTAGGTGTAAATCAAAAGCCGCGCATGTGCAATGCGCATGGTGGGGTCGGTGTACACCTAGAGGGTGTACCGACGTCACCATGACCAGATGTGACGCAAATAGCGTCACACCGTCAATTACGCCCATATGGCAGGGCGAGGAGGACTAGGATTATTTATCACTAGTCCAGGAGTAGACCTGGCTCACTGGAATATTAAGGTGCTCTTGAGAAAAAAATCGATACTACTGTATAATATCTCAGGCACACAATAAAGGAAATGAGAAAAAATATTGCATCAATTCCTGAGTTTATTTTATTTTCTTGTCAGTGTAAGGAACGTTTCGGTTTAATTTAAACCTTCTTCAGCCAACTGACACTATACAACATAACATGATTTCTCTTTCTTCCCCCCTCCCCCACTTTTGTCCCTATGATTGTTATGAATTTTGTCATATTATCATGTACTTACATTTATTTCATATCTTTATGTTGTATAGTGTCAGTTGGCTGAAGAAGGTTTAAATTAAACCGAAACGTTCCTTACACTGACAAGAAAATAAAATAAACTCAGGAATTGATGCAATATTTTTTCTCATTTCCTTTATTGTGTGCCTGAGATATTAAACAGTAGGATTATTTATCACGCCCATCGGGGCGTGATAATGAGCGGCTCAGGAGGGCTTAGAGTCAGGGCCAAGAAGTCGCACCTATGTAAGTGAAAAATGTGGATTTTGGCCATGTTACACCACGCATTTTTTACAGTAAAGGACTATTAATAATGATCTATCATGGTGCAGGAACTGGCATTCATAGAGTTGGGGGTGATTTGGAGGGGTCAGGTTCCCTTTAAGGCGCATGTGATGGCTCAGAAGGGAAGAAGAGATGTTTTGGAGCGCATATTTTGATGGAATAGTCTTTGGGTGTCATGTCGCCACTGGTTAGCCCTTGATGTGTCTAAACAAAGTAATTCCTCCACAAATGGGTCATTACAATTTACAGCTCTGATCGCAGCTGCACTGTATTGCAAAGCTCGAACAGTGCATTACAGTTAAGCTGTCAGAGCCAGGGGTGCACCAAGGGGGGGGGGTGCTGGTGGAGCCCAGCACTGCCGCCCCTCTGCCGCCTGAGCCCCCTGAGCCGCGGCACCGGCAGTCATTGCCGGCCGCGGCCGTGAGTACCGGGGGGGACGGGGTGCTGATGAGCCGTGGGCAGCGCTGCCGCCCTTCTGTGCCTCCCCCCGGGTCGCGCCGCTTACCTGCGGTGCGCGCGGGTGTGAGCGGCCGGCGCCATGACAGGGGGAGGCTGCGTGCATGAGGCGCCGCCCCTTCTGCACTGCCGCTCCCCTGCCGGCTGCCGCCTGAATGACAGGGCTCACCTTGTCCAATGGACGGTGCGGCCCTGGTCAGAGCTGCACTGGCACAAGCCTCAGGTATCATGCAACAGGGCCGTATTTGGCCTTCCTGTTGCCCCTTACTGATGTCACATACTGAGTCCGTGCTCATGACATCTATTTAAGGCAGATCTACTCTATTAAACGCTTTAAAAATCGGTAATTAAACACTAAATGAATGAACATCTGCACTTGCTACACACAAGTTCAGTCTTTTGAGCGTTTTTTTAACACCTTCAGGTTTTCAAAGTCATCAAGAGATTAAAATAGGTGATATTTTTTTTCTGTATTTTGCACCCACTCCTGGTTTTGTCTTACAAATACTCAGGTGAAAATCTCACCAAATACTTATCATGTGAACATGGCCAGGGGGATCCATGCTCCATAGACATCCATGTTATATGACACTGATAGCTACGGATCCGTGTCTGTCCGTTTGTGTCAGTGACAGCCCATAATCGCAACAATCTCCGATTCTGAGTGCATGAAAAAAACTGACATAAATGGATCAGTGACAAAACTGACACACACAGATGGTCACTTAGGACCAAAATGTGCCCATAGGGATACATGGGAGTCCAAAACTGATCCGTGGCTATCCGTTTTACCACAGAGAGACGGATCAGAAATCATGCAGTGTGAAGGCAGTCTTAGAAGAGATGATTACTTTTTTCTCTGGAGAACCTCTGTAAGTGCATCTCTGCTGCTGTTAATAAACAAAGACACCACTATTGGTCTGGCACTAACCCACAGTCTTCATCAATGGAAACCTCAATGCCACTGGATATCTTAAATTGCTAAATGATTCAGATATCCAGTGACATTGAGGTTTCCATTGATGAAGAATGGCCCCACTATATTTGTAGCCCATATACCACAACATACCATCAATTTTTGTGTTCCAGCAGTCTTGGAGGGATCTATCCACTGTGGGTTAGTGTCAGACCAATAACGGTGGTTTTGTTTGTTAACTTCACCATTCACAAAAAAAGTTTGCCTCATCACTAATCTGAAGGCAATTGTCTATGCTGTGAAGATACGAGATGTGCAGCATCTGAAACAACGGATAGTGGAAGCCTGTGCTTGCATTTCTTCTGTGGTGTTGCTATCAGTGTGTCAAGAGTGGGAAAAGAGGGTTGCATTGACAATACAACACAATGGGCAGCGCTTTGAATACATTTTATAAGTGGTCATAAACTTGTAAATAATTCATAAAAGAATAAAGTTATGTTAAAACCAAGCACACAATTGTTTTTTTTATGAATTCTCAATACGTTTGATGTATCCCATGACCCTCTTCCTATTGTAAAAAATAAATTTGGATCCAAAAATGGCCAATTTCAAAATGGCCACCATGGTCACCACCCATCTGGAAAAGTGTTGCCCCTCCCATATACTAATATGCCTGTTCTGTTCTCACTAAATGGGCCGGGGGCTCATGAATTTAAACAGATAGCTAAACCTTAATAGTGAGTCCAATGAGAAGACTGGAGTGAAGTCTGTGCTTTATTGAACGTTGCAGTATATTTGTATGTGGTAAAACTGGAAACAATCAGAATATAGGACAATCAGTACATGGTACAGCATAATACATATCATACATTTTATACTATGCATGAATGTTCACAAACTAGTAACTGACCTTGGGGCACTACTAACTAAGCTAGGTTAACATTAAGACAGAAAACAACTACAGAGAGCATGGCTACGTACTGGCAATGCAATTGCATGGGAACAGGAGTAGACGTTTCTTCTAGCATCCAGGGTGAAGGTAAAATGGAGACTGAGCTACCAGAAAGCATTGCAAGAGGGAGGAGAATGAGATATAGAAAATAGAAAAATAAACTGCAAATATGGCATTGACCGCTAGAGGGAGCCAAAGCATTACAAATGAAGGAAGGTCTCTTACCTCACTAGAAATACACGATTATACATTTTACAGCTTTACTAATAACAAACATTATGCAAAAAACAAACATTCGGAAATGAATTGCATGTCGGAGACAGAACACTCCCCGTCTGGCATCACTGGATATCACTATCCCTTTCTTCCAAGGGCAATAGTAGGAGCAGTTCGGATACTGGTCTGAGAATTGTCTAAGGCTAATTTCCCTTAGTCATTCTTAGTTCAACCATGCAGACGTTACCGTCCTTGCTCGAGAATCTCGCGGTAACTAGACAAAGTGGCCACTGGTTCCGGTGAACTTGGGAGTCTTTTGTAAGAACACAGTCACCTATGCTCAGATCAGGTCTAGTAGATTTCCACTTTGTCCGTGGCTGTAGGGTAGACAGGCATTGTTTGTGCCACCTGTCCCAGAGAGTATTTGCAAGACTTTGTACCTTTCTCCATTGGCGCTTGTAGAGGTCATTAGCATTGAATCCTCTTGGAGGGGCACTGGACAGTCCTGTTTTCAGGGTAAGGATGGTAGCTGTGGTCAATAACAAGGGCTCCTCAGGGTCATTAAGAACTGGTCTTGCATTGATTATAGCTATGTCTTCTGCCATTAAGGTGATTAGGCTTTCGTGGGTAAGCCTTGCTGCTCCTGCTTGAAGAGTGGAGTTGAGGATTCTTAACCTTCCTAGCGTTATTCCCGAGCCTGACTCGGGGTTAACATTCACTACCAGAAGCGTTAACCCCGAGTCAGGCTCGGGCTTACCCGCGTTCGCGGCAGATGCGGTGAGAAAACCGCATCTGCCGCACTTGCCGCACTTGTGCCGCACTTGTGCCACACTTGCGGCGCGGTTGCGGCGCGGTTGCGGTAATCTGCATAGGAACCAACCACCTCTGATGACCCTCATACATTGTTAATATGTGCCCCTGCAGCCTAGTAAACCATTAGCAGCACTGTTTTAGTGTGCAAAGTGGCTGCAGTAGAAGTGAGATAATGATTTTAGACACTTACATGCCTGGTACTTGAGGGCGTCTCCCTGTGTGTGCTGGGACTTGTTGTGCTGTGGTCATCATGTCTGCTCTCCCCCTCCCTTATGCACGCCCCCTCTCAGCCTGCTATAGTGATGTGAGGCTGATTGCGTCATAAAGGGGCGGGGCTAAATCGCGGCATCACGGTAGCCCCGCCCCTTTATGACGCAATCAGCCTCACAGCACTATAGCAGGCTGAGAGGGGGCGTGCATAAGGGAGGGGGCGAGCTAGACATGATGAGCACAGCCCACAAGTGCCAGCACACACAGGGAGACGCCCTCAAGTACCAGGCATGTAAGTGTCTAAAATCATTATCGCACTTCTACTGCAGCCACTTTGCACACTAAAACAGTGCTGCTAATGGTTTACTAGGCTGCAGGGGCACATATTAACAATGTATGAGGGTCATCAGAGGTGGTTGGTTCCTATGCAGATTACCGCAACCGCGCCGCAACCGCGCCGCAAGTGCGGCACAAGTGCGGCACAAGTGCGGCAGATGCGGTTTTTTAACCGCATCTACCGCGAACGCGGGTAGCCCGCTTTTAGCAACAAATTCCAGAACTAAACAGACCGCCAGGGAGGTTAATATGCTGCTCACTGGTATTTGAGCTTTGTTAGCAAGACATTGGATTTCTGTAAAGTAGGTTTATCTTTGAACAGGGAGGATGATGTGGTTTCTTGAGAAATCCAAGTTGGAGGCAACGTAGGTTATTTTTTATAAAGATGCCAGCCGTTACATTTTCAGTATCAAGTCTGCAGTTCTGAAGGAGCGAGCTATGTGGGGTCAAGCAGGTAACGGCTCGAATGAGTGACTTCCACCTTGAGAATTTGTCGAACCTGTGAGATTGAAGCTGGGTAACAGAAGTCATTGTATGGAGTGTAGACACCTGAGGGCGGATTTAGCATCTAAGTCCTCTCCTACTAGTTCAAAGGTGTTAGGAAGGTGTTCTTCAGCATATAACAGTTTTGGTCCTGAAAGCCACATTGTACCTTGTAGCTGACTTGCATTTACTGCTCTGCTTGTGTGATCTGCAGGATTCTGTTCCGTGAATATGTAGTGCCCCTGTTTTGGATGAACTGATCTCCTAATTTGTAGCACTCTGTTACTAAATAAACAGAATCATCTGGTCTCATTGTGGATATATACTAGGACTACTTTGCTGTGTGAGTAGAACTTGACCTGTATCAGGTTGCTATCCATCTCGGATGTGCTGAATTCAGCTAACTCAAGGGCTATGATTGCTGCACAAACTTCTAACCTTGGTATAGTGTGCTTTGGTTGTGGTGCAAGTTTGACCTTCCCCATAACAAACCCAATGTAGCTCTGATATTTAGAGTCTACAGTTTTAAGGTAGGCAACAGCGGCAATTGCTTTGACAGAAGTATCTGCGAATACGTACAGTTTTTGACTTTGTATTTCTGTTGATGGTACAGGGGTATATGGTCTTGGCACATTCAAGTTGGAAAGGGTTGATAATGAGTTTTTCCATGCCTTCCCACTGGATTCTCTTATCCGGTGGCAGAGGTGCATCCCAGTCAGAAGTTTCCTTAGTTAAGTCTCTTAGTAAAGCCTTGCCTTGTATTGTGACAGGAGATGCGAAACTCAGGGGATCGTACAGACTGTTGATGGTAGACAGAACACCTTTACGAGTGAAAGGCTTTTCTCCTTGGCTGACTTGAAAGGTGAAAGTGTCTGATCGTAGATTCCAGAGAAGCCGAGGATACGCTGCATTGGTGCGGGGTCTGACCCCAAGTCCAGGTCTGAGGCTGAGGCTGTTACAAGCTTGAAACAGAAATGGGCATCCTTTCCCCAGCGTACTTGTCAGCATGCTTGTCACAGAAGAGGGGGCGTGCATGTATTCCAGGCATATGCCTCCTATTAGGGACCCATCCTACTTCTAGCCTTTGGGCATAGGGAGCGTTGTGGTGTCCATTGATATGACGTCTTACTTTATGAACCTGCAGGATATCTCTTCCCAACAGGAGGATTATCTGGGCCTCATAGTCTAGTTCCGGTATAAAGTGTGCAATGCGTTTTAAGTGAGCGTGGTGGATTGCTATATCTGGTGTAGGAATTTCATGTCTGGTGTCTGGGATCTGGTTGCATTCGATGGTAGTGGGTACTGGTAGGCAGAATTGTTCGTCTAGGGACTCGATTTGATAGTCAGTAGCTTTCCTGCCTGCTATTGTCACAGTACCTGCACACGTTTTTAATGAGTAGAGAGTGCTTGGCCCTTTAATGTTGAATAGGTCAAAGAATGTTGATCTAGCCAGGGATCGATTACTTTCATCATCCAAGATAGCATACAGTTTTATAGCCTTATCTTTACGGCCCTTTGGGTATACTCTGACGAGACACATCTTTGAACAGGACCTGCTGTCTATTGTCCCTTTACAGACTTCCCGTACATTGTGAAGTGATCTCTGGGGTAGCTATAGCAGTGTTCCTTTCCTCCCCGCCATGCTCACTGTCAGCTGATGTGTGGAGTGGGCACTGCTTGTCAGGGTCCTGCGTCTTTGTATCTGATTGAGAGTAGCCAGCAGATTTGGGATTGGAACCTGGAGAAGAAGCATTAGTCTTGTGTACCGCCACAGACGTTCTGCGTGGATTTGCTGCTGGTGATGATGTGGCATACGACATTGCAAAGTCAAAGCTGGGATCATTTCTAAGCCTTGCTTGCTGGTGTATAAAGTCTACAAACACAGAGAAGAGAGGCAATGGAACACCGTGCTTGTATTTGTAGGTGGAACCATGTGTGAGCCACTTCTCCTGCAGATTGTAGGGCAATTTTTGGACTATAGTGTTCACACCTCTGGCTGTGTCGAGGAATGCAAGTCCCTGAAGGTCATCTTCACATTTGGTAACTTGGACTTCCCTTAGCAGGTTGCTAAGTTCTCTAGTTTCTGGTGCTCTTTGTTAGATATTTTAGGGAAGTCATCAAATTCTTTTGAATAAAGCTCTCTCTATTACCTCTGCTGACCTGTAACACTCATCCAGCATCTTCCAGATATCTCTCAGGCCAATACAAAACAAGGTGGGGGAACAAGAGGCGCAATAGTACCCTATCACTAGTGACACTCAAAAGTGAGTGGTATCAAGCAGTTCCACTCACCTATTCCAGTTGTGAACCCACAACTGGTTTAAAAGCATAACACAGTATCAGCTGCTGCAGGACCTCCACCGACCACTCCAAAGTGGAAAAACTGCCAGAAAATATGGGAAGCGAGGTGTTCCACAGTCCGCGCTGCTGAGTCCACAAAGTCACCTGGGATGCAAGATGTTGTAGCAGTATACTTCTTTATTCCTTCCTACGCGTTTCGGCGCCCTTCCTGGCAGCTTCCTCAGGGATATCACATCAGCCATAGGAGCAGGGAATTTATAGCCCCTTACATTAGCAATTATGGGTGTGTTCTGTTTACATATGAGGTCATAATGGTCATCACTGGGGAGGGGCCAGCAATTTTTGGCGGAATTTTACACAAATAGCATAATAAAACAACAAAATAGTTCAAAGAACTTGCTAATATATAAATAAAAATCCTACCAATAGAATGATACAAAAACCTCCATGAAAATTGCAGAAGAAACGTTGCTAAAATCTCCAGACTATCCATGCAAAAAAATTTTTAAAACATCGTCACCCGACTATCAGGGTAGTAGAACCCATGTATTTGCTGGTTTGATTGTTTTCTCTAGGGACTAATGTTGAGCACCACCATCTCACTGATATCAGTGCCTTAAGAACATAGGTTCTATAAACTGGTTTTCCATGAAACTATCCTGTGAAATATATGGAACTCTGGTTGTTATAAAAGGATTACAATAAAAAATTATTATGTAAACAAAAATCCTCCTTATTTTTGTTTTGTAGGAGGAAATCAAGGAGCGATGCTGCTATTTAATGAACTTCATAAAATATAAAATGTAAACCGGATTATTTCTAAAGTTCGTCGGAAACAGAACAATGCCTTAAACAGGTAGTTGATATCACCAACTATTCCCATTTTATTTAGGTGCATCCATATAAATGGCCCACCCTGTATATCCCCCACATATATAATCTCTATCATGCTGTCTCTCAACACCCTGTGCACTGTAACTCTCCCCCATGCACTGTAATTCCTCTTCTGTGTGCTGTCTCTACCCACCCCCCATGTTCTGTCTCTCCCACCCAATGCATGTCTTTTCCCCTGTGCGCTGTCTCTCCCACCTGGCGTTGTCTCTCCCTCTCTGTGACATTCCTGATGAAGGAGTTGGGAGATAACTCTGAAACGCGTAGGATAATAAAGAAGAATCGTTGATCCAGACATTCCCTTGTACTGGCTTCTTTTGTTCCTTTCTGAAGTGGCAGCGCGGACCTCGAGTACTGTGTCCTGTGTCCTGGGAGCTGCTCTCTGTGCCTGTCACCCAATGCACCATCTCTCCCCTCTCTGTGCCTGTCACCCAATGCACTCTCCCCTTTCTGTGTACATCTCCCCCTGTGTGCTGTCTCTTTCTCCAATGCGCTGTCCCTGTCTCTATCTCTCCCCTGCATCTGTCTCTCCCTGTTCCCTGTTTCTCTCCCTGCATCTGTCTTCCCCTGTACCTGTCTCCCCCCTGTGCATTGTCTCTGGCCTGCACCTGTCTCTACCTGTGCCTGTCTACAGCATGTGCTGTGTCTCTGCCCTGCACCTGTCTCCCCCCTGTGCGCTTTTGTGTTTCTCCACTGCACCTGTCTCCTCTTATGCCTGTCTCCCCCCTATGCACTGTGTCTCTCCCCTACACCTGTCTCCCCCTTTGCCTCTCTCCCCCTGTGCATTGTGTCTCTTCCCTGCACCTGTCTGCCCCATGTCTCTCCCATTTGCTGTCTCTTCCCTGCCCCTGTATCTCCCCTGTGCACTGTGTCTCCCCCTGTGTGCTGTTTCTCAGCCCTGCACCTGTCTCCCCCTGTGCGCTGTCTCTGCCCTGCACCTGTCTCTCTCCTGCACCTGTCTCCCCCTGTACCTGCTTACCCACTGTGTATTTTGCCCCTGACAGGGGTCGACTGGGCATTCTGCAATTTGCCTCTGACATGGGGCTCCGGTGTAATTTGCCCCTGACAGGGGGCCCCTTGGTGCTGTGTAATTTTCCCCTGACAGGGGGCCACCTGAGTGCAGCAACACCACTTCCTCCACACACACACCCATCTCTCCCTCCAAACCTGAGCAGCAGATGCTGATCACCTGACTGTAGTGAGCGACAGCAAATCTCTGTTTCCTGCACCACTGCGGTACACAGGAGCTGGCAGGCCAAACTAGCTGCATGATAGTACCACTACCATTAAAGTGAACCTGTCACCCCTCCAGGCATCTAAAAATACCATAGCCACCTTCTGCAGCACTAAGGCTGCATTCTGACAAGGTGTCTATAGCATTTATGCTTCCTTGATTCACTGAAATAAAGACTTTTATAAGATCTGTTTCAAACCAGACCCAAGACCGGAAGGCGGGTTTTCAAGTGTCTCTCTCCCTCCTCTGTGGTGTCAGTCATCCCTCTCTGCTCTCTGTGTACCGCCTCCAGGGCCATCTCCCTGCATTACAGAGCTTTGTCAGCTCTGCTACAACATAGAACTGCTGTTATAGGAGACCCCACAGTAGTAAATCTAGCAGGAGGATACTGCCTGCTACGTAGCAGCCCTTGAGCTGAGCAGTTTTCACTTTCAGTTTCTTGTACCCAGCAGCATTGCTCCTCAGCCCCTGATCTAAAGCACAAACTCAACTTGCTCAGCTCAAGGGCTGCTATGTAGCAGGCAGTGCTTTCTCTGCTCAGGGTCCTCCTGCTAGATTTACTACTGTGGGGTCTCCTATAACAGCAGCTCTGTGTTGTAGCAGAGCTGACAAAGCTCTGTAATGCAGGGAGATGACCCTGGAGGCGGTGCACAGAGAGCAGAGAGGGATGACTGACACCACAGAGGAAGGAGAGAGACACTTGAAAACCCACCTCCCGGTCTTGGGTCAGGTTTGAAACAGATTTTATATAAGTCTTTATCTCAGTGAATCAAGGGAGCATAAATGCTATAGACACCTTGTCAGACTGCAGCCTTAGTGCTGCAGAAGGTGGCTATGGTATTTTTAGATGTCTGGAGGGGGTGACAGGTTCGCTTTAAGTGGCAGGGCGGGCTGGGCATTATAGCACCTCAGAAGCTGGCAGGCCATACTGTGCATAATAGAACCCCAGAGGCTGGCAGAAAACACTGGGCATGATTCATGACCAGCATATCCTGCCAGCCACTGGTGGTACTATCATGCCCATTCGCCAGTATGTCCTGCCAGCCTCTGTGGTACTATCATGCCCTTTATAGATAGATGGATTGATGAATAGAGGGATGGATAAAGGAATGGATAGAGGGATGGATAGAGAGATGGATGGAGTGATTGATGGATGAAGGGATTGATGGATGGATGGATAGAGGGATGAATGGATAAAGAGATGGATGGATAGAGGGATGGATGGATGGATGGAGGAATGGATGGATGGATGAATAGAGGGATGGATAGAGGGATGGAGGGATGAATGGATAGAGGGAGGGATGGAGGGATGGAAAGATGGATGGACTGATGGATAGAGGGATGGATAGATGGATGGAGGAATGGATAGAGGTAGGAATGGATGGATAGAGGGATGGATGGATAGAGGGATGGATAGAGGGGATGGATGGATGGATGGTGGGAGGGATGGATGGAGGGATGGCTGGATAGAGGGATGGATGGAGGGATAAAGTGATGGAGAGATGGAGGGAGGAATAGATGGATAGAGTGAAGGATGGATGGAGGGATGAATTGATAGACAGAGGAATGGATGGATATAGAGGGAGGGATGGATGGATATAGAGGGATGGATGGAGGAATAAAGAGTGTGATAGATTACACTTCAAGACAGCACAGAATACATTGCAGCTATCACACACAGTGCACACATTGTACACACAGCCCATCATAGTCAATGTGGCAGCATGTTACCCTCCTGTGGCTTCAGAGATGAACAGTGGTTGGTTTCAATTTCTCCTCCGCCCCGGCTCTGCAGGTGCCCCTCCCCTCCTCTATCTAGTGAAGACAGCAGAAGACAGAGCACAGAAGAGGGGAGGGCGCCCTCTGCTGTCTGAAGCCTGTGCAGGGGGATCCACACCCAGCACATGCACAGGAAGCAGTGATAACTTAATCACTCTGATACTGATCTCCTGCGCACATGCTGGCAGCATCACTGAGCATAGGAGGCAGAGCAGGGAGAGCGATGCACTGCAGCTGATATGATTAGCGCTTTCTCCGGGGGACCCACTTGGGCATCCTCTGTAGAATACAGGGCCCAGGAGAGGTAGGGGGCGGGGCAAGGAGGGTGTCCATGAGAACCTGGGGCCCATTTGAGGTTTTCTCAGTGCCCCAGTGGGCCAGCCTGACCCTGACCTGGAAACAGCCTATACATTTTAGCATGCTAGATGCTAGAATGTATGGGCTGTTTTCAGGTTACTCCAACAACCAATCACAGACACCCATTCTCTGTGACAGTGCCTGTGATTGGCTGTCAGGCCCCTCACCCATTGATTGACATCATAGTCCTGTAAAAATAAATAATTTTAAAAAATGATGTGGTACTTCACTGTATTTTTGATTGTCAACACAGATAAAACGGACAGCTATGGGCTGCAACCCCTAGCTGCCTGGCTTTACCTTGGCTGGCAATCAACATACAGGGATTTCCATTATTTTTTACATTATTTAAATAAATAATAAAAAAAAAATGCATAAGCTTTGCCCTGTTTTTGATTGCCAGCCAAGGTAAAACCCAGGAAGCTGGGGGCTGGAATTCTCAGCTTGGTAAGGGACCAAGCATTCTAGGCCCCCTACACGGAAAATAGCAGTCCGCAGCCATCCCTGAAAACGGCGCATTCTTTCATAGTGCCATTTTCAGGCACTTTACCAAGCTCTTCCAGCAGCCCTGGTGGCTGTTCTACCTTCAACGGTGAATACCCAAGAATTTAATGAGTGGCCACAGAAGTACAAGCAGGTGGAAGCCGATACATATAATGCTGCTTAATCTGTGCTTATGTGTTATCACCATCTTTTTTCTTTCTATAGCCTCCCAGCCCCAACTCATAACTTGAAAGTCCAAGTCGAGTTCGTGATTTGGACTCAAGTTTGGGTCATGTTTGGCCCCAAACTCAAACTGTACAAAAAGTTTGGTTGGGTCTGCTGAACCAAAACATAGGTGGGTCCGCCCATCACTAGGAATCACAACCTCGGGTCATTATGGCGACCATCGGACCCTCACGATTACATTGCAGGGGCACCGATTGGAGAGGAGAAGGATAGCGATCCCTCTACCAATCTCCAAGGTGACGAGATCTATATTGATCATAACATTTAAGGGGTTAATCTTCACAAAGCATTGCAGGAATCACTCCTGGCAGTGAGCACCAGGTCTCGGTTTTAACATCAGCCAGAGATCCGGTGGCAATTGCGGCCAGGAAAGCTGCTGTGTAACAAAATGGCCATGACTTAACTATATGTCATAGGTCAGTAAGTCCCACCTACCTATGAGGTATAGCTATGTCAAAGGTCATAAAGAGGTTAAGTACCGGGCAATTTTTTGTTTTTGTACTTTCATTTTTTGGTCCCCTTATCTCCAGTCTGTGCTTAACTGTGCTGCCTGAATAGTCCATACCTATCCTTGCTACTCCCCTGCTTATGCCTTCTGCAAATCTATTCATTGGCTCCAAAATCACCAATGTACTTAGTTGATAAAAAGCCATTCATAATCTGTCATCTCTATATACAGTATCTCCGAGCTAATCTCCCAATATCTTCCCACTCATAATCTGTGAGCCTCCCAAAACTTCTACCTCTCCTCCACACTTGTATGTTCCTCACCCAAGACTACAACTGAGAAGCCTCCATCCTCTGGAATTCTGTGCCCCAACACGTCCTATTATTCACCACATTCTGAATTTTCAGATGGGAAATGAAAATCTATCTCCAAGTAAGCGAATAGCCGGTAATTACTTCGCTATCATGCCATCACCACCAGAGCTGCTGGAACCTCCCTTAATCTACTGTCTACTTCCCTGTTATCCTGTAAAATATAAGTTCTCAAAAAAGGGCCCTCACGTTTTTACCAGATTGTCATTGTTATTTGGTCATTGTAATTATGTTTGTATTTGTGTGTAGCCTATCTCATCTGCAGCACCATGGAATCAATGATGCTCTAAAATAAATAATAATAGTAATACAATAATTGTGCCATTTAGACTTTGTAGAAGACAGTAAGGTTAAATAGCCACATGTAGTAACCTGTGTAATGTAACATATTATTGTGATGTTTAATGTGATTAGCGACATCTGGCAGTATTACGGTACCTGCATTATTCACTGTTTCTTCTTTAAGATCCAGTGCATTGTGGATTAGCCCTAAGCATTCTGTGTAGCGGCAGCCATGTTGAGAGAGGATTCATGTTGTATTCTGTTCCTGTACTGCTCTTAAAACTTCATTATCTTTGCCACAGTATATCCAGTATAAGAGTACTACTTCTGTCTGTGAATTTATATGTTTAGGTTTTGTGGTACCCTTGTGGTTTGGTCGCCACAGTGATAGTTAACTCCATTGGCACTACTACCACGTCTCAGGAGAATTCAGGAATTCTATGATGGACTCCTCATACATTGAACACACTTCCCAAACCCTGATCAGTGGACTGCAAGACAATGATTGGGGGGAGGGGTTAGCTGTAGTGAGGTGTAGGAGTTAGGGGTGGCACTTATGAGTTAGAACTCAGAAGCGAGGAGTAGAGATGAGCCATCACCATAGTGTTCTACTTCGATTCGGTTTGCCGAATTGGGCGTTTGTTTGTCGAATGTTCGTCGAACACCGTCGAAACCCATTGAAAACAATGGCAGCCAAACACAAACACATAGAAAATACCTTCTAAATGTCCAAAAGGTGACAAACTACTCAGAAGATACAACAAACATATGGAAAAGTGAAAACTACATATAAAAATGCGAAAAGAAAAGAGATAGACGAGTAAAAGGGGGAGGAGACACAGATATAGGCATGTCATGCCCTTTTAGATTCAGTTTTTACTACAGGAGTTGTAAGGCATCATGCACACGATGAGTAGTTGTTGAGTTTTACATCAGTATCTGTAAGGCCACGTCAAGATGATATTTGGTGCGTTTTACTTCAGTATCTGAAAGGCCATGTGCAGATGATGATGATTGGTGCATTCACTTCAGTATCTGTAAGGCCATGTGCGGATGATGATAATTTGGTGCGTTTTACCTCAGTATCTGGAAGGCCTTGTGCAGGCGATGAGTATTTGGTGCGATTTTTAACGCAGCATCTGGAAGGCCTCATGCACACGCTGAGCATTTTGTCACATTTAGGGGACTACAACAAGAGTCTCCATTTTTCCCAAAAAATTTGGGCCCAGGCACCACTTCAGTGGCATCAATTGCCCCACAATTGCAAGCTGAAAATGGTTGGTCAGGTTACTTTCATGCAGCACATTCCAAAATCCACAAGCCTTTAGTCTCCCCATGTTATCTGTAATGGTACCTTTACACGCCGCTACCGAAGGTAGCAACAGGTAGGGACCGCACGTGCACGCGCGCGTTTTTAACGGTTGCTAACAACGGTACCTGATACCGCAAATACACGCCGCCACAAGGTGCTCCACAGAATATATTTTCGTCCCCCAGGGTGCTGCAGGTTACCTTCTGTGGAGCACCTTCCCTGATTTACACGCCGCTACCACAAGGCAATATGGGCGTACATATCGTGTGCCGCAAGAACATAGGCATGCCAGAGTTGGGTATTACGCGTCGCTCGTACAGTGATTGGACAATGCAATAGCATCATGATTGGCCAGCCAGCGCAGGAAGGCTGGCTAATACATGATGCTATTGCAAATGTGTAGTGTGACTGGTCAGCTCGTAAAATATGCCGCCCTATGCAGGGACATCCAATCGTAACGCAGGAGCTTCCACCAATGATCGCTGATGGGGCATGGTATACATGCCGCTGTGGCACGCCCCAGGGATTACGCTAGGCCACGCAAATACCTTCCTGTGCCCCGATTACAAGCCGCCATCATAGGGTTTATACCTGCTTGTTTTTCAGCACGGCTGAAAGACAGGTGTCCACAGAGACAGGAAGGTATAACCTGATTTACACGCCGCCACTTTCAGGTGTTTACAAGGTATCGGGTACAATTGTCTCCGACACCTGCCGATTTCTACCTTTCGGAAGCGGTGTGTAAAGGTACCATAAGATTTGTCATCAAAATGTAAGTAGCGGCCTAAAAATCTGGGTAACTATGAAGACAGCAGGAGAAAGGGCTGCTGTCCAAGTCTTGCCATCCCCACGAGTTGTGCGTCAATCCTCTGTATGTAGAAGTTCCTCCACTGCTTCTGCCTCCTCAACCCCGTCTCGGTCCTCCACCTGCAACAAAGCCTGTCTGGTAATGCCACCCGCGTTCTAACTGCGCACAAGGAATCCTGCACACCTCCTTACTATGATGGCAGCAGGGCTCAATGACATCTGGCGGCCTTTACCTTGAAATGTATGGGAAATGTGAGTCATACAGCTGAGGAGTTGTGGTCTGCTGTGGAAACCGAGTTCCATCAATGCTTGTGTCCACTGAACCTGCAGCCAGGGAAGACTGTATGCGACAATGCTGCAATGCTGGGTGTAGCCCTCCGCCGGGGCAATGTGACACACGTGCCTTGCATGGCTCACATCTTAAACCTGGTTGTCCAGTTAATTTTTGCACACTATCCATCCCTAGATGGTCTTCAGCAGAGGGCACGGTTGCTGTGAGCTCACTTCCGCCGTTCGCATCCCGTAGCTCAACGCCTTGCATCTCTACAGAAGTCGTTCAGTCTGCCAGTTCACCAGCTGAAATGTGATGTGCCGACACGATGGAATTCAACTCTGCACATGTTGCAGCAACTGTGGCAGCATCGACGAGCCCTGGTGCAATACGTCATGACGTATAACCTGGGCCTACGAGATCCAGAGGTGGGGCAAATTACACTGCTGGAGTGGTCTGAAATGAAGTACCTATGCACCATTCTGTACAGTATTAAAATGTCAACGAAGATGTTTAGTGATGATTATGCCATTATCAGCATGACTATTCCTGTCATTTACATGCTGGAGCACACTTTAAACAGTATTCGGAGTCAGGTGGTGGCACTAGAGGAGGGGGAGGAAGAACAGGAGGAGTAGTATGCGGAAGGGTCACAAGATCTCCAAGGTGCAGTTGACATTTATGAATGAGGGTCTACATTATGCTTGCTCAGAACCTTCTTTATCTGGGCCTGGATCCGACTCCAAAAGCTTCTGGGCATCAGTGCAGATCATTACCTCATCTTGACTCACAAAAGCTTTTTAACAGACCTCTGATTCCCAGGCTACAGTATGAGTGAAGAGCGATGCATAGTCAACCATCTGTCTTACCCCATACTCAGAAGGATGGCTCGAGACTTGCCACTTGTAGTTCCACGAGTTTTTTCAATGCATTCAGGGCCAGGTTTATGGATAGCTGGTATGAAGGGTGGGACTGGACTCCATTTGACCTCTGATCAGTGGTGTCATTCTTTTCATAGATGCACAAAACTATTGTTGACTGTTCTTTTGTGCATGTGTTTCACTGCATGAGGCAAATGGTGGTCACTGGTTATTGACTGGTTTTGGGATCCCCCATGACCCCCAATACCATACCTCCAACTTCTAAAGAACAGAAATAGGGGCAAAATTTTGACTACGCCCACAGCCACTCCCCAAGCGCCATGATATTGGCAGAGAGACATTCAGTGGATGTCCAGGACTGTTCATTTATTCACAATTATAGCAGCCAGAACTTTCTCATCCTGATGGGGCTTCTCTATATGATACCTTGCTTTATTGTGTCTGTAAGCTATGTTCACATGTTGCATAAATACTGTAATTTTTGTTTTCTTCAGATATTCACACCAAACTACACAATAATATTCTTCCCTGATAAATGCAGTTTTGCAGTTATTTTTATGCCTTTTTTGACTTATTTGATGCATTTTTTGGTGCAGATGTAAAGCTTCTTTTTTAAGTGTTTTTTTTATAATACAGTCAGCAAAGTTGAGTCAAAAATTGCTCAATATCCTCTTAAATTAGGCTGATTTCACACTGCCAAATGTGCAAATTCGTTTTGATTCTTGAATTTCAAGCACTCCCTGGACAGGCATGGATCTGTGCAAATTTATGGCAACTGATGTCCACAGACCATTTTTTTTAATGGATCCATCATCAGTTCCCAGAGAATAGGAGTGGGAGAAACTGTACCTTGCTTCTGAGCATGCTCAGTACAGCAAAATGAATCTGTGTCACAGATCCATTTTTTTCATGGATCTGTACAGATCCGTCTCCATAGAGCTCCATGTTATTTGACGCGGACAGTTACAGATCTGTGTATGTCTGTTTGTGTCCATTTTTCAAGACAGCCCAAAATCGCAAGTCTCCGATTTTGGGTGCATGAAAAAATTTGACACCAACGGATCTGTGACAAAACGGATACACACGGATGGCCACTTTAGGACCAATCCATGCCCATAGGGATACATGGGAGGCCATAAAGGATCCGTGGCTATCCGTTTTAAAACGAATAGACATGGATCAGAAATTTAGCAGTGTAAAAGCAGCCTTAGACAAAATTCGCAAAAAAGAGGTTAAATGTAACTTTTAATAATTATGTCTTAAAAAGTACAAACAAGACACATCACTACCTACAAACAGCAGTCCATTATTAGGACAATTCCCAAATGTGTGGAACACACTATAGGATCAAATACATTTATATAGCAAGCAATGTTCAATACGTGTTAACCCATCAAATCTTTAGCTGTAAGGGCCTGGATCTGGATCTAAGCCAGAACACCAAAGGTGCCAACGCCTATAACCAATATGTAATATCCCTGTATACAGTAAGCAATGACAGCCTGTATCTGGGCTTAAACTGCCATATACAGAAATGTATACATAGTTGGACTATATAATACTATATAGAGTATAATTATATACTTAGACTATATAATGTATCTGCCGTTAATAACTGTGTATTTGGCATACAGGAGAGATGTTATCCTTTGCTTAGAATGGGGTCACATATTAAATAATCAGGTTTTTCAGCCTTTTCGATTGACAGACAGCACTACAGTTGTTCAATAATAAAATTACCGTATATACTCGTGTATAAGCCGACCCGTGTATAAGCCGACCCCCCTACTTTTGCCCCAAAACCTGGGAAAATCTATTGACTCGCGTATAAGCCGAGGGTGGACCCCAGCACAGGTATACAGCCCCCAGCAGTGGTATACAGGCCCCAGCAGTATGATATACAGCAGCCCCCAGTGGTATATACAGCAGCCCCAGTGGTATTGCAGCCCCTATATACAGCAGCCCCAGTGGTATTGCAGCCCCAGTGGTGTATACAGCAGCCCTATATACAGCAGCCCCAGTGGTATTGCAGCCCCAGTGGTATTGCAGCCCCTATATACAGCAGCCCCAGTGGTATTGCAGCCCCAGTGGTATTGCAGCCCCTATATACAGCAGCCCCAGTGGTATTGCAGCCCCAGTGGTGTATACAGCAGCCCCTATATACAGCAGCCCCAGTGGTATTGCAGCCCCAGTGGTATTGCAGCCCCTATATACAGCAGCCCCAGTGTGTATTGCAGCCCCAGTGGTATTGCAGCCCCTATATACAGCAGCCTCAGTGGTATTGCAGCCCCAGTGGTATTGCAGCCCCTATATACAGCAGCCCAGTGGTATTGCAGCCCCAGTGGTGTATACAGCAGCCCCTATATACAGCAGCCCCAGTGGTATTGCAGCCCCAGTGGTATTGCAGCCCCTATATACAGCAGCCCCAGTGGTATTGCAGCCCCAGTGGTGTATACAGCCCCAGTGGCAGTATATTGCAGCCCCAGCGGTAGTATACAGCAGCCCCCGTAATTCAGGGCCCCCCCAGCCTGACTCCGGTCACCTGTAAAGGAAACTTTACTTATCACAGTGCCGCTGTCTGTCCGCGCCCGCTCGCACCCGCTCGCAGCTGCCGTACGCGATCCTCCATCTTCATGCCTCTTCTTCCTGTTTCCTGTGCTCGTCGCAGGGAATGACGTCATTGCCTGCGATGAGCACAGAAACAGGAAGAAGACGCATGAAGATGGAGGATCGCGTACGGCAGCTGCGAGCGGGTGCGAGCGGGCGCGACAGCGGCACTGTGATAAGTATAGTTTCCTTTACAGGTGACCGGAGCGAGGCTGGGGGGGCCCTGCATTACGGGGGCTGCTGTATACCGATGTATACATCGGTATGTACCGATGTATACATCGGTATACAGCACTGACTCACGTATAAGCCGAGGGGGTACTTTTCAGCCCAATTTTTGGGCTGAAAAACTCGGCTTATACGCAAGTATATACGGTACATAATCAAAAATGCAAATTGCCTTATAAATCTGCACACAATGTATGGTTCCTGGTAAAACTAATATTCCTGATATATGTTCAATTATATCTTATAGAAATCATGTATTGGAGTAAAGAAGGACTATATTATCCTTGGGTGAGGTTTTACTTGTGGCAAATGTTGCACTTTCATTCTTTTAAATCTATCTAGATATATTTTATCCCATAATTACTGATGTAAGGCTAACTTTATACCTGAGTTGACATCCCTAACATTCTGTGCCATTATAGAGACAGAAAACTGTAATGGTACCTTTACACGCCGCCACGGCAGGCTGGATACATCCCGCTACTTCACGTGCACGAGCACGCTCAAACGGCTACAAACGGTCAACGCACCCTCTTTACACGCCGCCACAAGGTTCGCTACGCCACGCTACATCTATAGCTAGCTACATCGCCGGGTGTCTCAAGTAGCCAGCTGTTGCTCATTTACACACCGCTACAACCAGCTACTATGGGCGGACCTGGTGCAGCAGGGACAGCACATAGGCGTCCTCCAATTGTGGATTACAAGACTTCCGTACGCTGATAGGACGAAGCAATAACATCCTGATTGGGCATGCATCGCAGGAGGCTGAGTAATACAGCACGCTCGAGCGATTGTGTAGTGTGACTCGTCAGCTCCTTAAATATGCCTCCCTGTGCAGCGACTACCAATCGTCATGCAGCAGCTTCCACCAATGATCGCACATGGGGCGCCGGTAACATGGAGCCGAGGTCACGCCTTAGCTACATTGCAGCTACAGCCCCGGGTGTCCAGAGTTCCCTTCCGTTGCTTCTTTACACACCGATACAGCTCGCTACCATCGGCGATATAGCCATCTGTTTTTGAGCAGAGCCCATAAACAGATGTATCTGTCGCCGGCTGTAGCGTCGCGTCTTCAGACGCCGCTACGACGGGCTACATTGGCGCTACAAGCTACATTTGTAGCCTGTAGCGGGATGTATCCAGCCTGCCGTGGCGGCGTGTAAAGGTACCATAAATGATGGAATGCTGAATCCAATATAAGGCTAGGTACACATTAGCATTTTGGTATCTGTCCAGCTGCATTAACGCAGGGTTACCATAGTGTGACGCTGTGTTAACACTGCCATAGAGTTATATGGGTGACGGGATCCCAAGTGCATGCAAATGGAGCCACAAAAGTGCCTGTGTTTGAAATCACGTGCTTTTTCCAGTGGACAGCTGAAAGCAGCAAGCGGCGTTCAGCTGTCCACTGGAAAGAGCACGAGATTTCAAACACAGGCACTTTTGTTAACGTCACCCTGCGGTAATGCAGCCAATTAGCGCACCTGTCAAGACAGATGCCACAACGCTAATGTGGATCTAGGCTAAGAGATACCATCATCACCCGACAGACTCCAGTGTCGGTAACTATTGGGGTCCATTGTGGTGTTCTTTATTTTAATGGACAAACAGAGGAACATGTGTTGCGCCCCGCCAAGCAGGCGTCACAGAGGGGTACTGCACCCGTTAAAGCGGTGCAGATGCTCCAGCTGCAGGTGGACCCAGGGATGGTGGGTGGAACCCATAACCAGCACTCCCACACTAGTATACACGGTGGGAGGTTACCCGGGAGGGAATAAATTCACCTCTAGGGGGAACAAGGAGGTCTTTCACCGAGAGAAGAGAGAGAGAGTCCAGGTCTCTCGGCTGAGGAACCAGGAGGAAGAAAGGGAGCTTTTTCCAGGAGAAGAGCAGCCGGTCTGAGTAGAGGGCCGTCAGCAAGGTCTCCCAGACAGCTTACTGACAATACCCCAAACAGTACCCCAAATCCTGGGCTCGACACATGTTGCACTATATTTTACCATAAAGACGAAGGAATTTAAGACTCAGCCTTAGCTGAGCCACAGAAAATAAAATATCCCTGAGGAAGGAGCTCGGATAGAGGCTCTGAAATGCGTAGGATGAAATAAAGAAAAAATCTGCCCAGTTAACTCTTCGTTTCCTGGTGATTCCTGTTTGGCAGCGCGGGCATTTCGGCATTTGTTCCTATTACAGCATTCCTGTTTCCACGTTTATCGTGAAGGTGCGGCCCTGCAGCAGCCATCTTATAAGCCATCTTACAGGCGATTATACTGGTTGTGGGTGACACAACTGAATCAGGTGAGCAGTTCTTAATTTACACCGATATAACTCTTAAAAAAAAGGATAAGACCCTATGCGCATTTATCTCACGTTTGCAGGTTATAGAAAATAAAATATGGCACATCTGGTCAGAGAGTTGAAGCTGCCAGGCTCATTTGTTTCCATGGCAGCTGATGAATAAGGGGAAGGAGGGGAAGCAGGCACTATATAGCATGTGCATCAAAATACATTAACTTAATATCTTTTTAGTAGATGGAGGAGTTTGGGGAATGGATAAGCTTCATTAGTTTAGTGCCATTAGAACGCCAACACTTAATAGTGGGTACAGTATATCAGATGCTTTAACCATTTCTGCTAAGATTCCTTTTTTCATGTCTTGTGCACCACAAATATAGTTCATACACATAAAAGGTTAAAGGTAACTCTAGACCACAAACTATTCCATCAGCAATCAAAGCTTATCTACTGGAGAATTCCTATAAAGAGGTTTCAAGAATGTTTATAAATCTATGACATTTTGAAAGACCATTAATACAAGTAATAAATGCAATGATTTGATCAGAAACATAAAATGATCTAAGAAAACAAAATGTACTTTACATTTATTTTCTGCATTAAGGCTTTTATTGAACACTAGCTGTGAGCCCGATGCAAATGCATCGGGATTCTAGAACGTGCATAAATTTGCTTATAATAGTTATAGCTGGTCTGAGTAATTTTTGGGGGGGGTCCAATACTTTTGGGGGGGGGGTCCAATACTTTTTTTGGGGGGTCCAATACTTTTGGGGGGGGGTCCAATACTTTTGGGGGGAGGGGGGTCCAATACTTTTTTTGGGGGGTCCAATACTTTTTTTGGGGGGTCCAATACTTTTGGGGGGGTCCAATACTTTTTTTGGGGGGTCCAATACTTTTTTTGGGGGGTCCAATACTTTTGGGGGGGGGGTCCAATACTTTTTTTGGGGGGTCCAATACTTTTTTTGGGGGTCCAATACTTTTGGGGGGTCCAATACTTTTTTTGGGGGTCCAATACTTTTGGGGGGGTTCCAATACTTTTTTTGGGGGGTCCAATACTTTTGGGGGGGGGGCCCAATAATTTTTTTGGGGGGTCCAATACTTTTTTTGGGGGGTCCAATACTTTTGGGGGGGGGTCCAATACTTTTTTTGGGAGTCCAATACTTTTGGGGGGGGTCCAATACTTTTTTTGGGGGGTCCAATACTTATATTTTAATTAGTTAATGTAATTAATATCTTAATTTAATATATATATATTTTTTTTTTGTTATTATTATTTTTTATTTTATTATTTATTATTAAATTTATTTATTATTTGTTATTTTAACCCCTTAGTGACTGAGCCAATTTCCACCTTAATGACCAGACCGTTTTTTGTAATTCTGACCACTCTCCCTTTATGAGGTAATATCTCTGGAACGCTTCATTGGATCCGAGCGATTCTGAGATTGTTTTTTCGTGACATATTGGGCTTCATGTTAGGAGTAAATTTAGGTCGATCATTTTTGCGTTTATTTGTGAAAAAATCAAAAATTTGGCGAAAATTTTGAAAATTTTGCAATTTTCAAATTTTGAATTTTTATTCTGTTAAACCAGAGAGTTATGTGACACAAAATAGTTAATAAATAACATTTCCCACATGTATACTTCACATCAGCACAATTTTGGAGAGAAAAAAAAAAATTGTTAGGACGTTATAAGGGTTCAAAGTTCATGAGCAATTTCTCATTTTTCAAGCAAAATTTACAAAACCATTTTTTTAGTGACCACATCACATGTGAAGTCCGTTTGAGGGGGTGTACATGACAGAAAACACCCAAAAGTGACACCATTCCAAAAACTGCACCCCTCAAGCTACTCAAAACTACATTCAAGAAGATTATTAACCCTTCAGGTGCTTCACAGGAATGAATGCAAAGTGGAATGAAAAAATAAATACCTTTATATTTTACCTAAAAATGTTTCTTTAGCCTCAATTTATTCACTTTTACAAGGAACAGCAGGACAAATTGGATGCCAAAATTTGTTACCATGTTTCTCCTGAACGCAACGATACCCCACATGTGGTCGTAAACTGCTATTTGCCCAAACGGCAGGACTCAGAACGGACGGAGCGCTATTTGAATTTTGAAAAGCAAATTTGGCTGAAATAGATGACAGATACCATCTTTCACTTCTTGGACCCCTGGGGTACCTAAACAGCAGAAACCCCCCACAAGTCACCCCATTTTGGAAACTAGACCCTTCAAGGATTATATCTAGGGGTATAGTGAGCATTTTGAACCCTCAGGTACTTCACAGAATTTGATAGCAATAGGTCGTCATAATGAAAACTTTCTTTTTTTTCACAAAAGTGATGCTTTAGCACCACATTTTTCACTTTTACAAGAGGTAACACCATAAAATGGACCCCACAATTTGTTGCCCACATTCTTGTGAGCGCGTCGATACCCCACATGTAGTCATAAAGTTCTGTTTGGACAAACGGCAGGACTCAGAACGGACGGAGCGCTATTTGAATTTTGAAAAGCAAATTTGGCTGACATAGATGACAGATACCATCTTTCACTTCTTGGACCCCTGGGGTACCTAAACAGCAGAAACCCCCCACAAGTCACCCCATTTTGGAAACTAGACCCTTCAAGGATTATATCTAGGGGTATAGTGAGCATTTTGAACCCTCAGGTACTTCACAGAATTTGATAGCAATAGGTCGTCATAATGAAAATTTTCTTTTTTTTCACAAAAGTGATGCTTTAGCACCACATTTTTCACTTTTACAAGCGGTAACACCATAAAATGGACCCCACAATTTGTTGCCCACATTCTTGTGAGCGCGTCGATACCCCACATGTAGTCATAAAGTTTTGTTTGGACAAACGGCAGGACTCAGAACGGACGGAGCGCTATTTGAATTTTGAAAAGCAAATTTTGCTGAAATAGATGACAGATACCATCTTTCACTTCTTGGACCCCTGGGGTACCTAAACAGCAGAAACCCCCCACAAGTCACCCCATTTTGGAAACTAGACCCTTCAAGGATTATATCTAGGGGTATAGTGAGCATTTTGAACCCTCAGGTACTTCACAGAATTTGATAGCAATAGGTCGTCATAATGAAAACTTTCTTTTTTTTCACAAAAGTGATGCTTTAGCACCACATTTTTCACTTTTACAAGAGGTAACACCATAAAATGGACCCCACAATTTGTTGCCCACATTCTTGTGAGCGCGTCGATACCCCACATGTAGTCATAAAGTTCTGTTTGGACAAACGGCAGGACTCAGAACGGACGGAGCGCTATTTGAATTTTGAAAAGCAAATTTGGCTGAAATAGATGACAGATACCATCTTTCACTTCTTGGACCCCTGGGGTACCTAAACAGCAGAAACCCCCCACAAGTCACCCCATTTTGGAAACTAGACCCTTCAAGGATTATATCTAGGGGTATAGTGAGCATTTTGAACCCTCAGGTACTTCACAGAATTTGATAGCAATAGGTCGTCATAATGAAAATTTTCTTTTTTTTCACAAAAGTGATGCTTTAGCACCACATTTTTCACTTTTACAAGCGGTAACACCATAAAATGGACCCCACAATTTGTTGCCCACATTCTTGTGAGCGCGTCGATACCCCACATGTGGTCAAAGAGTTCTGTTTGGACAAACGGCAGGACTCAGAACGGACGGAGCGTTACTTGAATTTTGGAAAGCAAATTTGGCTGTATTTGGAATAGATTGTCATATTTGCAGAACCTATGTAGTACAAGAACAACTGAAAACCCACAGAAATTGATTTTTTGTAAGCTTTACCCTGTAATGTATTTGTCAAGGGACATACTGAGTAGTTTGTTCCCACTTTTTATTCTGTATCATTTTATCTTCAGGGTAAAATTGAATGAATTCCAGGACCCATTCAAAACGTTCCAAGACTTTGCGCTACCAAACATGAAGATCCTTCCAGGAATTATTACTCACAAAGGGTGGCATGCCCCGAAAAACACAATTGCTGATTATAAAACATAGCCTTGCTCACAAAATAGTTGTCCTGCAATTGAGTATATTGTAGCAGGAACGCAAAACTCTACTGGCGTGAAGGGCAAAATGTGGAGGAAAATGTAGCCAACTATGTGGCAAACTTGTGCTCGTTGTAGATATGAAGTAAAACACCAGCAGGGCTAGGAGGACAAGTTCATCTTTCAGAGACTGGTCGTACAACGTCTGTTTAGCGACATCAATCCCTATATGAGAGACGAATGTGCCAGTCGACGTGGTGCACCATAACAGGCTCCAACCCGCCAAGGTCGGAACTGCTATATGCACAAAACAACCAGTCCCCTACAGAATTACAAACTTATTGTCCAGGTACAGAACATTCGGCAAGAACCATGCAGTAAGGACTGGTCATACAACGTCTGTTTAGCAACATCAGTCCCTTGCGAGACCAATGTGCCAGTCGACGTGGTGCACCATAACAGGCTCCAACCCGCCAAGGTCGGAACTGCTATATGCACAAAACAACCAGTCCCCTACAGGATTCTAAACTTATTGTCCAGTATAGGAGGTTCGGCAAGAACCATGCGGTAAAGCCCATCATGTGTGAATATGGAGCAGCCTCATTGTTGGAAATCTTCCAATGAAATGATCATGCCATATCACCAATATAAATATATAAAGGAAAGTAGATGCCAAGAATAGTTTTGTGTAGCAAGACATAGTTGAAAGACCAGTCAAACTAAGATAACTGGTGGAAAATTTTTGTGAGCTATCAAGTCCTGAAATTATTTGTCAGATGAGATCAGACTTCTCAAGAACATTTGTGGGGTCCACATTCTGGGGTATGCAGACGTGGACATGTGGATGAGAATGTGTCTGAATAATAGTTTGGTATGTGAGTAATCAAGTCCTGGAATTATTTGTCACATGGGATCAGACTTCTCAAGAACATTTGTGGGGTCCACATTCTGGGGTATGCAGACGTGGACATGTGGATGAGAATGTGTCTGAATAATAGTTTGGTATGTGAGGGATCAAGTCTTGGAATTATTAGGGAAATAGGGTAATAGGTGTTTTACTGATGACAGTTGTAAATTTTTTTTGACAAGTCCAATCTGTAAAGGGGCCAACGGTATGAAAATATAAATTATGTGGGAAAAAAAGCCTACCACATTAGGATGCAAACCTAATAATTGTGAATTGTATGATAAATCTCAAAGCAGGGGGCGATACAAAGTCCAGGTTGGAATGGGCACGTGGGGCAGTAGTAGCGGGATTCACTCCTCAAACCCCGCTTGCTACAAACTTTACATCTTTTTTTGGGACGGTTTAGGGTGGGAGTGGGAGGGATGACGTGCATGAAATGACGCTCTGTTAGTCTGCGGGCGTTCTCCGTTTCAAAGGCTGCCTCTGGTGCTGTGGAGTCAAACAGGAGAGACTCAATAACCTTCTCCTGATATTGGAAGAAGGTGAGGGCCCCTTGGGATTTTTTATAAAGAACAAAGCTATTGTAGGTAGCTATCTGTAGAAGGTAGATAGCCACCTTTTTATACCAGGCCCTCGTCTTCCGCTTCACCAGGTATGGTTGGAGCACCTGGTCGGACAGGTCCACGCCACCCATGTGTTTGTTATAATCGGTCACACAAAGGGGTTTTTGTCTGTCCCTGGTGGCGCCCCTGTCTCTGACCGTCACAGTGGTGTCCGCATGCAGGGTGGTAAGCATATAGACGTCCTTGCGGTCATTCCACTTCACGGCAAGCATTGTATTACTTGCCAGTGAAAATGACGCCCCCCTCTCTAGACGTCTGGACACCAACTGTGACGGCAAGCCCACACGGTTTTTCCGTATCGTCCCACAGGCCCCTGTGTTTGCAGCTTGTAGGGCTTGGTATAGGGGGATGCTAGTATAATAATTGTCCGTGTACACATGGTACCCTTTTTCCAAAAATGGGGTCATTAGCTCCCAGACAATTTTCCCTGGGATGCCAATTGTCTGGGGACAGTTAGGTGGGTTTATCTGTCTGTCCTTACCCTCGTAAATCATGAATGTACTGGTGTACCCGCTGCTGCTTTCGCACATTTTGTACATTTTTACGCCGTACTTGGCTCGTTTGGAGGGGATGAATTGTCTAAAGGAGAGACGGCCCTTGTAGCTCATTAGGGACTCGTCCACTGACACATTTTGTTCTGGGGTGTAAGAATTGAGAAAGGATTGGTTTAGCAGGGAAATTAGGGGTCTTAGTTTATTTAGACGGTCGTAATTGGGATCAGTTTGTGGGGGGACTTGAGAATTGTCGTGGAAATGCAGAAATCTCAGTATGGCTTCATAACGGCAGCGGGGCATTACTGCTGCAAACACAGGGGTGCTGTGGACCGAATTTGTTGCCCAGTAAGAGCGTAGGCTGGGTTTTTTTACAATGCCCATATTGAATGTGATCCCTAAAAATTTTTTCATTTCTGTGACATTAGTGGGGACCCAGGAACGGGAATGGACAGACCGAGGTTTTTGGGCAATATATTGACGGGCATAAAGGTTGGTCTGGTTGGTCATTAACTCAAGGATATCGGGGTTTACAAAAACTGAAAAGAAATCAAAGGGGGCAAAATCAGTGACGTTAACTTTTATACCGGGGTCTGCTGTGAAAGGGGGAATTTGTGGGGAATAGGATGGGTCGGGCTGCCACAGAGGATGGGGAGCTGCAGAGCTGGGTCCTGCCTCTGCCGCAACAGAAGGGACGACTGGCGGAGTGGGGGAACCCCTGGGTGAAGCCGAGTCGTCGCTGTCCTCTGAGGACATCTCCGCTTCAGAGGCCGTTTCAGTCTCTGACCCGGAGGTACCAGAGGCGAGCAGCGCATAGGCTTGCTCTGCAGAGAACATTCTGCGGGCCATTTTTTTTTTAGTTTGGGAAAAAAATAAATCTAATACTTTTTTTAATTTTTTTTTTTTTTTTTTTACCCTAACCCTGCTTTTGAACCCTAACCCTAGCCCTAACCCTAACTAAGTAAAGGATTTAGAATAAAATAAAAGATTTGATTAGGGGAGTGATAAAGGAGGAATGATGGAGGGGATGTTTTTTTTACCTAACCCTGAACGCTAACCCTGAACGCTAACCCTGAACGCTAACCCTGAACGCTATCCCTGAACGCGAACCCTGAACGCTAACCCTGAACGCTAACCCTGAATGCGAACCCTGAACGCTAACCCTGAACGCTAACCCTGAACGCGAACCCTGAACGCTAACCCTGAACGCTAACCCTGAACGCGAACCCTGAACGCGAACCCTGAACGCTAACCCTGAACGCTAACCCTGAATGCGAACCCTGAACGCTAACCCTGAACGCGAACCCTGAACGCTAACCCTGAACGCTAACCCTGAACGCGAACCCTGAACGCGAACCCTGAACGCTAACCCTGAACGCTAACCCTAACCCTAGCTAAATAGAGATATAAGTAGAGATATAAGTAGCAAATTGATTCTTCTTTCACAGAAGGCAGCAAGTAGTCTGTCTCTCTCCTCTCTCCAAAAAACAACTACACAGAAGAGAGGAGAGAGGCAGACCCAAATGCAGCCATATTTACAAATAATTTGGGATTTGAACTGTGTGATAGGGTGTATCACACAGTTCAAATCACAGCAACCAATGGGATTTTTTTATTTTGGTTGCTAGGTGGTGAGGGCAGACTTTCCCCGACACACTGCGCATGTGCGGGGCCATTTTGGAGAAGGAGAAGAAGGAAGAAGGGGGGCCGCGGGGGATCCCTCCATTTTATTGAGGTGCAAGGGTCTGGGGATGTGGGGGGGGACCCCGGGGGGCCACCGGATGCTCTCCCAAAGAGAGAGATGACCGATCCTCGGTACCGACACTGGCGCCGGTACCGACACTGGCACCGGTACCGGCAACGGTACCGGGGGGAGGGGGCCACTGTATGGAGGGGGGTACTGTGCCGGGGGGGCCGTCGGTGATACCGATCTATGCAATCTGACGTTTGACCACGTCAGATTGCATGGATCAGCAGCAGGAACAGTGTGCAGAAGGAAGGAGGAAGGAGGAGGGAGGAGGGAGACGCTAGGAGCTGGGACAGGAGGAACGTGGAGGGCACCGGAGGGGGCTGATGGGCACCGGAGGGGGCTGATGGGCACCGGAGGGGGCTGATGGGCACCAGCACTGACATTTCCATGCGATCTGACATGTATGACATGTCAGATCGCATGGAGATGCAGCAGCGGCGGCGGGTTTTACTGCCCGCCGCCGCCATTTTGTGACAGATCGGGGGAGGGGTGGGGGTGGGAGGAAGATCCCCGGTACCGGGGGTCTTAGGACACTTAGGGTTGTAATGCTTCACTGTCATCCGACGTGTGTTTTCACGTCGGATGAAAGTGAAAGCATTTTTTACCGGCAGTCTCATTTTTTGTAATGTGATGACCGGTAAACGGTGCTTACCGGTCATCACATTACCGGTGATGGTAAAAAAGCCCCCGATTCATAATCTTGGGGGTCTCAGCTACCCCCGGTAGCTGAAACCCCGGAGATTTTTGACCACTGGGGGGCGCTAGAGCACTTTTCCTGGCTGACGTCTGCAGACGTCAGCCAGGCATAAGTACCCTTTTTTTCCGACGTCTCTGGACGTTAGGCCGTCGTTATGGGGTTAAGTTAATTTATTTGTATGAAAATTATTTTATTTTATTAAAAAACCGCATCTGCGGCGTGGTTGCGGTAATCCCCATAGAAAGTATAGGGGGACTTGCGGCAGGTGCGGCAAAACCGCACTTGCCGCACCTGCCGCAAGACCCCCTATACTTTCTATAGGGATTACCGCAACCGCGCCGCAACTTGCACTTGCGGCGCGGTTGCGGTAATCCTTATGGGGATTACCGCAACCGCGCCGCAAGTGCTCGCACTCAGCCAGTGACTCGCAATGCGGCGCGGTTGCGGTAATCCTTATGGGGATTACCGCAACCGCGCCGCAAGTGCTCGCACTCAGCCAGCGAGTCGCAATGCGGCGCGGTTGCGGTAATCCTTATGGAAGCGGGCATTGCGAGTCGCTGGCCGAAAATAGAACCAGAGGCTCGGCCACAAAGCTAGCGATTTCCCGCTGAGGCTAGCGACTCGCTACCTGAGCGGGAAATCGCTAGCTTTGTGGCCGAGCCTCTGGTTCTATTTTCGGCCAGCGACTCGCAATGGCCGCTTCGCGGCCATTGCTCGCACAATGGGGGGGCTGATGGGCACCGGAGGGGGCTGATGGGCACCGGAGGGGGCTGATGGGCACCGGAGGGGGCTGATGGGCACCAGCACTGACATTTCCATGCGATCTGACATGTATGACATGTCAGATCGCATGGAGATGCAGCAGCGGCGGCAGGTTTTACCGCCCGCCGCCGCCATTTTGTGACAGATCGGGGGAGGGGTGGGGGTGGGAGGAAGATCCCCGGTACCGGGGGTCTTAGGACACTTAGGGGTTAATGCTTCACTGTCATCCGACGTGTGTTTTCACGTCGGATGAAAGTGAAAGCATTTTTTACCGGCAGTCTCATTTTTTGTAATGTGATGACCGGTAAACGGTGCTTACCGGTCATCACATTACCGGTGATGGTAAAAAAGCCCCCGATTCATAATCTTGGGGGTCTCAGCTACCCCCGGTAGCTGAAACCCCGGAGATTTTTGACCACTGGGGGGCGCTAGAGCACTTTTCCTGGCTGACGTCTGCAGACGTCAGCCAGGCATAAGTACCCTTTTTTTCCGACGTCTCTGGACGTTAGGCCGTCGTTATGGGGTTAAGTTAATTTATTTGTATGAAAATTATTTTATTTTATTAAAAAACCGCATCTGCGGCGCGGTTGCGGTAATCCCCATAGAAAGTATAGGGGGACTTGCGGCAGGTGCGGCAAAACCGCACTTGCCGCACCTGCCGCAAGACCCCCTATACTTTCTATAGGGATTACCGCAACCGCGCCGCAACTTGCACTTGCGGCGCGGTTGCGGTAATCCTTATGGGGATTACCGCAACCGCGCCGCAAGTGCTCGCACTCAGCCAGTGACTCGCAATGCGGCGCGGTTGCGGTAATCCTTATGGGGATTACCGCAACCGCGCCGCAAGTGCTCGCACTCAGCCAGCGAGTCGCAATGCGGCGCGGTTGCGGTAATCCTTATGGAAGCGGGCATTGCGAGTCGCTGGCCGAAAATAGAACCAGAGGCTCGGCCACAAAGCTAGCGATTTCCCGCTGAGGCTAGCGACTCGCTACCTGAGCGGGAAATCGCTAGCTTTGTGGCCGAGCCTCTGGTTCTATTTTCGGCCAGCGACTCGCAATGGCCGCTTCGCGGCCATTGCTCGCACAAAGCTAGCGACTCGCAATGGCCTCGCGGCCATTGCTCGCGCAGCTAACGACTCGCATTGGCCGCTACGCGGCCAATGCTTCGCCGTGGTGACATCACAATAGTGACATAGCCACGGCGATTTCGGGGGCCGACACGATTTTGCCTACGGCAATTATATAGTAGATGTACAACTTTTCCAAAAGTTTCATAGTTTTTAAGACTGAAGGTAAACTTTAAGTCCATCGACTTTAACCTCTAGCCAATAAACTGACTTAATATGAAGAGATCAAAAGAAAAGTGAGTGGGAAGTATGGATGGTGAAGTATACAGATGAGATGATGTGAGATGGAGGTGAAATTTGTTTAGTAGCATTAGCCCTAAAATATATAGCCATATGTTAGCACAACTACAGTCGACACAGTAGCCAAAGTTCAGTAATGTATTTTTCTACTTACGTTATTGCAAAAGTGACGTGTAGTTCTGTTAGTTGCCATTTTTGAGTTAGTATTAGAGAAAGAGGTTGTTCCCTTTCAATAAAAGTAATTCTTCAGCTCCGGGCTATTGCAAAACTATTGCAAAAAAACAAACCACACTCTACTTCCCTTCCCCAAATCTAAAGGCGAGTCTCAATGGTGCTTCTAGTGTCTGCTTGGCTGTAGCATTGATGTCATATCTACAGTGTGCCAGCCAGCCAGTGAGCTCTGCGGCTCTGAGCGGTGCAGTCTGTCTTCATGGGAATGCCCCTCTCAGACCAACTGGGTTAAGTGATTGACTGCCACTCTAAGTGTAAGGAGGTATATTGTATTGTAATGTGAATTGTGTCATTATTTATTATTATTATTATTATTATTATTATCAATTTATAGAGCACCATTGATTCCATGGTGCTGTACATGAGAAAGGGTTCCATACAAACAAGTTAAAAATACAATGAACAAACTAACAGTGACAAACTGTTACAGAAGGGAGAGAGGACCCTGCCCTTGCGTGCTTACATTCTACCTGGCAATGGGGAGGAAGAGAGGTTGAGTCTGCTTTGGTGGTGGTGATGGAGCGCCGGGTCCATTGGTGGTGAGGTGGCACCGTGGTCATTGCAGGCTGTAGGCTGTTCAGAAGAGATGGGTTTTCAGGTTCTGCTTGAAGGTTCCGAGTGTAGGGGATAGTCTCCATATACCCAGCAACAGCCTCCATAGCACAGCCTCCATATACCTCAGCAGCAGCTCCATTGCACAGCCTCCATATACCGCAGCAGCAGCCTCCATAGCACAGACTCCATATACCTCAGCAGAAGCTTCCATAGCACAGCCTCCATATACCTCAGCAACAGCCTCCATAGCACAACCTCCATAACCAGCAGCAGCCGCCACAACAGAGCCTCCATAACCCAGCAGAAGCCTCTATGTCCCAGTAGCAGCCTCCACAGCACAACCTCCATATACCCCAGCAGCAGCCTCCATAGCACAGCTTCCATAACCCAGCAGCAACCTCCATAGCACAGCCTCCATATACCCCAGCAGCAGCCTCCATAGCACAGCCTCCATATGCAACAGCAGCCTCCATAGCACAGCCTCCATATACCCCAGCAGCAACCTCCATAGCACTGCCTCCATATACCTCAGCAACAGCTCCATAACCCAGAAGCAGCCTCTATGTCCCAGAAGTAGCCTCCATAGCACAGTCTCCATATACCCCAGCAGCAGCCTCCATAGCACAGCCTCCATATACCTCAGCAGCAGCCTCCATAGCACAGCCTTCATAACCAGCAGCAGCCTCCACACCAGAGCCTCCATAACCCAGCAGCAGCCTCTATGTCCCAGTAGAAGCCTGTATGTCGCAGTACCAGCCTCCATAGCACAGCCTACATATACCCCAGCAGTAGCCTCCATAGCAGAGCCTCCATAGCACAGTCTCCATAACCCAGCAGCAGAATCCATAGCACAGCCTCCACATACCCCAGCAGCAGCCACCATAGCACAGCCTCCATATACCCCAGCAGCAGCCTCCATAGCACAGTCTCCATAATCTAGCAGCAGCCTCCATAGCACAGCCTCCATATACCCCAGCAGCAGCCTCCTTAACACAGCCTCCATATACCTCAGCAACAGCTGCATTGCACAGCCTCCATATACCCCAGCAGCAGCCTCCTTAACACAGCCTCCATATACCTCAGCAACAGCTGCATTGCACATCCTCCATATACCTCAGCAGCAGCTGCATTGCACAGCCTCCATATACCCGAGCAGCAGCCTCCATAGCACAGCCTCCATATACCTCAGCAGAAGCTCCATAGCACAGCCTCCATACCTAGCGGTAGCCTCTGTCCCAGCAGTAGCCTCCATAGCAGTCTCCATATACCCCAGCAGCAGCCTCCATAGCTCAGCCTCCATATACCTCAGCAGCAGCCTCCATAGCACAGCTTCCATAACCCAGCAGCAGCCTCCATAGCACAGCCTCCATATACCCAGGCAGCAGCCTCCATAGCACAGCCTCCATATACCCCAGCAGCAGTCTCCATAGCACAGCCTCCATATACCTCAGCAGCAGCCTCCATAGCACAGACTTCATAACCAGCAGCAGCCGCCATACCAGAGCCTCCATAACCCAGCAGCAGCCTCTATGTCCCAGTAGAAGCCTCTATGTCCCAGTATCAGCTTTCATAGTACAGCCGTATATGTCCCAGTAGCAGCCTCCATAGCACAGCCTACGTATACCCCAGCAGTAGCCTCCATAGCACGGCCTCCATATACCCCAGCAGCAGCCTCCATAGCACAGTCTCCATAACCCAGCAGCAGCCTCCATAGCACAGCCTCCATATACCTCAGCAGCTGCATTGCACAGCCTCCATATACCCCAGCAGCAGCCTCCATAGCACAGGCTCCATATACCTCAGAAGAAGCTCCATAGCACAGCCTCCATAACCTAGCGGCAACCTGTGTCCCAGCAGTAGCCTCCATAGCACAGCCTCCATATACCCCAGCAGCAGCCTCCATAGCACAGCCTCCATATACCTCAGCAGAAGCCTCCATGGCACAGCCTCCATAACCAGCAGCAGCCTCCACAACAGAGCTTCCATAACCCAGCAGCAGCCTCTATGTCACAGTAGAAGCCTCTACAGCACAACCCCCACATACCCCAGCAGCAGTCTCCATAACTCAACCTCCATATACCTCAGCAGCAGCCACCATATACCGCAGCAGCAGCCTCCATATACCCCTGCAGCCTCCATAGCACAGCCTTTATATACCTCAGCAGCAGCTCCACAGCACAGCCTCCATATACCCCAGCAGTAGTCTCCATAGCACAGCCTCCATATACCTAAGCAGCTCCATAGCACAGCCTCCATAACCCAGCAGTAGCCTCCATAGCACAGTCTCCAGGTATCTCAGCAGCAGCCTCCATAGCACAGCCTCCATAACCCAGAAGCAGCCTCCATAACAGAGCCTCCATAACCCAGCAGCAGACTTCACAGCTCAGCACGACCTCTACCAAGCAGCCCAGTAGCAGCCTCTATAATTCCCCATCATGCGGCATACAGTATAAAAAAAAAAAAAAAAAAAAAAAAAAAAAAGATGATGTTCACCTTCCCTCCACTCCCCCGGAGCCTGTGTCTTGCTCCTCACTGCAGCAGGTTCCCGTCTATGCTCCTCGTAACTGCCAGCACAGCTGCAGCAGAGCGATGAGGTCGCAGGGTGATGACTCATCACTCTCTGCAGTCGACTGAGTAGGGAGCTCAGATAGGAGCCGGCACATGGCTAATTTGAATTGCATTCAATTGAGTGTTCCGGCTGCTGGGCCCCTCCTTGTCAGGGCTGCCTTCCCTGATGGGCCCTTGGCCATCAGGGCCCCGGCACTTGCCCAGGTACGCAGGGTGCTGACGCCGACCCTGTGTGCACTATCCACTGTTCTACGCGTAGACCTACATAGCAGGGGTATACCAGAGTTTCGTCTTAGACTCACCTTGGGACTGACAGATTCTCCACTAGCAGGGGGTGATTTTCTTGCTCTACTGCTGCTGGTGGTTCTTCAGGTGGTTCTTGAGTCTCAACTGGTTCAGGTATGACTACTTGGGGAAAAGTCAATACAGGGACTATGATTGCTCCATTTATTTGGGTCCATGTTTTGGGAAAGTCTCCAAGCACTGTATGTATCATCTTTTGGCTCTCGGGGTTGAGGTATATCTGGGACGTCTTCTCGATGTGTTAACTGTTCAGGGCATATTTTTAGATGGTCTCTTGAAACTGCCACTGAGGTCTCTACTCCATCTTTACTGATTATGCAGACTTTGGTGTTGTCAAAATTTGGAGGCAATACTGTTTAGGGCTCTGTCTCCCACTGGTCATTCCAGTTTGTTGTTTCATCATTTTCTCTTAAGGACTTGCTCTCCTGGTGTTAAGGGAACTGCAGGTGCATTTTTGTTTTAGGCACTCTCTTGCCTTTCTCTTGCTTGAGACAGGTTTCTCTCAACGTACTCTTGCACTTGGTGGTACCTCTGTTGATGTTCTGCATCCCAATCTGCTCCTGGTGGATTTGTCTCAGGTTTCAGGACTCCCATGTCTAGATCAATGGGTAACTTGCCTGGTCTTGCCCTCATTAGGTAGGCCGGAGTACAGTTGGTGGAATTCACAGGAATATTATTGTACAAGTTCACTAAATCTGGCAGCTTCTGTAGCCACATACTCCTTTCCTCCAGCAGCAGTTTCTTCAACAGGTCTATCACTGCCTGGTTCATCTTTTCACACATGCCATTGTCTGTGGATGGTACGGCGTCGTTCTTATTTTCTTGCAGCCGTACAGGTTGCAAAACCCCTGAAACATTTCTGCCTCGAACGCTGTACCTTGATCAGTAAGTACTTGTTCAGGATAGCCATGGGGTCTGCAGGAATAGTCTTGAAAGGCTCTAGCTGCCATCCTCGTTGTTAAGTCTTTTACTGGCACTACTACCAAGAAACGGGAATAGTGATCTACAATGGTGAGGGTGTAGACGTAGCCTGGCCGGCTCAGGGTCAGTTTCACATGGTCCAAGGCTATGAGTTCAAGTGGTTGCCTGGTGACAATAGGCTGTAAAGGAAAACCTCTGACTGGACACCTGACCCTAGCCGCAACACCAGTTTGGACCAATATATTGAGTCATTCAGACATTTGGTACAATCCACAATATTAGATAAAAAAACAACAGAAATATCTAATATTACTGTGCAAGAGAGAAGGGCAATTTATAGCCTGAAGAACAACAGCGAGATCACTATTAAGCCTGCAGACAAAGGTGGGGCTATTGTTCTCCCAGATACAAAGGACTACGTCAAAGAAGCACACAGACAGCTGATGGATATACAATACTACACCAAACTGGACAAGGACCCAACTCCAAAATATATGAGGGAGTTGAGAAGACTCATCAAATGTTTAGGTACGGATTCCACAAACCTTCTGGACTTAATTCCTGAGGATCCAAGGATGGGAGTTTTCTATATGCTTCCCAAGATTCATAAACCAGGTAACCCAGGGAGACCGATCATCTCAGGGGTGGGAACACTCACTGAAAGAATCTCTGGGTGGGTGGAAAATGTCCTTAAATCACTGGTAAGGCGGACAGACAGCTATATACAGGACACAACGGACCTTCTAAATAAGCTCTCTACAATAGGTCCCCTCCCCGAGAGTACCATCTTAGCCACCATGGATGTGGAGTCCTTATATTCTAACATCCCACACGAAGATGGACTTACTGCCTGCCGACTGTTTCTTGAAGCCAATGGGATCCCTTCTGAATCAGTTCTAAAGCTCATCAGATTTATCCTCACCCACAACATTTTCTCTTTTGGTGAAGAACTGTATTTACAACGCACCGGAAGTGCCATGGGAAGCAAAATGGCCCCCTAGTATGCCAACCTCTTCATGGCTAAACTGGAAAATGACTTTTTAGCTTCCTACCCCATCAAACCCTTGGGGTACTTCCGTTTCATTGATGACATCTTAATAATCTGGACTGAGACTGAACATGAACTTATAAATTTCCATGACAAATTCAACAAATTTCATCCCAGCATAAACCTGACACTGGACCACTCAAAAACAGAAATCAACTTTCTGGATACCACCTTAAAAATTCTGAATGGTTTATTCCAGACATCAGTATATCGGAAACCGATTGACCGTCCCACATACCTCAGATGGGACAGTTTCCACCCGAAACACATCAAAAAGTCCATTGTCTACAGCCAGGCCCTCAGATATAACCGTATTTGCTCCAACCCAGTGGAAAGGGATGAACACTTAAACCAGCTAAAAATGACATTTTTTAAACCAGGGCTACTACCCCACCTCCATTGGGGATCAGATCATTAAAGCCACAAGGATCCCAAAAGTCAAGCTCTCCAATACAGAGAAAAAGAAGAGAACCATTGTGTTCCTCTGGTGGTGACCTACAACCCACAGCTTGAGGTACTATGGAAAACTGCCAGGAAACTTCATCACATCCTACACAAGGATGACCGACTAAAAATAATATTCAAAGACCCTCCCTTGCTGTGCTACAGGCAGCCTCCCAATTTAAGAAACATCATGGTCTGAAGTTTGATGCCCTCGGATACACCAAAAGGAACTTATCAATGCAATGTGAAAAGCTGCAAAACCTGTGCTCACATAGAGACCAGAGACAGGATACAGATCCCCAACACACAGCAGGATTATAAGATTCCTGGGACTTTCACATGCTCCTCTTCCAATGTGGTATATTTAATTATGGGCACCATATGGCCAGTGGGGTCTTTTTATGTTGGGGAGACTGGGCAACGTCTAAGAGCAAGGATGAGGTCTCATCATCACACAATTACACACGAAAAAATCAATTTTCCAGTAGCGGAGCATTTTTCTGGCCAGGGACATAACATTGATAATATGAAGGTTTTAATTTTGAGGGGTAATTTCAAATTCCAAAAGCATCAAAGAGTCTGTGAATCCAAGCTAATTTGAAGTTTAAATTGTATACAGAACGGACTGAACATCGCTGATGGTTTTATGGCTCATTACCACGTCTAAACAATGTTGTACAAAGACATGGAAATCTTGGACACCAGGTTTTCTTATAAATTAGTGTCCTAGAGATTTTATGACCACTGGGCCTGCCTGATTGAAGATCCTCTCCAAGGCTGCTTTGTTTATTTTGCCAAATGTCCAGTCCTTGTAATGTTTAATGTTTATTCAGTCAAATGTCCAATCATTTTAGTTGTGCATGCATATATTTTGAGTTTCATTCAATATCTTGTCATACCATGCCTGATGAAGAGACCTGAGTCGTCTCGAAAGCCTTATAACATCATTTATTTAATTTTTGTTAGCCATTGAAAGGTATCACAACCACAGGATTGTTATCTTGTTTCTCACACTGAGAGCAATCAACAGAAACTTTCACACAATCTTAGATCTGATTTTCCCCAAAACACCAGTGGAGCACATAGTGAATATCGCAGTTCTAACTTTCCAACTCTGGGAACGTCAAGTCATCATCACTCAAACGTTAACAGTAACAGTCTATCTGGTAACAGAAATTTTGTGGAAGTGTTTCAGCAATATTTTAGACCAGAAGAGAGAACAAGTCTGACACATAGTGAATGCCTAGAGAGGATGGCATTGGAGTATCTACAGCTGAATATCAATGCCATGACTGGAGAACTGGACCCTTGTTCATTTTGGGCTTCAAAACTGGAAAAATGGCCTGAGCTTGCCACTCATGCCTTGGAGATTTTGTCGTGCCCCACAGCCAGCATTCTCTCTGAATGTGTCTTCAGCACTGCTGGTAGTGTGCTGATGGATAAGCGCACGCGGCTGTCCAGTGACAGTGTAGACAGACTAACGTTTATCAAAAGGAACAAGTCAAGGATCTGCAAGGCCTGTCTCAGCCTGGGGAGACTGAACGGTTGTGTATTTTACAATGTGCTGCATTAAACTCCACATTTCAATATTTCAACTCTGGGGCAATTGATGCCACTTAAGTGGTAGTTGTGTCTAATTTAAAAAAAAAAAAAGAAGGAGACTGTTGTTGGAGTCTCCTTGCTGTCTGTTCCTTGACTTGAGTAGGGCCCTCTAAGCTCAATACTTATCCTTGACACTCCTGCCCCTGTTTCTGAATATTCAATCTTTTTGTCCATCGAACCAGTGTATTAACAAATTTGCTGTATTCACATCCACCATTTTTGGGTGCTTAAAAGCAGTGTATGGTCAATCTCCCCTGTCCACTAGGCCTAGTCAGGTCATTGACCTACCTCACTAATTCTTCCTGTAATACTCCACGACACTGATAGTGGTCCCACCTGTGTGTGGCGGGGCATAACATTGATGGGAACGCTTACATGAGCTTTGAGTTTATTTGGCCCAGTAGGCCCAAACAGGTCACTGACCTACCTTTCTATTATTTACTGTAATACTACACGACACTGATAGTGGTCCCACCTGTGTGTGGCGTGGCATTACATTGATGGGAATGTTTGCATGAGCTTTGAGTTTATCTGGTCCACTAGGCCCAAACAGGTCTCTGACCTTACTATCTATTATTTACTGTAATACTCCACGACACTGATAGTGGTCCCATCTGTATGTGGCGGGGAATATCATTGATGGGAGCGCTTGCAAGAGCTTTGAGTTTATCTAGCCCCGTAGGCCCAAACAGGTCGCTGACCTACAATGCTATTATTTACTGTAATACTATACGACACTGATAGTGGTCACATCTGTGTGTGGCGGGGACATAACATTGATGGGAACATTTGCATGAGCTTTGAGTTTATCTGGCCCACTAGGCCCAAACAGGTCACTGACCTACCTATTATTTACTGTAATATTACACGAAGATGATGGTGGTCCCACCTGTGTGTGGCGTGGCATATCATTGATGGCAGTGTTTGCTTAAGCTTTGAGTTTACCTGGGCCAGTAGGCCCAAACAGGTCACTTATCGACCTTTCTATTATTTACTGTAATACTACACGACACTGATAGTGGTCCCACCTGTGAGTGGCAGAGCATAACATTGATGGGAGCGCTTGTATGAGCTTTGAGTTTATCTGGCCCACTAGGCCCAAACAGGTCACTGACCTACCTCTCTATTATTTCCTGTAATACTCCACGATACTGATAGTGGTCCCACCTGTGTGTGGCAGGGCATAACATTGATGAGTGCGATTGCACGAGCTTTGAGCTTATCCGGCCTACTAGGCCTAAACAGGTCACTGACCTACCTGACTAGTTTTTCCTGTAATACTCCACAAAACTTATAGTTGCTGAGCAATGTTTAACTGTGAAATGCTAGGCCAGGTCCTGTTCCAGACCCTGTCCCATGCATGCAGGCTAGGCCATTCAGCAATTTTTGGTCTGGGAGAATTGATGCCATTTTGCTGTGGTCTGACCCTTTGGGAAGAGTGAGGACTCTTGTTGGGGTCCCCTTGCTGTGTTTTCCATGATTTGAGAAGGATGTGACATTCCCATACCTGTGTCTCAGCCTCCTTTTACTCCTCCACCTCTTTTTACTTAACGTAGAAAACTAATGCCACTTTTCCCCTGACTATTTGTACTGTGGTTAGATTGTTGTCACATTTTCTGGTGTTTGTTGTCTATTCTGAGTAGTTTGGCAGCTTTTGGACAACTTTGAAGGTGTTTTCTATGTGTTTGCTGTAGCCTGCCATTGATTTCAATGGGGTTCGCGGTGTTCAGCGAATATTCCAACACGAACAAATCACCAATTCGACAAATCGAATTGAACATTGAGGTGGTGGCTCATCCCTAGTCACAACACCGTGACATCCTGCAGCCCTAGACATCGACGAAGAGGGCCCAGTTCCGAGTACCCCACAGCCCGTTGGGCGACTCATAATGGGGATGATAATGTGTTGTGATATGAATAATGTATGATGTACAGCAATGTTTGCCTGTATAATGCATGTATAATGTAAAGCATTTTGGTAAGGTATATTGTATGGTATATTGTAAGGTATAGCATTGTGATATATAGAATGTTTGGTAAGAGAGTTTTGCCCAGCAACAGAATGTAGGACAAGTAACACATGTGGGGACTAGCCCATAATGGGAGTGGCTAGTATTTGGAGTAAGTGACAGCTTCCTGCAGAATTTCAGATAGGGCCCTACTTGTGACTAATATGGATGTACGGTCTGAGAGGTCTTTAAGGCTGCATACAGTGGGTGACTCGTGGCATCTGGTACGTGGAGACCAGAGTGAGATAGTGTGATCTGAGAGTGTTTAATGAGACACAGATTGAGAGACATACACACGTGGTCAAAATTGTTGGTACCCCGTCATTTAATAACAGAAAAACCCACAATGGTCACAGAAATAACTTGAATCTGACAAAATTAATAAGTAAATAAAAAAATCTATGAAAATGAAAAAATTAAAGTCAGACATTGCTTTTCAACTCTGCTTCCACAGAATAAAAAAAAAATTAAACTCTTGAAATAGGCCTGGACATAAATGATGGTTCTGTAACTTAATATTTTGTTGCACAACCATTTGGAGCAATCACTGCAATCAACTGATTCCTGTAACTGTCAATGAGACTTCTGCACCTCTCGACAGGTATTTTGTCCCACTCCTCAAGAGCAAACTGCTCCAGCTGACTCGTGTTTGAAGGTTGCCTTTTCCAGACGGCATGTTTCAGCTCTTTCCAAAGATTCTCAATAGGATTTAGGTCAAGGCTCATAGAAGGCTACTGCAGAATAGTCCAATATTTTCCTCTTAAGATACCGTCACACGCCGCCATATCGCCGGCGAGATGGCTGGCAATTCCCGAATTCGGCGATGTGGAAACCACATCACATGTGCGTAGTGGTGTGTGACAGGGCAATTCTATGGGGAGAAATCGCTGGTGCAGCGTCGCCTGATTGCCCTGCACTGCAGTGAAATCAGACGATATCCACCAGGCGATTTCAGCGGATTGTGCAGTGTGACAGGGCGATAGAGACGTACACAGCGATCCTGAAATCAATCCCGTAGGCGTGCTTGGATGTTGTTTTTTTTACGCCGCATCTGCGGCGATTGGTGGGTGATACTACGTCCCGATTGGCTGGCCGTGTCCGAGGCACCTTATTTGATGACCCGTGCATTCACGCAAGGCTGACCAATGGGAATGCAGTTTCGTCCACCAATCGCAGTGATAGGGGCGCGGTGAAACACACTCTAGCACGCCCCTATCAAAACAGTATAGCCACATCGCTGCTACGATTCCAGTACTGGAACCCGCAGAAGTATCACTACACGATACGAAACAGTACCGTCGTTCCGACGGCCTCTCACTCCCTCTCCCCACCGCACTAACAATGTTTTAATGGATTGATCTTCCTGGATTAAAACACCCTTCCACCAGCCTACACGGTGAGTGCCGCCTTTCTTTATTCTCTTTTTTGAATACTTATCACTGTCCCGCTGCCGTCCCCGCTCTGCATCGCGCTCCTCCATCTTCATTCTCCGTCTTCCGGCTTCCTGTGTTCTGCGCCGACAATGACGTCATTGTCGGCGCAGAACACAGGAAGCCGGAAGACGGAGAATGAAGATGGAGGAGCGCGATGCAGAGCGGGGACGGCAGCGGGACAGTGATAAGTATAATCATCTTACTTTACAGGTTACCGGAGCATGGGGGTCCCTGGATACTGATGGGGGGCCTGTATACCTCTGGGGGGGGGGGGGGGGGCGCCCGTGTAGTGACCTCGCGTATAAGCCGAGGGGGTAACTTTTCAGCCCAATTTTTGGGCTGAAAAACTCGGCTTATACGCGAGTATATACGGTAACTAAGACCTCTTTGAAGATCTCTGGATAATCTCTATGCGGAGGTTTATAGCAGACACAGAGATAATTGGCATCATTATACATTTCAGAACGTTCATTACAGCAGAGTGACATTGTAGCCACTCAACATAAAATTCTGCTTAATTCTATTGCTCTCCATTTAATTCAGCCATCTGCCATTCACACCCTTCCTAACAGTTCATCATATGTCTTCATCTTCAAGAGCTACCTCTCTTTTTCCATTGTTTAGTTGGAAATCCTATGTGTCAAGTAATTATCCCATAAATCTTGCCATTGATTTTACTGCAATCAGCTTGGGGGCAGATGAAATCCCATTACTGTGCAGTGGTATACCTGCAGCCTGACAATAAAATTCATGCTAAGGCAGAGCATTACTCACGCGAGCATCAAGGGACTACTGTATCCAGTCAAGTGTCATTTCTGGTATGAGCACATTTCTGCATTGTGAACATAGGCGTGGAATGTGAGGCCATGAAATTAATAGCTGATGCTAAAATTTGATACAAATTATTAATTTAAAATGTTGTAACATAAAACATTAATGATGCGTGCATGACTTGCAGATCACCAGATTTAAAAATAAAACAGTGTATTAAACTGCAATAAATTTTTTAGAGCTTGATATCTTTTTAAGCGTTTAAACTCTTTAAGAAACAAGAAGAATATTCTAACATGTCTGGTTCCCGTAGTGAGCAGTTGCTTTTTCTATGTATACAATGTAAAGTAAAAACACACAACTAACCTAGTTTACTTAATAGGAGCAGAATTAAGCAGAAAATTGGAAAAATAAAAAAACCCACAAAATATTTATCATGGGAACTTAATCTTAGTCCAATTAACCCCTTAACGACCTAGGACATAACTGTACTTCCTAGGTCACCTCCCTCCCTTGGATGCGAGCTCACATGCTGAGTAGTGATGGGCGAACCCGAACCGTAAAATTCAGGGTCTGTACCAAACGCCTAGTGTTCATGCACAAATCCCGACCACGCGTTTCTCTAGGAAATCCATGCTACAGTTCGGGTCCAGGGGCTGTAAAACAAAGCATATGATTAATAAGCATTATCATTATACTTACCGAGTCCCGCGTCCTGCCATCCTGCTGCATCTACTTCTGGGTCGCTTATTATTTTCCAGGATATTTACTTCACTGGCTCCAACAGCCAACCAATCACAGACACTGTCACACAGAATGGGCGCTTGTGATTGGCTGTTCGAGTAACCTGCAATCAGCCCATATACTCCAGAATGGTAGAATGTATGGGCTGGTTTCAGCCTACTCCACACGCAGCACTTAGCTGTGCTGTTAAGCCACATGCACACGCTGAGTATTTGGTGAGATTCTTTACCTCAGGATTTGTAGACAAATCCAGGAGTGGAGCAATCAGAGGAAAAGTCTCATAGAAACACCTGCACCACTTCTGGTATTCTGGTTTTGGCTACAAATCCTGAGGTAAAAAACTCATCAAATACTCAATGTGTGCACGTGGCCTCATTCTGTGCCTGCTCTCTTTGCTAGCAGACAGTGATTGTCTGCTGGCAAAAATGTAGCAAAGGTGAAGTAAGAAGACATAGATTACATCGGAGGGAGGATTTTTTTTTTCCTAATAAAGATGGAATCCCTAAATGTGTTTTGTGTTTTATTCCTAATAAAAAAAACACAACACAGGGAGAGTTTTTTTTATGTTTATTAGAAATTCATGATGGCTGGGTCTGGGTCATCATTAATTCTGGGCTTAGTACCAGCTGATAAAACAAGGCTGGTACTAACTCCATTATTACGCAGCGTGCCATCCTCCTACCAAGGCCACTGGAAGAGCCGGGTAAAGCGCCTGGAAATGGCGCTATTAAGAGTGTGCCATTTCCAGGGGTGTCTGTGGGCTGCGTTTTTTCAGCGTGGGGGACTCAAAACGCTTCAGCCTTACCACAGTGAGAATCCCAGCCACCAGCTGCCTGGTTTCACCTTGGCTGTCGATCAAAATATGGCAGTAGCCAATGCATTTTTTAAAAAATATATTTATTTAAATAATTTAAAAAAAAATGTGCTTCCCTGTATTTTGGTTGCCAGACAAGTTAAAGTGAACCTGTCACATCCTAAAAGCCACCTAACCTATCAATACATGTCGCTGCACCTTCCTATTAACATTATAACTATCCCTCTCTCTGCTAAATGCTTGCTTTCAATGTTCTAAAAAACATTTTTATGCTTACTCATTAGGATGATAATGAAGCAGGGGCTATATGCAATAGTCCCCCTGGGCGTGTTGGTTTGCAGCCTCCATGATCCTTTATCACGCCCCGATGGGCGTGATATTGAAATCAAATTTCGCGCCCCCAGCCTGGCTCCCTTTGCTCTGCTATGCAGCCTTCCTGTGGTAATGACGCTGAAAGCATCATTTCTGGAACCGCGGGCCCTATAGGAACCCGATATTTACCTTAGCAGCAGCGCAGAGTTTGCTATGCAGGGTTCTATGGGGCCCCGTCTAGCAGCGCTGTGCCGCTGCTAAGGTAAATAGCGGGTTGCTATGGGGCCATAGCAACTCAATATTTACCTTAGCAGCAGTGCTGTGCGCTGCTATGTGGGGTTCTATGGGGCCCCGCTTAGCAGCGCTGTGCCGCTGCTAAGGTAAATATCGGGTTGCTATTGGGCCCGCGGTTCCGGAAATGATGCATTCAGCATCAATACCACAGGAAGGATGCATAGCAGAGTGGAGGGAGCCAGGCTGGGGGCACGAAATTTGATTTCAATATCACGCCCATCAGGCCATGATAGAGACTCCTGGAGGTGGCAAGAGGAACCCAAAGAGGACGCCCAGGGGGGCTAGCAACGGTAGCCCCACTGGATCATTAACATACGCTCCACTAAGGTATAAAAACATTTTATTAAACACTCACAGATCATAGTTAGGACAGAAAGGGATAGTTAGGGTAGTAATAGGAAGGTGCAGGGACAGCTGGTGATAGCCTGGGGGGCTTTATCTAGGTGACAGGTTCCCTTTAAGACAGATAATTAGAAAACACCACAGTTTTTGTATCCAGTACATCGTGGCTAGCTATACTATACCATTGTCTAATGCATATACCCATATAACCAATATGACTGGAATAAATATGGACATATAATAAAACATGACCGATCGCACAGATCCCAAAAGGGAAGAAAAACGATCATATGGTCATTTATATGAAAATGTAAATTTTATTAATTAAGGAATGTGCGGTACAAGGGGTGGGAGCAAGGTAGAAAACCAGCAATGATACAAAATAATTTCTCAATTTCATCATACATGTATACTCATAGAATATGGCTATAATTATTCATTACCTATCAAACAATAGCATACATATATCAATTTAAGGTAAAGAACAATATGAAATAATTAATAACTCTGATCCTGTATACTGTCATGTAATATATATTGCCTATCCACAGCAAAAGAGTTTTTGGGGAAATATTTACAACTATAGTAAAAATGAGAGATGTAATCAATTGGTTCAAAGGGTAAAATGGCATGTCATTATATAACCAAGCATAATATTCTCAACCCCTCCTATATAAGTGCAGTCACACAGCAATCGTGTGTGGATCTAGTAACATCCAATATAGGATGTACTACACAGAATGAGAATCACCTGTGCGTGCAGGCATCTACTTATATAATCGGGAGTTTGGAATTCGGGCACTGTAGCCGAATCCCAGACTCCTTTGCGCCACTGCGAGCGATGACGCGTAGCGTCATCGTGAGCCGCAGCACTGCCGCCATTCTGCCACCGCGAGCGATGACGCGATTGCGACATCGCGAGCGGCCTCGCCGAGGTCGACGCTGTCAGGATGCCGGCGGTGCCTTCCGCCCAGCCCCGACCTCACCACCCGCCATAACCGCCCACATGCCAGGGCCCGGAACAAGTGACAACAGCACCCTCTCTCCTCTCCGGTTTGTCCTCCTCCTCTCCTTCCGCCCGCCAGCCAGTCAGCGGCTCTCCCCTCCGCCGCTGCTGACGCTTTGCATGCCGCCCTGTGCTGCCGGTGCTCGGGGCTCTGCATGCCGCCCTGTGCTGTCGGTGCTCGGGGCTCTGCATGCCGCCCTGTGCTGCTGGTGCTCGGGGATCTGCATGCCGCCCTGTGCTGCCGGTGCTCGGGGCTCTGCATGCCGCCCTGTGCTGCCGGTGCTCGGGGCTCTGCATGCCACCCTGTACTGCCGGTGCTCGGGGCTCTGCATGCCGCCCTGTGCTGCCGGTGCTCGGGGCTCTGCATGCCGCCCTGTACTGCCGGTGCTCGGGGCTCTGCATGCCGCCCTGTGCTGCCGGTGCTCGGGGCTCGGTCCGACCGGGAGATGCTGCTGCTGCAGACCAAAACTGCTCCAGGTAAAGGACACACGGGGGAGCGGAGCGGCTGCCCCGGCACGGGACACTGGACACTCGGGTGTCTGCACGCCAGGTCTACACTCAGGCACAGCGGGCACTGTACTCGGAGAGCTCCTGCCGTTGGCTCAGCCCTACATGCGAAGTGACTGATACTCCACACAGGGCTGTCTGTCCTACGTCTATTATCACAATCCCGCAATTACTGATCTCTCCTGCCGCCACTGTGTATGTGTGTGTGTGTGTGTTGTGCCGCCACTGTGTGTGTGTGTGTGTTGTGCCGCCACTGTGTGTGTGTGTTTTGCCGCCACTGTGTGTGTCTGTGTGTGTTGTGCCGCCACTGTGTGTGTCTGTGTGTGTTGTGCCGGCACTGTGTGTCTGTGTGTGTTGTGCCGCCACTGTGTGTGTCTGTGTGTTGTGCCGCCACTGTGTGTCTGTGTGTGTTGTGCCGGCACTGTGTGTGTCTGTGTGTGTTGTGCCGGCACTGTGTGTTTCTGTGTGTGTTCTGCCGGCACTGTGTGTGTTTGTGTGTGTTGTGCCGCCACTGTGTGTGTGTTGTGCCGCCACTGTGTGTGTCTGTGTGTTGTGCCGCCACTGTGTGTCTGTGTGTGTTGTGCCGGCACTGTGTGTGTCTGTGTGTGTTGTGCCGGCACTGTGTGTGTCTGTGTGTGTTCTGCCGGCACTGTGTGTGTCTGTGTGTGTTGTGCCGCCACTGTGTGTGTGTTGTGCCGCCAGTGTGTGTGTCTGTGTGTGTTGTGCCGCCACTGTGTGTGTCTGTGTGTGTTCTGCCGGTACTGTGTGTGTCTGTGTGTGTTGTGCCGCCACTGTGTGTGTGTTGTGCCGCCACTGTGTGTGTGTTGTGCCGCCACTGTGTGTGTCTGTGTGTGTTGTGCCGCCACTGTGTGTGTCTGTGTGTGTTGTGCCGCCACTGTGTGTGTCTGTGTGTGTTGTGCCGCCACTGTGTGTTATGCCGCCACTGTGTGTGTTGGCCCAGCACTGTGTGTGTTGTGCCGCCACTGTGTGTGTTGTGCCGCCACTGTGTGTCTGTGTGTGTGTTGGGCCAGCACTGTGTGTGTGTTGTGCCGCCACTGTGTGTGTGTTGTGCCGCCACTGTGTGTGTGTGTTGTGCCGGCACTGTGTGTGTGTGTGTGTGTTGTGCCGGCACTGTGTGTGTGTGTTGTGCCGGCACTGTGTGTGTGTGTTGTGCCGGCACTGTGTGTGTGTGTGTTGTGCCGGCACTGTGTGTCTGTGTTGTGCCAGCACTGTGTCTGTGTTGTGCCGGCACTGTGTGTGTGTGTTGTGCCACCACTGTGTGTGTGTGTTGTGCCACCACTGTGTGTGTGTGTTGCGCCACCACTGTGTGTGTGTGTTGCGCCACCACTGTGTGTGTGTTGCGCCACCACTGTGTGTGTGTGTGTTGCGCCACCACTGTGTGTGTGTGTTGCGCCACCACTGTGTGTGTGTGTTCTGCTCTGCTGCCACTGTTGTGTCTCTGTGTGTGTCTGTGTTGTCCTCTGCCGCCACTGTGTGTGTTGTGCTCTGCTGCCACTGTTGTGTGTCTGTGTGTGTGTTATGCTCTGCCCCCACTGTTGTGTCTCTGTGTGTGTGTTGTGCTCTGCCCCCACTGTTGTGTGTGTGTGTTGTGCTCTGCCCCCACTGTTGTGTGTGTGTGTGTTGCTCTTCTGCCACTGTTGTGTGTGTGTTGTGCTCTGCCACCACTGTTGTGTGTGTGTCTGCTGTGCTCTGCCGCCACTGTGTGTGTGTGTGTGCGCTGTGCTCTGCAGCCACTGTGTGTGTGTGTGCTCTGCCGCCACTGTGTGTGTGCTGTGCTCTGCTGCCACTGTGTGTCTGTGTGCTGTGCTCTGCCGCCACTCTGTCTGTGTGCTGTGCTCTGCCGCCACTGTGTCTGTTTGTCTGCTCTGCTGCCACTTTGTCTGTGTGTGTGTGTCTGCGTGTGCCTGTGCTCTGCCGCCACTGTGTGTGTGTGTGCTGTGCTCTGCCGCCACTGTGTGTGTGTGTGCTGTGCTCTGCCGTCACTGTGTGTGTGTGCTGTGCTCTGCCGCCACTGTTCTGTGTGTGTGTGCTCTGTTCTGCTGCCACTGTGTCTGTGCTCTGCCGCCACTGGTGTGTGTGTGTGCTCTGCCGCCACTTTGTGTCTGTGTGTCTGCTCTGCTGTCCCGCCACTCTCTGTGTATGCTCTGCCGGCACTGTGTGTGTCTCTGTGTGTGTGCTCTGTCACCACTCTGTGTGTGTGTGTGTGTGTGTGTGTGTGTGTGTGTGTGCTCTGCCGCCACTCTGTGTGTGTGTGTCTGTGTGCTCTGCCGCCACTGTGTGTCTGTGTGCTCTGCCGCCACTGTGTGTCTGTGTGCTCTGCCGCCACTGTGTCTGTGTGCTCTGCCGCCACTGTGTCTGTGTGCTCTGCTGCCACTGTGTCTGTGTGCTCTGCCGCCACTGTGTGTGTGCGCTTTGCTCTGCCCGCACTGTGTGTGTCTGTGTCTGCGTGTGTGTGTGTGTCTGCGTGCGCCTTGCTCTGGCGCCACTGTGTGTGTGCTCTGCTCTGCCGGCACTGTGTGTGTGAGCGCTCTGCTCTGCCCCCACTGTGTGTGTGTGTGCGTTTTCGCGCGCACTGCTCTGCCGGCACTGTGTCTGTGTCTGCTCTGCCGCCACTGTCTCTGTGTCTGTGTGTGCGTCAGCGTGTGCTCTGCTCTGCCGACACTGTGTGTGTGTCTGTGTGTGCTCCTAGCTCTCCTACCTTTTGGACATTTCTGCTATTCGGGACTCTACAGAAGCTGAGTGACAGCTGTCATCGTGCCAGACACTTTAGGACTCACACCTTTCATCTACTTACATAATCGGGAGTTTCGCATTCTGCCTCTGCTCTCCTCACCCCTCCAGCCTCTGCTCTCCTCACCCATCCAGCTTCCCGCCTCATCATACTCTGCTACCCACAGAGCCGCCTCTATACTCTGCTACCCACAGAGCCACCTCTATACTCTTCTACCCACAGAGCCGCCTCTATACTCTGCTACCCACAGAGCCGCCTCTATACTCTGCTACCCACAGAGCCGCCTCTATACTTTGCTACCCACAGAGCCGCCTCTATACTCTGCTTCCCACAGAGCCGCCTCTATACTCTGTTACCCACAGAGCCGCCTCTATACTCTGCTACCCACAGAGCCGCCTCTATACTCTGCTACCCACAGAGCCGCCTCTATACTCTGCTACCCACAGAGCCGCCTCTATACTCTGCTACCCACAGAGCCGCCTCTATACTCTGCTACCCACAGAGCCGCCTCTATACTCTGCTACCCACAGAGCCGCCTCTATACTCTGCTACCCACAGAGCCGCCTCTATACTCTGCTACCCACACAGCCGCCTCTATACTCTGCTACCCACACAGCCGCCTCTATACTCTGCTACACACACAGCCGCCTCTATACTCTGCTACACACACAGCCGCCTCTATACTCTGCTACACACACAGCCGCCTGTATACTCTGCTACCCACACAGCCGCCTGTATACTCTGCTACCCACACAGCCGCCTGTATACTCTGCTACCCACACAGCCGCCTGTATACTCTGCTACCCACACAGCCGCCTGTATACTCTGCTACCCACACAGCCGCCTGTATACTCTGTTACCCACAGACCCGCCTCTATACTCTGCTACCCACTGACCCGCCTGTATACACACAATTCCTTTCACCGCGCTCCCGATGCAATTGCATCGGGCCTTTTTACTAGTCAGATATAATTCACAGTGCAGCTCTTGATGCTGTGCGGGCGCTTCCCCAATGGCGCCGTCCCACTCATCGGCTTGGCGTCTCTATGGAGAGTGTGCTGTGGGTCAGCTGACCTACTGGCACGCCCCTCCATGACGCCGCTGATGACGCGTGGCCGGGCATGACAATTGGGTGTAAGCGTCCGCCGCTATAGCAACAAGAGCGGCGCGTTGATTGGTTCTCATTGCTATTTTAAACCGCCCCTTCCCCCTCACTCACTAAGCCCTCAGACGAAGGAGAAATTCCGAAATGCGCATAAGGGCGCATGCATGATATGATCGCTTGATACAAACAGGTACTGAACTATGATGTGGCAACTCTGAATGGAGAAACTGTATAAACTGCAGTATGCAATAGATCCCTGAGTGTTTGTTAGATGGGAAATTACTCTACATAAGGATGTATCACAGGTTCTTAGGATAGTAGCAGCAGATATCCTCTATTGTAACACTGAGAGGCTGTTTATATCTGAAGCCTGCACACACAGGTGATTCTCATTCTGTGTAGTACATCCTATATTGGATGTTACTAGATCCACACGCAATTGCTGTGTGACTGCACTTATATAGGAGGGGTTGAGAATATTATGCTTGGTTATATAATGACATGCCATTTAACCTTTGAACCAATTGATTACATCTCTCATTTTTACTATAGTTGTAAATATTTCCCCAAAAACTCTTTTGCTGTGGATAGGCAATATATATTACATGACAGTATACAGGATCAGAGTTATTAATTATTTCATATTTTTCTTTACCTTAAATTGATATATGTATGCTATTGTTTGATAGGTAATGAATAATTATAGCCATATTCTATGAGTATACATGTATGATGAAATTGAGAAATTATTTTGTATCATTGCTGGTTTTCTACCTTGCTCCCACCCCTTGTACCGCACATTCCTTAATTAATAACATTTACATTTCCCTTTAAGACAGGCAGGTGGAGGTGGCAGCCCGTAGCTGTCCGCTTTATCTGTGCTGAGATCAAAAATACAGTGGAGCGCTATGTCATTTTTTTTTAATTATTTATTTTTACACTACTATATGTGTGAGGATCCCAACAGCCAATCACAGACTCTCACAATGAAAGTGGCAGTGCTTCTTAGATCCATGCTGCACCAGAGAGGAGCTGGAGGGGTTTATAGCCTGTATGGAGGTCTCATTTAAAGCAGAGTCAGCTGTCATTAAAGGAGAAGTTGATAAGTTATCCGTTAGAGTGTCATCAAATGAGACATCTGTGGAGCCCACTGGGACGGGGTACTCGGTGCCGGACCGGGGTACTGCTGGGGGATGTCACGGCGGTCCTGGTCCGGACCGTGTCCCGGGTCCGCACAATAAAATGGGGGGTTATTTACAGGGGATTTGTCACTCGTGACGCCACCCACTATATGCGGCCAGTAATGGGGCCGCCGCTGCTTCAGAACCTCCGGGGATGATGGGATAGCAGCTTGGGTAGAATAGTTCCTGTGGGCAGAACTGGGTTCCCCGGGGCAGTGGTAGTAGTAGTTAAAGTCTGTGAGGATAGTTATTGATGCTGCAGGAGAGTAGGGGTAGCAGTAGAGATGATGAGAGTAGAAGTAATCGCAGTATATGAGGGCAAGTGGGGCTTCAGTATAAGGATCACACACACTCACGGTTTCTGTTGTTTTCCAAGTCTTTACTTGCAGATGGTATATCACAATATTGTCCACGGAGTCTGTACCAGGTTGCTCCCAAACTGATCGGGTCCTTGGCTTCCTACTTAAGCACTGTGTGTGGCCCTGCTGCTGCTTGTAGCTGTACTGCTGGCCCTGTCTCTGCTCACGGGTACCAATATGCTGGGCAACTTGAGTCCTCTGTGTCACTGACCCCTCCGTGTTGCTTTGCTATGGTGTTGTGAAGATGGTGGACCTTCACTATGCCGGTGTTTACTGTCCTGTCTGTCTCAGGCACAGCCTCGGATCCGGTATCCATCTTAAGCGCCTCCCCAGGGTCAAGTTTTTGTGGTATCTCTTTATCCCGGGTATGTTCCTCTGTTCCTCTGTCTCCTCTCCTCAGACCTCTCAGGACCTCCACTTCTACTTGGCTCTGCTCCTGCTCCAGACTAGACTAAACTAACTCTCCTCTGAACTGAACTAACTGTCACTCCTGCTCTGTGGTAAACAACTTAGCTCCTCCCACTAGTGCAGGTGCTACCTAAGCTCCTCCCACTTTCTAATGTAGTGTTTTGTGGGGAGTCAACCTGTGTTGATGTTTCTGTGGCACATTAACCCTTGGGGTGCCACATTCCCCCTTAGTTAAAGACAGTACTCTGGGACTGTGGAACAATAAAGAACAAACAATTAATACAATTAATATTTACAAAGACTTAAAAGTAAAAATCACAAAAATTACTAAACTTCAAAAACAGTCCAAAAATTCAAAAAGCAGTCCTTCCGGGGGTTTAGTCTTTTGCCTCCCGGCTGCTGAATATATACAAGAAAGTTTATACCACAAGCAGTCCATGGTAGTATGGTCCATAAAAATAAAATAAAAGGAAAAAGTTTGAAGAATATGCAAGAAGTTCATACAGGATAGTCTCTGTAGGTACTGGGCTTTTTTAACGTTGCATTAACTATGTACATTTGTTTACCGGGTTCAATTTATATTTACACAAACATATTTATATTTTACAGTTAACTTGACCTTTTAATCCCTGTACCTAGCTGGTAACTGACCTCTGGTACTACGCTCGGATCTGCGTAAAACGAGTATACTACTTGCATGTAGCCTATTGGTGCTGGTAGGCATGTACCTATTTGTAGTGTTTGGTACTATGTTAGATGAAGATCTGACTGTAGGACTGGCAAGTTCACTAGGGCCAGGAATTTGTTCTTCCTCTACGGGTTCTATTTCCAGTTCTTCAGGTCTTGGGACTTCTTCAGGTAACACGGGTTCTGGTAGCACAGGTTCTGGTGTTGGTTCCACCATTGAAGGGAATGCAATCATTGGTACAACAACTGCTCCATGGTAATTTGGCCATGTTTTAGGGAAATCTCCTAGTACCGTGTGGAATACTTCTTCTTTTTCTTTAATAGGTTGGACCTGTAGGGGTTCTGTTACTTCAGGTGTCTTCAGTGTTTCAGGACACAATTTTAGCTGATCACAAGATACGACTTGTGACGTTTTTCCTTCATCTTTGCTTATCAAACAGGTTTTCACATTGTCTAGGTTAGATGGTAAGACTGTGTATGGGACGGTTTCCCACTGATTATCCAGTTTGTCAGTGCGTCTCTTTCTCTTGAGCACTTGATCACCTTCTTGTAATGGCATTGCTTGAGCATGTTTGTTAAAAGTCTTCTCTTGTTTTGCTCTTGCTTGCTGAAGATTTCTCTCTACACATTCTTGGACTTGTTGATACTGTTTCTGACGTTGGGTATCCCAATCTGTTTCTTCTTCTACTTCTGTATCTGGTTTTACGATTCCCATTTCTAGATCAATTGGTAATTTACCGGGTCTTGCACGCATAAGGTATGCTGGAGTGCAGTTTGTAGAACTCACGGGGACATGGTTGTATAAGTCTACCAAATCAGGTCATTTATCTGGCCACTGATTTCTTTCTGACTCTGGTAAAGTCTTTAACAGTTCAATTACAATATGATTCATTTTCTCGCATAAACCATTTGTTTGAGGATGATACGTTGTTGTGTGAATCTTCTTACAACCGTACATATTGCAGAATTCCTTGAATAGTTCTGATTCAAAAGCTGGACCTCGGTCTGCAAGGACTTGTTCTGGGTAACCATGTGGTCTACAGAAATGCGTCTGGAATGCTTTTGCTGCCGTCTTTGCTGTCAGATCTTTGACTGGTACCACCACTAAGAAGCGTGAGTAATGGTCCACGATGGTTAAGGCATAGACATAGCCTGACCGGCTTGGCGACAACTTGACGTGGTCTAATGCGACTAGCTCAAGTGGCTGCTTGGTTACTATTGGTTGAAGCGGAGCTTTCTGTGGATCCTTCCTTCTGAGGTTGCATGCGGCACATCTTCTGCACCATAGTTCAATGGATTTTCTCATGCCAACCCAATAAAATCTTTCTCTCAGGATCGCTTCTAACTTCTTCCATCCAAAATGACCTGCACCGTCATGATAAGCTTCTAAGACCATTTGAGTGGCTCTCTTGGGCACGATAATCTGCCAGACTAGTTCATGCGTTTTAGGATTGGTATACGTTCTGCAGAGCTTTCCTTGATGTAGAAACAACTTGCCTCTATCTTTCCATAGCAGTATAGCTTCAGCTGGGGCATTCTGATCAGGGTATGCGCGTTGTTGCGTAAGCAGTTCTTTCACTAGCTTCACGGCTGGATCATTATCTTGGGCTTCGGCCCATCCGTAGTGTCTTAACGGGTTAAGATTTACTTCCTGCTTTCTTTGGTAGGCGCCGGGTTGATAATCTTGTACTTTTGAACGATGAAAGGCCGGTAGTTCAATCTCTTCCAACTCTTCCGGTTCCTCTTCCACGTCTTTCAGGTACGGCATCCGTGACAAGGCATCTGCGTTCCCGTTCTTGCGACCTGCTCTGTATTTGATGACAAAGTTGTAATTAGATAGCCGGGCTATCCATCGCTGCTCCAGAGCTCCTAGTTTCGCTGTATCCAGGTGAGTCAACGGGTTGTTATCCGTGTAGATGGTGAATTCTGCACCTGCCAAGTAATTTTTAAAACGTTCAGTCACAGCCCAAACTACTGCCAGTAGCTCTAACTTGAAGGAGCTGTAGTTCTCGGGATTTCTTTCTGTAGGCCGGAGCTTCCTACTTGCAAAGGCAATAACTCTCTCCCTTTGCCTCCTTGCATCTGTGATAATACTGCTCCCAGTCCAACGTTGCAGGCATCCGTGTATAGAATGAAGGGTTGATGGTAATCAGGGAATGCCAGGATCTCTTCTCCCGTCAGTGCACTTTTCAGGTTATTGAAGGAATCTTCTCTTTCCTCATCCCACCGTGTCAGGAAATTACAGGATGAAGTCTTCTTTGATCGTCCTACTAGAACGTCTTGCAGAGGAGCTGCTAGCTTCGTGAATCCTCTGATAAATCTTCTATAATAGCCTACCAGGCCCAGGAATTGCCTCACTTCTTTCACGTTCGTAGGTCTTGGCCAATCCCTTATCACTGTGACTTTATCAGGATCCGGTGCTACTCCCTCTGAACTCACGACGTGTCCCAGGTACTGTACCTTTGGTTTGAGAAGGTGACACTTGGATGGCTTGATCTTCATGCCATATTTGGACAAAGCTTCGAAAACTTTTGCCAGATTTTGTAGATGTTGCTCGTACGTCTTGGAATAGACTATGACGTCATCTAAGTACAGGAGGACAGTTTCGAAGTTCTTGTGTCCTAGGCAGCTCTCCATCAGACGTTGGAAGGTCCCGGGTGCGTTGCAGAGTCCGAACGGCATACAATTAAACTCACAGAGGCCCATCGGCGTAGTAAATGCTGTCTTCTCCTTGTCGGCCTCGGCCACAGGAACCTGCCAGTACCCACTAGTCAGATCAAGGGTGGAAAAGTAGTTAGCAGATTTTAATGCAGCTAATGACTCCTCAATCCTAGGTAATGGGTATGCGTCCTTATGTGTGATGCGATTAATCTGCCGGTAATCTACGCACATCCTCATGGTTACGTCCTTCTTTTTAACTAACACTAGAGGTGCTGCCCAGGGGCTACAACTGTCTCTTATTACCCCTGCAGATTTCATCTCTCTGAGCATATCTTTGGTGGTTTGGTAGTGAGCTGGTGGTAAGGGTCTATACCTCTCTTTTATAGGCTGATGGTTACCTGTGGGTATAGTGTGCTCTACCCCTTTAATCTGCCCAAAGTCTAACGGGTGTTTACTGAATATTTGTTCATATTCCTTCACTACCCGGTATACTCCATGCTTGTGACGGGGAGGTGTAGAACTGGTACCTACATGCAAATTTTGGCACCAATCCTCCAGCTTCTCCTCTGAGCCATTGTCATCCGCCTGACATGACGGGTTCAAGGGCTCAGCGGCTGTGATGTTATTGTTATCAACCGTGTACAACTTAGCCATGGTAGCATACTTAGGTAATGTGACCTCATCTTGTCCACAGTTTAATAGGCGTAATGGCACTCTTCCCCTGTGTACGTCAACTACTCCTCTCGCTGTGAGTATGGTCGGTCTACTGTCTGAGTACACGGGTTCTACCAGGGCTTGATAGTCTTGCCCCTTGATGCCTATTGGGTCATTCCATGTCAAGTGATCCAAAAATGAATATTTTTTTTCCCTGACGTCCTCAGATTTTTTAAATTTTTTTTCTATATGAAGAACAACTTTAGTTAATTACAAAAAAAAAGTTTTGAATTTTTTTCTTTATCAGTTAATTTTTTACAGATTTTTAAAGTTTTAAAAAAGTGCGAATTTTGGCCTGGTATGGCTTTACATTTTCTATCATATCTTGGGCTAGAAATAAGATAGAAAAACAAAATAAATACCAATCTACTCAGAACTGTGCAGGCTTTCACCAGATATGTCACAAGAGGATCTTTGTTAATATTTTACCCATGTGATCGCAAGCGCAAAACTTTAAAACGCATTTCCTAAAAATAGGCGCGCTTTAAATATTTCAAAAACTGCCCATGTGTCTGCTATGCTCTTAGCAACATCTGTACCAAATTTCAAGTTGGGGTCTTGATGGGATCATATTTTAAAATATTTTAATATTAATAGCGTCAATGGGTCATTCTATATCAAGTGATCTAAATATGAATATTTTTTTTTACCTGACGTCTTTAGATTTTATTAATTCTTTTTCTTTATGAAGTACTACTTTAGTTAATTACAAATTAAAAGTTTAGAATTTTTTTCTTCATCAGTTAATTTTTTACAGATTTTTAAAGTTTAAAAAAAGGGTAAATTTTGGCCTGGTATGACTTTACATTTTTTTTATCTCAGGCTAGAAATAAGATAATGAAGTGGGAGAGGCATCATTTTACTCAGAACGGTAACAGCTTTCATTTGATATGTTACAACACTATGTTTGTTTATATCAAATTCAAACTATTGATGGGCAATTGTGAAAAAATGACTGATTGTGTTCTTGGTTATATTTGTGCAGAGATTCAACTTGGGACCTGTCAAATATATATATTTTTTATTTTATGGTTGTATGAGTTATCACAACTTATTGAATAAAACATTTATATGCAACAAAAAAGAAACACAAAAAACAAATCCCATAAGTGCCAGGATAAATACATCTTAATCATCAGAACACAATGCTCAGCATTTTCAACTTGAATGTATTGAACAAACCAAAAGAAGAAAGGTGATCATATCCTCAAGTTTGATTAAACAAGATTAAAAGAACCAAAAATGTTAACCCCTATTTATACATATAAATTTGTTTTCTATTCTATCACTAAACATGTGATTTATGAAGTGTTTAATAAGAATAGTACAGTAGTTAAATCATCGTTCTATAAATTATGAACTAATCAAACAATTAATAGTATGTTTTTAAAGTGGCATTTTATCAATTTGTCCCTTCTAGTGGGTGAAATGTAATCTTGTCCATAAACGCTTACTAGCAATCGCCATTTCCTTGTGTGTCAAAGAGTATGTCCGGCCTGTCACGGTGTTAGGCTCCGCCTGAGTTAACCCCTTCCCGACATAGGACGTTGTGCAACGTCCTGTGTTTCTGCCTGTTCCCGACACAGGACGTTGCACAACGTCCTGGCGTGTTTGCGCTGGTACAGCTCCGGTGTTTTGTTTAGAAAAAAAACACCGGAGCTGCACGTAGCCAGGGACCTGTAGATGACCCCTGGGAGAGTGCCTCCCCGCTCACCGGCACCCCCCCCCCCGATCTCATTGGTGCAAGCGTCCATGTGACGCTTGCTGTCCAATGACATCTGGAGGGGCGATGTGACCTGTCTATGCCCTCCCTCCTCAGCCTCATCTTGTCCGAGGAGGCTGAAGAGGGAAGAGCCCCTGCTACTGCCGCCCCTGACTGCTCGCTGGCGGTGAAAATAAAGATTTAACCCCCTGATCGCCGCCGCCGCCGCTACCGACGCCCCTGCCACCGCCGATTGTTCTGCGGCAGCAGCACTACCGCAGCTGCTGTTGCAGAACCCCCCCCAGTAACCCGCTCCCCCCGCCGATCGCTGTTCTGCAGCAGTAGCTGCTGCAGAACCTCACCTCCCCATTGCTGTCCCCCCCCCCTTGACCACTTGTTCTGCAGCAGCACCACCGCTTGTTCTGTGCAGCTGCTGCAGAACCTCTCCACCCCATCTCTGCCCCCCCAACCACTTGTTCTGCAGCAGCACCACCGCTTGTTCTGTGCAGCTGCTGCAGAACCTCTCCACCCCATCTCTGCCCCCCACAACCACTTGTTCTGCAGCAGCACCACCACTTGTTCTGTGCAGCTGCTGCAGAACCTCACCAATCTATCTCTGTCCCCTGCCTGATTCTCAGCCCCCAACTATTGCCCAGACCCCCCCCCAACCACCGCTGCTGCTGCTGCAGAACCTCACCGCTCCTACTGCCCCCATCTCTGTCCCCTACCTGCGTCTCTCCCTCTACTGCCTGCTGACCCCCCACCGCTTGTTCTGAGCAGCAGCACCACTGCTGCTGCTGTAGAACCTCACCACCCCATCTCTGTTCCCTACCTGCGGCTCCCCCTCTACTGCCGGTTACACCTCACCGCTTGCTCTGCAGAACATCGCCACCATCCCCGCTTCTTCTGCTGCAGCACCGCCGCCGCTGCAGGATCTAGCCACCCCCGCTCCTTTTACTGCAGTGCCGTTGCAGCAGAACCTCCTTCCCCGCTCTTTGCCACCGTCGCCCCTGCTCCTGCCGTAGCACCGCCGCCGCAGGATCTAGCCGCCCCCGCTCCTTTCACTGCAGCGCCGTTGCAGCAGAACCTCCTTCCCCGCTCTCTGCCGCTGTCGCCCCTGCTCCTGCCGTAGCACCACCGCCGCAGGATCTAGCCGCCCCAGCTCCTTTTACTGCAGCGCCGTTGCGGCAGAACCTCCTTCCCCGCTCTCTGCCGCCGTCGCCCCTGCTCCTGCCGTAGCACCGCCGCCACAGGATCTAGCCGCCCCCGCTCCTTTTACTGCAGCACCGTTGCAGCAGAACCTCCTTCCCCACTCTCTGCCGCCGTTGCCCCTTCTCCTGGTGTAGCACCACCGCCGCAGGATCTAGCCGCCCCCGCTCCTTTTACTGCCAGCACCGTTGCAGCAGAACCTCCCTCCCCGCTCTCTGCTGCCGTCGCCTCTGCTCCTGCCGTAGCACCGCCGCCGCAGGATCTAGCTGCCCCCGCTCCTTTTACTGCAGCACCGTTGCAGCAGAACCTCCTTCCCCGCTCTCTGCCGCTGTTGCCCCTTCTCCTGCTGTAGCACCACCGCCGCAGGATCTAGCCGCCCCCGCTCCTTTTACTGCAGCACCGTTGCAGCAGAACCTCCTTCCCCGCTCTCTGCCGCCGTCGCCTCTGCTCCTGCCGTAGCACCGCCGCCGCAGGATCTAGCCGCCCCCGCTCCTTTTACTGCAGCGCCGTTGCTGCAGAAGCTCCTGCCCCGCTCCTGCTGTAGACAGCCCCTGCACCAGGCAGCCCCTGCCTTATACCGCCCGCACCAGACAGCTCCCGCACCAGACAGCCCCTGCCATAATTCCCTTGCACGTGACAGCCCCCGCTTGAAAGTTACACCAATCACATGCACATACACACGTACACACACACTATAATAAAATTTTATTTTTTGTACACGCGCACAAAGCACACAAAATGTCCCGCCGATCCCGCTCAACACGGTCAGAAAGGATGTACACAGCTGAGGAGGCATGATTTTGTTGCCTCCGAAGCCGATTGTGAGGAAGAGGACCCCACGTTCCTCTATTCCTCCGAATCTTTCTCCTCCAGTGACACCGACTCACCACCAAGAAGACGTCGGAGGACAAGACCTTGTCCGGAGCCCGGGGGAGAAGAGCCGGACGCCGTGGAAGAGGAGCCGGAGCCTGGGGAAGAGGAGCCGGAGCATAGAGAAGAGGAGCCGGAGGCCATGGAGGAAGACCCACAGCCATCTGTGAGTAACCCCCAACCTGGTGCTAGTCACTCCCAACCTAGCACTAGTGCCCCCGTTTGGACGCCCGTCCCTGAACACTACACTCCACAGATTCCTGATTTCATTCCCCAATCAGGAATCCAAATTGAGACGGCAAACTTCAGGGAAATAGACTTTTTCAAAATCTATTTCTCTGAGGCCATTGTCCGTCTCATGGTGGAGCAGACAAACCCTCCAGCCCTACAGTGCCATGAGAAAGACCAGGGTGTGGTACAAAAAACTGGCCGTGCATATTGTTCAAACGGCACTGTATAATGTGACTCACCGCGGCCGGCTGACTCCAGTTGATACAGGCGATTCTTCTTCCCTCCTTGTCACGGGTGGACCGCGCCTGCCGGTAGTGGGGCCCGGTGTAGTGCAGATCAAAAGTGAAGACGTCTTCGTGGAACAGATTAAAAGGGGTTTAATTTGTTTTATTTGTGACGCCACCTATGAGTAGATTCGGTAAGGGCTACCGACGCTGCGGAACCCCCGGGGGATGGACAGCAGCAAGATGTTACGCTCACCACATGCTGAGCGGTGATCCCCGGGGGCTGGAGCTGCTCAAGATGTTGTGCGGCAGCTGCGGTTACCTTATTGTGCGGACGGATAGTTCATAAGGAAGCACGGACACAGGTAGTCTCTGCAACGGGTCTTTACTGTAACCAGCAGGCAGTACATGGCATACAGTGGTTGAGTAGTAGACCGGGTGGACTCAGCAGTGATGGTGTCCCTCAGAGATCCGCAGTGTTCCTCCATTCTACCTAACTTGATTGGTTGCCAGCGTCGCCCAGGAATACCAGGTCGGGTACGGGGAGGCTGCTTCAATGCCCTATCCATGATGTACGTCCTGGATGCTTTGGGGAGCCTTGGATCCCTCGGTGGGTACACCGCTGGTTAGACGACTGGAAACTGGCTGGTGGTGGGGCGCTCCTGTAAAGCTAATCCTCCACTCTTCTGCTTCGCGTGGCAGAGGTGAACTGCTGCCAGCTTCGGTACCAGTGAACCGGCTGTAAGTTGTGGGCACGGGAGTCTTTTGGGAACCCGTGTGGATATGCCCAATCCCGGTGGTTAAGGCCTCAGGTGTTGACACCCGACCGGTGACGGCCCAGGGGCCCGCATGGGGTGTGGAGCCCCCGCTCCTCTCCAAGTTCTAGTCTGCTCTTGTCAGGTTCTAGATTCTCTTCTCTACTCTTACTGTCCTGTCTAGATTATGTGTTCTACTACACTACCCTAACACTCCACCCACCAGGACCTATGATTGGTCCCCTGTTCTAGGTGTTTGCATGTTGGGTTGGATCTCTATGTTAACCATTTCATTGCTGAGTCAGAGAATATTGCGACTGCAATACTCCCTTGTGACGCACTCGTTGCGGGGCGCCACAAATGCATACGTGCTATCACGTGCAGGCCAGACCACCAACACCTTCCTTCAGTTTCAGGAGGCGGTGATAAGGGCCCTCCTGTTTGGAGAAGACGAAGCGGGCCCCAGCACCTCTGGAACTCAAGGTTCACGCATAGTACCAGGGCAACATTTTCCTGGTGAGGTGCCGCAAACAGCTAAGATAGCAAGATCACAAAAAAAGTGCCGGGTCTGCTACAAAAGGGGGATAAGAAAGGACACCCATTTCCAATGTGAAACCTGTCCTGACAAACCTGGACTGTGCATGAAAGACTGCTTCAAAGTCTATCACACATCCATGGACTGAACACATCCTACATAACCCACACACTCCCGCCTGACATACACTACACCACACACACCAGCCTGACGCAGACACACACATCAACTTGACATACACTATACCACAAACACCAACCTGACCTACACTACACTAGACTTGTAATGAGTGATGCCTTTTTTGAAAAGTATAACATTACCGTTATACATACTAGATTGTTGATGGGGCGTTGATCCAGGGAACTAGTCTGATTGCCGTATGTGGAGTCGGGAAGGAATTTTTTCCCCCAATGTGGAGCTTATGTTGCCACATGGGGGTTTTTTGCCTTCCTCTGGATCAACATGTTAGGCTGTATGAGGAAGAGGACCCCACGTTCCTCTATTCCTTATACGTTCCACACACCAACCTGACTCACACTACACCAGACCAACCTGACGTACACTACATACTCTCCATATGCAACATGGTGTCCGCTAACAATTGGAATTGTTAGCGACACCATGTCGCGTATGGAGAGCCCCTGTGTGCCTCAACATTGGAGCTCCCCCACAAGTGACCCCATTTTGGAAACGAGACCACCCAAGGAACAAATCTAGATGCCTAATGAGTACTTTGAACCCCCAGGTGCTTCACAAATTGATCCGTAACAATAAAAAAATAAGAATTTTGTGGAAGAAAAATAATGTTTTCATTTTTACGGATCAATTTGTGAAGCACCTAGGGGTTCAGAGTCCTAATGATGCATCTAGATTTGTCCCATGGGGTGTCTAGTTTCCAAAATGGGGTCACGTTTGGGGGAGCTCCAATGTTTAGGCACACAGTGGCTCTCCATACGCGACATGGTGTCCGCTAACAATTGGAATTGTTATCGGACACCATGTCGCGTATGGAGAGCCCCTGTGTGCCTCAACATTGGAGCTTCCCCACAAGTGACCCCATTTTGGAAACTAGACCACCAAAGGAACAAATCTAGATGCCTAATGAGTACTTTAAACCCCCAGGTGCTTCACAAATTGATCCGTAACAATAAAAAAATAAGATTTTTGTGGAAGAAAAATAATGTTTTCATTTTTATGGATCAATTTGTGAAGCACCTGGGGTTCAGAGTCCTCATGATGCATCTAGATTTGTCCCTTGGGGTGTCTAGTTTCCACAATGGGGTCACTTGTGGGGGAGCTCCAATGTTTAGGCACACAGTGGCTCTCCATACGCGACATGGTGTCCGCTAACAATTGGAATTGTTATCGGACACCATGTCGCGTATGGAGAGCCCCTGTGTGCCTCAATATTGGAGCTCCCCCACAAGTGACCCCATTTTGGAAACTAGACCCCCCAAGGAACAAATCTAGTTGCATAGTGAGCACTTTGAACCCCCAGGTAATTCACAAATCAATCCGTAATGATGAAAAAAAAAGTTTTTTGTGGAAAAAAAAGTACTTTTTCATTTTTACGGATCAATTTGTGAAGCACCTGGGGGTTCAAAGTGCTCACTCTGCATCTAGATTTGTTCCTTGGGGGGTCTAGTTTCCAAAATGGGGTCACTTGTGGGGGAGCTCCAATGTTTAGGCACATAGGGGCTCTCCAAACGCAACATGGTGTCTACTAACAATTTGAATAGAAAAAGAGCTCAAATTGTTAGCGGACACCATGTCATGTTTGGAGAGCCCCTGTGTGCCTAAACATTGGAGCTCCCCCACAAGTGACCCCATTTTGGAAACTAGACCCCCAAAGGAACAAATGCAGATGCATAGTGAGCACGTTGCACCCCCAGGTGCTTCACAAATCAATCCGTAATGATGAAAAAAAAAGTTTTTTGTGGAAAAAAAAGTACTTTTTCATTTTTACGGATCAATTTGTGAAGCACCTGGGGGTTCAAAGTGCTCACTCTGCATCTAGATTTGTTCCTTGGGGGGTCTAGTTTCCAAAATGGGGTCACTTTTTGGGGGAGCTCCAATGTTTAGGCACATAGGGGCTCTCCAAACGCAACATGGTGTCTACTAACAATTTGAATGGAAAAAGAGCTCAAATTGTTAGCGGACACCATGTCATGTTTGGAGAGCCCCTGTGTGCCTAAACATTGGAGCTCCCCCACAAGTGACCCCATTTTGGAAACTAGACCCCCCAAGGAACAAATGCAGATGCATAGTGAGCACGTTGAATCCCCAGGTGCTTCACAAATCAATCCGTAATGATGAAAAAAAAAGTTTTTTGTGGAAAAAAAAGTACTTTTTCATCTTTACAGATCAATTTGTGAAGCACCTGGGGGTTCAAAGTGCTCACTCTGCATCTAGATTTGTTCCTTGGGGGGTCTAGTTTCCAAAATGGGGTCACTTGTGGGGGAGCTCCAATGTTTAGGCACATAGGGGCTCTCCAAACGCAACATGGTGTCTACTAACAATTTGAATAGAAAAAGAGCTCAAATTGTTAGCTGACACCATGTCATGTTTGGAGAGCCCCTGTACGCCTAAACATTGGAGCTCCCCACAAGTGACCCCATTTTGGAAACTAGACCCCCCAAGGAACAAATCTAGATGCATAGTGAGCACTTTGTACCCCCAGGTGTTTCAAAAATTGATCCGCAAATATGAAACAATAGGTTTTTTTCCACAAAAAAAATACTTTTAGCTTAATTTTTTAATTTTCAAATGGACAACAGGATAAATTGTTTCCTAAAATTTGTTGGGCAATTTCTCCTGAGTTCACCGATACCTCATATGTGGTCATAAACCACTGTTTGGGCGCACGGCAGGACTCAGAAGGGAAGGAGCGCCATTTCACTTTTTGAATGGAAAATTAGCTTCAAAAGTCAGATTGCGCTCCTTCCCTTCTGAGCCCTGTCGTGCGCCCAAACAGTGGTTTATGACCACATATGAGGTATCGGTGTACTCAGGAGAAATCTCTCAACAAATTTTAGGATCCATTTTATCCTGTTCTCCATGTGAAAATGAAAGAATTGTGGCAAAAAGAAAATTTTTGTTAGAAAAATTAAAATGTCCATTTTTTCCTTCCACTTTGCTTTAGATCCTGTGAAGCACCTGAAGGGTTAATAATCTTATTGAATGTAGTTTTGAGTAGCTTGAGGGGTGCAGTTTTTGGAATGGTGTCACTTTTGGGTGTTTTCTGTCATGTACGCCCCTCAAAGGGACTTCAAATGTGATGTGGTCACAAAAAAAATGGTTTAGTAAATTTTGCTGGAAAAATGAGAAATTGCTGATGAACTTTGAACCCTTATAACGTCCTACCAAAAAAATTTTGTTTTTCCAAAATTGCCCTAATGTAAAGTAGACATGTGGGAAATGTTATTTATTAACTATTTTGTGTCACATAACTCTCTGGTTTAGCAGAATAAAAATTCAAAATATGAAAATTGCTAAATTTTCAATATTTTTGCCAAATTTTCAATTTTTTCATAAGTAAACGCAAAAATTATCGACCTAAATTTCATACTAACATGAAGCCCAATATGTCACGAAAAAACAATCTCAGAATCGCTCGGATCCAATGAAGCGTTCCAGAGTTATAACCTCATAAAGGGACACTGGTCAGAATTGACAAAAATGGCCTGGTCATTACGGTCAAAATAGGCCCGGGGGTGAAGGGGTTAATATCTGATTTTTGTGCACTTTTAAAATGTCTGGCTTTCTTGGATACACAAAGGATGGCGCTGGACCAGAAGGATGCAATAAAGTCAATTCTACTTCTTCATTTTCACAATCTTTGGAGAGTACAATAGCCAGCCACCAGCGCCAATCATATTCATATTTTTTCAAAAGGATTGCAACAGTGTCTATGATAAAATGCTGTTTCTTGAGAAGTAGCAGCCATTGCTGTGTGGGAAAAATACAGTTAATATTAAGTAAGGAAGATAGGTAATAAAAATAAAGATTTACAGTACACTTGAGATAGAACTGTATTACTATAAAGTGAGTTTTAGGGCTAGCGCGCACAGTTATTTCTGTCTGCAGATACACGCTGCAGTTTTGGCAGCTTGTTTTTCTACCAAGTTTTTACCACATATGCGTTAGTTTTTTTTAATCGCTAGTGAAAAAAATGGCAGCTTTTTTCATATAAATGATAAATGCTGCGTTTATTGCAGCGATTAAAAAGTAGTTCAAGCAGTGATTTACTCACTCTTGAGTGTTTCCAAAAACACTGCATGTGGTGAACCCCATAGTATTCAATGGGGCTGTTTTTCTGAATGATGATCCCTAAGAATAGCACTGTGTGTATTGGCCCTTAATAATAAAAGCATTAAACAATTAATATATTTACTCACCCATATTTTAGTACACAGCCTTGATGGCTTTGTACAGACTATTGTTTGTTCAGGAGTGAAGATGTCCAGACATGTCAGGACATGAAAGGTCTGAACGAGCTGTCTTACTTCCTGAATGCAGTGGGTAGACACTTAACATGATTGACAGAGCTGCTGGCCTATCATCTGCTCTGCATTCACTGTCTATCCCTGTGCTTTCTCAGGTTGAGCCCTAACAAAGCTTTTTCCTATATGTCCTCTCCTGCTTCTAAGCTGTAACATATCAAAATAATACAGTAATGTCTAAAAATAATGGATTTGATAAATATAGACCCCACGCTTTTAGACCACAGGTTGAACAGATCTGAATTCAAGATTTTTGAATTGACACTATAATAGTTAAATATTTTAAAATATGATCCCATCACGATCCCAACTTGAAATTTGGTACAGATGTGGCTAAGAGCATAAAAGACACATGGGCAGTTTTGGAAAATTTTTATTAAAACGTTTTTTCTGAAATGCGTTTCAAAATGTTGCGTTTGCGTTTGCATGGGTAAAAAATTAAAATGAACAAATATACTCTTGTGACATATCTGGTGAAAGCCTGGACAGTTCTGAGTAGAATGGTGTTTATTTTGATTCTCTATCTTATTTCTAGCCCAAGATAAAAAAAAATGTAAAGTCATACCAGGCCAAAATTCACACTTTTTTTAAACTTTAAAAATCTGTAAAAAATTAACTGATGAAAAAAAAAATTCTAAACTTTTAATTTGTAATTAACTAAAATAGTACTTCATAAAGGAAAAAAAATAAAAAAAATCCAAAGACGTCAGGTAAAAAAAAAAATTCATATTTAGATCACTTGATATTGAATGACCCATTGACGCTATTAATAGTAAAATATTTTAAAATATGATCCCATCGCGATCCCAACTTGAAATTTGGTACAGATGTGGCTAAGAGCAAAGCAGACACATGGGCAGTTTTTGAAATATTTAAAGCGCGCCTATTTTTAGGAAATGCGTTTTGAAGTTTTGCGCTTGCGATCACATGGGTAAAATATTAACAAAGATCCTCTTGTGACATATCTGGTGAAAGCCTGTATAGTTCTGAGTAGAATGGTGTTTATTTTGTCTCTCTATCTTATACCTAGCCTTAGTTATGAGGAGAAACGTAAAGGCAGGCAACAGCGAAATTCGCACTTTTTCCGAACTTTGAAAATCATTTAAAAAAAAAAAAATTTTTTTTTTTAATTTTTCTTTTCACATTTTGCATTGTCTGACATGCTATTATCAAATAACAAAATCTCAAAAGAATTAAAAATATAGAGGTAATAATCATTGGTTCACTTGACATGGAATGACCCTATTGCGGCTCTACACCACACCAACATTTCAGTTTTGGGAGGAATTACAATGGGTATTGGATCACTTACTCGTACACTGCCGATCTCACCTCCGGAGATTTCTACCTGTTGATTCAACATCAGGGCTTTGATCTCTTTGTGCAGAAGCCTCTGTTGTCCAGTTCCAGCAGTCTCGGCGATTTGCTGCAAAACACTTAACACTTCGGAAAAAACATTTCTCAATTACATTCATTCCTATCAGCATCACGGGTTCACGTTCTCACCGGTTAACATCGATGATTATAACACCCTGGTTCTGCAATTCTACCTTCCCAACCTGAATATTCATCTCTCGAAATCCAACCTTTGGTATTAACTGTCCATTACTAGCCCATACCTCAAAGTTAAAGTCATCTGGCACATTAGAAATGTCTGAATCAGCCCAGTACCTTTTATAAAGAACATGTGGGATGGATGTAATTTGGGACCCGGTATCCAGCAAGGCACTAAGGGGAATGCCATCCAACACAATAGGGATCACCGGTTTTCCTCCTACGAATCTGTCATACCAGGCTGAGGGGCCTTGAGTGTTCATTCCTGGGGAGCGGCCCGCCTGCCCAGGGAATCGTCGTTTAAAGGACACTCACGAGCAAGATGGCCTGGTTTCTGGCAACGACGGCAAATGGGCCATCTTTCTAATGTAGTGTTTTGTGGGGAGTCAACCTGTGTTGATGTTTCTGTGGCACATTAACCTTTGGGGTGCCACACATCCACTGAGGCTTTACAGAGGAGAATGGCAACCTTAGAGCAGCGGGTGTCTGATCAATCCTCCAAACTCGAGCATGCGCTGGATGCAATGGAGGATTTAGAAAATAGGGAGAGATGCAACAACAGAAGGATCAGGGGCCTCCCAGAGTCGGTTGGGCCTAGGGACTTGGACAACATCTTACGTGATATCTTCAATTCCATCCGTTAGGTCCCTGGGGACTCGGTTCTGGAGTTTGACCGGGCCCATAGTTCTCTGGGACCCCCACCTGCTCACGGGGCTAGACGCCGTGACGTCATCTGCAGGATTCATAAATACCAAGTAAAGGATGCTATCTTATCCAGGGCCCGTGGGGCAGGCCCAATTGCGTTTCAGGAGAGCCCTCTGCAACTCCTGGCTGATTTATCATGGCGTACACTCCAAAAGCGCAGAGCACTACGCCCACTGCTGCACGAGCTCCAAAACAGAGACATTCCATACTCATGGGGATACCCTGTCCGCTTGTAGGTGCACAGAGGGGGACAGCTGTTTATGGTCACACACCCCAGGAATGTTCACGCCTTTACTTCAGCCCTAGACTTGCCGCCTATTGTTATTTCCATGAACGACTGGCCGGGACTGGTGAGAGGCCCTGATCGGGCAAGGGCTCCAATGGGTTAGCGAGCCTGAAGTCCTAGAAGAGGCAGACGGCCTTTTGGGAGAGAGGAGGCGAAAGGGTCCGCGGCAGACTGCATGGGGAGGGATGATATAGTGATTATGAGAGGGCTTGCTTTTTCTATGTGATTTTGTCTAACGAAGTTTGATGTGGCTACTTATACATGTTACGCCGGAAGTAGGCTGTTGGTTGCTGTCTACTCTGGCCCAACGCGGGATACACTATCAATTTGAATGTCTAGTTTACAGTGTAAGTTTATTACAATTAATCCTGTGGGGGGAACATTTTTGGTTATGGCTCGGGTTGGTGGTGGCCGGGGGTGGGGGCCCCTCATGGAAAGATTACGTACCACTGGGACTCCACAGATTGCTGGCAAGTGTGGTGTGGTCGTTTAGACAAACCCCTACATACTACCCCAGATACGTCTGCGTTGCTTCTGTGCACTCCTTTCTCTTGATTCTTAATCCTTACCCCTATCTTTTTTCTTTCTCTTCCCCACTACTCGTTTTGCTCCCTTCTCTCTTTCTCCCCCTTCCTTTGTGAACCTTTCCCTCCTTCTCCTTGCTTTCCCGCCAATCCTTCTGTGTCTTGCCTCTGTTGTTCTATTCATTATGTTGACACTGAAGATTTGCTCATTTAAGGTGAGAGGGTTTAATACGCCTCATAAGAGGTCCCAAATTATTTACTCGGCACTTAGGCAAAGGTCTCAGATTTTATTGTTGCAAGAGACGCACGTTAAGACTGGTCATGTCCCGGATGTGAGGAACAGATATTTTCCAACTTGGATACATAGTACGAACCCCGAGGCCAGAACTAAGGGGGTTTCAGTGGCACTCCATAAAACCTTGGCGCATTCGGTTCTGGACACTTGTGTTGACCCCTCAGGCCGCCACATATTTCTTAAATTGCATATAGCTGGCACGTTAATAACCATTATTAATTGCTATTTGCCTAATAGATTCCAAACGAAGTACTGTAAATTGTTCCTGGCTCATCTAGCAGAATTTACTGAGGGAACTACAATCATTGGCGGTGAATTTCACTCTGGACCCGATGGCCAACTCCACTTCAGGTAAGGTTTCCGTGCCAACCAAACGACACAGATCCTTGAAGGTGCTCCTCCACCCTCTCCAACTGGTGGATGTCTGGGGGATTTTAAATCCCCAGGTCAGGGACTACTAACACTATTCCCAGGTTCACAATACGTATAGTAGAATTGACCTGTTTCTGGTTATCCATTACACTTTGGCGTGGTTGCCTAGTGCTACTATTGGGGACATTATCTTGTCTGACCATGACCCTGTTTACTTGGCCCTGACGCTCCCTGATTCTGTCCCAAAACAGTGGACATGGAAACTGAACGGGAATCTTTTGGCCGATGAGGGGTGCCGGGCCGAGGTGGAGGAGACGATCTGCGCTTTTGACCAAGACCACATTTCTGATACAACCCTGCAACCGGTGAAGTGGGAGGCGCTTAAATGCATTGTTAAAGGTTTGCTCATAAAGCACGGTTCTAGATTAAAGAAGGCCAGTGCGGAGTCAATTTGGTATCTCCTCGCTCAGAATCATCGACTGGAGGTCAGCCACAAGTTCTCTCTGTCGCATGTAACGTTAGCTGATCTGGTGAGGTGGAGGCAGGAGTTGAGAGAATTACTAGACTAACAATACAAGAGATATACTGAAAAGACCAGGTGTTATTTTTATTCAAATTCAAACAAATGTGGCCGTCCCCTGGCTCGATTGCTCCACCCGCGACAGAACCCCACATTTGTCCCTAAAATTAAAACCAAATCAGGAGGGGTAACTCACAATCCGGCTGAGATTCTGGAGACGTTCCGAGCGTTTTATGCCGATCTCTACAACTTACGGGGCCACTTTTCGGATTTACCCCAAGTAGAGATGCGGGACAAGATAATGTAATATATTCATACGACAAAGATTCCGAGATTAGAGGATCGAGTAGTGGCAGCTCTGGAGGAGGAAATCACTGAGGCTTAGTTGGTGAATCTTATTCAAGCCACTCAGTCCAATAAATATCCGGGTCCGGATGGGTTTTCTCCCAATTTTTATAAAACATTTAAATCCCAGTTGACCCCTTGGATGCTTTCAGCCTACAGAGCCATTCAGAATGGGGGGGTACTTTGTGCCTCAGTCCTTGGAGGCCCATATCAGCGTTTTGCCTAAAGCGGGTAAAGATCCATCTTCGGTATCGAATTATAGACCAATTTCGCTACTGAACGTGGATATAAAACTTTTTTCTAAAATATTAGCTGATCAATTGGCCCCGACCCTCCCTTCGGTGATAGATGCTAACCAGGTGGGCTTTGTCAGGGGCCGAGAGGCTAGAGACAACACAATAAGGACTCTGTTGTTGAATGCTAAAGCTAAGGCAGACTCACTTCCATTTGACTTGTTGCCAGTTGATGCTGAAAAGGCCTTTGACAGAGTCCACTGGGGGTTTCTGAGGGAGGCTTTGGTTCAGCTGGGTGTGGGCCCCAGGCTTTTGCATGGATTCCTTTCCCTGTATTCTTGCCCTACGGCCAAGGTGAGGATCGGGGGCGTTCTTTCCTCTCCAGTTGTAATCAAAAATGGGATCCGGCAGGATGCCCCCTTTCCCCCCTCCTTTACGTAATTGTTATGGAGCATTTGGCGGTGGCAATCAGATCCAAACTGAATACCCACGGGATTCAGATAGGGCCGACCTATCACAAGAAGGCCCTGTTTGTGGATGATCTTTTGTTGTACGTATCTCAGCCCCACATTTCTATACCTTCTGTCTTACAGGAGTTTGATAAATTCGGCTCTGTGAGCAATTTTAAAGTTAATTGCTCCAAATCCGAAGCTCTGGGAGTGTCATTGTCTCAGCGGAATGTCCAGTGCATGACTCAGAATTATCATTTTAAATGGAGGTCAGAGGCCATTAAGTATCTGGGGACGTTCATATCAGCGGATTCAGCCAGTCTCCTTCGACTGAACTTTCAGTCCTTGTTGACAAATACGGAAGCGAGGTTGGTCACATATCGACGCCTTAAATTGTCCTGGTGCGGACGAATAAATGTCGAGGCAGGATGTCCATCTTGACAACTGCTGTACATTTTTCAGACGGTCCCCTTGTCGCTGGGTAGAAATTTTTTTACTACTTTACAATCATCGGTACACAAATTCATCTGGAGGAGCCTTAGACCCAGAGTACACAGAGACATACTCGTTCTGCCGAGATCTATGGGTGGCGCGGGTTTACCTGATTTGAAGTCATATTTTCTAGCAGCCTCAATAAACAGAGTTCTGGATTGGCACTTTAATAGTGGGAGAGGAGGTGGGTGTCCATTGAACAGGGCGGGTTGACAGTTCCGCTGAAGTACCTTCCCTGGATTTCTGGTGCTGGGTTACGAGATTTGAGAGGAATGACGGCCATGACTAGGGATACATTGAGGGTGTGGCACTCGGTCATGGACGCACTTTCCCTGTCAGGTCATATTAGTCCACTCACACCTATATTCTTCAATCCGGACTTTGCCCCATGTCTTCATAGGTGACGTTTCTTATGCTGGACGAGTGTGGAGGCTCTCCGGGTGAGTCAGACGCTTGTTCATGGCCGAGTCCCTAGGTTTGACGAGCAGATCATCTCTCCTGCCACTCCGCTGAACTGGCTGGAGTTCCTGCAGTTTTAATCCTTCCTGTTGTCTTCAGAGTACGGCTGTCGGGTCCGGAGGAATCCCACTACTTTGGAACAGGTTTTCGCTCAGGACGTTCCGCCGCGATATAGAATCTCTGTTTTGTATCGACTTCTCTTGGAGAACAAAGGCGAGGGGAAGCATCGATTCCAGACATTGTGGGAGAGGGACCTGGGAAGAGAGCTCTCTGAGGCCAAGTGGGAAAAGTGTTTTCTTTTTACGCATAACTTGGCGAACACCTGCGCGGCTCAGGGAAAAAAATTATAAACTCCTGACCAGGTGGTATTTATGCCCTGTGAACCTACACGCCATCTCTCTGTCGGCCTCAGAGACATGTTGGAGGTGTGAATTGGCCAGGGGCACCCTTCTACATTTTTGTGGGGTTGTCCTAAGATTCAAGAGTTCTGCTCACGAATATTTGATATCTACAACCTCATTACTGGTAGTCAGTTAGAGGGCGGCTCGGAGATAGCATTGCTATTCATTTACCCGAAATCGGTTACATTTCATAAGAAGGACATCCTCCAATTTTGCATGTCAGCAGCACGCACCTTGATTCCCAGGCTCTGGAAGTCCACCAAGGTACCATCTTATTTATTTATTTATTATTAGGTATTTATATAGCGCTATTAGGATACATAGCGCTGTACAAGTTACGGGGTAGACAAAGACAAGTGGTCGAAAAACGACGACAAATCGACAAAACAATCGTACGGGTACAATAGGGCCAGGGATCCTGTCCGCGAGGGCTCACAGTCTAGAGGGGCGGGGAGGGAGACAGTAGGAGGGGAGAGGTGAGATGGTGCAGTGGATTGGGTCTCAGTGTGTGTTGTAGGCTTGTAGGAAGAGGTGGGTCTTCAGGTTTTTCTTGAAGGTTCCCAGGGTAGGGGAGTGTCTGATATGGTGGGGGAGGGAGTTCCAGAGTCTGCTCGAAGCACGAGAGAAGTCTTGTGTGCGGTTGTGGGAGGTGGAAATGCGGGGGGTTGAGAGAAGGAGTTCCTGAGAGCAGCGCAGGTTGCGTGAGGGGAGGTAGCGGGAGACTAGGTCGGAGATGTAGGGAGGGGAAAGGTTGTGTATGGCCTTGTAGGTCAGGGTTAGGGTTTTGAAGCGAGATCGCTGGGGGATGGGGAGCCAGTGGAGGGCTCGGCGGAGGGGGGAGGCGGGCGAGCAACGGGGAGATAGGTGGATGAGTCGGGAAGCAGAGTTGAGGATGGTGCGGAGAGGTGCGAGTGAGGTGGCAGGGAGGCCGGTAAACAGGAGGTTGCAGTAGTCCAGGCGGGAGATGACGAGGTCGTGGACAAGTGTCTTGGCTGTGTTGTGGTCAAGGAAGGAGCGGATACGGGCAATGTTTTTTAATTGGAGTCGGCAGGTGGTGGCGAGGGCTTGGATGTGGGGCTTGAAGGAGAGGGAGGAGTTGAGGATTACCCCGAGGCACTTGGTGTGGGGGAGGGGTGAGAGTGTGCAGTCATTGACGGTGATAGATAGGTCAGGGAGCGGGGAGGGGTTGTTCGGGGGAAAGACGATAAATTCGGTCTTGTCCATGTTGAGTTTTAGGAAGCGGGTAGAAAAGAAGGATGCAATGGCGGATAGGCATGGAGGGATTTTGGATAAAAGGGAGGAGATATCAGGGCCAGACAGATAGAGTTGTGTATCGTCAGCGTAGAGGTGGTATTGGAGTCCATGTGACTCGATGAGATTGCCTAGGCCGAGGGTGTAGATGGAGAAGAGTAGTGGTCCCAGGACCGAGCCTTGGGGAACACCTACAGAGAGGGGGTGGGGCGAGGAGGAGGTGTGAGAGTGGGTGATGCTGAAGGTCCTGTCCGTTAGGTAGGAGGAGATCCAGGAGAGGGCGAGGTCAGTAATGCCAAGAGACTCAAGAATTTGGAGTAGGAGGGACTGGTCAACAGTGTCGAAGGCAGCAGAGAGGTCGAGGAGGATGAGGACGGAATAGTGTCGTTTGCTCTTGGCGATCAGAAGGTCGTTTGTGACTTTGGTTAGGGCTGTTTCGGTGGAGTGGTGAGGTCGGAAGCCGGATTGTAGGCGATCGAAGAGAGCACAGGAAGAGAGGTGGGAGGACAGATCGGAATAGACGTGTTGTTCAAGAAGTTTAGAGGCAAACGGGAGGAGAGAGATGGGGCGATAGTTGGAGACTGTTGTGGGGTCAAGGGATGTTTTTTTTAGGATGGGTGTGATTAGAGCATGTTTGAAGGGTGAGGGGAATGTGCCGGATTTGAGTGAAATGTTGAAGAGGTGTGTTAGAGCAGGGATGAGGACTGAGGTGAGGTTAGGGATGAGGTGGGAGGGGAGCGGATCAAGGGCACATGTGGTGAGGTGTGATCGTGCTAGAAGGGAGGAGAGGTGGTCCTCTGTCACGGGGGTGAAACTGCGTTTTGGTGAGGGGGGGTGGGCTAGAGGTGGGATGGGGCGAGGGGAGTGTGGGTCAAAGCTTTGTCTGAGTTTGTCAATTTTGTCTTTGAAGAAGGTGGCGAAGTCGTCGGCAGAGATGAGGGGTGAGGGAGGGGGAGCAGGGGGACGAAGTAAAGAGTTGAAGGTTTTGAAGAGTTGTTTGGGGTTGTGAGACAGAGCAGTAATTAGGGAGAAGTAGGCTTGTTTAGCGGAGTCAAGGGCAGTCTTGAAGGTATTAAGGGAACGCTTGTATAGGGCGAAGTGCTCTGCGGAGTGGGATTTCTTCCATTTCCGCTCGGCTGCCCTAGTCGTCCGTCTGAGTTTTTTGGTGAGGGTCGTGAGCCAGGGTTGTCGTTGTACTCGCGTTGTATTAAGTGTGAGGGGAGCAGCCTGGTCGAGGGCTGTGGTGAGAGTGGAGTTGTAAAGGGAGGCGGCAGAGTCGGCGTCTTGGGAAGAGGCCAAGTCTGAGAGGGGGAGGAGGAATTCTGAGAGTGAATGGAAGTCTATGAGCCTAAGGTTTCTGCGGGGGTGTCAGGAGAGGGGGTAGCGTGGTGGGGGGGAGAGGGATGAGAATGTCAGTAGGTTGTGGTCGGAGTGGGTGATGGTTGAGTGTGTGAGTTCGGTGAGGGAGCAGAGACGGGTGAAGACTAGGTCAAGTGTGTGGCCGCCAGTGTGCGTGGCGAAGGAGATCCATTGGGAGAGGCCGAAGGAGGAGGTGAGGGATAGGAGTCTGGAGGCAGCGGCTTTGGGGGTGTCGATGGGGATATTGAAGTCACCCATGACGATGGTGGGGATGCCGGAGGAGAGGAGGTGGAGGAGCCAGGTTGTGAAGTGGTCAAAGAAGGTAGAGGGGGATCCAGGGGGACGGTAGACAACGGCCAGTTGGAGGTTGCAGGGGGAGTAGACTTCTGTAGCTGATTGATATGCAGAAATGACGGACCTCTCCCGAATGGAGGAATTAGCTGCGGAAGCATCTGACTCCTTGGATAAATTCTCCCTTGTGTGGATTGAACGGATCCTTTTTAGGGACTCACCGAATTTTCATGCTATATTTCAGTGAGGCTTGTTGCCCTTTAGGGCCTGCTAATATGGAATAAGGCAGGACACAGAAACAAACCCCCCTCCCCCACCCTCGCATTCTCCCTGCTCATACCGTCCCCACTCTATTCATCTCCTCTCTATATTCTCCTTCGCTTTCCCCCTTCCTTCTCCTCTCTTCTCTCTTGTTTCCTTGATCCTGGACCTTACTTTTTCTCTTATTGTCTCTTTCTTCTTTCTTCAATATAAAAAGTCTTTTTCTATTACCAACTCTGGACCAAACCTTTGAATGCTAAGTTGATAGCCCCCGACTTTTCAGAGGCGGGGTTGTGGTCGTGGTACACATGGGTCCGTTAATTCGGTGACATTTTTAGAAGCTGCTGAGGATTGTACTCCACCTGTTCAAGGTGTTTAATTGTTGATACGTTCTTTGATTGATTAGAACTGGCTGTGAATGTATCGGATCTATGCTATGCTGTATTCTGCAGTATGCTTTTTTGTTTGTTTGGTTTTTTTCTTCTTTCCTAATAAAAAGAGATGGACTACAAACAATTAACGAACAAAACCCAAATTTCCGATTTTTCAGCAAAATTTCGAACATTGCCAAATTCGAGCCAGATTGGAAATTAGTGAACAAGTTTGCGCAAAGTTTGCTCATCTCTAGTCTGCAGCATAGAACCTTATAAACATGTCTTGCTTTTACAAGTTTACAAAAACTTGTTTGGATCGTGCATGTGGCATTACTCTTAAAAATATATAGAAACATAATTTTATTCAATTCTAATTCTAGGCTATGACTTTATAATAAAAATTAATATTTTACACAGTTGTTTTCTTTTTATAAAATATACCATCAGTTTGTGGTTGTGGCTTCATAAAATCATTTAGAGGTCTAGTAAAAGTTAATTTAGCGGCACTGTCATCTGCTGTAGCCTAATGGTTTTCCTAGCAAATGATTTAGACGGTTTCATGTTCTATACTAATTGTCTGTCTCATTTATCTTCAAATACACCATAATCCAGCTGTCATACTTTGTGCCGATGACGCCTGGGAACATTTTGCAACTGCAGGAATGGATTTATTATGAGCTGACTGAAAGGCACAATTCACGCAGGCCAAGGTACAACATAAATCTGTTACTACAACCCATATACATTTACAGTAATAGCTGTGTGATGCTAGGTGTTGTATTTCACTATTGAAAATAGATTTACAGAATTCAGCTTTAAAAAGCTTCAAAATAAATAGGATATATACAGTGTGCCTGGTGTTCATTGTTTTATCTGCTATATAGTGTATAGACATGAATGTTCAGAATTTAGAAAACAGAAGGATTCAAAAGTATGCTACAAAAAAAAAAAAATAAACTAATAAACCCCATGACAAAATGAGTCAAATGTGAACAGGTGCAAACTGCTGTGACTGCAATAATATACAAACTAGTGCACTCGTGTGCCTGCATGTATACTGTATTAGAGCATGGAATATATTATAGGGGTTATCTGGTCTAAAATAATAAGTCTCCAGTCACTCTGTGTGTGTGCTGTGCACTGCGGGATTTAACGGTTTCTAAACCGGGATAAGAGGTCACATGCAAATGTATTGAGCGAGGCTCCACCCATTGGACTACCATGCCAACTTATCAGATGCACCCACTAGATGGGATGCTGCCTCGGTCCATACACTTGTATAGAGCGAGGCCGTGCCCACTATTCGGGTTCTGGCTAGGTGTATGCATTTTGCAAAATCACAGTCACGTGAAATCAGTGAATCCTCAAAGTGCACAGTGCAAGTACTCGGAGGATTCCTAACTCTGCAGTCACATAGAGACTCCAAACTTATCATTTTGGACCAGACAACCCCTTTCAAAATTTTAAAGGAAAGGTCGGATACAGTGCTGATTAAAAATAGCTTAAAGGCCTTATTTAGACATCAGAATCCTGGACAAAGTGCTTCGGTGTCCGCGCTGCTGCTCCAAAGCCAAAGAAACACAGACACAGGAATGTCTGGTACAGCTACAGCCTTTATTTTCCTCCTACGCGTTTCGGAGCCTCCTCCCGAGCTCCTTCCTCAGGGAACATCCTCTTATTTTTTCTTTTATTTAAAAAGAAAAAAAAAAAAAAAAATCCTCCTCCCGAGCTCCTTCCTCAGGGAACATCACCATTACACTGAACAGTTACACTTTTATAAGAAAAAAGGCGCCAAAAACATGATGGAAATTACATCAGCAAAAAGGGAGGATCTACCCATGACGTCACAATGTTTACAAAACAAATTGCCGTGACAGCCGATGAGAGAGATATCAAGATAAGCATAGTGTGTGTATTAATCAAGTGCATAAATCACATATAATATAGATGGAAAAAAACAGAACAAAACTCACAGCCATATAAGAAAATGGGAGAAGAAAAAAAGAACAGAAAGGTTCTTGTGTGGAATCAAACCCACAGAAATAAAAAATGATGTGTGACCAATATTTATAGTCTCTCTGCCAGGTGTGCTATATGCCAGGGCATATTAAAACAAAGTATTATTGGACTCAAAATCCTCCAAACGATTATCCATTACATAAAATACATCTTAAAAGTGTATATAAAAGGAAAGGAAGAGTGTCTAAGATGTGCCTAAATAAAAAGAATAACTATCTTAGTATCATTTAAATATATGTATACAGAGCAGAAGGAAAATTGAAGAACAGAAAATAGGACTCGATCTAGGAAAATCGAGGTGGTAAATCTATATGTGTAAACATCAATGGTATATGTGTTGTGCTAAATTGTCTGTTCCCTGGGGAAGGAGCTCGGGAGGAGGCTCCGAAACGCGTAGGAGGAAAATAAAGGCTGTAGCTGTACCAGACATTCCTGTGTCTGTGTTTCTTTGGCTTTGGAGCAGCAGCGCAGACACCGAAGCACTTTTGTCCAAGATTCTGCATTACGACCACGGTCACCGTTGAGAGTGCGGTCCCTGCAGCAGCTGCCTGTACGCTATTCTACCAGTTGTGGGTTTCACAACTGACTAAGGTGAGCAATTCCACATCGACAAGTGAGAGTTTTTAATTGAGATAAGACCCTATATGCGCATTCTTTCTTTCACAGTTATTTAGACATCAGTGATTTTTCTCATGTGCAAAAAATGTGTCATCCAAGTTTGGTCAGGGAATCAATTTTTACCATCAAAGTTTTGTCAGTTTATTGGACACAAATAAATAATGGAGGTTTCTCAGGCTTCTCCTATCACACAGTCTGTTAAAATGAAATAGCACATTTATAGCATCGGAGTCCCCTCTGAATTTTTCATAAACTCATAGACTAAAGGCCCAGTTACATGCTGCAATATCGCTAACGATATCGTTGCAACGTCACTGGTTTTGTGACATTGCAGCAACCTCATAGCGAAGTCGCTGCGAGTGACATTTAGCAACAACCAGCGATCAGCTCGCTGATCGTTGGTAAATTGACAGGACCATTTTTTGATCGTTGGTCTCCTGCTGGGTGGCCAGCATCGGCATGTGTGACAGCAGGAAACCAACGATCAATGACCTCCCAGCGCCGCACAGTATGTGGTGGGAGGCTGGTAACCAGGGTAAACATTGGGTAACTAAGTGCAGTGCTGCGCTTAGTTACCCATTGTTTACCCTGGTTACCAGCATTCTCGCTGATCCTGATCGCTGGTGAGTCTGCTTGTGTGACAGCTCACCAACGATCAGATAACGATGTCCCAGCAACCCGATCGTCATTGTACTGACAACTTGACTTTGCGTTCAGGGCAGGAAGAGGTAGGCTCTGAGGGCGACGAGTGTGAGAACTCACAGGGTAATGATGAGGAGGTTGGAGATCCCACTTACTGTCAACTCACAGGCAGGCAGCTGATGAGCTCAGCAAAGGAGGTGGATGAGGATGCTAGTGAAGCGGTTAGGTTGCGGCTTCCTGGACAGAGATGGAGTCCTGGAAGTACGTGAACAACTGCGTCCTCAGCCACAACTCTGCCTCTGTGCAGAAGTCGTGGTGGCTCTGCAGGTCGCATGGGCACTAAGCCTTGCCTAGCCTGGGTCTTTTTCAGATTGCAAAGGATGACCCAACTCATGTGTGGCGCCCCTGCGATCAGGAGGCCACAAAGGGAACTGCAGCCAGGCAGGTAGGACTACAGTTGAACACCAACACCCTCACAGCCCACACAACCCACGTACAGTAGAGGGCAGCACCCAACCCGGAGCCTAGGAACTCTAAGCAGGCGAGGGGTGGTGGGTTTAGAGCAGTGGGTGGGCACACACGTAGTCAGGTGACAGACAGTAGAAATAGTGAAGGGGGAGGAGAAAGGAGTCAGTAGGCCGAGGTAGCCTGAGATGGAAAGACTGAATCACACGTCCTGCCAGTGTGGGTGTAGGAGCGCAGAATCTGAACAGAGCCAGTGCGAGCCGCAGAGAGAAAGCACGTCTGAAGCCAGCACCCCAGGAGTGTGAGGGAAGAGAGGGACAGTGACACTGGTCCTTAGAACTACAGCCGAGACGACCAGACTGCAGGCGGAGTAGCCCTCCTATGATACTGGAAGACACAGTAGAGAGAGCCTGGTAGAGCCTCACACGGGAGGACTGCTGGAGGCTGAGCTGAGTAGAGTGTCGGCTCTAGAGGGGACCGTAGTTTTACCCGGCATCCCCAGACAACTGACGGGGGACCACAGCTACACGTTAGGGTCCCTACCCTAAAGGACAGGCAGCTCAGTGACAACCAGGAGGACCCACAGGGGCCCGAGTCACCGCCATACTGTCTGTAGGCGCACACCAAGCGAACATAGAAACAGAGAGAGACAACAGCCCGGAAAGGACACAGAGACAGAGTGAGGGGTCACAGAGAGGAGAGACCTGGCTGCAGAGAGCAAAGGGAACCCGGAGGGGAGAGTGAGCCCGTGTACTGAGAACTGCACTAAGACTTGTAACCAACTGAGAACTGTACTGAACTGTAACTTGAACTGGCGAACTGGAGAAGTAAACACGGTGAACCCTGAATACAACTCTCTTGCCTGTCTCTGCCTGAATGCTAATCCCTTCATACAGGTTCGCAGCAGATTCCCACCTGCAGAGCCACAGCTTGCCGGCTCCATCGCTGAGGAAGTATTCCTGCAGCATTTGGACAGTAAGTGTACTGCATTCAGCACCAGGCCTGCACACTACATCATAGACTTTAATCATCACTGCCCCGGGGAACACAGTTCTGCCCATGGGAACTATTCTATCTACGCTGCTATTACATCATCCCCGGAGGTTCTGCAGCAGCGGCGGCCCCATCAGTGGCCGCACACAGTGGGTGGCGTCACGACTGACATTTCCCCTGTAAATACCCCTTATTATTGCCAGGGCCCGGGACACGGTCCGGACCAGGACCACCCGTGACTTCCCCCGTAGCAGACCCGGTCCGGTACCGAGTATCCCCGTCCCAGTGGGCTCGACACATGTTATCTGCCAAATTTGTCAAACAATAACTAAGTACAGGTCAAAAAATCTATAGTTTGAGTACTTCATGCATGAACCGTCACATGGACATGAAGTATAAGTCACAGTGGGAAGCTCACTGTGCTACAATGTGGCCTAGCGGGTCTGGCCAACCACCGTCTGCCCCATCAAGTGCATCTGCGGCCTCTTCATCCTCTGTGACTGTGGAGACAGCTGTCAGACAGGCTGTCGGATGCAGAACTTCCACCTATTTACCCGCAACAGCCAGTGTGATTGACAGATCATCAGCTGTTTTGGAAATGGAAACACCTGGTGGAGTTGAGCGCTGTCACACATCGATAGCACCACCTTTTCATGAATGCGACGTAATAACTCCACCTGCACTTCCCTCACAGACCAGCAGTTTGTCTGGGACTACTCAACCCTGTCTCAGCACAGCAGCCAGCCCTCGGTCCCTCAGATGTGGACAAGTAAAAGACCATTTCCTCATACCCATGCCAAAGCTAAGATATTGAATTTCACCATCTGCAAGCTGTTGCCAACAGAAATGCGGCTTTACCGTCTGGTGGAAACAGCGGATTTTCGAGACCTTATGGCCGTCACAGTCCCTCAGCAGCAGATGCCCAGTTGCCACTACTTCTCAAAGAAAGCTGTGCCTGCGCTACCCCAGCATGTCGCACACAACATCACGGCTTCCTTGAGAGACTATGTGACTGGGTGCTTTTCACCACTGACACTTGGAAGAGTAAGTATGGACAGGGGCGTTACATGTCGCTGACTGGGCACTGAGTGACTATGGTGAGAGCAGGTGAAGGGGCTGTTGTACAAGTCTTGCCATCCCCATGGGTTGCGCGTCAAACATCTGTATCTAGGAGTTCCTCCACTGCGTCTGCCTCCTCCACCTCTTCTAAGTCCTCCACCTCCGCCCAAAGCCTGTCTGGTAATGTGACACGCGTTCAAACTGCTCTGACGGAATCCAGCACACCTCCATACTATGCTGGCAGCAGGGCTCAATGCCGTCAGGCGGTGTTTACATTAAAATGTCTGGGAAATGTGAGTCACACAACTAAGGAGTTGTGGTCAGATCTGGAGACAGAGTTTAATGAATGGTTGTCTCCACTGAACCTGCAGCCAGGTAATGCCGTGTGCGACAATGCTGCAAACCTGGGCACAGCCCTTCGCCGGGGCAAGGTGACACACATGCCTTGTATGGCTCACGTCTTGAACCTAGTGGTCCAGCAGTTTCTAGCGCATTTTCCCGGTCTAGATGCGCTTCTGCACAGGGCACGGTCGCTGTGTGCTCACTTCCGCCGTTCACATCCCACAGCTCAATGACTTGCATCTCTACAGAAGTCGTTCGGTCTGCTGGTTCACACCGACTGAAATGCGATGTGCCGACATGATGGAATTCCACTCTGCACATGTTGCAGTGCCTGTGGCAGCAGCGACAAGCCCTGGTGCAGTATGTTATGATATATAGCCTGGGCAAATCACGCTGCTGGAGTGGTCTCAGATCAAAGACCTCTGCACCCTTCTGCAGACTTTTGAAATGGCTACTAAAATGTTTAGCGCTGACAATGCCACTATCAGCATGACCATTACGGTCAACTACATGCTGGAGCATACTTTAACCGGTATTCGGAGTCAGGTGGTGGGCCAAGAAGAAGGGGAGGAGGTACAGGAGGAGTTTTATGCGGAAGGGATAACAAGATCTCAAAGGTCCAGATGATCGGCAGCACCAAGGCAGCTGACAAGGGAGGGTGGGCGAGAGGGATTAACGAGGGTGCATGGTAGCAGCCAAACTGTTGATGAAGGTGCAGGAGCCGAGGAAGAAATGGAGTACGAAGAGGCAATGGGCATGGAAGACTCAGCAGACGAGGGAGATCTGGATCACATTTCTGTTGTGCAAGGTTGGGGGGAGAGGGCACTGGAAGGAAGCATGAATATTACATTACCTCACCCAGGGCCGGCGTCAGCACCCGGCGTACCCGGGCAAGTGCCGGGGCCCGACTGCTTGGAGGGGGCCCACCGGGCCCCTGAGGGCTAGGGTCACACTTGTGTTGTGACCCTAGCCTGACGCAAGTATTGTCTGCTGCAGCGCAGAGCGTTTAACGCTATGCGCTGCCAGCAACTGAGCCCATAGAAACCCGATGTTTACATTGACAACCAGTGGTTGTCAAGGTAAACGTCGGCTTTCTATGGGCTGCCTCCAGCGCATAGCATTAAACGCTATGCGCTGCAACATACAATACTTGCATAAGGCTAGGGTCACAATGCAAGTGTGACCCTAGCCTCAGGGGCCCCTGAGCACTGCCCCCACAGCCAAAGCCATATCCAGGGGGCAGCTGGGGGGTCATTTTCAGGCTCCTGCAGCACCGGAGGTCTCCCTCCTCCCCCTCCACGGGAGCCGACAGAGCTGCACACTCTGGGCTCAGGCTGACGGGACCTGTGATGATGTCAATGGATGGGGAGGAGTCAGGGGTCTCATGATCAGCTCCTCAGTGTATCCAGGACTGTGCTGGCCACCATGAATGATGCTCAAATAAGGTGAAGTTTGTGTGTGGTCAGGAGGCATTTACAGTGTGAATGTAGCAGAGGTGAGTGTGTACTAGGTGTATGGCAATTAGGTGAAGGTTATGTGTGGGGTCAGGAGGGATTTACAGTGTGAATGTAGCAGAGGTGAGTGTGTACTAGGTGTATGGCAATTAGGTGAAGGTTATGTGTGGGGTCAGGAGGGATTTACAGTGTGAATGTAGCAGAGGCGAGTGTGTACTAGGTGCATGGAGCGGAGCCGTGTGTGTACGAGGTGTATGGAGCGGAGCCGAGTGGGTACTAGGTGTACGGAGCAGAGCCGTGTGTGTATGAGGTGTACGGAGCAGAGCCGTGTGTGTACGAGGTGTACGGAGCAGAGCCGTGTGTGTACGAGGTGTACGGAGCAGAGCCATGTGTGTACGAGGTGTACGGAGCAGAGCCATGTGTGTACGAGGTGTACGGAGCAGAGCCATGTGTGTACGAGGTGTACGGAGCAGAGCCATGTGTGTACGAGGTGTACTGAGCAGAGCCGCGTGCGTACGAGGTGTACGGAGCAGAGCCGTGTGTGTACGAGGTGTACGGAGCAGAGCCGTGTGTGTACGAGGTGTACGGAGCAGAGCCGTGTGTGTACGAGGTGTACGGAGCAGAGCCAAGTGCGTACGAGGTGTACGGAGCAGAGCCAAGTGCGTACGAGGTGTTCGGAGCAGAGCCGAGTGCGTACGAGGTGTACGGAGCAGAGCCGCGTGCGTACGAGGTGTACGGAGCAGAGCCGCGTGCGTACGAGGTGTACGGAGCAGAGCAGCGTGCGTACGAGGTGTACGGAGCAGAGCCGCGTGCGTACGAGGTGTACGGAGCAGAGCCGCGTGCGTACGAGGTGTACGGAGCAGAGCCGCGTGCGTACGAGGTGTACAGAGCAGAGCCGCGTGCATACGAGGTGTACGGAGCAGAGCCGCGTGCGTACGAGGTGTACGGAGCAGAGCCGCGTGCGTACGAGGTGTACGGAGCAGAGCCGCGTGCGTACGAGGTGTACAGAGCAGAGCCGCGTGCGTACGAGGTGTACGGAGCAGAGCCGTGTGTGTATGAGGTGTACGAAGCAGAGCCGCGTGTGTACGAAGTATGTGTACCAGTGGTAGCCCCCCGCGGATTCCGCTCCTATAGTCCCAGCCACCTTTGCCAGCAGCATTCTTCTCCAGAGTCTCTTCTGCCGCTGTCTGCATTCTGCAGCTCAGCATGGAGGGGCACGATGTCATCACTGTGCTGATATGTGCAGAGCGACCGGAGCGGCAAGAAGAAAGGTGAGGAGAAAGAGAGATCTGGACGGCCAGACACTCCGCTTGGCTGCGGTGCCACCATATGGCAGTGCGTCTCCATTGAGCTGCTTGCATTATTTGTGTGCTTGAGAATGCTTGCGTATATACCAAGCATCCTCAGACGCACAAAAATGCAACATTTTGCATTTGAAGGGTATTTTTAAAAAGCGCAAGAGAATGCAAACGCATTTTAGCCCGCTCCTAACAATGTGTAATATACTCACTGTCAGGAACAGCTCTTGCTGGTTTCAGCAGTCACTGTTCCTGTAAGGCTGCCTTCACATAGGAGTTTTTTTAAAAATGTGGCAATTGCGGTAAAAAAAAACCCGCATCTGCCGCATTTTCCGCCTAGCGGCTGCACTTGCTACACGTTTGCGGCAAGCCCCATGCATTGTCTATGGGGCTTACGGTAAGTGTGCGGCAATATATATATTATACTGTATATACTCGTGTATAAGCCGACTTTTTCAGCCCAAAAATTGGGCTGAAAAGTCTACCCCTCGGCTTATACACGAGTCATATACCGAATGTATGGGTGGGGGCAGCTCTGGGGGGGTGTCGGGGGCTGGAGCGGGCTAGCTGCAGGATGCAGAGGGATGCAGAGAGAGCGTGGAGATCTCCTGCTCCCGCTCATTTAATATGCACTGCCGCTGTCCATCACCTTGGTGCTGAAACAGCACCAAGTTATGGACAGAGGAGCAGGCATACTATCTGCAGTCACCTCTGGCATCCAGGCTATGCTGTACCCTCCCCTGTCCCCCGTCACTCTTTATGCCCCCCAGCTGGCACACACACAGCCCCCCTGCATCCAGAATATGCCCCCCGTCATTCTTCATGCCTCCCCAGCTGTCACACATAGCCCCCACATCAAGAATATGCCTGCCCCCCCCTGTCACTGTATATGCCCGGGAGCCGGCGTGCACATAGCCCCCACATCAAGAATATGCCTGCCCCCCCTGTCACTGTATATGCCCGGGAGCCGGCGTGCACATAGCCCCCACATCAAGAATATGTCTGCCCCCCCCCCCCCGTCACTGCATATGCCCGGGAGCCGGCGCGCACATTTAAAACAACATACTGTTAACTCACCCTCCAATGCGCGGTCCTTGCTCACAGCTCCTCCGTTGCTCTTCCTGTTTCCCGGCCATCAAATCATGTGACCGGGTATTACTGTGCGCCCGGTTACATGATTTGATGGCCGGGAAACAGGAAGAGCAACAGAGGAGCTGTGAGCAAGGACCGCGCATTGGAGGGTGAGTTAACAGTATGTTGTTTTAAATGTGCGCGCCGGCTCCCGGGCATATGCAGTGACGGGGGAAGGCAGACATATTCTTGATGTGGGGGCTATGTGCACGCCGGCTCCCTGGCATATACAGTGACAGGAGGGGGCAGGCATATTCTTGATGTGGGGGCTATGTGCACGCCGGCTCCCTGGCATATACAGTGACAGGGGGGGGCAGGCATATTCTTGATGTGGGGGCTATGTGCACGCCGGCTCCCTGGCATATACAGTGACAGGGGGGGCAGGCATATTCTTGATGTGGGGGCTATGTGCACGCCAGATCCGGGGCATATACAGTGACAGGGGGGGCAGGCATATTCTTGATGTGGGGGCTATGTGCACGCCAGCTGAGGAGACATAAAGAATGATGGGGGCGCATATTCTTAATGCAGGGGGGGCTATGTGTGTGACAGCTGGGGAGGCATGAAGAATGACGGGGGGGGGGCATATTCTGGATGCAGGGGGGCTATGTGTGTACCAGCTGTGCTGGGAGCTAAATACACTGTGCTGAGGGCTGTATACACTGTGCTGAGGGCTGTATACACTGTGCTGAGGGCTGTATACCTGTGCTGAGGGCTGTATACCACACTGCTGGAGGCTGCATACCAGTGCTGGGGGCTGTATACCACACTGCTGAGGGCTGTATACCTGTGCTGAGGGCTGTATACCACACTGCTGGAGGCTGTATACCTGTGCTGAGGGCTGTATACCACACTGCTGGGGGCTGTATACCTGTGCTGAAGGCTGTATACCACACTGCTGGGGGCTGTATACCTGTGCTGGAGTCCACCCTCGGCTTATACGCGAGTCAATACGTTTTCCCAGTTTTTGGGGGCAAAAGTAGGGGGGTCGGCTTATACACGGGTCGGCTTATACACGAGTATATACGGAAATATATATATATATATATATATATATAAAAATATATATTGTCCACGATATGTACTTAAAGGGGGCCCACTGAGACCTTTTCGCCCGGGGCCCACAGAAGCCTGGAGCCGGCCCTGACCTCGCCGCCATCAACACAACAAGGACTTGGTCCTCCTTGATGCGCAAGACACATGAGCGCCTTGCCTTCTTGCTGCACTACCTGCAACATGATCCTCGGATTGTTAGAATCCGAAGTAATGCCGACTACTGGGTTGCCTAGATCCCCGGTAAAAGAGTAAATTTGGCCAAATGATTCCTGCCCTGGAAAGGGATTCATGCATGCAGGAGTATCAACAGAAACTTATACTTAATCTTAGATCTGCTTTTCCCCAAAACCCCAGTGGAGCACATAGTGAATATCGCAGTTCTAACTTTCCAACCCTGGGAACGTCGAGTCGTCATCATCACTCAAACGTTAACAGTAACAATCTATCTGGTAACAGCAATTTCGTGGAATCGTTTCACCAATTTTTTCACCACCCTTTGCAATGCCAGAAGAGAGAACAAGTCTGACACATAGTGAACGCCTAGAGAGGATGGTATAGGAGTATCTACAGCTCAATATCAATGCCATGACTGTGGAACTGGACCCTTGTGCATTTTGGGCTTCCAAACTGGAAAAATGGCCTGAGCTTGCCACTCATGCCTAGGAGATTTTGTCGTGCCCCACAACCAGCGTTCTCTCTGAATGTGTCTTCAGCACTGCTGGTAGTGTGCTTATGGAAAAGCGCACTCGTCTGTCCAATGACAGCGTAGACAGACTAACGTTTATCAAAATTAACAAGTCATGGATTCGCAATGACTTTGCCACCCCTGTGTCAGCCTGGGGAGACTGAACGGTTATGTACTTTACAATGTGCTGCATTAAACTCCACATTTCCATATTTCTTCTCTGGGGCAATTGATGCCACTTAAGTGGTGGCTGTTCCTAATTTTATAAAAAAAAAAAAAAAAAAAAGTGGAGACAGTTGTTGGGGTCTCCTTGCTGTTGTTTGTTGCTTGACTTGAGTAGAGCCCTCTGAGCTCAATACCTATCCTTGACACTTCTGCCCCTGTTTCTGAATATTCAACCTTTTTGTCCATCGAACCATTGATGAACAAATTAGCTGTATTCATATCCACAAATTTTGGGTGCTTAATAGCATTGTTTGGTCAATCTCCCCTGTCTACTAGACCTAATCAAGTCTTTTACCTACCTCTCTTATTTCCTGTAGTAATCCACAAAACTGATAGTGGTCCCATCTGTGCGTAGCGGTGCATATCATATCATTGCGGGGCATAACTTTGATGGGAATGCTTGCAAGAGCTTTGAATTTATGTGGCCCTCTAGGCCCAAACAGATCTCTGACCTACCTCTCCATTATTTCCTGTAGTATTCCACAAAACTAATGGTGGTCTCACCTGTGTGTGGCGGTCCATATCATTAATGGGAACGCTTGCAAGAGCTTTGCATTTATGTGGCCCTCTAGGCCCAAACAAGTCTCTGACCTACCTCTCCATTATTTCCTGTAGTATTCCACAAAACTAATGGTGGTCTCACCTGTGTGTAGCGGGTCCTATCATTAATGGGAACGCTTGCATGAGCTTTGAATTTATCTGGCACACTAGACCCAAACAGGTCACTTACCTACCCCTCTTATTTCCTGTAGTAATCCATGAAACTGATACATAACATGGGTAAGTGACATAACTTTTGTCAGGGACTGTAGGCCTAAGCAGGTCTCTGACCTACCTCTCTGTTATTTTCGGTAGTAATGCACAAACCTGATAGTGGTCCCACCTTTGTGTGGTGGGGCATAACTTTGATGGGAACGCTTGCACGAGCTTGGAGTTTATCTGGCCTACTAGGCCCAAACAGGTCTCTGACCTTCCTATTATTTCCTGTAATATTCCACAAAACTGATGGTGGTCCCACCTATGTGTGGCGGGGCATAACATTGACTGGAGCGCTTGCATGAGCTTCAAGGGGATCCGGCCCACTAGGCCTATTCAGGTCACTGACCTACTTCTCTACTTTTTACTGTAATACTCCACAAAACTTATAGTTGCTGAGCAATGTTTAACCTTGCAATGCTAGGCCAGGTGCTGTTCCAGACCCTGAGCCATGCATGCAGGCTGGGCCATTCAGCAATTTTTGGTCTGGGACAATTGATGCCATTTTGCTGTAGGTGTGACTCCTAGAAAACAGCGAGGATTCTTGTTGGCGTCCCCTTGCTATGTTTTACATGATTTAAGAAGGGTGTGACATGCCCATACCTGTGTCTCATCCTCCTTTTACTCCTCCACCTCTTTTTACTTAATGTAGAAAACTAATGCCACTTTTCCCCTGACTATTTGTACTGTGTTTGGATTGTTGTCACTTTTTCTGGTGTTTGTTGTCCATTCTGAGTAGTTTGGCAGCTTTTGGAGACCTTTGAAGGTGTTTTCTATGTGTTTGCTGTAGCCTGCCATTGATTGCAATGGGGTTCGCTGTGTTGGACGATGAACAAATCACTAATTCGATGAATCAAACAGAATTCGAACATTGAGGTGGTGGTTCATCACTAGTCTCTGTGACTCCAAACTTATGAATTCTCACATTGTACACTCTGTGCACTGTGAGGATTCACCAGTGTCAGGGTCTTGGACTTTGTTCTTAGAGCTTTCTGCATGCAGGTCCTTTTTGACAACATATACAACCCCTGGCAAAAATTATGGAATCACATGGCTCGGAGGATGTTAATTCAGTTGTTTAATGTTGTTGTAAAAAAAGCAGATCACAGACATGGCACAAAACTAAAGAAGGTAAAGGTAAAGAAACACTAAAAGAAATCAAGATAAAAAAATGTGGTAGTCAGTAAGGGTATTTTTTTTCAGACCAATCAGAGGGAAAAAATTATGAAATCACTCAATTCTGAGGAAAAAAGTATGGAATCATGAAAAACAAACACACAAAAGAACACTCCAATACATCACTAGTATTTTGTTGCACCACCTCTGGCTTTAATAACAGCTTGCAGTCTCTGATGGTACCTTTACACGCCGCGACGGCAGGCTGGATACAGCCCGCTACAGGCTACAAATGTAGCTTGTAGCGTCAATGTAGCCCGTCGTAGCTGCGTCTGAAGACGCGACGCTACAGCCGGCGACAGATACATCTGTTTATGGGCTCTGCTCGAAAACTGATGGCTACATCGCCGATGGTAGCGAGCTGTATCGGCGTGTAAAGAAGCAACGGAAGGGAACTCCGGACACCCGGGGCAGTAGCTGCAATGTAGCGTGTCCCAGGCTCCGGGTTACCACGCCCCATCACCGATCATTGGAGGAAGCTCCTGCATGACGATTGGTAGTCGCTGCCTAGGGCGGCATATTTAAGGAGCTGACCAGTCACACTACACAATCGCTCGAGCGTGCTGTATTTCTCAGCCTCCTGCGATGCCTGGCCAATCATGATGATATTGCGCTGTCCTATCAGCGTACGGACGGCTCGTAATCCACGATTGTGGCACGCCTATGTGCTGTCCCTGCTGTACCAGGTCCGCCCATAGTAGCTTATTGTAGCGCTGTGTAAACGTGGTACGCTAAGCTACAGCTGGCTACTTGACACACCCGGCGATGTAGCTAGCTACAGATGTAGCGTGGCGTAGCGCACCTTATGGCGGCGTGTAAAGAGGGTGCGTTGACCGTTTGTAGCCGTTTGAGCGTGCTCGTGCACGTGAAGTAGCGCGATGTATCCAGCCTGCCGTCGCGGCGTGTAAAGGTACCATGAGGCATGGACTTAATGAGTGAGAAACAGTACTCTTCCTCAATCTGGCTCCAACTTTCTCTGATTGCTGTTGCCAGATCAGCTTTGCAGGTTGGAGCCTTGTCATAGACCATTTTCTTCAACTTCAACCAAAGATTTTCAATTGGATTGAGATCTGGACTATTTGCAGACCATGACATTGACCTTATGTGTCTTTTTTTAAGGAATGTTTTCACAGTTTTTGCTCTATGTTAGGATGAATTATCATCTTTAAAATTATTTAATCATCCCCAAACATCCTTTCAATTGATAGGATAAGAAAACTGTCCAAAATATCAATGTAAACTTGGACATTTATGGAAGATGTAATGACAGCCATCTCTCCAGTGCCTTTACCTGACATGCAGCCCTATATCATCAATGACTGTGGAAATTTGCATGTTCTCTTCATGTAGTCATTTTTATAAATCTCATTGGAACGGAACCAAACAAAAGTTCCAGTATCACCAACTTGCCAATGCAGATTCGCGATTCATCCCTGAATATGACTTTCATCTGTGACGACCACCTGCTGTGAGGCCAAGGCAGCACCCCGAGACCCTTTACAGGTCTGGAATTATAGCGGAGCCCAGGAGGTAGTTGCCTAAGATGAGCAGCGGACCGGAGCAGGAAGGTCGCCAGGAAGGGAATAAAAACCAGGATCCAAAAATGTAGTCAGGAGTCCGAGTCAAACCAGGAGGGCAGCTAAGGTACCAAATTGTCAAGCTGAAGCAGGATCAAAAATCCAGGCAAAGATCAGTCAAAACCAAACACACATTAGATCACTGGGGAACCAAGACTATATCTGGTGGCCTGCAAGAGAGGCTCTAAGGTATTTGAAGGGCGCGGTCACCTCCTATAGGCTAGAGCTCACAGCCTAATGATCTCATCAGGACTGTCCCTAGAACCAGGCCAGACGGTGATGCATGACTGGCATCAACCACCCTACGTCTGACAGAAGAACGAAGGCTGCGCCTATCAGACACCTCTGCAGTACCCTCTCTTCTGCAACCAACATCATCCACAGGAGAAATACGGCGGCGCCCCTTGACAGAGGCAGACGTCGAAGCAGCAGGTCCATTTGAGGACATGGCCCTCCTATCACCGGCACCATCAGCCAAAGGAATCAGGCGCCTCCCAGCGGCCGAGGTAGGAACACCAGCCACCGAGTCCAACGGTGACATGACATCATCCAGTCCTCCACAGTCCACGATTGCTTTTTCTTAGCCCATTGTAACCTTGTTTTTTTCTGTTTAGGTGTCAATGATGGCTTATGTTTAGCTTTTCTGTATGTAAATCCCATTTCCTTTAGGTGGTTTCTTACAATTTAGTCACAGACATTGACTCCAATTTCCTCCCATTCGATACTCATTTGTTTTGTGCATTTCCTGTTTGTTTTGGAGACATATTGCTTTAAGTTTCCGGTCTTGACGCTTTGATGTCTTCCTTGGTTTACCAGTATGTTTGCCTTTAATAACCTTCCCATGTTGTTTGTATTTGGTCCAGATTTTAGACACAACTGACTGTGAACAACCAACATCTTTTGCAACATTGCATGATGATTTACCCTCTTTTAAGAGTTTGATAATCCTCTCCTTTGTTTCAATTGACATCTCTCGTGTTGGAGCCATGATTCATGTCAGTCCACTTGGTGCAAGCAGCTCTCCAAGGTGTGATCACTCCTTTTTAGATGCAGACTAACGAGCAGATCTAATTTGATGCAGGTGTTAGTTTTGGGAATGAAAATTTACAAGGTGATTCTATAATTTTTTCCTCAGAATTGAGTGATTCCATAATTTTTTCCCTCTGCTTGGTCTTAAAAAAGTACCTTGAACGACTTCCGGTTCCGGCGCCTCCATGCAGAGCCGATACAGGAGACGCTCCGGGACCCAGGGCAGAATAAACCACCCAAATAGCACCGTAACCTGCCGTAATCCGACATAGGAGACCGCGGAGGACACATGAAACCGACGGCACTAGATCGGTTCGTGTCTCGCGGCGGAGACAAGGTCGGAGACAAGCAGGTGGGAAGACCCGCTCCAGCAGCAGGGCCAACAATGGCGGCACCCGGCGCGGCCCTAAAGGAGAGACAGGAAGAGGAAAAGACGGCAGGAGAAACCATCCATACCCCAGAACTGATGGCAGAAGCAGGTACTGAGGGAGATGAGAGCCAGAGCGAGGGGGAGGCTAGTATGGATGGAGAGGATGGAGGGAGATTTGGAGAACAGAGGGAAGAACCGGGAGGAAAGATGGCGCGCATACTTCCTGATTGCCCCTCACATAAGCGAGACCTTAACAACATGACGGTCCCAAATGTGCTGCCTGCCATTAATTACAAGCAACTAGCAAAGGAAATGGCGACATACATGGCAGAGGAATTTCGCCAAGCAATGACGGAGATGATCCGTTCAACTACAGAAGGGATGCAGACAAAATTGAGCAGCCATGATCAGAGATTAAGTGAAACAGAGGAACGTCTGGCAACCGCAGAGGAGCGTATACTGGATTTAGAACAACAATTAGACGAGCTGCACAAAAACTCTTCATATGCCCTAAATAAACTAGACGACTTGGAAAATCGAAGTCGCAGATGTAACCTTAAGCTAGTTGGCCTCCCTGAAACAATCTCTCCTAATCAACTAATAGACATATTTGAAGTAGACCTACCGAAAACTCTAGGTCTCACACACCCCTGCCCTACTGAGAGGACACACAGAATTGGGCCACCAAGAGACATGGTATCAGAGGAGACAAGACCCGTGGGCACATCGCAAAAAAGACAAGGAGGAGAGGCAACTAAACCTAGACATTCCATAGCAAAATACCTGAATGATCGGGACAAGGAGGAGATTTTGAGAGCGTACAAAGCAAGCCGCATCCCCCTGCGTATACGTGGACACAAAGTGCTCCTTTACCAGGACTACTCAGCGGAAGTTATGAGGAAACGCAAGGGATTCAGTGAGGTATGCACGTTACTCTGCAAGAAAAACGTGAGATTTCAGATGCTATTCCCAGCCACTCTAAGATTCAGAGCACCGGGAGGAGAAACAAAGTCCTTCCAGTCACCCAAAGAAGCCATGGATTTTGTGCAACGACAACGTACGCCCCCCCTCAGTTCAACCCCGTCCTCCCCAGACACTAGAAATGCGCTAAACAGCCTGTTGACAGAACCGGGAGAAGGAGACCCGCAGCGTCCCTACCATCTACGCTCGGGAGTAGGCACGGGAGCGGCAACACCAGACCGGCAACCACCGAACAATCAAAGACAGCAAAAATCGAGTTGGTCAAGGAAGAAATCTGGCACAACCAAAAAAGACGGTCAAGTGATGAGATATAACTGACAGCACACCTAACTAACTAGCCATATTCCCAAGGAACTATGCCAACACATACTGGATACTATTCTCGAACTGAATTTAACGACCCACTTTGATGGAATGTACGATACATCGATTGACTGATTGACTTATGTAATGAAGACCGTTACCAGGCCATAAGACCTGACGCCTTAAGGCATGACTGTTGATGTACACAGCCACACCAGAAATTTACCTATTGGAGGGAGCGGCTGATCGCGGAGACGAACTGGAGGCAACATACAACATATGAGTGAGGAAAGAGGAAACAATGTCCTGAACATGTGGGCTTAAGGCGGGAGAGGATGGGGAATGTAAGGGGTGGGAGAGAGAAGTAAAGGAATGTATATATTTCGAAGGGTCGTGCTTACCTCCTGCTTTTCTTCCCGATGTCTCCTAGTCAACCACACACAGCTTACAACTGAACCAAACGGCGGAATACAAATACTGATGTATTCATTTGCCCTGGATCCCTTGGGGAGCCAGAGGAGACAAAAGTGGAGGAAAAAAGAGAAGTGAGCACAATGGAAAAAGGGTGGGAATATACAGGGTTGGGAGGGGAAAGGGATATTATAGATGTCTTTGAAGGCTTTTTGAAATACTGCGATTCTGTTACTAATGTACGATTGTATCTCGCAGGAACATGCATAAGAGGGAAAAAATGTAAGATAACGTCACGCGACAAGAAAATTGAGGTATCATGGTTTCACTTCCACACCATAGGTAAACTTTACTACCCATCACTAAAGATTAGAACACCATCATGGTCAGGTGGGTAACTTGGAAAGTCAAAGGGATGCGCTCCCCAGCAAAGCGCACGATGATATTGAGACACCTCAAACGATTGAAAGTAGATGTGGCGCTACTCCAGGAAACCCACCTGACCAAGGAAGACTTCTTCCGTCTAAAAAAGATGTGGGTAGGTGAGATATATGGCTCGGGGGCAGTCAATCGGAAAGCAGGGGTTTTAACTTTGATAAATAAATCCTTGGCACATGAAGTTATGACACATGAGGCAGACGATGAAGGGAGACTGAGCCACCTAGTCTTACAATTGCAAAACGATATACTAAGTGTTTATAATATATATGCCCCAAACACAGCCCAACGGACTTTCTTTAATAACATTCGACAGCGTCTTCTGACCGACAAGGAACCTGTTAAACTAATAGGGGGTGACTTTAATATGGTTTTTAATGAGCTAGAAGACAGACGAGGGACTCAGACACGAACCTCGCAGCGAAAAGATGGAAATGGGCAGCAGAGCTTCTTGACAGAGCTATCAGTTAATTGCATAGTACCCGATGCTTGGCGCTCCTTACATTCGCTCGGCAGAGAATATACGCATTACTCGCATGTACATAATACATGGTCGCGATTAGACACATTCTTGACCTCCCCGCGCCTACTCCAGAGGGTGATGGAAATCAATATAGAAACGATGGTTATTTCAGACCATAGCCCAGTACTCCTGGAAATCAGTGATTCTTATCCAAAAGGAAGGGATATACTGTGGCGGTTTCCAGACTCATTGGCACGTGAAGAAAATTTCGTGACAATGATGACGGAATGGTGGCAACGATACTCTAGAGATAACGAGATCCACCGCTCAGATCCCCCTCTGTTTTGGGAAGCGGGGAAGGCGGTAATGCGAGGCCATATTATGGCGCACGAAATAAAACGCAAGAAATTCATAGGAGATCAATATAGCAAAGCCAGCTCAGCAGCTAGAGAAGCATACTGTCTTTACCAGGAGGTAGACACGGCTGACAATAAGAAATCTTGGCAACAGGCGAAAAAAGATTTTGATGAGTGGGCAGCCAGACGCGAGGCCTTATACAAAACACAAATGGATCTTAAACTCCACAAATTTGGAGACAAGGCCGGACGTCTGCTGGCCAATCTGGCGAGGGAGAAAAGACCCCAGACACATGTCCTTAAAATACGTGACAGACACGGAACAATCAGAAATAATCCCAAAGAGGTGGTCCAGACGTTGGGAAAATACTATGCAAAACTGTATTTAGACCAAGATTCTGAAGATAATGACGAGGGGGGTGCTGCTTGGCTAGACTCGCTTCCCTTGCCAAAACTAACCGATGATAACTTACTATTCCTCCATAGCCCTGTCACAAAAGAAGAGGTTGAGGGAGCAATAGGAAGACTGAGTGCAAACAAGGCGCCCGGCCCTGATGGTTTCAACGGAGCATATTTTAAAGCCATGAAAGACCAGATCGCCCCGATACTTACCGACCTATATAATGGATTCCTACGAGGAACTCAAATACCCGAGGCCATGAACATGGCATACATTAAATTAATTCCCAAACCAGGAAAAGACACCCTAGACCCATCGGGATATCGACCAATATCATTAATTAACCAAGACTTAAAATTAATGTCAAAAGTAATGGCTGACCGCTTAGCCTCAATTTTGCCGAATCTCATTCCCGCTCACCAAGCAGGCTTCATAAAAGGCAGATCCACTACAACGAACATACGCAAAGCAATGCTGATAATGGACGTAGTGAGGGGGAGGGAGAGAGACGAGAAAGGTTATCCAGCCATAATCACATTAGATGCCGAAAAGGCTTTTGACAATGTACGATGGGCATGGCTGGATAAAGTCTTCAAAACATACAACCTCACGGGGAACTTTAGGACGTATCTTGGGGCCCTATATAACAACCCGAAAGCTAAGGTGAGCATACCGGGATTCCTATCAGATGCCATTAGCCTTAATAAAGGAACTAGACAGGGTTGCCCACTCTCGCCCCTATTATTCAATATGGCAATTGAACCACTGGCAATGTACCTAGAACACCATAAGGTGTTCAGGGGCATCATGGTGGGGTCAAAAGAGGTACGACTGGCGATGTTTGCCGACGATGTTATCCTCTTCTTAAACGACCCAGACAAAGAACTCAAAAAAGCCCTCACAGAAATAGAAAGATTGGGCAGCTCTTCAGGTTTCACACTCAACAAAAACAAATGCGAAATAATGTTCCTTCAGAAAACACCCCCCCTGCTGACAGGAAATCAATATGAAAATATACAGGTAGCGAAAGATAAGATAAGATACCTAGGAATCCTACTGGCCAGATCACCTGCGCAAATTTATAAATACAACTTTGCTCCAATAATTGAAAAGATTGAAAAGGAATTACTGAGATGGAAAGACTTACCCTTGTCTCTGTTAGGTCGGGCGCACTTGATTAAAATGATCAGTTTTCCGAGGCTCCTCTACCCGCTCCAAACAATTCCCCTATTATTGAAGCACGCAGATGTCAAGCGGCTCAATAAAGCATTTTCAAAATTTTTATGGAGAGGTGGGAGAGCGAGGATAGCAATGCAGACTCTTCTACAGACAAAAGACATGGGTGGACTAGGACTACCAGATGTAAGGGGCTATAACCTCGCCTGTATGGCCAGACATGTAGCAGACTGGTTACACAACACAGATAGATACTCTGACGTTCTGCTGGAAAGTGAATTAGCCAAACCATGGGGACTACCGGCCCTACTCCACTCCCCATTATCGGTCATACCAAAAAAGATTAAGGACACGATGGTCTGCAGAGATACCATTGCCACATGGAAAGCCATTAGGAAAAAAATGAGACTCTCATGGAAAATTTCAATACATTTATCACCATGGAACCATCCTGGATTCAAAGTAGGCCGCCTTAATAAACTCTTTGAGAAATGGAGGGAAAAAGGAGTGAACACCATGAAAGACCTCATGAACCTAAGTGAAAAAAGGTGGTTATCGGGTTGGGAAATATTGCAGAAATTTGGACTTCCAAATACACATTTTCTGCAGTACTACCAGATACGATATCAACTAATGGAGAACCTCCTAGATATAAAGAGGGAGATAAATAACGAGCTTTGGGCAAACACGATAGACTCGAATCCATCCAACATAAACATCTCGTTTCTCTATGCAGGGCTACAAAAGATATTAAGACCGACTACCCCAGACAAACTGTTCCGAAGATGGAAAAAACACTTCCCAGACCAAGACTTGACAACAAAATTATTAGAGGGATGGCAATTAGCAAGACGACATTTAGAGAATGAGAGATGGAGAGACACCCAATATAGGGTGATGCACGGGACTATCCAGGGCTTCAATATCCCTTCAAAACAGGGAGGAACACAGAGATGGCTAGCTTGTCCCAAATGTAAGACACCGATGACAGATATAGAACACGGACTGTGGTCATGCCCAACAACTCAAAATTTGTGGAGGGGGGTTGAGACACTAACAACGACCATGGCTGGACGTAAAATTGGATTATCCCCACTGCTATGGTTGTTCCATCACATTGACACGACTGACCAAACAACGACTCCCTTGACATTATTTCACACAATAGCTATACTGGCTAAATGCCTCACACTACAGTGCTGGCTGGATGAGTCATTACCAAACGCACGGGTACTCGTTACGGCAATGAAAAATGTAGCGTTTCTGGAAAGAACGGATACATTGAGATCACCATCTAAGCTGACCACAAAATTCTTTCAGAAATGGCGACCTTTCATTGAAAATGTGATGACAGATCATGACATTAGGGACTTTGTGATGCCCTTCAGGAATACGACATGGTATGCGAAGATGGAATTGGAGGGAAATCTGGGAAAACTCAGATGTGACACAGAGCCATGAGAACACTACACATAGATAACTCCGAAAATTAAAGTAAAATATTTTATTCAGATACTTTGTGAGCTTACAAGAGACATTTAGACACATGAATCGCAACAGAACCATCGCAATGGGAGGGGGGGAGGAGGGAGGGATGGGGACAGTTATCTGGAAGGTTGAAAACATAACTTATGGTTAAGAAAGCTGTACACCGCTGAATTTCTTCAAACCATGTTTCTGTTCAATTTTATATTTTATGTGATATTTGATACAGTTTTGCCTGTTAAACGAAATGTACATTAGAATGTTGAAAATTGAATAAAAAAGATGATTAAAAAAAAAAAGGTACCTTTACTGACTACCACATTTTTTATCTTGATTTCTTTTAGTGTTTCTTAAAGCCATAAAGTTGCCATTTGAAATGACTTTAGTTTTGTGCCATGACTGTGATCTGATTTTTTTCTACAACATTAAACAACTGAATGAACAACCTCTGAGCCCACGGTGATTCCATGATTTTTGCCAGGGGTGTAGCATGATATTTGCTCCTTATCAAATGCTCACCTCATATTAGATCTGCCGACTTTTGTGAGTATCCTTGTTTACACACCAACAGTCGTGCCACATGGTTAATAGCACTTTTTTTACTTCTTAGAGAGACTTCAAATTGTGCCTAAGTGCGACCTATTACTCTATATGACATCTATTTGACATTGTACTAATGTCTATAGTTATGGAACTGGTCTATTCTGTTTTTGGTTGCTGTGTTATTTAAAGCGTAACCGCTGTTTAAATTTTAATATAATAATAATGTAGAGCAACTGATTTTTAATAAACTTTCAAATGTACTTCATAAGAAAATGTTGGTTGAAAACCATTCATGAACCTTCCACAAGGAGTCCCCACTGCACTGTATGTGAAGCAGACATATGTTCATTATCAGCTACATCTGTCTTTACACTGCATACGCTGCATGTAACCATATAAGGGAAGGGGCAGGGCCTACAATGTGAGCCTGCAGCTGATGAGGAAACAGTGTATCCGATTACGGCACAGTGCACAGTGCTGAGCAATGTCAGAATGTCAGGATCAGTGTAAACTCCTTTTTCCTTTGCACAAAGACTCCCTTTTTTATAATGAAATGACATTTACACTTTAAATGCAACGTCATATGCTATTAACCTTCAAGCCTAAAAATGTATATAAAAAGAGATTAAGAATTACGGTTTACTGTACTGTACATCACTTGAATCTTAGTCTCAATTTGTGAATCTATCACTTCCATTTTCAATCTGGTACATCACTGCTGAAGTAGTACACTACAATAACATTAGTTTTTCTATCCATATGCTGTGTACTCTGCTGAGTGCTACTATCCTTATAATGGGAATTTTCTTTTTTATTTTACTGAGCATGCTGAGGCCTGTGATGGTTCTGCAAATACATGCATAAGATCATGGTGCACATCATGATCCTTTGTGCACTTGCACAGAACCCTCCCACTTTCATGAGTTCCAGATGCCTTGGTGTAACTGGAGAGGCCACAGAGAGTTTTTCATGAGCTGGGCAAGAGTGATGACATCATGATGTGTGCTGTGACTTTGCTCTAATATGCGTAGAACCCTCCTGGGCCTCATTAAAACAGGAAGTACCAGTGTGAGAAGAGAAGAAAACAGGATTATCTAATTCTATTTTTATTATTGTCTATTCTATACTTCAAATGATTTTATTGTAATAATTTCTATAAACATCTGGTTTTGTATGCATATTTTATTGTATAAACCTTTTTATATGTTCATGTCACAACCCTATATTGGTAGCACTGGCACCTAAAGGCCACTTCACACACACAGATATCTGAGTCCAATATCTGAACAGATCTCTGGTTGCAGTGAAATCATGGATACATTGCTCCATGTTGTACACAGCCACAAAATGGAACAATGTATCCATGATTTCACTGCAACCAGAGATCTGTTCATATATTGGACTCAGATATCTGTGTGTGTGAAGTGGCCTTAAAGGGTGTCTGAACCAATCCACTAATTGCTGCTCTCTTTCCATTCGTGCAATGCCCTTTAAATATGTTAAGCCCTTGGGTCTCTGTACCACCTGAGGTACATAGCATTTGGCTATCGAAACACGTTGTGACGCTGAGAGATCTTTAATAAACGTTTGTGCCTACAAACAGACTATAATTTCCTGTCCCCTCTGTTTTAGCGCTCTGGAGACCGCTAATAACCTTTTCCTCCAGCCTTGTGTGAGAGGCGATAATATTTATTTTATTTTTCAACCTTTTTCTAGCCAATGGCGGTTTAAAAAAATAATCCAGGGAATAGGGGGAAGGGATAGGTGCTGCTACTGGTATTTACCTTGGAGGCCGGCTTGTGCTGAGGAGTGAGGCGTCTGCAATCCACTGATTAGATTAGTATGAGGACACTCCAGCACAGGACTTTAGTCTTCATTTAATTTATTTCTTTATTATTGCAGATTAAAATCATTGACAAGTGTCACAGGGTGCATGGTCCCTTACGCTGGACACGTTTCGGATACCACCCTTTGTCAACAGCTCACAGAAACTAAACCCCCCAGACTTTAAATACAATAAAACAATCCTTCATCACATGTGCAAGGTAAAATAACAATTAGTGCGAGCCGAAGACTTGGGCTCCATCTGGTGGTATAAAAATGGAGGGATGAGTGTCCCTGCCTGGTGCCACTAACATTTGGTGACACTGACTGATCCTCTCATTGTGCCGCTCATTGGGCTCATGAAAATTTATTTTTTAACAACTTATTAACGGATTATAAAAGAGAGGGATAGCGACGCTATGGTGAGAAGAGTATACGATGATAGGCTCCATAGATAGCGCACAGACAATGCACACGTTTTGTATGACATGTGACTTATGGATATGCACAAGTGATATATTACCTGGGGCTAATTACACATAACCTTCACCAATAAATGATGTTTTCCTGACCAGATCATTTTTTCTGATCATGTGGTAAAGTGGTGAGTTTGATGCCAGATTATATTGCGGTTTACCTACTCGGACCTGAGATAACCCCATCAAAACCATGGGATTTATAAGAGTATTGCATATGTCATCTAGTGAAGTGTCCTTACATTTTTATACCACCAGATGGAGCCCAAGTCTTCGGCTCGCACTAATTGTTATTTTATCTTGCACATGTGATGAAGGATTGTTTTATTGTATTTAAAGTCTGGGGGGTTTAGTTTCTGTGAGCTGTTGACAAAGGATGGTATCCGAAACGCGTCCAGCATAAGGGACCATGCTCCCTGTGACACTTGTCAATGATTTTAATCTGCAATAATAAAGAAATAAATTAAATGAAGACTAAAGTCCTGTGCTGGAGTTTCCTCATACTGGTTTAAAAAAATGTCCGCCAGCGTCTGACATTTGCTAAATCTGCTTGGTAAATGCAGATTTTTATAAAATTCAAGTACAGTTTAATTCCACTCGATAATATTCCCTCATTCCTACTCTTCTTTCAAAAGCAGTGTTGGCTGTGGCTACACAGTTTTTGGCACAAGTCAAAAGGCCAAAAATCGCTCTTTGTCACGGCTATATAACAGGTGAATGCTGTTACAGTGCAACCTCTAAAATGCCTTGACTGCAGCAAGTAGGTTGCAAAACATCTGACTGGGTTTGAGATTTGCTGGTCACACTCAATGTTACCCCATTTAAATGTATTACACTGTGATGTGGCAACGGCAAAGAACGATCTATGCTTCTGGGACCACTCTCATGGTCAAAATTACTTTATTGTTCAAGCCCTAATAATACAAGCCTTTGTGGCTATTTATTTGGTTGGTTTGAGACTTTTAACATTGACTTTTAGCTCTGAGCTCTTCAGGTTGTTGGTGTGTCGATCAATTTCAGAAGTAGATGCTTAACAATTAGAAACTGACCATCATCAATACGTTAAAAACAAAACTACGGTAATCTGTGTGTTAACAGTGACCACAACATAAGACATTTGCATTAGAATTCTAAATGCAGCAGACAAATAGAATAAGTTACATGAGTTGTGCTTAATAACCGAGCCTTCACATTTAAGACATAATGTGATTTCAGCAGTGGTAGGTAATATACTGCTCATGTTAATCCACAGAATAAGGTCATGTTAGAAGACAATAGGTGGAAAACTTGTCACATTACAATTACTAAAATCAGATTTCTGTACCAATCTGAATGGCTGAATATTGAACAAACATCTATGACCTACATTTTATATTCCATGATAGAAATGCAAGTAGGTCAAAAATTAGGGTGGGCTCAGCTGCTCTGTCTGGATACATTTTAATAGCGTCCAGCAGACATGGATGAAAGAGAGTGGCCGCAGGGTGTGCCCCTCCCAACTCAAAGGAGTAACTAAGGTCATGTTGGACATCTGATAAGACAGACACAGATAGACAATGTGTGATTAACACATGTCACTGTACATTTACCTAAAAACATCTGTAGGTTAAGAATGTGTTATTGTTATGAAACTACTAGTGTAACTAGAAGTGAACAAGACATGATTATTTGTAATGATGTAGCACAATATAGCAGAAAATTATGCAAATTAGTAAAATGTTGATGAACTAACAATTGGCGCTGCTGACTAGTTGTAACTCCCTTACAGTCTGTCACACAGAATGGTTTAATGGTAAAGGAAGCAGGAAGGTAAGATTGGCAAAACGCGATCAGGGGAGCTAGTCTGACCCTTAGACTGGGGTTCCCTAACTCAACCTGTTCCTGGATTTACCTCTGATGGTGAAGATGTACATGCCACCACCCTTGCCCTTTGCTCCTGATCGGCTCTAGGCTAAGATCCTATCACTTGCACCCACAGACCGGGAAACACAGCAACTCCCAACAAAGGGAAAACACTAATGCTTCAGAAAAAAGCCCACATATCTTCTCAGCTCCATGTCTTGCAGGAACTAAATTCTATCAGCAACACCTACTTGTGAAAGAGGGAACTGTTTAAAGGCCAGGGGCATGGTCACCTGACAAATCCACAACTCCTCACCTGCAGAGCCGCATACACATAGACAGAAACACAGCAGCATCTACACATTAACTCTTAATATGCCAAAGGAAATTTACTCTTATTTAAACTACAGAGTGCTTTTCACATGGACTGTAGAGCCACAGGCATAGCCAAAAGTTTTAAGACTGATATGATACAAATTTTGGTTCTCGCAAAGATTGCTGCTTTTGTTTTCATAGCATCATTATACATTAACTCTACATTGTTCCGAAAAAAGATCAGCTGAATTACAAATTATTGCAATTCATCCCTTGTCATGAAAATTAACTGAAAAACAAAACAGTACAGCGTATTCCACGGGGTTTGAGGATGCCGGTCAGAACAACATTGTTCGGGGAGAATGAGGATTTCGTTGAGATCTTTGAACAGATCCTTAACAAGTGTTCCCTAAATCTGATGACCCTCACTATTCAGTACCTCCAGGATGCAATTGCTGCTACTAAGACTAAGGTCGAGTCTATCAACACACAACTAAAGGTGGTGCTTAAGGCTGATTATTACACTACCTTGATGGAGAAGATCAAAAACAATTTAGCAACACATCGCAAAGATTCAGAGAATAGGAAGAGGACAAAATTCATCCAGGATGCCGGGGACTATCACTTGGACAGCGTTTACAAGTGCTGTGACTTTAGTAAACCGTTACCCAGGAGTACCTATCCTTCTCCATTTTCCACCCCATCAGGGTCTAATGATGAGAGATGCAGATTTCCACAGAGATCATACCAGGATCGGGGGTCGCCAACCCAGAAGCAGAAGGAGACCGGATGAAGGTGGGAGTCGTGGGGGCCCTGATCCCTTGGGAGTACAAACAAGGTCACAGGTATCGTAGCATCTCGTTATTAACATTTTATCTTTGAGCTTAAGTCCATCCCAATTGTCATTATTACAAAAAGGGCTATCTTTTTGCCCTAGTTATAGATTTAATCTATTTCAAATGGAGATGGACTTACAGCATTTCTATAGAAACATTAGGTTGAAAGCTCTTTTTGCTACTATGCGAATACCAGATATGACATCCAGTGCAGAGCCTAAGATTTCTCTCACCGCTCTTGGTTTACGTCCAAAGAGTACATTTATGCCTGCCAGAACTGAACCACCAGTGGAGACATTCATTAGGTTTGTGACCCATAAAATGTCTAAATTTAGACAAGTTGTTGAAGCCAATAAATTACATTGGACTACCAATTTGTCTAATACTGAGAGACAGGCACTTACTTCATTTCTTAATCATAAGGAGGTTAGTATCAAACCCGCCGATAAGGGGGGAGCGGTGGTGGTCATGGACCATTATTACTATGTACAGGAGTGTCTTAGACAAGTGAATCAAAAAACTGTCTATGAGCCATTGTATAATAATCCTACATCTAATATTAAGGATAAGATCTCACAACTCTTACAATCAGCTGTCACTAAGGGTATTATAGATTTAAAAGGAGTCGAATATTTGACTAAAACCAATCCAGTTATCCCGGTTTTTTATATATTGCCGAAGGTACATAAACATTCAAATAACCCACCTGGTCGACCAATAGTAGCCTCTATTGAGTCTATTTTGTCCCCTATTTCTATCTTACTAGAAAAAATATTGACCCCTCTGGTTAAGACTGCTAGACACTGGTGACTTTATTCGACAGATTAAGTCTTTAAATACGTTTCCCACCGATAGCTATTTGAACTCAAAGGATGTAACCAGCCTTTACACTTCTATTAAACACTCCATGGGTTTAAAAGCGGTTAATAATTTATTGACTTTACATGGTTTTGAAATCAAAGTAAAGGATTTTCTCATGAACTGTCTCTCACTGGTGTTATGGGAGAATTTCTTTCTTTTCCAAGATACCTATTTACAGAAACAAGGAACCGCGATGGGGTCGGCCCCCCATATGCAAATTGCTATATGTCATCATTTGAAGCTGACTTTGTTTTTTCACTTCCGTACTTTGAACAGTACGTTTTGTATTGGGGACGTTACATAGATGACATTTTTTTGCATATGGGGGCCCTCTCCATGATCTCATGGGTTTCCACGATTACCTTAATCAAATCTGGCCGGAGCTACAATTTTCCATACGTTATAGCTCTGACCGTGTCAGCTTCCTGGATACACTGGTCTATAAAGAGGGTGATAATCTGATGTTTGATATCTATAAGAAAGAAACAGATTGCAATAGCCTATTAAATTACACCAGTTGTCATTCAGGGGCTGTCAAAAGATCGATCTCCCAGTCACAAATCAATAGGGTAAGTAGGATCGTTTCCGATCCTTTGCTGTGTAAAACTCGAGAACATGAAATGTGTGTAAGGTTCTCTGAGAGGGGTTATCCAGCACGATTACTACAGTTCCAAGTCTCCAGTTTGGTCGAGAGTAACGGTGTGGAGAACAGAATCCCATTGGTCCATACTTTGTATATAAAATAAAATACATGGCTACATCTGTAAATTTTGGGGCATATTGCAGACGGGTTATCCCTCTGTACCAGAGTTTCAAAACAATTTTCTGCCCTGTTTCAGGAGACCCAAGAATTTAAAAAAAATCTTTTGGTTAGAGCTGATATTGGGTCAATCTCCAAGGTGCCCCGACAGACGTTCTAGTCTGGAAGGAAACAGGGTACTTTCCCTTACTTAAATTGATTACAGTGTAGAACTGCACAGAAATAGTCAAATAGTGTCTTCAAAGACTGTGAGGTCAGCAAGACTAGGGATAGAGGAGAAAAGAGAAGGCGCAGATCTAAGTGCAGTGTATTAGTAGCAACAGTTGCTCTTAGGTATTGTGCTCACCTTTCTGGTGTCTTGTGCAGTTCGCATATAATCCTACAGAAGGATATTTCCTGGATCTCCTGGCCTGCTGCTTGTTCCCAGAAAAGCAAGTCGCCCAGAGGGAGGCTTGTGTTGAAGTGCAGGAAAAAAAAAAATTTTTCTGGTTTAAATTCAAGCGCTACCAGAGGGATCATTATGTGATCGCTGCCACTACAACACAAGCCTCCCTCTGGGCGACTTGCTTCTCTGGGATCCCTCTGGTAGCACTGCACAGAAGGGAGATAAGATTTATCACCCTCATACGGGTCATAGAATTTCAATAAAAGTTTTTTTCATGTGTAATTTATCCAACGTTGTGTATGCCATCAAATGTCCATGTGAGCTCATTTATGTGGGTGAGACAACACAGCATATACTGGACAGAATTTTCCAACACAAGTCTAACATTAGGTGTGAAAAAACGTACCTATACCCTATCATTTTTTGTCTGTCGGCCATAAGGTTTCACAACACAAGTATCAAGTACTAGAGGAGGTTTCCGTACCATGTAGAGGGGGTAATCCCATAGATTATTACATTTACGGGAATCATTTTGGATCTATAAATTACAAACATTGACACCCAGGGGTCTCAACAAAGATTATGGCACCTCTAGTTTTCTCTAATATGATGTCTTCCTTCTATTTTATCTTAATTTTTCTATTTTCTTTTTTGCACAGAGACGCTGAATTTTCCAATGGTGAAGTTAACACTTGGCTCCTTTTGTTTCTTTTGTGCTTTTCTTTCTTCTTTCTGTTCTGTATTGTCTTTCTATCCCCTTTTGCCTTATATGTTCTTTTGTCTTTTACTGTCCCTACTACCGTCTTCAATTCTCTTCATTTCTTACTTTTTATAATTCTATCATCTGATCTTTGGTTCCAATATAATCCTCTGATAGGTTTTTTACAAATTTGCGTCAGTATTTTGTTATCAGTCACATAGTAACATAGTAACATAGTTTTTAAGGTTGAAGGAAGACTTTAAGTCCATCTAGTTCAACCCATAGCCTAGAATGTTGATCCAGAGGAAGGCAAAAAAAAACCCATGTGGCAACACTAAGCTCCACATTGGGGGAAAAAATTCCTTCCTGACTCCAGATACGGCAATCAGACTAATTCCCTGGATCAACGCCCTATCAAAGAATCTAGTATGTATAACTGGTAATATTATAGTTTTCAAGAAAGGCATCCAGGCCCTTCTTAAATGTTAGTAGTGACTCACTCATTACAACATCATGTGGCAGAGAGTTCCATAGTCTCACTGCTCTTACAGTAAAGAATCCACGTCTGTGATTATGATTAAACCTTCTTTCCTCCAGACGTAGAGGATGCCCCCTTGTCCCAGTCTCAGGCCTAAGAGTAGAGAGATCATTAGAAAGGTCTCTGTACTGTCCCCTCATATATTTATACATTATTATAAGATCACCCCTAAGCCTTTGTTTTTCCAAGCTAAATAACCCCAAGTTTAATAACCTGTCTTGGTATTGCAGACCCCTTAGTTCTCTAATGACTTTTGTCGCTCTTCTCTGGACCCGCTCTAGTTCAGCTATGTCTTTCTTATACACCGGAGACCAGAATTGTACACAGTATTCTAAGTGTGGTCGCACTAGTGACTTGTATAGAGGTAAAATTATGTTCTCCTCATGAGCATCTATGCCTCTTTTAATGCATCCCATTATTTTATTTGCCTTTGCAGCAGCTGCCTGACACTGGCCACTAAATGTGAGTTTGTCATCTACCCATACACCCAGGTCTTTTTCAGTGACAGTTTTGCCCAATGTTTTACAATTAAGCACATAATTATACCTTTTGTTTCCTCTGCCCAAGTGCATAACTTTACATTTATCCCCATTAAAGCGCATTTGCCATTTAGCAGCCCAAGCTTCTAGTTTACATAAATCCTCCTGTAATATAAAATTGTCCTCCTCTGTATTGATTACCCTGCAGAGTTTAGTGTCATCTGCAAATATTGAGATTCTACTCTGTATGCCCCCTACAAGGTCATTAATAAATATATTAAATAGAAGCGGGCCCAAAACTGACCCCTGTGGTACCCCACTGTTAACTGTGACCCATTCTGAGTGTGTTCCATTAATAACCACCCTTTGTTTCCTATCACTAAGCCAGTTCTTAACCCACTTACACATATTTTCCCCTATCCCCATTGCCCTCATTTTATGTATCAACCTTTTGTGTGGCACCGTATCAAAAGCTTTTGAAAAGTCCATATACACCACATCCACTGCATTTCCTTTGTCCAGTCCAGAACTTACTTCTTCATAGAAGCTTATCAGATTAGTTTGACAGGAATGGTCCCTCGTAAAACCATGTTGATAATGGGTCATGAGGTTATTTTTCTTCAGATACTCCAGTATAGCATCTCTTAGAAAACCCTCAAGGATTTTACCCACAGTAGAGGTTAAGCTTACTGGCCTATAATTTCCAAGTTCAGTTTTTGTCCCCTTTTTGAATATTGGCACCACATTTGCTATACGCCAGTCCTGTGGTACAGACCCTGTTATTATGGAATCTTTAAATATTAAAAATAATGGTCTATCTATGACAGTACTTATTTCCTGCAGCACTCTGGGGTGTATCCCATCCGGGCCCGGGGATTTGTCAATTTTAGTGATTTTTAGACGATGCCGTACTTCCTCTTGGGTTAAGCAGGTGACATTTAATTGAGACTTTTTGTTATCACTGATCATATTGTCTGTCATGGGATTTTCTTGTGTAAATACTGTTGAAAAAAAGTCATTTAGCATATTGGCTTTTTCCTCATCCTCATCCACCATTTCACCCAGACTATTTTTAAAGGGGCCAACACCATCATTTTTTAGTTTCTTACTATTTATGTAGTTCAAAAATATTTTGGGATTCTTTTTACTTTCTCTGGCAATGAGTCTCTCTGTCTCAATCTTTGCTGCCTTGATTTGCTTTTTACAAATGTTATTTAATTTTCTGTATTTATTTAATGCTTCATCACTACCTACTTGCTTTAATTCCCTAAATGCTTTCTTTTTGTCACATATTGCACTTCTTACCGCTTTATTTAGCCATAGTGGTTTCCTCCTATTTCTAGCATGCTTATTCCCATAGGGTATATATTGTGCACAGGTCCTATTCAGGATGCTAATAAACATCTCCCATTTGTGTTGTGTACTTTTATGTCTCAGGACATCGTCCCAGTTTATTGCACTAAGATCATCTCTCAACCGTTGGAAATTTGCCTTCCTGAAGTTTAGTGTCCTTGTAGCCCCTCTACTACACGTCTTAGTAAAGGATACTTGAAAGCTTATTAAGTTATGATCACTATTACCCAAGTGACCTCCAACCCGTATATTTGATATGCGGTCCGGCCTGTTGGTTAATATTAGGTCCAGCAGTGCCCCCCTTCTTGTTGGGTCCTGAACCAGTTGTGAAAGGTAATTGTCTCTCATAGTTTTCAAAAACTTATTACCTTTGCTGGAACTGCAGGTTTCTGATCCCCAATGTATTTCAGGGTAGTTGAAGTCCCCCATAATAATGACTTCTCCCTGAGTCGCTGCTTCATCTATTTGCTTTATGAGGATATTCTCCTCCACTTCCATTATTGTTGGGGACTTATAACAAACCCCTATCAGTAATTTATTATTTTTTCCCCCTCCCCTTATCTCCACCCACAGGGACTCTACATTTCCATTAGATTCACCTATATTATCACGCAGGATGGGTTTTAAGGATGATTTTACGTATAAACATACACCTCCTCCTCGCCTATTTGTACGGTCATTTCTGAACAGACAATAGCCCTGTAAATTAACAGCCCAGTCATGGCTCTCGTCCAGCCAAGTCTCCGAAATTCCCACCATGTCATAATTATTTTCCAACAAAATCAATTCTAATTCCTCCATTTTGTTGGTGAGGCTTCTGGCATTAGTGAACATGCACTTTATGCATCTCTCTTTACCTCTATTCCTTCCTACTAGATTGACTGTTCTAACCCCACCCCCATGCCACCCCCAATTTTATTACTTGTGCCCAGGTTACTGTTTACACTATCTTCCCCTCCTATACAATGAATACCCTCCCCCCCAATCCCTAGTTTAAACACTCCTCCAACCTTCTAGCCATTTTCTCTCCCCCAGCACAGCTGCACCCTCCCCATTGAGGTGCAGCCCGTCCCTAGCATAGAACCTGTAGCCAACAGAGAAGTCGGCCCAGTTCTCCAGGAACCCAAACCCCTCCTTCCTACACCAATTCCTGAGCCACTTATTTATCTCCCTAATCTCCCTTTGCCTCTCTGGTGTGGCACGTGGTACAGGCAGTATTTCAGAGAATACTACCTTGGTGGTCCTTGCCTTAAGCTTGCAGCCTAATTCCCTGAAATCATCTTTAAGGACCTTCCACTTACCTCTAACTTTGTCATTTGTGCCAATGTGCACCATGACCGCTGGGTCCTCACCAGCCCCTCCCAGTAATCTGTCAACCCGATCAGCGATGTGCCGGACTCGAGCGCCCGGTAGGCAGCACACTGTTCGACGATCCCTGTCTTTGTGACAGATTGCCCTATCTATTCCCCTAATAATTGAGTCCCCCACTACCAGCAGCTGTCTGGCCTGCCCTACTCTCCTGTTTTCCCCCTTACTGGAGCAGACACTCCTCTGGCTTTCAGAGGTCATGCCCTGCTGCAGCAGTGCTGTACCTGAACTCACACCCCCCTCATCTGCCAACATAGCAAATTTATTGGGGTGTGCCAGATCAGGGCTAGCCTCCTTGGCACCCTTCCCTCTACCCCGCCTTCTAACTGTCACCCAGCTAGCTACCTCACGGTCCTGCAGCTCCATACTACCATCCTCCCCACATCTATCCCATTGAGCAGCTGTTCAGTGAGCAGCAGACTCCTTTCCATATTGTCTATGGATCTCAGCGTTGTCAGTTGTTCATTTAGATCCAGTATCTGGGCTTCCAAATGCACAACATACTCACATCTCACACAGCAGTATGCACCCTCGACCGGCTGGTCAAGGAATGCATACATGTGGCAAGATGTACACTGGATGGCATTGCCAATCATGGAGCTCATTTCCTAATGGGGATTGCACTAGACAGAAATGATAATTAAAAAAATGCAAAGTATTAATAAAATACAACCAACAATTCAGTAATTCCTCCCTTCCAAACTCCCTGAATCCAAAGTCACTGAATCACAAGTCACACACTTACTTCTGTCGCACTTGCGCTCTGTCACACTAAGCTCGCGGTCACACTCGCTAGAAAATCAGATATAAAGAGGTTTTTTTTTTGTTTTTTTTTCCCTTAGCAGGGATTCATCACTGTCTTTTTCAACAACTTCCTGGTAAGTACGATCATGTGACTTCAGGCGAAACACACGCCCAACACCTTCCCTACTCCAGACCAGAAGGGGGAGCTCTAAAGCCCAAGTTCAGGGTAGGTCCCCAATAAATTCTGGTCTGGGGGTGGGGTTAAGCAGTTCAGTTTCTAGGAGGATTGTAGAAGACATCCTACGGTCGGGAGTCGTGCCAGGCCAATGCGAAGAAACTGACTAGCCAGTGTGAGGGACCCTAGGTGAGGGTCTGAGAGAAGTGGAGAAAAGGTGTGAGGAGTGGAGCAGAGCCAGCTCGCCCCAGCACCGAGCGCAGGACGGACACCGGAGTCCAGTGTCACAAGGGACTTTATGCCCAGCAATCAACACCAGAGGGACATCATAGTATACTCGATGACGTATGAAGACCATCTGAAACATCTAGCAGAAGTCTTCGAAGCGCTATCCAGGTTTGGCATGAAAGTAAAGCCATCCAAGTGCCACCTCCTCAAACCAAAGGTGCAGTAACTAGGCCATGTAGTGAGTGTGGAAGGCGTGGCCCGAGACCCCAACAAGGTCACAGCTATCCAGAGTTGGCCAAGACCCAACACCCTCAAAGAAGTGCGGCAGTTCCTGGGGCAGGTAGGCTACTACAGGAGGTTCATCAAAGATTTTAGCAAGATGGCTGCACCACTGAAACAACTGGCAGGCCAGGTCAAGAAGGCCAGAGGCCTGAGCCCCTCAGTGAAATGGGAGGCCAAAGAGGAAGATTCCTTCCAGCAGTTGAAGAGAGCCCTGAGAGGAGAAGAGATCCTGGCCTACCCAGATTATAGCCAGCTGTTTGTATTGTACACCTATGCCAGCAATGTGGGATAGGGAGCTGTGTTGTTCCAAGTGCAAAGAGGCAAAGAGAGGGTTATTGCCTATGCCAGCAGGAAGCTCAGACCTACGGGGAAGAACCCTGGCAACTACAGCTCCTTCAAGCTGGAGTTCCTAGCCGTCGTGTGGGCAGTGACAGAATGCTTAAAGCACTATCTGGCAGCTGTAAAGTTTACCATCTACACGGATAACAATCCCCTGACCCACCTGGAAACCATCAAGCTGGGCATGCTGGAGCAGTGGTGGATGGCCAGACTCTCTAACTACAACTTCACCATCAAAAACTGGGCAGGGCACAAGAATGCTAACGCCCTGTCCAGGATGCCCCATCTGCCAGATAAGGGGGAGGATCCAGAAGAGCTGGAGGAAGTAAAATTACCGGCTTTCCACTGTAAAAAGGTATCCCAATGTTCTCATGAAGTGAAAGACAAACGACCAGGGGGATAGGAAGTCACCGTAGATCCATTGCCCCATCACAACTGGGCAGAGACAGGACAGTGACCTCACTGTTAGCCTGATCAAGGAGATACTGCAAAAAAAGGACAAGATGCCCCAGTGGAGGCATTGCAACTGTGGAAGGAGAGAGGAAGACTGTTCATCTATGCAGGCAACACACCAACCCTAGGACCCACGAGCTAGTGTGGCAGATAGTGGTCCCGAAGAGAGACGCCTATATGGTCCAAGAAGCCTACCATGACGGTTCTGGACACTTCGGATGGAAGAAGCTGGAAGTGTTACTACATGGGAGATTCTACTGGATCGGTATGAGGGCAACCATCGAAGCGTGGTGCAGGAGCTGCGGCCCCTGCAGCCACCGCAGGAAAGACCGTGACAGCCAGAGGACCCCGTTGCAACCCATTGTCACCAAACAGGCCCTAGAGTTAGTGGCCTTGGATCACGTGAAACTGACCCCAAGCCATACCGGCTACGTCTATGGCAACACGATAGTGGACCACTACTCCTGATTCCTAGTGTTGGTACCTGTGAAAGATCTGACAGCGAACACTGCAGCACGAGCCTTCCAGTTGCACTTCTGCAGGCCCCACAGCTACCCAGAACAGGTACTGACAGATCAAGGCCTGGACTTTGAGGGTGAAGTGTTCCAGGAGTTCTGCAGCCTGTACGGATGCACACCGTACCATCCTCAGACAAATGGCCTATACGAGAATATGAACCAAGTAGTGATGGATCTGCTGAAAACACTTATGGACTTGTATAACCACATCCAAGTGAATTCCACCAACTTCAGTCCCGCCTACTTGAAGAGAGCCAGGCCTGGCAAACTGCCTATTTACTTAGAAATGGGGATACTGACTCCTGAATCAACCTCCCAGAGACAGACTACGATGCAGAGCACAAACAGAAGTAAAAGGCAGGTGCAAGAATGTGTTGAGAGAAACCTGGCTCAAGCTAGGGAGAAACAGGAGAGGACATACAACCAGAACACACCAGCAGACCACCTGGTAACAGTAGAACAGGTCCTAAAGAGAAAGCAACAGGTTCACAAATTGGACAACCAGTGGGAGGCAGAGCCCTACACTGGGATGCCTTTTCTCTTTCACCCTCGGAAAGTATGCCTGATTAGCAAAGATGGGGGAGAAACCACTGCTACATTCTCCAGAGATAACTTTAACCAAAGCCCCGAGCAGCTGAAAAGCCAAGAACAATCCCTGGCCATACCTAAACCCAAACCGGCAAAGGAAGAGATCGTCCGCACTGTGTTAGATTTCCCTAAGACTTGGACCAAGATCAGCAAAGCTATTGTGGTCCCCGTATTTACCTTTCCCCTAACGGCAGCGCAACCACCTGCAAGGACTCTAAGGGATGAAGAGTCAGCGTCAAGGTGAAAGCTAGAGAACCAGCCCCTTGCTATTGGTGAGCCTGTCAGTCTCATGGTGAGTCTGAGTCAACCTGCTGCCATACCAGAGCCACAAACATTAGCCAGTAGTGCACACCCTCCACCAGTAGCAGACACTACAGATACAGCCAGCCCAACTGCAACACCAGGGCTCCGTAGGTCCACATGTAGCAGTAAACCTGTAGGTCCACATGTAGCAACATAGGCCAAGTTCCAGCCCATTACAGGGATAATTAGACAGGAAATGTGATAAGACTTACAATGTATATATATTTTCTTTCATGCAACAATGCAACCACCAAGCGTACCGTGCCTACAGAGACTTTACTGTATAAAATTTTGAGCTTTCTTGCACTTTTTATTAAATTTAAACATGGACCATTAGTCACTGAATTTAACCAATGGGGAGTGTGGTGCCCCAGGGTCCGGTTACCACAATATTAAGCCTGGAAGCAAGGAAAGGTACCCACCTCAGGCGAAAAACACGCACAACACCTTCCCAACTCCAGGCCAGAAGGGGGAGCTTTAAAGCCCGAATTCAGGGCAGGTCCCCTATAAATTCTGGTCTGGGGGCGTAGTTAGGCAGTTCAGTTCCTTGGAGGACTGTAGAAGACATCCTACAGTTGGGAGCCGTGCCAGGCCTGTTCGAGTAAACTGACTAGCCAGTGTGAGGGACCCTTGGTGAGGGTCTGAGGGAAGTGGAGAAAAGGTGTGGGGAGCAGAGTAGAGCTAGCTCGCCACAGCACCGAGCGCAGGACGGACACTGGAGTCCAAGGTTGCAAGACACTTTATGCCCAGCAACCAACACTAGAGGGCAGGTAAAGCCTGGGTTACATGCTTCAATTGTCGAATGATCCGACCAACGATCCGACTTGACCTACATCGCTTGAACGTCGCTAGTGAAATGTCAGATGTACAGGTATCTTTAACGATGCAGCAACGATTCCGCGACAAGCGAACGATACTTGCAGTCGTTTGATCGCCTATGTCCTACAGTTCTGAATAGGCAAGGTCGTTAACGACATCGTTATCAAGGTGTCACACACACTGATGCTGCAGTTTGGACGGATGATCATCGCTTGGTTTAAGGTTCTGATCACAAACCTCCGCTGAACGATCAGCTGACTTATCGTTGATCATATCTACTAGTCACATGCAACGACGTTGTTCCGACATCGTAGCTCCACCCAAAAAGCTGTGACGTACAAACGACATTGTTAACTATATCATAGCGTGTAACAGGCCCTTTAGTCAGTTTTTATTATATTGCCATTGAAAAAGGATTTTTTTTTATCTGAATCGCGTCTGGTGGGACTGTCTGCCTGAAGATGCTTTTAATCTGTATACAGTTATTGAATAAAGGATTTGTTCTAAAAAGGACATCGGTGCTGGCATCTCTCTCTACAACTGCATGAATATTGGTGGACGCCAGCCATTGCCTTGCACTTGATTTTGATCACTTGGAAGCAATGGTAAGCTTTTCCTATTCCCCATTTCTACTTTAAATCCTATATAATAATTATTCTAAGCCAGCTTCCGTCACTATGTAACGTTTATGACGTCACATCCAACAGAAGCTGGCTTAGAAGCTACCTTAAACCTTAACCAATATGGCCGTCGCTTTGTCGGTAGCGGGGACTTTCACTGCCCCACTACCGATTATAAGCTGCTGCTCTGCCCCTGCTCTGCCCCTCCATGCTCACATTCTACTCACCACCCATCCCCATCTTCTTCTCTGCGACGCCTCCGTCTTCCTAACCGTCATCTTGCCTCTCGTCGCTCCGGCCGCCATCTTGCATGTCGCTGCCCCGTACAGAGCGAAACCAAGATGGCGGCCAGAAAATCTCGAGAGACTTCCCGCCCGCCATCTTGGTTTCGCCCTGTTCAGAGTGGCGACATGCAAGATGGCGGCTGGGAAGTCTCGCCTCGCGAGACTTCCCGACCACCATCTTGAATGTCGCCGCCCCGGACAGGCCGAAACCAAGATGGCAGTCGGGAAGTAAGTATGTAGCCGCCACTTTGCCGCTGACCACTCTGCCCCCCCGGACTCCGCTGACCACTTTGACCCCCCGGCCTCCGCTGACCACTCTGCCCCCTCGGCCTCCGCTGACCACTCTGCCCCCCCCCCGGCCTCCGCTGACCACTCTGCCCCCCTGTCCTCCGCTGACCACTCTGCCCCTCAGTCCTCCGCTGACCACTCTGCCCCTCAATCCTCCGCTGACCACTCTGCCCCCAGTCCTCCGCTGACCACTCTGCCCCCCCGTCCTCAGCTGACCACTCTGCCCTCCGTCCTCCGCTGACCACTCTGCCCTCCGCTGACCACTCTGCTCTCCATCCTCCGCTGACCACTCTGCCCCCCCATCCTCCGCTGACCACTCTGCCCCCCCCTCCTCCACTGACCACTCTGCCCCCCTGTCCTCTGCTGACCACTCTGCCCTCCATCCTCCGCAGACCACTCTGCCCTCCTGTCCTCTGCAGACCACTCTGCCCCCCGTCAACCGCTGACCACTCTGCCCCCCCGTCCTCAGCTGACCACTCTGCCCTCCGTCCTCCGCTGACCACTCTGCCCCTCCCTCCTCTACTGACCACTCTGCCCCCCTGTCCTCCGCTGACCACTCTGCCTCCCTCGTCCTCCGCTGACCACTGTGCCTCCCTCATCCTTCGCTGACCACTCTGCCCTCCATCCTCCGCTGAGCACTCTGCCCTCCGTCCTCTGCTGACCACTGAGCCACTGTACAGTGCTGACCACTGAGCCACTGTACAGTGCTAACCACTGAGCCACCGTACAGTGCTAACCACTGAGCCACCATACAGTGCTAACCACTGAGCCACCGTACAGTGCTAACCACTGAGCCGCCATATACTGTGCTAACCACTGAGCCACCATACAGTGCTAACCACTGAGCCACCGTACAGTGCTAACCACTGAGCCGTCATATACTGTGCTAACCACTGAGCCACCGTACTTTGCTAAACACTAAGCCACCGCGCAGTGCTAACCACTGAGCCACCGCGCTGTGCTAACCACTGAGCCACCATACAGTGCTAAACACTAAGCCACCGTACAATGCTAACCACTGAGCCACCATACTGTCCTAACCGCTGAGCCACCGTACAGTGCTAAACATTGAGCCACCATACAGTGCTAACCACTGAGCCACCATACAGTGCTAACCACTGAGCCCCGTATACTCTGCTAACCACTGAGCCCCTGTATACTCTGCTAACCACTCAGCTGCCAAATACTCTGCTAAACACTGAGCCGCCGTAAAGTCTGCTAACCACTGAGCCCCATATACTCTGCTAACCACTGAGCCGCCGTAAACTCTGCTAACCACTGAGTCGCTATATACTCTGCTAAGCACTCTGCTGCGGGCAGGAGAGGGACGGAGAACAGCGGCCGGGTGCGGCCAGGAGGGCCGCCCCCTACTGTCCGCACCCGGTTGCTGTCTCCCTGGCTCCTTTCTGCCCGCATCCGGCCACTGTCCCCCGGCCTCCTCCTGCACGCACCCGGCCGCTCTTCCTCGCCCCCTCCTGCCCGCACATGGCCGCTGTTCCCCAGCCCCCTTCTGCCTGCTGTTCCTTGGCCCCCTCCTGCCCGCACCCGGCCACTGTCCCCCGGCCTCCTTCTGACCGCACCTGCCTGCTGTCTCCTCCTGGACTCTGGCACCGCTGCACATCGGTACTGCTGTATGTATTCTATCTATTATAATAAAAGCCCTAAGCCAACTTCCGTCACTATGTAACAGTATCGCTACGTCACATCCGTGACAGAAGCTGGCTGTACACCTGTCATGGGTGACCCAAGACGGCCGACCTTTCGCGGTAGTGGGGCTTTCAAAGCACCACTAATGCCATCGGAAGCCTCTGATCTGCCCCACACTTTCCACTGACACACCATCACACTCCTCACCACATTCCCCCCTCTCTTTCTGCACCTCCACACACACGCGATCCCCCGGCCACTTCATATACCCCCCTTCTCTATACAGTCTCACACTCCTACCCCCATGCACTCTCACGCTGACATCTATACTCACCGACACCCGTCCGCTAACACGCCGCCGACATCCGATCATCTCCTGCACGCCGCCGCCGACATCCGATCTTCTCCTCCGCCGACATCCCATCTTCTCTGTGACGCCGACGCCATGTTGGATCCACCCCGTCCGGCCCGGCCACATCCATGCTCGACGATGATCCGCCATGTTGGATCTCGCGAGATCCAAGATGGCGGCCGGGAAGTCTTGCGAGACTTTCCGCATGCCATCTTGGATGTCGAGCAATCACAATCCACTGCGCCGCCCAGTAAGTGCGCAGACTGCCATATTAGGACACCCCTCACAATATGGTAAGCACCGCACTCCCGGCTGTCACCCACACTGTACTCACCTTCATCACCTCTACTGCCCCCTTCCTCTGCTCCACTGCCCCCTTCCTCTGCTCCACTGCCCCCCTGCCCTGCTCCACTGCCCCCCTGCCCTTCTCCACTGCCTCTGTTCTGCTCCACTGCACCCCACTCTCCTGTACTGGCCCCCCTCTGCTCCACTGCCACCCCTCTCTGCTGCACTGCCCCCCACAATGCTCCACTGCCCCCCCTCTATGCTCCACTGCCCCGCCATAATGCCCCACTGACCCAACTCTCTGCTCTGACGCTCTGCCCCTCTCTCCCCCGCTCTGCTGCGCTGTCCTTCTGCTCACCCCTGCTTTTCATCACTCTCCCCCAGTCTGCTCCACTGCCTCCCCCACTCCACTCACCCCTGCTCTGCTCCATTGTCCCCTTGATCTACTGCGGCTGTCCCCCCGCTCACCCCTGCACTGCTCTCCTTCGCTTTGCTCCGCTTTTGCTGCGGCTGTCCCCCTGCTCACCCCTGCTCTTCTCCACTCTCCCCTGCTTTCTGCACTTTTTGCTCTGCTGCGCTGTCCCCCCACTCTGCTGTGCTGTCCCCTCACTCACCTCTGCTCTGCTCTCCCTCACTTTGCTCCGCTCTCCCTTGCTCTGCCCCTCTCGCCCCCCACTCTGCTCCATTGTCCCCTCACTCTACTGCAAATGTCCCTCTGCTCTGCCCCACTCACCCCCGCTCTGTTCTTCTTGCTCTGCTGCGCTGTGCACCCGCTCTGCCCCACTCACACCTGCTCTGCTCCCCTTCGCTTTGCTCTGCCCTCCCTCACTCTGCCACTCTCGTCCCCGCTCTACCCCACTCACCCCCGCTCTGTTCTTTTTGCTCTGCCCTGCTGCGCTGTCACAATGCGCCGCCGCGCTGTCACCCCGCTGCGCCGCGCTGTCCCCTGCTCTGCTCTCCCTTGCTCTACACTGCCCCCCACCCTGCTCTGCTATCTCTCACCCCCCACTGTGCTAACCACTGAGCCACCATACAGTGCCAACCACTGAGCCACCGCATACAGTGGCAACCACTGAGCCACCGTATACAGTGGCAACCACTGAGCCACCGTATAAAGTTCTAACCACTGAGCCACAGTATGCAGTGCTAACCACTGAGTCACCGTGTACAGTGCTAACCACTGCGCCACCATATACTGTGCTAACCACTGAGCCACCATACAATTTAACCACTGAGCCACCGTATACAATGCTAACCACTAAGCCACCATACAGTGCTAACCACTGAGCCACAATATACAGTGCTAACCACTGAGTCACCATATATAATGTTAACCACTGAGCCACCATACAGTGCTAACCAGTGAGCCACCATATACACCATATAAATCCTGCAACAACAGTGTACTTTCTGGAGAGAGGAATGTACTTTTCAGTGGATATTTCTAGCGCATCTGTTCATTTTTCCGCACTCCCGATGCGATAGCATCGTGCCTATTTCTTTCACTGACATTTTCATACGTTCAGGAGAAAGTGTTAGCAAAGACAATTCAGTTAATATAACTCTGTCTTACTGACTGAATTACAAAGTCTGGTTGCTTTAAAAGGGGGTTTGAGCTTGAAATCACTGACTTCTATTAATTAATCATGGTTACCTCCAAGGAAACACGTGTTATCATTATTGCCTTGAATTAAAAGGGCTTCATAGTCAAGGACATTGTTATTTGTAAGATGGACTCTAAATCAACCATTTATCTAATTATCATGAACTAGATTAATGCCCGATGCTATCGCATCGGGAGGATGGTGATGTGATGTTGAGGATGTTTTGTGTGACAGTAAGAACAGCACAACTTGAGATGGAGATGTGGTGAACAGCCATCCCGCCCATCTCAATTCTAGCTGTTCACAAAAACCCGTCCCTGTTGTAAAAGAAAATAATATTTCTCAGCAGCTATGCTGCTGGACCTTAACTTCCGGGTTCATATCACCAAATAAAAGTATTTGGATGATACACATCTCCCCTCTTATACTAAATGTGTGTTAATCTTAGATTTAGAAATAGGTGTAAATGTATCACACCTATGTATTTTATGTAGATAAGATATTTAGATAGTGACCCTCAAGAGGGACAGAATTACTGATGTATGTAAAGTGCTATTGAATTAATAGTACTATATAAAAGAATTAAATTACTATTATAATTACAACCTATAGATGGTAGCCCGATTCTAATGCATCGGGTATTCTAGAATATAGAAATAGAGATTGCATGGGAAAGGCGGTGAGGGCTGAATTGGGAGGAACTTTGAAGAAGGAGTGGCGAGGAAAGGACGGCGTGGCAGGGGGGAGGAGGGAGGACAGAGCAGCAGGGGGGAGGAGGATGGAGGACAGAGCGGCAGGGGGGAGGAGGACGAAGGACGAAACGGCGGGGTGGGGGAGGACGGAGCAGCACAGACAGGGGAGGACAGAGGATGGAGTGGCAGAGGGGAGGAGGACAAAGGAAGGAGGAGGAAGCGGTGGGGTGGGGGAGGATGAAGCACAGAGCGGTGGGGGGGTGGAGGACAGGATGAAGGTGGGGGAGGACGGAGCAGCACAGGCAGGGGGAGGACGGAGGATAGAATGGCGGAGGTGAGGAGGACAGTTCAGGTCCGGGGGCTGTAAAAGAAGGCACAATATTAATAAACATTATGATTATACTTACTGATCCCGCGATGCGTCCTGCCATCTTGCTGTCTCCCGATGCACTCTGCCCACTCCACAGATTTAAAGGGCCCGTACACCTGATGCTCCTTTCACCTACAGTTGTGGCCAAAAGTATTGACACCCCTGCAATTCTGTGAGATAATACTCAGATTCTTACTGAAAATGATTGCAATCACAAATTCTTTGGTATTATTATCTTCATTTAATTTGTCTTCAATGAAAAAACACAAAAAGAATTGTCCTAAAGCCAAATTGGATATAATTCCACACCAAACATAAAAAAGGGGGTGGACAAAAGTATTGGCACTGTTAGAAAAATCATGTGATGCTTCTCTAATTTGTGAAATTAACAGCACCAGTAACTTACCTGTGGCACCTAACAGGAGTTGGCAATAACTAAATCACACTTGCAGCCAGTTGACATGGAATAAAGTTGACTCAACCTCTGTCCTGTGTCCTTGTGTGTACCACATTGAGCATGGAGAAAAGAAAGAAGACCAAAGAATTGTTTGAGGACTTGAGAAACCAAATTGTGAGGAAGCATGAGCAATCTCAAGGCTACAAGTCCATCTCCAAAGACCTGAATGTTCCTGTGTCTACCGTGCGCAGTGTAATCAAGATGTTTAAAGCCCATGGCACTGTGGCTAACCTCCCAAGATGTGGACGGAAAAGAAAAATTGACGAGAGATTTCAACGCAAGATTGTGCGGATGGTGGATAAAGAACCTCGACTAACATCCAAACAAGTTCAAGCTGCCCTGCAGTCCGAGGGTACAACAGTGTCAACCTGTACTATTCGTCGGCGTCTGAATTAAAAGGGACTGTATGGTAGGAAACCCAGGAAGACCCCACTTCTTACCCAGAGACATAAAAAAGCCAGGCTGGAGTTTGCCAAAACTTACCTGAAAAAGCCTAAAACGTTTTGGAAGAATGTTCTCTGGTCAGATGAGACAAAAGTAGAGCTTTTTGGGCAAAGGCATCAACATAGAGTTTACAGGAGAAAAAAAGAGGCATTCAAAGAAAAGAACACAGTCCCTACAGTCAAACATGGCAGAGGTTCACTGATGTTTTGGGGTTGCTTTGCTGCCTCTGGCACTGGACTGCTTGACCGTGTGCATGGCATTATGAAGTCTGAAGACTACCAACAAATTTTGCAGCATAATGTAGGCTTCATTGTGAGAAAGCTGGGTCTCCCTCAGAGGTCATGGGTCTTCCAGCAGGACAATGACCCAAAACACACTTCAAAAAGCACTAGAAAATGGTTTGAGAGAAAGCACTGGAGACTTCTAAGGTGTCCAGCAATGAGTCCAGACCTGAAGCCCATAGAACACCTGTGGAGAGATCTAAAAATGGCAGTTTGGAGAAGGCACCCTTCAAATATCAGGGACCTGGAGCAGTTTGCCAAAGAAGAATGGTCTAAAATTCCAGCAGAGCATTGTAAGAAACTCATTGATGGTTACCAGAAGCTGGTTGATCGCAGTTATTTTGGTTAAAGGTTGTGCAACCAAGTATTAGGATGAGGGTGCCAATACTTTTCTCTGGCCCATTGTTGGAGTTTTGTGTGAAATGATCAATGTTTTGCTTTTTGCTTCATTCTCTTTTGTGTTTTGTATATGGATGCACCCAAATAAAATGGGAATGGTTGGTGATATCAACTTCCTGTTTGTGGCACATTAGTATATGGAGGGGGAAAACTTTTCCAGATGGGTGGTGACCATTTGAAGTCAGCCATTTTGGATTTTTTTTTCAACGTGGTCATAAACTTGTAAATAACTTTATTCTTTCATGAGTTGTGTTAAAACCAAGCACACCATTGTTTTTCTTGCGACATATCAAACTTATTGAGAATTTCATATGACCCTCTTCCCATTGAAAATAATAAAGTTGGATCCAAAATGGCCACCATGGTCACCACCCATCTGGAAGTTTTTCCCCTCCCATTTACGAATGTGCCACAAACAGGAAGTTGATATCACCAACCATTCCCATTTTTTTTAGGTACATCTATATAAATGGCCCACCCTGTAGATTAGTTTACCCTTAGTATTGGAAACTCCCTTTAATTCCACAGACAGTTTTATAGGCGTGACCATGCACAGCATGAGATGGGGCTAAATGATCAGATCTATTTTGTCTTGGTCACCATTTAGCAATCTAGTGGTTTAAAATGTTCATCAAATCTCAGTTTAATAATCAGTCATGTGCCTGAGCAGCACGTTACTCCTTTGTTATGTATATTGTGTACAAGGTGTTGTTAATCTTACTAATGGTTGAACGCTCTCATTGTCTCAGCTTCGCTTGTCCTCATCCACACCATATGACCCTAAGGCTCCATTTACACACTGCTTTTTTTGCTGCATATTTTTAAGCACAAGCTCATCACAAACCAGGAGTGGGTGATTAAACATTTGAGTGGAGGACTTGTTTCTATTATGGCCACTTTACACGTCCCAATATCGTCGTCCAACTTCGATAAAAAGTCACGTGGTTCGTACGTTGGCCCCGATATCGTTCGTGCGTTGTGCGGTGTAAATGTACAATTCGATGCAAGAACGATGCCAAAACGATATCGGGGGAAAAATGAGCAGGCTCTCCAACTGCCCCATACTGGATGGACGATCTGGCAGGATCGTGCTGTATGACAGCGCGACTACGATTTGGAGTACAACTTCCCCAATTCTCTCCCATGTTAAATGGTCGTTCCTGGGTCGCCCGTACAAGGGGGCGTACACATCGCAGTTGTGTTGCCTGCCGATATCGCGCTGTGTAACACCTCCTATGCGATCTTAGATTTCTGCCCAAAAAATGCGCGCTCCTGCGCCGTTGTATCCAACATCGCATCGATGTTGGGACGTGTAAAGCGGCCATTAGACCTTTCCTCTGAGTGTGCCACTCCAAGTTTTGATTGTTCCACTCCTGGCTTTTTTTGAGCTTGTGCGTAAAAATACGCAGAAAAAAAAGCAGTGTGTGAATGGGGCCTTAGACCAAAAGTCACTTTTTCAATTCATTCTCTTTTAAACCTAAATATGATTGTATAGGAATGCATAGAAAATGTGACTGGCTCAACAACCAGTGGGTGCTCAGAAATTGATAGATATATTAATTGAAGAATCTGGCACTCCAAAAATTTTAAAGGAAAGCAAAGTTCAAGTTTTTTTCAATTTTATTGTGGATTCAGACACATGAAAATAAAGTGCGACTTTGTTTATGTCATCGGTGTCATTTGATGTTTCGACATTAGTCTTCTTCATAAAACATAACTAACAATAAGCAAAACAAAAGATACATTAATACAGATAATACAGGGGTTATTTTCAGTGTTACAAAAGTATAATTCAGTCACATTAGAATACACAACAATGTCATAGATTGCATTATTCCAAACAACATAATGTCACATCTAGGGGTATTTACATATTAGACAAGAAAATAATGAATAATGAATGATATCCCCAAAAAATAGTGGCTAATTATTAATAAAGAATATATACCTGAATGGTGATCTTTGCCTTTACACAATTTTATCAGAAATGGGTAACTTTTTTTATCAAAGTGTCTGAAATAGAGATATATATATATGGACTGGATTAGTGTCAAAAAGGTATATTCTAAACCCAAAGACAAGTCTAATATAGGTATTCTGACCATGAGCAGAATATACAGAACCACAAAATAATTAGTAGGAAATGCTATTAAAGGTACTGTGTGAACGTAGTGCGGACACTGCATTAACAATCTAGGATTATCTTCATCTCATATAGTCTCATAATCAAGACATTATCTATTGGTATGGGAAACAAAGATGGTTACCTGTCCACTTGGCAGATAGTAGTCTGGGAAAATAGACTGCAAGGTTTCAATTGCAAGGAATGTGCTAAAATAGAGAAAATGCAAACTCATAACACCAGGCTTATAAACAGTCCACCATATAATTATCATAACCAAATAACCCATACCTGTATTCAAAAATGCGCTAAATATAAAACAAGAAAAAGTGAAGATATGCTCTATATTAAAGAATCAAAACGATTTTTTATGCTATTGCAAATGCATAAAAATATTATCAATATATGTAATATAAATCGTTACGGAAATTCATTTCTGTTGGGCATTTAGTCCCAAGGGTTAATATCCAGAAAGCTTCTTTAAATGCTAAGTTTTTTAGCCAGTCACCTCCTCTAGGGGGAGGATTACCTCTTTCCAGATTAAAAAATGAAAAAAGTGTTATTGCTATTTTGATGTTTTGTAGCAAAGTGCTTTGATGCTCCCGAATGTGAGCTGTTGCAGCTGATGATTTTAGATAAATATTAGATATGCGTTTCTTAATGGTTCTGGTTGTGTGTCCTATGTACTTCAGGTCACATTCAGAATATTCTATGCAGTATATCACATGGTCAGTATTTCAATTATCAGGCAACAAAAATTGAACTTTTTTATTTTGCACAAGTGAACATGCATTGCAGTAACTACCGCTGCATCTATAAAATCCGGTCACTGATAGCCAATGTTGTGCCTTCTTTTTGTGGCTGGAAAAAACTTTGTGACAAAGAGTTGCCCAGGGATAAACCTTTTTGCCACAAATCTGCAACCCATTTTGGTCACTTCATTAAGGACTGAATCTTGGTTGACCACCGGTAAGTATTTTTTGACAATGTTTTTTATTTCTTCAAATTGTGCACCTCTCCAATCTGTCCTTAACTCTGCTGCCTAACTAATCCACCTTTCTCCTCGCAATTCCTCCACTTCTCCCCTCTGCAAATCCCTCCACTGGCTCCCAATTCCCCAGCGTATCCAATTCAAACTACTAACATTGACTTACAAACCTGTCCACAATCTGTCCTCCTCATATATCTCTGAACTAATCTCCCGATATCATCCAACTCGTAATCTTCAATCCTCCCAAGACCTCCTTCTTTCATCCACAATTGTAAGTTCCTCAACTAACTGCCTGCAAGACTTCGCCTGAGCATCCCCCATTCTCTGGAATTCTGCTCCCCAAAACGTCCAACTGTCCTCCACACTCAGAACCTTCAAGTAGAACCTGAAAACCCATCTATCAGAACAGCCTACAACCTGCAATGACCACAATGCCACCACACCACCAATGAAGAAAAAAATATATATAGCCTAGCTCGACCCCCTGTTAGGTGCTCAAGGGAAAGGCGTATCTAATGCAGAAAAAATTATATCCCTGGCACACTTGTAAGAAAACTTGAGAAATGTTTCTTTTGAGGTTTTTATTTGCAATTCATGAAGAAAATCATTAATGTTTTGACCCTACAACGGGTCTTCTTCAAGAATGAGTCTACTGATGGTAAGTCTTCTGATGTCCTTGTGGTCCTAGAATAATGTCCATGGGGGTACACAGGAGGCCAGGAGTCTCACATATCATAACTTTATCTTAGTAGTTTAATAGGTGCTTCACACCTTGGATTCTATTAACTACATAACTACCATTGAATCCAGTCTGTATGCAAACCAGTACAGGCTACTAAGAGGTGTCACACCGCCGACACTCTGTGCCCACAGTCTCTAGTGTACTTAATTACCATCAAAAGACTCATTCTTGAAGAAGACCCGTTGTAGGATCGAAACGTTAATGATTGTCTGCATGAATTGGAAATAAAAACCTCAAAAGAAACATTTTCTCAAGTTTTCTTACAAGTGTGCCAGGGATATAATTTTTTCTACCTCACCACCAATGGACCTGGTGCCCCACCACCACTGGACCTGGCGCTCCACCACCATCAGACCCGGCGCTCAACGACCATCAGACCAGGGGCTCCACCACCACCAGAGCAGACCCAACCTACTGTTTCTCTCCTCATTGCCCTGTAGACTGTAAGCCCGCAAGGGCAGGGTCCTCTCTCTCCCCTCTGTATCAGTCTGTTACTGTTAGTTTGTTCATTGTATTCTTAACTTGTTTGTATGTAACTCTCATGTACAGCACCATGGTATCAATGGTGCTCTATAAAGAAATGATAATATAATATGGGGTAGTTAAAACAATTTGGCAATTAGACTCTATTGCACCAATGTTACTTTTGTTGGTTTTTATATTTTTATTTTTATTTTTACCCCTATCATTATGTACATGTTTTGTACACTTTGATCTATACAATAACTTGTGCCTGGACTGTTGTTTAACTTTTTGTAGGGCATAATAAATGATGTTTTTATTATACCCACAAGCTAGCAATCTTGATGTTATAACCTGTCTTTCTATTAGGAAAGCGAAAGCAGATGAACAGATACGCCTGGCTCTTAAATACTCTCCATACGGTATAGAGTTAATAGTGTGCTGGGGATGGCTACTTTGTGCAAGAACAATGTATTGCCTGCCAGTTCTTTCCTATATACAGCAGTATCAAACATATGGTATAATGATAACGTCATCAACATATCTACCGAGTCACTTTATTGAACTGCTGTGCAAAATTTTCTGACAAAAAATATGAGATTCTTCCCACCAAGCCATATATAATATGGTGAGACTGGGTGAGAATCTCGATCCCATGTGTGCGCCTTCAATTTGAACATAATATCAGTGGTCAAACATGAAATAATTATGGCATAATATATAATTATGAGCTGAAAGAATATATTGAATATATTCTTCAGTAAAATTGACATATTTTCTCAAATAAAAATCAATAGCTCGAATGGCTTGTTCATGAGCTATTGTCGAATATAGATTTACACAAGGTCACAAAATTTAGATCTTTCCATATGAATTTATCAAAAATTTGTAAGACACAAGTATCTTTAATCCTGGAATCCAACGAGTAAAAAATGGTAACACCTCATCAAGCCATTGGCTAAGACATTCATTGAGGGACTTTATGCCAAATGCTATGGGTCACAGAGGTGAAGGAAAGACATTTTTATGAGTTTCAGGCAACCCATGAAAAATAGAGACGACTGTATGGTCTGGCAAAAGAAGTCTTCTGTATTTAGCTTGGAAAATACCTAGGCTAATACCTTCATCAATTAATTTTTGTAAAGTGCAATTACATTGCATGGTTGGGTCTGATATTAAACACTTTGGGTACCGTTACACCAGGTGACATCGCCGGCGATTTTGCAGGCAATGCACGGGATCGTGAACGTTTTTGGCACCCCACCAGCGTCGCCATTGTGTGTTTATATGCGGCGATACCTCCGGCAACGCTTTGGCGATGTTACAGGCGACATCGTCGTCGGGGTGTCTACAAAACCCAGCAGCGATCCTGTAACATGGGAGCCTATAGCTCCCATCGGCTGTAACATCGCCAATCGCCATGTTGCATGGGGCGACACATCGCCTGAGAGTGGTTGCCTGGTTTCAGAGCAGTGTTGTGAAACCAGTCGACCACTCTCAGCTGATTTTTTGGCAAATTATCGCTGCTTTACATTGGGCGACTCACCAGCGCTGTCGCCGGCGATAGGCCTCGCAGCTGCGTCGCCTGTGAAATCGCCGGCGATGTCACCTGGTGTAACGGTACACTTATATGTTTATTGTTTCGCAACATGTTGTGAACCTGGCGAGAGTTCAAGTCTGAATCTGTAAACACTATACAACTAGTCTTGTCATTTTGTCTGATTATTAAATTAGAATTGTTTTGAAGTTCTTTAAGGGCTTTCATTTCTGCATTTGTAAGATTCTTTCCAACAGAATTATTGGATACAGAATTATGCATATTTTACCAGAACTGAATCTGATCAAATGCTGGTACTCTGGATTCCAGAGGATAAAAAGAACTATCTGAATATTTGAAATTAATATATTTATTGACAAGACTGGATTGCGAGTCAGTTGTGGATTCTACATTTTCCAGAATTAGATTTGCGCATTGTTCCTCAAAAGAAAAATCATGTTGATCAAAATTTAGCTACATTTTCATCTAAATTGGCATCATCTTAACCGTTTGTTATTTGATCAGCTGTAAAAAATGCTTTCATACTATCAACAAACATGCACATTTTTGTAATATCTCTGATAGTGGTAATCAAATAAAAATTTCAACCGGGAACAAAATTCAAGCCTTTTGCCAAGGCGTTTAATTGCATTGGAGACAAGATAATAGGGCTCAAAACACATAAACTGTGCCAGTTCATAGCGGTTTCCTCATAAAAACCGTAGAGGATATCTCCCTGTTGTATTCTCTGGAGGATCTTTTTTCTCCTCTTCTTCCGTTTCATTTCCTAAAGAATGCACAGCCGAGGTGTCGCTGAACTGTGTTAAACTTTATGAGCCATATTCTGTAGATTCCCTTTCAAAGGAGAATGAGACTCGTTTTTGGGAGGGTATTTAGGATATTTTGGTGGGTTTTTGGGAGGTTTTGATGGACCATCCCTAGGAATATAAGGATTTTTTAAATCGCTTTCCTGGATTTACGTGGTGTAAACTTTTTCCAAGCACATACTTTATTGTTTTCGTAATCCCAAGAGTCTCTTTTATACTTGTTTTGTTTGAATTTAAATATTTGATCCTTAAGTGAAGATAAATTATCATTAAGTGTTTTTTCTAGACATTTGTACTCCTCTGTATCTTAATGGTCAGAAACCACATTTTAGATATTATCAATTTCAGTTTTGAGGGTCTTTAGCTTTGTAGATATCAAACGAATCAATTTCAATCAACATTTGCTTAAAATACCCTTCCATTTGGTCATAAATTCCTCCGAAAAGGTGGTGATAGGTAGATTTTTTATAGAGCCTTCTAGGGATCATTTCTTGTTCCTCAAACTGACTAAGTGTGTTTAAGTCCACAGCTAGATCGCACTGAAAAAGAAGCATCTGACGTCAGAAAAGAAAACTGGGCATACTCCAACTGGCAGCCAATGATCCAACGTGTTTCACTGGTTTGCGACCTTCTTCTTCAGGGATGCATCTTCCTTAAGTGTTGCTCTCATCAATTATATTTTAATTGATTGATTTATTCAATTGATGTGCTGTTTGACAAAGAGTTTGTTTCTTTTAAATCAGTACATTGCTTAGGATCCATCCTATACATCAAAGGGGAATTCTTTGATCTTTCTATGTGTGTACAAAGCAAATATAACATTTATTCTCCTTATTTATAGTTTTACATCACTAGGATGTTAAAAACTGGCTAACATAGATGGCTATGCCCCAAATATAAAATTTATAAAAAGGTAATAATAAATAGTGTTGTATTGTGTTTTTCCACAGAAGTGCTCACAGATTTGTATATTGTCTTAGTAAGGGAAAGGTTTCTACTCTATTCCCCATGGAATCTACTTATAGACATGTGACCATCCCGATTTAGATCAAACCCGGTTTATGGAACACTGAGTGGGGTACTTGCTTAAATTCACATCTAGTACCGTATATACTCGTGTATAAGCCGACCCCCCTACTTTTGCCCCAAAAATCTGGGAAAACCTATTGACTCGTGTATAAGCCTAGGGTGGACCCCAGCACAGGTATACAGCCCCCAGCAGTGTGGTATACAGCAGCCTCCCCAGTGGTATATACAGGCCCCAGCAGTGTTACAGCAGCAGCCCCAGTGGTATATACAGCAGCAGCCCCAGTGGTAGTATACAGCAGCCCCAGAGGTATATACAGCAGCCCCAGTGGTAGTATACAGCAGCCCCAGTGGTAGTATACAGCAGCCCCAGAGGTATATACAGCAGCCCCAGAGGTATATACAGCAGCCCCAGAGGTATATACAGCAGCCCCAGTGGTAGTATACAGCAGCAGCCCCAGTGGTAGCATACAGCAGCCCCAGAGGTAGTATACAGCAGCCCCAGAGGTATATACAGCAGCCCCAGAGGTAGTATACAGCAGCCCCAGAGGTATATACAGCAGCCCCAGTGGTAGTATACAGCAGCCCCAGAGGTATATACAGCAGCCCCAGTGGTAGTATACAGCAGCCCCAGAGGTAGTATACAGCAGCCCCAGAGGTATATACAGCAGCCCCAGTGGTAGTATACAGCAGCCCCAGAGGTATATACAGCAGCCCCAGTGGTAGTATACAGCAGCCCCAGAGGTATATACAGCAGCCCCAGAGGTAGTATACAGCAGCAGCCCCAGTGGTAGTATACAGCAGCCCCAGAGGTATATACAGCAGCAGCCCCAGTGGTAGTATACAGCAGCCCCAGTGGTAGTATACAGCAGCCCCAGAGGTATATACAGCAGCACCAGAGGTAGTATACAGCAGCAGCCCCAGTGGTAGTATACAGCAGCCCCAGAGGTATATACAGCAGCAGCCCCAATGGTAGTATACAGCAGCCCCAGTGGTAGTATACAGCAGCCCCAGGAGGTGTATACAGCAGCCCCAGAGGTAGTATACAGCAGCCCCAGAGGTATACAGGCCTCCCCCATCAGTATCCAGGGCCCCCCCCATGCTCCGCAGACCTGTAAAGTAAGATGATTATACTTATCACTGTCCTGTCGCCGCCGTCCCTGCCGCTGCCATTGCGCTCCTCCGTCTTCATGCAGCGTCTTCCAGCTCCCTGTGGTCGGCGCAGGCAATGACGGCATTGCCTGCGCCGACAGGAAGCCGGAAGAAGACGGATGAAGCCGGAGGAGCGCGATGACAGCGGCGGGACAGCGGCAGCGAGACAGTGATAAGTATAATCATCTTACTTTACAGGTTTGCGGAGCATGGGGGGAAGCCCTGGATACTGATGGGGGGGCCTGTATACCTCTGGGGGGGGTGCCCGTGTAGTGACTCGTGTATAAGCCGAGGGGGGAACTTTTCAGCCCAATTTTTGGGTTGAAAAACTCGGCTTATACGCGAGTATATATGGTAAGTGTAGTGCGGAGTTTATCTATCATATTGTCAGTCTCCATTTAAAGAGGACCTGTCACACCCCTCCCCCCCAATTACTTTGTTGATTATTAACACATCAGAAACACATGCCTTGCCTGAATGCAGCATACATGCTGCATTCAGTGCTACCTTTAGATTGAAATCTTTGTGGGTGGTCCTCTTTAAATCTGAATAGGTCCCTAAAGAAACAAATTTCTGAAAAAATGAAAAATTGTTGTTAAAGTTTTAACCCTTCTAATACAAAATGATGTTTGAAAAATGATGCATATATAAAGTAGACATATAGGAAATGTTACTTCCTAATTATTTTATATAGCACAACTACCGTATATACTCGTGTATAAGCCGAGTTTTTCAGCCCAAAATTTGGGCTGAAAAGTCCCCCCCTCGGCTTATACACGGGTCTATACGGTAGACCCGTGTGGTGGGGGCTGTGTGGTGGGGGCTGTGGAGGCTGGAGGAGGCGGGGGGGGCTGCTGTATGAGCGGCCCCGTCACGTGGGGCCGCTCATTATATATGCACTGCTTCCCCCTGTCAATCAGCGCAGGGGGAAGCAGTGCATATGGCCCCCAAAAGCTGGCACTGTCCCCCCTTGTAAGGGCCCCCCCCGGTGCTTATACATTACCATCCCGGTGTTCTGATCGGCGCCGCTCCTCGGTGCTGCGTCGCCGTCTTCATCCTCCCGTCCGCGCTCGCTGCATCCATCCGGGTTCTCCGGCGGTCGCAGCGATATGACGTCATCGCGCGACCGCCGGAGATCCTGGATGCAGCCAGCGCGGGAGGATGAAGACGCAGCACAGAGGAGCGGCGCCGATCAGAACACCGGGATGGTAATGTATAAGTAGCGGGAGGGGGAGGCCTTACAAGGGGGGACAGTGCCAGCTTTTGGGGGCTGTTGGTACCCCCAGGGGGCTGCTGGGTACCCCCTGGGGGCTGTTGGTCCCCCCTGGGGGCTGTTGGTACCCCCAGGGGGCTGTTGGTACCCCCAGGGGGCTGCTGGGTACCCCCTGGGGGCTGTTGGTACCCCCAGGGGGCTGCTGGGTACCCCCTGGGGGCTGTTGGTCCCCCCTGGGGACTGTTGGTACCCCCAGGGGGCTGCTGGTACCCCCTGGGGGCTGCTGGGTACCCCCTGGGGGCTGCTATATGTACCCCTGGGGGCCTGCTGTATACCACTGGGGCTGCTGTATACTACCACTGGGGCTGCTGGGGCTCCTGTATACTACCACTGGGGCTGCTGGGGCTCCTGTATACTACCACTGGGGCTGCTGTATACTACCACTGGGGCTGCTGGGGCTCCTGTATACTACCACTGGGGCTGCTGGGGAATCTGTATACTACCACTGGGGCTGCTGGGGCTCCTGTATACTACCACTGGGGCTGCTGGGGAATCTGTATACTACCACTGGGGCTGCTGGGGAATCTGTATACTACCACTGGGGCTGCTGTATACTACCACTGGGGGGCCTGTATACCACACTGCTGGGGGCTGTATAACTGTGCTGGGGTCCACCCTCGGCATATACACGAGTCAATAGGTTTTTCCAGATTTTTGGGGCAAAAGTAGGGGGGTCGGCTTATACACGGGTCGGCTTATACACGAGTATATACGGTAACTGGTTTACGGATATAAAAATTGAAAATTGTGAATTTTTGCCAAAATTCGGACATTTACACAAATAAACTCAAAGTTTATTGTTCTAAATTTACCACTAACATAAAGTACAGAGTGTCACGGAAAACGTATTTCAAAGTCACTTGAGTTACGTAAACAAAAAGTGACAATGGTCAGAGGTAAAGGTAAAAAAATTGGCTTTGTCATTAAGGTCAAAATTGGCTCTATCACTAAGGGGTTAAAAAAAATCAATAGTTCACCTGAAAATAAGCACGTTTGTAAGGTATCCTTTCAGAGAAACCTGCTTATTTCAAACTCCTGAACTGACCTTTCAATTAATTTCATGGGTAAAACCTCTAAAATCTTAGGCTGGCTTCACACTGCAGTTTTTTCCCTGATCAGTGTCCATCCAGTTTGTGTGCCAAAACCAGGAGTGTCTCCAAAACTCAGAACAGGTGTCAATCTTTCAATTATAGTTTTTCTCTGCAGGTTCCTTTCTTGGTTCCTCTCCTGGTTTTGGCACAAAACTGGATGGACACTGATCAGTGAAAAAACTGCAGTGTGAAGCCGGCCTTACTGAGATAGGGAATAATGACATCTGGTGCTTTTAAAATTATACGAGAAGTTGCTAGAGGAAGGGTGTTTTCACATCTATGCACTCCATGCGCTAGGCTGCCCAGCCCGCCCTGCACCAGTGCAAATGCAAGCGCAGGGGCATTTAGGGCCTGAGGCAGCCTAGCGCATGGAGCGCATACATGCCCTCATTAGCGTTCAGCTGCGCTTGGTGCCCCCATTATCTCCTATGGCAGAGCACAGCTGAGCGCGCGCTCTGCCTAGTGAGAAGTGCAAGTGAAAGAGGCAATAGGGCGTTTCCAGGTGCGTCAGAGCAGACGCATGCGCCGTGCGCTCTGCCAATTTCACTTGCGCTTCTGAGTATACAGAGCGCGCGCTCAGCTGTGTTCGGCCATAGGAGATAATTGGGGCACCGAGCGCAGCTGAGCGCTAATGAGGGCATGTATGCGCTCACTGCACTAGGCTGCCAGAGCAGCCTAGCGCAGTGAGCGCATAGATGTGAAACAGGCAATAGACAAATACAAATCAATGTAAGGCGGCCGTCACACGCTGAGATATCTATAGCGATATTGTAAGCGATCACGTGCACGCGCAATCGCTTACAATATCGCTCACATCGCTGGTGAGATGTCACACAGACAGACTCACCAGCGATGTGGAGCCGCGATCTCGCTGGTAACTATGGTACACATCGGGTAACTAGGCGCCGCGCGTCGCTTAGTTACCCGAAGTGTACCATAGTTACCATCTCCCAGCATAGACTCTGCGCTGGGAAATCGCTCATCGTGGTGTTATACACCACGATGAGACAGATCGTCAAATCGCTCATCGCTAGATCTGAGAACCGGAGCTCAGATCAGCGATGTCACGATCAAGCGATTTAACATCTTAAATCGCTTGATTACATGCAACGAATTCTTGCCCGATATCGCTTAAGCGATCAAAAAGGAGATCGCTTAAACGATATCGGGCAAGAAATCGTTCCGTGTGACGGCCGCCTAAGAGAGAGCGCTCTACTGGTAGCTCGACATCATTAAATAGCATTTACTAAAGCATACGTTTTAATTTTTAAAAATGCTCCAAATCTGCACCTAAAAATGCACTTTGTGAATACACATGTGTTTTTGCAGCATGTATTACAACACTACACTAAAGTCAATGAGTGAAAAACACGCCAAAAATTGAAATGCTGCAGGGTTTTTTGCAGCTAATCTGCAAGAGAAAAAAAGCAACATGTGCATGACACTTCAGAATTCTCATGGACTTTGCTGGCAAAGGGCTATACATGCAGATTTGTGACAAAACTGCACCAAAAAAATGCATCAAAAAACACATTAAAAAAATGCACTGTGTGCACATAGCCTTTATTCACTGAAGTCAGATTTTACTAGTGATTTGACAATTTTGAGAAAGTGATCATCCAATGATGAGAAAGAAGCAGATTTTTTTCTACTTAGATAAATGATGAGTTTCTTTCCCATGTGCTATTAAGGCGGCCGTCACATGCATCAATTTCCTGCACGATATCGCTTAAGTGATCTGTAAAATCGCTTGATTGTTAGATCGCAGATTTGTGAGCAGGAGCTCATATCAAGCGATAATCGCTTGATCAATCTGCATCATCATGGTGTGTGACACCACGATGAACAATCTCTCAGCGGCAGAGCCTATGCTGGGAGATGGTATCTATGGTAAACGTTGGGTTACTAAGCCCCGCGCGGCGCCTAGTAACCCGATGTGTACCATAGTTACCAGCGATCTCGCTGCTCCACATCGCTGGTGAGTCTGTCTGTGTGACAGCTCACCAACGATGTGAACGATATTGTTAGCGATCGCGCGTGCATGTGATCGCTAACAATATCGCTCACAACATTGAAGCGTGTGACGGCCGCCTAACTGATATAAAAAATAAATCTACAGTTACTTTAAAAGAAAGTGCATTTTCTTTTTTCCTCAATTCACTTTAATTGACATGTAGAGATACATCAATAGGACCATCATGTGACCTCAAAAAGTTTAGAGCGTACCATCAAGTTAATATTATTAGTATGGGTACAGAATGACCAGGTAATGTGAGGTAATTGAACGGTAATCTGCAATGTATAAGTGGATTTTGGATTACTGGATGTGATTTATGATTTGGTGAAGTTATTGTTTATGGGGACAACACTGTTTTGTACAAAAGATGATTGAGCTCTGTACAAAACAATGTTTACCTCGTATCACCCATTATCCACCATGAACTGTAAGCACTTAACTCTGATTTTGTTTGTACATGTTCTCTCTGAATTGTAAAATACTCTTAAAATATAATAGAACTATATCATTCAAGATTATTATAATTATTATCATTAATAACTGTATACAACAATTTAAAGAATATACATTTAATACAGTTGAAACTTGAAGTCTACATACACTATATAAAAAGACTAGTGATGGGCGAGCATGCTCGCCGGTACTCGGTACTCACCTAAACATCACAGTACTCGTGACGCTCGGCAGTACAAGTGCTTGGGCTCATGCTCGGGTCCACCTCCCTGCATGTTGGCGCTCTTTACAGAGCCAGGCCACATGCAGGGATTGGCTGCCACACGCTGTAATGCCACAGCCATGTTGGTTGTGGCATTAGGGTATCTTTACACGCCGCTACTGGAGGATGGATACAACCAGCTACTTCACGTGCACGAGCACGCACAAACGGTTACAAACGGTAAACGCACCATCTTTACACGCCGCCACAAGCTACGCTACGCTACGTGACATCTATCTCTGGATACACCGCCGAGTGCCTCAAGTCACCTTCTGTAGCTCATCTTACCTCATTTACACACCGCTACAACCAGCTAATATGGGCGGACCTGGTGCAGCAGGGACAGCACATAGGCGTGCCACAATTGTGGATTACGAGACGTCCGTACGCTGATAGGACAAAGCAATAACATCATGATTGGCCAGGCATCGCAGGAGGCTGTTTAATACATGACGCTCGAGCAATTGTGTAGTGTGACTGGTCAGCTCCTTAAATATGCCTCCCTATGCAGCGTCTACCAATCGTAACGCAGGAGCTTCCACCAATGATCGCTGAAGGGGGGCGGTATCCCGGAGCCTGTGTCACGCCCCAGCTACATATCAGGTACATTGCCTGGTGTCGACACATCCCTTCTGTTGCTTCTTTACACGCCGATACAGCTCGCTACAATCGCCTGTGTAGCCACCTGTTTTCGGGCAGTGCTCGGAAACAGATGTATCTGTTGCCGGGTGCCTCCTACCGTCTTTACACGCCGCTACTACGGGGTATTTTGCCGCTACAAGCTACATTTGTAGCCTGTAGCTGGTTGTATCCATCCTCCAGTAGCGGCGTGTAAAGGTACCCTTAAGGTACCTTTACACGCCGCGACGGCAGGCTGGATACATCCCGCTACTTCACGTGCACGAGCACGCTCAAACGGTTACAAACGGTCAACGCATCACCTTTACACGCCGCGACAAGATGCGCTACGCCACGCTACATCTATAGCTAGCTACATCGCCGGGTGTCTCAAGTAGCCAGCTGTAGCTCATTTACACACCGATATAACCAGCTACTATGGGCGTACCTGGTGCAGCAGGGACAACACATAGGCGTGCTACAATTGTGGATTACGAGCCGTCCGTACGCTGATAGGACGAAGCAATAACATCCTGATTGGGCAGGCAACGCAGGAGGCTGAGTAATACAGCACGCTCGAGCGATTGTGTAGTGTGACTCGTCAGCTCCTTAAATATGCCTCCCTATGCAGCGACTACCAATCGTCATGCAGCAGCTTCCACCAATGATCGCACATGGGGCGCGGTAACACGGAGCCAGGGTCACGCCTTAGCTACATTGCAGCTACATCGCAGGCTGTCCCGAGTTCCCTTCCGTTGCTTCTTTACACGCCGATACAGCTCGCTACCATCGGCGTTGTAGCCATCAGTTTTCGAGCAGAGCTAGGAAACAGATGTATCTGTTGCCGGCTGTATCGTCACGTCTTCAGACGCCGCTACGACGGGCTACATTGGCGCTACAAGCTACATTTGTAGCCTGTAGCGGGATGTATCCAGCCTGCCGTCGCGGCGTGTAAAGGTACCTTTAGAGTGATTTGTTGGGTGCACAGCATCATCAGGTCTATATAATAAGTATAGAACCTCAGCACACCTATCTATGTAGATAATCCTTGAGAAAGACCGATTGGCCGAAACGTCGGATTTTTGCTGGTGAATGTCCAATAAAAATCATCATTTTTTTGCATTTATTGTTGGTCTTCAATTCATTGGTGTGCCAAGGATCTATACTTATTGTCTGCATTTTTTACCTCAGAGCACACGAAAACAGGTTGAGCCCAAACATATCCTACTATTTTATCAGGTCTATATAAGACCTGACGGCACTGTGCTTGTCACTCTGCTCCACATTGTCAGCTAGTTTAGGGAGAGGTGCTGCTAAGTGAGGGATAGATAAAGAATTTATCAAAACAACAGTCCTTTTGAGGACTAATCTAGCTGTATACAGGCAGGCAGGGTATATACCACAAGAGGCTGTATACCAGGCAGTACATCTGGGGCTAGTGTACAGGCTTCTAATATCTATCCATCAAAAGAACAGTCCTTCTAAGGATTAATTTAGCTGTATACAGGCAGGAGGGGTATATAGCACACTTCGATGTACCACAAGAAGCTGTATACCAGTCAGCACATCTGGGGCTGGTGTACAGGCTTCTAATATCTACCTAGCCATCCAAACAACAGTCCGTTTTAGGATTAATTTAGCTGTATAAAGACATGGTATATAGCACACTTTTAAAACTTATATAGCACACCGTTTAAAATGCGCAAGCTGATGGTGCATGCAGAGGTCGAGGCCGTGGGCAAGCTAGCATTATACCACAGCAAACACCCACATCTTCTCGCTCGACCTTCCTAGGGGACTGCAGCACACCACTATAAAACCCAGAGCAGTGTCAACAGGTTGTTAGTTGGATAGCGGATAATGCTTACAGTCAGTTTGTCACCAGCACAACCACCCTGTCTTCACACAGTCAAGTCTCAGTAGCCATGAGTCTGGACCGTATATTCCTCACCCTGATGCTCCTTCCTCCCACCATGCCAAGTGCCCGGACAAAAATGATCCCACACTTGGACACTCTGAAGAGCAGTTCACTTTTCCATTCATAGATTTGGGCCTCTCGTCCGCTCCACTTGAAGTGAGACATGAGGAGATTGTATGTAGCGATGCCCAAATATTTGAGCAGTCACGGTCACATGAATGCAACGGAAAGAAAGTGTCACAAGAGGTGGACGATGATGAGACACAATTGCCAGAAAGTCAGGAGGAGGACCAGGGTGCGGAAGTGGAAGACGACTTGGTGGATGATCTAGTAACTGACCCAACCTGGCAGGAGGACATGCAGAGCAAGTACAGCTGTGCACAGGGGGAGGAAGGAGTAACATCCCAACAGGCAGGAAGAAGCACTGTGGTGGCTGCAGACAGAAGACAGGCAACCGTTCTCTGTAACACCAGCACGAGGGAAGTTGCCAGTGCAACTCTTAAGTCTTTCCGAGTCTGGCTGTTTTTTAAGGAGTCTGCTGATAATTCCAAAAAGGCCATTTGTACCACCTTCTATGCCAGCATCATCAGGGGTAGCAAAACTACCAGCCTGACAACCACCAGCATGATCAGGCACATGGCAGCAAAGCATCCTACTTTGTGGGCCGAACCCCAGGGTCCAGGAGCAGTGTCTACGGGTGACACCACTGCTTCTTCCACTGTTCAGCATACAAGGCAATCCCCTGTCCATAGTGCAAGCAAAGATGCCTCCTGTCCTGCACCTGTTGTTGCACAATCAGACATACCACCATCAGCAACCACGTCCACGTCCTTGTCCCAGCGCAGCTTTGATGTGTCCATACCCCAGTCCTTGGAACGCAAGTGCAAATACGCAACCAATGCCCCACAGGCAACACTACTCAATTTGCACATTTCGTGACTGCTTGTGCTCGAAATGTTGCCTTTTAGGCTGGTGGAGACGGAAGCATTCTGCAACCTGATGGCGGTGGCCGTCCCTCATGTTCTAAAACTTTAGCCGTGCCCTTAACTGCGCAGTTTCCGGCAAAGTCCACCTAACCACGGACACGTGGACAAGTGCTTGTGGGCAGGGATGGTACATCTCTCTGATGGCACACTGGGTTAATATAGTGAAAGCCGGGACCCAGTCGGACCTTGGGACGCAATATCTTCTCCAGATGCCAAGGATTGTGGGTCCTAACTCAAACAGGGTTGCGCCCACACTCCACAGCTCCTACACATCATCCTCCTCAGCCGCCTCCTCCTCTTCACCATCCACATCAGTCAGAAGCTGGAAGCACTGCAGCATTGCCTCGGCCAAGCGGCAACAGGCTGTGCTAAAGCTAATATGTGTAGGTGTCAAACCGCACAATGCTGAAGAGTTGTGCACAGCTCTGAAAGAACAGGCAGATCTGTAGCTCACACCGCTGAACTTAGAGCCAGGCTTGGTCGTGTATGACAATGGCCGGAACCTAGTGGCGGCTCTGAGGTGAGTTTATACATGTCCCATGCCTGGCCCATGTGCTCAACCTCGTGGGTCAGCGGTTTCTTAAATCCTACCCGGAGCGGTCTAATTTGCTCGTCAAATTATGCCGCCTGTGTGCCCATTTTAGAAAGTCATCTACTGCTTTGGCCGCCCTTGCCGGGTTTCAGCAGCATTTGCAGCTTCCGGCTCACAGACTGGTGTGTGATGTCCCCACGCATTGGAATTTGACACTGCAGATGTTGGTCAGGATTTGTGAGCAGAAGAGGGCAGTTGTTGACTACCAACATCAACAAGGCTGTTGGTATTCGGTTCAGACTCCACACATAAGACCTCAGGAGTGGACATGGATGTCTGATATATGTACCATCCTCCAAAACTTTGTGGACTCCACCAAGATGGTGAGTAGTGATGACGCCATCATTGGCATCACCATCCCGATTCTCTGTCTTCTGAAACGCTCTCTGCTCAAAATCAAAGAGGATGCATTGCAGACAGAGCACGATGAGATGGAGAAAGGAACCATACAGGGTGATTACACACAGCCCAGCCTCATCTCATCCCAACATTCATTGGGGAACAATGAGGAGGAGGCAGAAGAAGAGGAGCTAGTTTCATGTGCTATAGATGGTAGTATCAGCACAACTGTCATACCGTCTGTTTAGCATGGATGCCAAGAGAACAGGGAGGAGGAGGAGAGCATGGTCAGTCGTCCTCTTGGTGAGGACATGGAAGTCTTGCGTGTTACTAGTCTAGCGAGCATGGCTGACTTTATGTTACTCTGCCTGTCCTGTGACCCTTGCATTATTAAAATCTTGGGTGACACTCATTACTGGTTGGTGACACTTTTAGACCTATGCTACCCAGGCTTTTTACCGCCGGCATTTAAACAATCATGCACCCGTTTCAGCCCTTTCCTCAGCCACCAGAACTGCTACCGAGTACCAAGTATCCCGAATACCCATGATATTCTGCACGTAGCGAATAGTAACGAGTATGCTTGCTCATCCCTAGTCACTGACCTACCTATTATTTCCTGTAATACACCATGAAACTTATAGTTGTCCCACCTGTGAGTGGCAGGGCATAACATTGATAGGAGCGCTTGCAGGAGCTATGAGTTTATCCGGCCCACTAGGGCTAAACAGGTCACTGACCTACCTGACTAGTTTTTTCAGTAATATTCCACGAAACTTATAGTTGTCCTACCTGTGTGTGGCGGGGCATAACATTAATGAGAGCGCTTGCATGAACTTTTAGTTTATCCAGCCCACTAGCCTAAACAGGTCAGTGACCTAAATCTCTATTATTTCCTGTAATACTCCACAAAGCTTATAGTTGCTGAGTAATGTTTAACCATGAAATGCTAGGCCAGGCCCTATTCCATGCCTGTGCCATGCAGGCAGGCTGCGCCATTCAGCAATTTTTGGTCTAGGACAATTGATGCCATTTTGCTGTGGTCTGACCCTTTGTGAACAGTGAGGACTCTTGTTAGGGTCCCCTTGCTGTGTGATACATGATTTGAGCAGGGCGTGATATGTCTATACCTGTGTCTCATCCTCCTTTTACTCCTCCACCTCTTTTTACATAATGTAGAAAACTACTGCCACTTTTTCTCATCCATTTGTTAATTCAAAGTCAGTTTCACTCACCTCTGAAATTTTATTGAATGTTAACCACCTTCTATTTTGAAGTGCTGTTGAAGAGTGTGCAGGCTGGCACAGACCGTGTCTCGTGCACCCATGATTTGCCATGAGACTATTTGCACTGTGGCTAGATTGTTGTCACTTTTCCTGGTGTTTGTTGTCTATTCTGAGTAGTTTGGCAGCTTTTGGACACATTTTAAGGTGTTTTCTATGTGTTTGCTGTAGCCTGCCATTGATTCCAATGGGGTTCGACGGTGTTCGACGAACAATTCGTCAAATACACCCCAATTTGGTGAATTGAACCAAATTCGAACACTTAGGTGTTGGCTAATCACTATAGTTAACACATTTTAGGACTCCCTGAAACATGTTTGTAATGACTCTATATAATATATGGGTTTCCCTTTTTGACTTGAATTACTGAACCAAATTAATTTTTTGATGATATTCTAATTCATTGAGATGCACCTGTATATATTGCGGGCCGCACATGCTTTTAAAGTAGTGATTACAGGAGATTTTATCTATTTAGATATTGACTGATTCTGCTTCAACTGCAAAGAGAGAACATTACTTACCTTTCAGGATAATTTTATGAGAGAAAGCAAAAGCCACAGAAAAAGGAATTCAAATTCCTCAAAAAATGTAAATATGAACGCAACAAAAAAGGGCAACAGTATCACAGGTCACAAAAACTAATGCACTAACAGAATGCAGAAGGCGCCCTTTATAAAAGTGGAGGCAACACAGGTGCAAAATAATGATAAGACAACCACTAATAATTGTGTAAGCACTCTATAATTGTTTAAGGGGGTCAAGGTTTGGTTTATTTCCCCTTAAGAGAATATGGTATATGGGTATTATGTATTTATGTCTAGAGTTGATTTCTAATTGTATGTGTATGGCCGTCTAGCAGACAAGGTAAAGACTATTCCCCAGTCCCATTAAAGTTATGAAAGTTATTTATAGTAATTAGTGACATTCCTTAGGAGTGGTTCCTGGTTAACAAAAAGGGGCTGCGGTGAAGTTTCATCAGTAGAGTCCCCAAGAGAAGAAGACCCATTAACCTTCGTCAGGCTGCATTATTTTACAACGTTAACAGGCTGCAGACGTACAATTGTACCTTCATATATTATTATTGAAATTTGACCAATATATTCTGGACCAAAACTGCAGAGATGTCACAAAATGTCAGCCCTCTACGGCTTTTCGAAAAAAAGTTATTGCAATTTTAAAAACGGAATAGTTACAATTGTACCTACTCAGCCGGACGAAGGTTAAGGGAGAACAAGAATCGCTATCCCAGTTTGATTTGGCAGGTCACTCTGGGTCAATCTCTGGGTCAACCTGGGATTCAGACCTAGGATCTAGGACGTGGGAGCTGAACTTACTGAGAGTGAGCACCTCCCGGTGTGGATGCTCACTTTAAGCCTTAGGCAGATCCCCGGACAGCAGCTGTTTCCTCTTGTGTCAGTTCAGGGGTCCTCAGCATAGACCCAGAACGGGTCTCCACGGTACAAGCTGAGAAGAAACTTTCATCTAGCAGTGGCCCTGATTGTTGCCTTGGACAGATCCCTGTGGGATGGATAGGGCTAGAACCAAGGGAAACTGTATGAGTTTACAGTAGGCTACAGTGCTGTTGTAATGCTGTGTGTTTGTACCTTGTTTCGCTGGCGTTACTGTGCATGTCTGTGCTCTTTTCCAATCCTCCTTCCCCCTAAACAGCTGGGATACTGTTGCTTGTTACCTGTATGATGCTGCTCAGTTCCCTGCTCTGCTGCATAGCCGTATGCGTGCGTGTTGTAGAGTCTTTGCCCCGCTGCACCACCATCGCATGTGCAGTCTTTGGTTGCCGCTGTGGAAGCTATTCGCAGGTTGTAGGGTCCTCTGCAGGTGGTGCATGACTTTCCATGTGTGTCCAGGCTTGCAGCTGCTGCCAGGTGCCCTAGGCTTCAGTTCCTGTGCTGGCTATGCTGTACTGGTTTCACACCTCCCCTGCTTTTATGAGGTGGAGTGTGTGCGCTTGAATTGCTGTCCCCAGCCTATAGCTGAGGTTAAGCTCCTATTTAAAGTTCCCTTTCCTTGTAGGGTGTGGCCAGAGCTTCTCATTAGGTTGCAGAACCTAGCCATGTGTGTTTGGTCTATTGTGCTGCTCCTGGTGTGCCTTTTCTTCAGCTCCTTTTCTGTTTGCTACCGGTTCTGGGAAAGCTGATGTCTTTGTCCCTGGACCCGTCCTGTCTATGTGTTGGTACCAAAGTGCTTACTCTTGAATGTGGATTCCTGCTCTGTGATTTTCCTGAAGTCCTTCTGTGCCCTAAACCATGTACTGAGTGACGATGAGATTCCTGTAACCAGTGTCTCGTGAATAAACCTGTGTTCGGCTTTTGAAGATGGAGTCCAGCGTTCTTGCTGAGCGTGTACTATGCTTTGCTCATTCTACTGTGCTGTGCTAACACCGTCCAGCTAGGTTCCACTCCTGCAGTGCATGGGGGTCTCAGCTCCGGTCCTTGCTTGTTATGCCTGCACTGTTTTGTTGTGCTCGCAATACTTAGCTCGGTTCCAATTTTGTAGCACCCATGTCATTCGGCTCCAGTCCGATACGGCGCTACTTGCACCATACCGCCTGAGTTCCTTTCCAGGTTGTTTCCGATGTCCAGAGCCTGACGACCACTGCCTAGTGCCTGATGACCACTACCTGGTGCCTGACGACCCTGGACTGTATCAACCCATGATGACCTCTTGCTATCATCTGACGTCTGCCTACCTGAGATGTCTCCCATGCCTGATGTGTGGAATCATGAGCCTGGCATTATGTCTTGTTACCCTATACTGTACCTTGTTGTTTTAGTAAACTTTATGTTCTCAATACCTGAAATGTGCGGTATCATCTAGTCCTGCATGTTACCACCTTGCCACAAGCTCAGCTGCCACAGACTCTGGTCGCTACCCTTCCATAGTCTTGGCAGGCCTGGCTCCCCCCTGTGGTACAGTGGGTCCACATTTTATTTCCATCTGGGACGCACACCCCACGTTGCTGTGGCCTGGCAGCATGGAAGCATAAGCAAGCGAGCCCGTGTTACAGCTGTCGAGGGACGAGAGTCTGGAGGCAGTGGGATGAGGGGAGCAGTCTGTGGGAAATAGTACCAATGTGAATACTCCAAAAGGAGTAACGTTTAAGTTACCGTATATACTCGTGTATAAGCCGAGTTTTTCAGCACAAAAATTGTGCTGAAAAGTGCCCCCCTCGGCTTTTACACGAGTCAGTGACGGCTCCCCCCCCCTGTGGTAGTATACAGCAGCCCGCCCCCCCCCCCGTGCTATATACAGGGCCCCCGTTGCTGGCGCCGCACACCTGTAAAAGAAGAGCTTTCATACTTACCCTCCTGTGACCGCGCGCGCATCCCCCGCTCTCCTTCCTGCTTCTACCCGGCGTCCATCCACGTGACCGCGCACCTGTAATGATGTCATTATTTGTGCGCGGTCATATGGATGGACGCCGAGTACAAGCAGGAAGGAGAGCGGGGGATGCGCGCGCGGTCACAGGAGGGTAAGTATGAAAGCTCTTCTTTGACAGGTGTGCGGCGGCAGCAACGGGGGCCCTGAATATAGCACAGGGGGGGGGCGGGCTGCTGTATACTACCACAGGGGGGCCTGTATATACCACAGGGGGGAGGGCTGCTGTATACTACCACAGGGGGCCTGTATATACCACAGGGGGGAGGGCTGCTGTATACTACCACAGGGGGGCCTGTATATACCACAGGGGGGAGGGCTGCTGTATACTACCACAGGGGGCCTGTATATACCACAGGGGGGAGGGCTGCTGTATACTACCACAGGGGGCCTGTATATACCACAGGGGGGAGGGCTGCTGTATACTACCACAGGGGGCCTGCATATACCACAGGGGGCGGGCTGCTGTATACTACCACAGGGGGGCCTGTATATACCACAGGGGGGGACTGCTTTATACTACCACAGGGGGAGACTGCTGTATACTACCACTGGGGAGACTGCTGTATACTACCACTGCGGAGGCTGCAGCATACTACCAATGGGGAGACTGCTGTATACTACCACTAGGGAGACTGCTGTATACTACCACTGTGGAGGCTGCTGTATACTACCAATGGGGAGGCCTGTATACCACTGGCGGGGCCTGTATACCTGTGCTGGGGTCCACCCTCGGCTTATACACGAGTCAATAGGTTTTCCCAGGTTTTGGGGGCAAAAGTAGGGGGGTCGGCTTATACACGGGTCGGCTTATACACGAGTATATACGGTAAGTGCCCTTGTTTCACAAGACTGTTCAAGTAAACTTCAATGAGACTATGTGCGCACAGGAGAAAAGTGGAGTGTGAAATCTGCACCTGTAGAAATCTGCTGTGGATATACTGCTTTTTGCCCTTGACTTTTCTATGACTTGAGTTTTTGTGGTCAAATATGCAGTGTATCTGCATGAATAACTGACATGCTGCAAATTTCTTTGCACTAAAATACGTAGTGTATCTGCAGCAGAAAAAAACGTACCATGCAGAGAGGGCTTCTCAAAATCCACAGACTTTGCTTAGAAAACACGCTGCTGCATATTTAGTGCAGATCTGCTGCTTATACGCACCATATATGTGGCAAAATACGTATCATGTGCACATACCCTAAGAGCTTTGATGGACTCTGAGTGTACTTTGTCCCTGAACTTGACTTTTGCACTGTGGAGCCGGCCGAGGCACATGCTGCAAAACCAGGGCTGCTTCGCAGCCGAGGCCCTGACTTGACCGCAACTACCAAAGCCTTATATGGCTGGACACCCAACAAGTGCATCTCACTGGGAAAGACAGCCTAGTTTACAAGGCTGAATCAAATAAAATTTATCAATGGGGTTGCTGCATCTTGCTAGTGAATACATTTTTGTGACCTGGATAGGTAAATACTGTTGCCCTTTTTTCACTGTGTTAATACATATACCACAAAGTATCTCACCTGCAATACACCAAACAGCACAGAGATAAACCTCCAAACTTCAGGAACAAGGTAATTTGAAGTGATGAGACCAAAACCAAACTCTTTGGCCACAAAAATATACGCTACATTTGGAGAGGTGTCAATAAGGCCTATGATGAAAGAAACAACATTCCTACTGTAAAGCACGGAGGTGGATTGCTGATGATGTGGGGATGTGTGAGCTACAAAAGCACAGGAAACTTGGTCACAGTTAAAGGAAAGATGAATGCAGCACGTTATAAGCAAATACTGGAGGCAAAACTGCGCTCATCAGCCTGGAAGCTGCACATGGTACGTACTTGGATGTTCCAACATGGCAACGATCTAAAACACAAGGCTAAGTCGACCTGTCATTGGCTACAGCAGAACAAACTGAAGGTCCTGGAGTAGCCATCTGTTACGCTTCCGGGGGAAGGCGCCCTAGAGTGGACCCACTGGGCCATGGTACCGAACTCCCCTGGGTGAGCTGGACCTAGTTTAACCAACCCCTATACAGGGATTGTCAGGGGCAAGCCCAGGGGGTCTAAATACCACAGCTGCTAATACCAGGGGGAAGGCTCGTAGGTTTAGCCTATGCTACAGCACAGCTAAGGATTCCAGGAAACGGTATAAGGCTAGGCAAGCAGGAATGGTGCTACCGGGGAAGAGCACAGCTAGAGTTCCAGGTAACAGGGTACAAGGAGGGCCTGACCAAAAGTCAGCATGGCAGAAGCAAACTAACTTAATAATCAGGCACCTCCCATCAGCGGAGATGGCCTGATATACCAGGGGAAGAGCAGCTATTGGTCAAGGGGAGTGTCAGGTTGGACCGTGCTGGCCCCTAGAGTCACAGGGTTGGAGTGCACCTAGTGCATCGCTGATTGGTCACATGAATACGACCATTGTAATGTGCTCATGTGTGAGCCCGGTGGTCAGCTGACAGGAAGGGAACCCGGCGACGGCTCCGAGACACAGTACGCCTGGACGCCGGATGCCCGGTTGGCAGAGGAGTAGAGGATGCTGACCCGGGAGAGGTGAGCTGGGAAGCGGTGCCAGGGGACCTAACACCATCTTAGTCTCCTGACCTCAATATCATTGAGCCACTCTGGGGAGAACTCAAGCACGCAATTCATACAAGACAGTCCAGAAATTTACAGAAACTGGAGGCTTTTTGCCAAGAAGAATGGGCAGTTTACCATCTGAGAAAATAAAGAACTTTTGATCAGGGTCATTTGGATGTTTCTGGATGTCATTATTATTTAAAAGAGAAACACACAGTAGATTGACAATAAATGGTCCTACCCAACCACTAACCATGAGTTTTTATCATTCATATTCTCTGAAAAAAGGCCAAGAAAGCAAAACATCTGCCAGGGTATGTAAACGTTTGAGCAAAACTGTATGTCACAGGTGTTAAGTGCATCTTTATGAGAGGAAGAATGAGGCTTTCATAGAGAGACACTGTAAAGTGACCTTTGGCTTACTTCATGAATAACTGGAGCTTTCAGAAGGCCACTTTTCAACACAGACCAACCTGAGCTCCGCTGGAAGAGGATGAAGGCAGTAGAAGACAAGGATCAGGGAACTTACATTTAAAGGGAACCAACCACCCCCAATGACCCCCCCGGACTATTAATATCAGTCCCTACACACAGCACATACATGTGCTGCAATGATTTTTGCTAAAAAAACTGTTTTTTAAAACTAAAGATAATGATTTTTAAAGTTTAAACCGAATGGACGGATGGGCGGTACTTATCTGTGGCAAAAGCCGAGATCTGATGCCAATCATCCTCCCGTCTCCCCTCGCAGAGTAACGGCCAGCCCTTTGTTCAGCGTCACTGCCTGGTGCACGGGCTCGCATGCCCGTGCACACGTCATCATCTACAGCCGGGAAGCGAGCGCGCGCTCTGACTTCCTGCGCTCGGCTATGGAAGACAGAGCGCGCGCTCGCTTCCCGGCTGTAGATGATGACGTGTGCACGGGCATGAGATCCCGTGCACCAGGCAGTGACGCTGAACAAAGGGCTGTCCATAACTGCTGCGAGGGGAGACGGGAGGATGATTGGCATCAGATCTCGGCTTTAGCCACAGATAAGTACCGCCCATCCGTCCATTCGGTTTAAACTTTAAAAATCATTATCTTTAGTTTTAAAAAACAGTTTTTTTAGCAAAAATCATTGCAGCACATGTATGTGCTGTGTGTAGGGACTGATATTAATAGTCCGGGGGGGTCATTGGGGGTGGTTGGTTCCCTTTAAAGCAGCACTACAGCAATGCAATAGAAAAAATAACGGTGTAGTGTGGCTTTAAAATAAGGTGTTGTCCAAGAGGACATTTGTGGAAATAGTGCCAGGTGGGACACTTTCCCAGACATTGTCCATGTCACCAGCATAATAAGAATGTATACTAGAATGGCTAAATCACAGGGAAAAGTGCCAAATAATGTCTCCTGCTAAAAGAGAATCACTTGGTGGGAGTGTGTCTGAGAGCGATGGCTAAGTTTGCAGAGATATTTGGAACTGTCCCTAATCCAGAGAGGGTTGCAGCCTGCAACAGAGTGCCTCTTTCTAAACAATTGACAGTTCCAGACAAGCAGAACAAGCCTTGCAGCCAGAGAGCTAGTGGCTTAAGTGTTGCTCATTATAGAAAACTAGATCGGCCCACATTGGGAGGGCAGTGACATCATGATGAGGATGGACTCTGTGGCACTGGGGGCGACAGCTGTCTCTCTCCCTGTGCGCACTCCCCTCTGTCTGCTCTTTCTCTCACCTCTGTGTGCACTTGCTCTCCCCCCTGTGCTGTCTTCTCCCCTCTGTGCTCCCTCCTTTGACCTATTTCCCCACTATGTGCTGACTCTCTCCTGCCATGCACACTCCGCCTGTGAACTGTCTTCACCCAGTGTGCTGTCTCCGCCTGTGTGCTGTCTCTCGCCACTTGTGCTATCCCTCGCCACTGTGTGCTCTCTCCCCCTGTATGCTGTGTCTCCCCCTGTTTGCTCTCTCCCCATGTGCTGTCTCCCTTCCCCTGTGCTGTCTTCATTTCTCGTGCTCACTCCTTTGAGCTATATTCCCCTGTGTTGCGTCCCTGCGGCACGGCGCCTCCACTGCACGCTCTACTGTCCCCCCTGCCCGCTTACCTATTGCTCCGTCACCGGCCCTGGTCCGGGGATTCAGGGTTCCAGCCGGCCGGCGGCGGCCCCAGGGCTCCAGGGTGCATCGCCGCTTGTCCAGCGGCCAGGGTTTGGCTTCCATGCTGCTGCATCGTCCTCCTGGGGCTCCTGCTGCCTCACTTCCTCCCTGTGATCTCAGTAGGGGGCGGGCGCGTGCTCTCAGCCACTCTTAAAGGGCCAGGGTTCCAGTCTGCCCTGCCCCGCCTCTCAGCCAATCACTTAGAGGCAGCAGGGATATAAGGTCCTCATTCACTTCTGGACATTGCCTGGGCAACTTCTACCTTCTTGAAGTTGCTGGTCCAGGTCTTGTTATGGTTCTCCTGTTGTATGCTTTTCCTTACCCGTGTTTTTTGTTCTCTTGCAGCTGAATACCTCCGTGCCTGTTCCCTGCTGCCCTCCGTGTTACCTGGTTTCCCAAAGGACCCCATTCTGCACCTCCATGTCTCCCTGCTATCGGTTCCTTCCCTTGGGTCGGTTCAACACGGGTGTCCGCCTCTCTTGGGCCCCCCTTAGCCTCGTCCAGGAGAAATCCTGTATAGGGGTCACTCTTGCTGGACTCCTTTGGAGGTGTTTCCGGTGAGGTGGCCCTGAGGCCTTCCCTTGGGGTGTTTTGCCCACTGCTGTTCTTGTGTGCAAATAAATCTTTGAAAAGTACCTTCCTTGTCTGGTTCTCTCTCTCATCCTGGTATCAGCATCCGCATTGCCTGCGGTCCAGTGGGTCCTCACATCAGATCCGTCTGTAGAGCGTGACACCCTGTGTACTATCTCTACCCTTTGTGTGCTCTCCGTACTGTGCTCTCTCTCTCCCTTGTGTGCTTGCTCCTTGCGGGCTGTCTCTCGTCCTGTGCATGCTCTCTCCCCTTGTGCTCTCTCTCCCCCTGTGTGCTGTCTCTCTCTCTCCCCTCAGTGCTATCTTCTCCCATGGTATGCTCTCCTTTGAGCACAAGTGTCCAAAGATGGTGGTAAGTGCGCATGCATGCACCAGGTCATACCGCTGCCATCTTTGCATACCCTGGTGTCCAAAGATGGCAGTCACCTGAGTAAGTACGCGTCGGGTGTGCACATGCGCACTTACTCTGGCAGTGATATACATTGAGAGAAGGGTTGGCGTTGGTTTCAGGTGGCAGTTGCTGGCAGTGGTTGTGGTTGGAAGCAATTGAGGGCGGCTGTGGAATAGGACCATGCGGCACCGCTTGTGGACTGTGCAATGTGCAAGTACCACCACTGGTCACCAAATTTGCACACCCATCACTTGGGTGTGCAAATAGGGCAGAGGCACATGATAGGAGAACATTGGAAGTGACAGACGGGATAGGACAATTATGCAAGCAGAGAAGGAAACCTAAGGCTACAGTTGGCATGTCAAACTAGATGTGGCCATTGCTATAATGATAGTGTGCTAGTTTGGTTTTGAGCCAATAACCAATACAGAAGAATAGCTCCTGAAAGACGTGCAGCTGAAGGGTGCACTTCTTATTTTCTGAACTGAGAGACAGAATGCTGGGGGATTACCTTGGCACTTTTTCACCGTAGTGATATGTACTTTGTCATAGCATTGTACTTTAGAAGAAAAGATCTCCACTGACGATGGCAGGCCCGTAGAAAAACAATATTGCCCCACTCTATAAGGAAGCTAAGACCTTCCTTTAATACATATTAAATGACTATGATATAGCCAAGTTTGAGCCCATGGGCATTCTTTATCATGCAGATAAAAAAAATGTGAAATAAGAGGGGGAAATAAGTATTTGATCACTTGCTGATTTTGTAAGTTTGCCAAGTATTTGATACCCTACTACCAACCATTAGGTGATCTATTCATTCCTGCATTGAAGACAGCTATCTTAAATTGTTTCCTGTATATAAGACTCCTGTCCACACACTCAATTAATCAGTCAGACTCTAACCTCTACAACATGGGCAACACCAAAGAGCTTTCTAAGGATGTCAGGGAAAAGATCCTAGACCTGCACAGGGCTGGAATGGGCTACAAAACCATAAGTAAGACACTGGGTGAGATGGAGACAACTGTTGGTGCAATAGTAAGAAAATGGAAGAAATACAAAATGAGTGTTAATCAACATCGATCTGGGGCTCTTGCAAAAGCTCACCTCATAGGGTATCCAGGATCATGAGGAAGGTGAGAGATCAGCCTAAAACTACATGGGGGAACCTGCTAATGATCTCAAGACAGCTGGGACCACTGTCACCAAGAAAACCATTGGTAACACCGTAATGAATTAAAATCCAGCAGTGCCCGCAAAGTCCCACTGCTCAAGAAGGCACATGTGCAGGCCCATCTGAAGTTTACCAGTGAACACCTTAGTGATTCTGAGGGTGATTGGGAGAAGGTGCAGTGGTCTGATAATGCTTAAGAGCTAAAAAAAATTTCTTAGCTCAATTCGCCATGTTTGGAGGAAGAGAAATGCTGCCTATGACACAAAGAACGCCATCCCCACAGTTAAGCATAGTGGTGGAAACATTATGTTTTGGGGGTGTTTCTCTACTAAGGGTACAGCACTACTTCACCGCATCAATGAGACAATGGATGGAGCCATGTACTGTAAAATCCTGAGTGTCAACCTCCTTCCCTCCACCAGGACATTAGAAATGCATCGTGGATGGGTCTTCCAGAAAGGGTTTAAATACTTATTTCCCCCACTGTACATGTGACTGAATACTTGTACCTTTCAAGATGCCTATCTTGTGCCTATATGGCTATATTATATCACAAAATAAGTACATCCCACACATTTTTGAAAATATTTTATTCAATTTTTTCATGGGACAACACTGAAGAGATGACATTTTAATACAAAGTAAAGTAGTCAGTGTACAGCTTGTATAATAGTGAACATTTGGTGTGTCCTCTTAATAATTCAACACACAGCCAATAATGTCTAAACCGCTAGCAACAAATGTGAGTACACCCCTAAGTGAAAATGGCTATATTGTGCCCAAAGTGTCAAAATTTTGTGTGGTCACCATTATTTTCAAGCACTGCCTTCACTCTCTAGGTCATGTAGTTCACTAGAGCTACACAGGAGCCACTGGAATTTGTTCCCACTCCTCCATGACAACATCGTGGAGATGGTTGATGTTAGAGTCCTTGCACTCTTCCTCCTTCCATTTGAGAATAAGCCACAGATGCTCAGAAGAGTTAAGGTGTGGAGATATGCTAGGCCATCTTGCAGGTTTACCTTCAGTTTCTTTAGCAAGGCAGTGGTCATCTTGGAAGTGTATTTGGGTTAGTTATCATCTTGGAATACTGCCCTATGGCCCAGTTTCCAAAAAAAGGGATCATGCTCTGCTTCATTATGTCACAGTACATGTTGGCATTTATGGTTTCCTCAATGAACTGTAGTGGTAGCTTTACACGCCGCCACAACAGGATGGATACCAACGGCTACTTCATGTGCACGAGCACGCCCGAACGGTTACCAACGGGAAACGCACCCTCTTTACACGCCGCCACAAGGTGCGCTACGCTACGCTACGCTACATCTACAGCTAGCTACATCGCCGGGTGTCGCAAGTAGCCGTCTGTAGCTCATTTACACACCGCTACAAGCAGCTACTATGGGCGTACCTGGTGCAGCAGGGACAGCACATAGGCGTGCTACAATTGTGGATTACGAGACGTCCGTACGCTGATAGGACAAATCAATAATACCATGATTGGCCAGGCATCGCAGGAGGCTGATTAATATTTGACGCTCGAGCAATTGTGTAGTGTGACTCGTCAGCTCCTTCAATATGCCGCCCTGTGCGCCGACAACCAATCGGACCGCACCATCTTCAACCAATGATCGCAGATGGGGCGCGGTAACACGGAGCCTGGGTCACGCCTTAGCTACATTGCAGCTACATCGCCGGGTGTCCAGAGTTCCCTTCTGTAGCTTCTTTACACGCCGATACAGCTCGCTACAATCGGCGATGTAGCCATCTGTTTATGGGCAGTGCACGGATAAAGAGGTATCTGTAGCCGGCTGTGTCGTCCCGTCTTCACACGCCGCTACTACGGGCGATATTGGCGCGACAAGCTACATTTGTAGCCTGTAGCGGGTTGTATGCATCCTGTTGTGGCGGCGTGTAAAGGTACCATAGCTCCCCATAGTCGTCAGCACACATGCAGCCCCAAATTATGACACTCCCACCACCATGCTTGACTGTAGGCAACTCATATTTGTCTTTGTAGCACAGATATATGAGACACCATCTGAACCAAATAAGTTTATCTTGGTCTCATCAAACCATGTGGTTCCAGTAATCCATGTCCTTATAGAAGAAATTGTGAAAAAGTAGGCACTTCCGTCCAGGATATGAAATAAAAGCTCTTCTTTATTAAAGAAGAGCAAACACCAGAGTGTTTGCATTCAGATTTGTTAGCCAAATGCGGGGTGATCGCCAACTTGTTCGCCGAACAAGATTCAAATCTATGGCAGGCAACTTTCAACGCATTCCGGTTGACCTTTTAAGGTGTCTGAAGGCTGCCAAACACAGACACCGAAAGATCATCTTTCCATGTCTCCGCTACTTAATTGCTCCGGTCTATCTTCCCGCGCTCCCTCTCACTTCTGCATCTTCGCTGTCGGTGACATGCACAGTCAGCTGATCTGATCACCTTAGCAATCGGCTCACATGACCAGATAGTGTCAGCTGATCTGGTTACCTGATTTGATTATTATGGTAATCAGATTAGCTATCCCTGAGGATTACTGCAGGGATAGCGGCGAGGTAAGCTGGGAGTAATTGAATTATGGACACCATTGCCATAGCAACCACTATTAGTGGTTACTATGACAACGGTGATCTCCCCGATTACTATACTGCAGGTCTCTGATAACTCATTGATCAGAGACCACGGGGAAAGGACACCGCTTTGTCATCCCCGTGGTCTCTGATGTTAGAAGAGCTGAGTGTGTCGAGGAAGAGAAAAGATGAGGATCCTAGAGGGTTATGAGGGTGCATAGGGGGTAATAAAGATAGAGTCACTAAGTTTCTCTGTGTTTTTATTTTGAATAAAATTATTTTACTCTGTTTTGTGTTTTTTTTTTTAACAATTTATTTGAGATTCTTAATGGCCGGGTCTAACTTGGCCTGAAATGAAGAATCTCAGGGCTTAATAACAGCTGGCAATTGTGCAATGAATAAACTAGGCTAGCCAACGACTGTGGAATTAGGAGATTCCCAATAACTGTAATGTGGTTTATTCAAGTTGAAGATGCTAAATACAGAAGTTCATTGACAGAATAATACTCATAGATATATAAAAATCAAAGATGCTGTTAAGTTAGGGGCTCTGGAATCATGCTGGAGAGCAAGGTTTCATAAAGAGTAAATTACCATTTGGACCATTGTGATGGGAAAGTTGATGGGCTCTCCAGCAACTTGTATATGCAATAAAAAAAAATGCCATTCGGATGGTAAAAATGTCACAATGACAAAAACTAATGAAGATTGTATGAAGGATACTGATAATAATCAGTCCATCATTTGTACTAGAAAACAGCTACAGGGAGAATGTTGTCTTCCACTAGGGTCTGCACTGGCGTCCCTCTCACCAAAATTGGCCATTGCCACTATGGGGTCATGTCTACCTTCTATTTTACAAGTGGCAACATGATTTACACCACTTCGTCTCTTGCTTGTTATTGTGCTTGGTGATGTAAGCTGCATGACTGTGGAAACCTATACCATGAACAAGTTACTGCCAAAGAAGATTTGTGACTCTGGAGGTATTGTATCAGCAGAGCATGGGCGATTATTATGCCTCAGCACTCACTCTGTTATTTTATGTGGGCAGTCACTGTGTCTCTGAGTTGCTTTGGTTCCATCCTCACAGTGCATACAGGGATAATTGAAGAGAAAGAAAATCACAAATTAATATGTTGCAAAAATAGCAGTTTATTAAGTATGAATGACTCATTTTTTCTCAAATGTTTGTAAAGGCAGACTGCATAGTTAGGAACTGGATTTTATACCTTTGTAGCAATGGGACTGAATGGACAGCCTAAAGGCAATGGTCTCAAATTGTATCCCACTCCTTTCACCGATATAGTGTATATTAAAAGATTATTATCATTACTGTCCTTTTATGGCCAAAACAGGAATACTTCCAGGCACCAATGTTCTAAAAAGAAAAAATCACTAATCAAATATAGTGATACCGGTACGGCGTGATTCAGCTTGTTTATAACAAGTATTTCATATTTTTTACTTTTATACTTTTGATAAACCCCACAGTGATGAATATATTTTATATAGACGTAACTAAACCCAGAGTTGTAAGCTCCATAATTCTACACTTAGGTTATGCCACCTTTTAGTCTAAAGAACCATGATGAACGCCATTAGCGCAGCCTTTGTACCTTACAAATTAGTAATTTATTATATCCCAGCTGGTGAATGTGGCTCACTCACCATAACTTAGAAATTACAAAGTGTTAATGAAGTCACAGCAGACATGCCCCCTTTAAGTCAGATTTTGTCTTACATGAAATTGACCTCTTAACCCACTGTTGATGCCAATCTCAGCAGGCAACTCAGAATCTGCTGAAAAACTCACATCGAAATAATAATGGGAGTGTCATATTATGCAGATTTATAGGAGTGTATGTCATTATTGCCAGGAGGGACTTGGATTTATGACACCTTAATGTCTACATCTACGTCCCAAATGTCTCGCACCCATATACCAGCTGGGACAGTCTATCAAACCCAATCTGCAGCTGTGACAGATATTAACTGTTCCACTGCCTGAGGGAGGATGCTCAGAACAATTGTTCATAGAGTGATAATTAAAAGATTTAACCATTGCCTTTCTGTATCATACAACATTATGTAATGCCTTAGAGAAGTTAGAGGAGAATATTTTAGTGTTAACAAAGATTATTCAGCAGTTATATTATATAATTCTTTCCTTGTATAAATGCCGGGAGTAGATGAAGGCTTGGCTGCTACCAGTGTACCTTAATATAGTGATAACTTGAATTTGGACAGCTAGATCTATGGTTTTACATAGGACTGCAGGTATACCTGACACATAATCATTATTTATACCACTGGTGGATACAGACAGAAGAAGGTCCCTGTGCAAGGACAGTATATAGGCTCTTTTGCAACCTAAGAGCTTATCAAACTATACAATTCCACCTGTTTTAAAGGTACAAATGGGCCCCCTTACCTATTGGCCTCTGTGTGGCCGCATAGATTGCACCAATGATATGTCCACCCTGGCTTTGATAATATGTACTAAATTAATGTGAATCCAAATTTATAGTTCCCAAGGTCAGAACTATTCTGTTTCTTTTTCATTTATCCCAGAATACCAGGTACTAAACAAGTGTGGTTCAAATATCAAAATCATTGGTTAAGAAATATTACTGTGAATGAACTGCTATAGGAAAAACAACTAGATTTCTCTATATAGATGCAGGAATACTTTCCGACAGGAAATAATAAAACCACTCTAACTGTTGATCCTTTAGACCTTAGCACAGAAGCCGGAGCATAGACAAAATAATTTGTATTATTTCTACATTGTAGAAATGTCCTTGTAAGGTGCTTATATTCCTAATGAAAATCTAACATTTCTGAAGGGGGGCAGTGGAGAGGGCAGAAGGAGGGGCACCCACTCTCTTCTCCATCACGATGAAACACATGAGAGAATAAGACAGGACTCATTTAGACGTCTGGCTGGAATCAGAACGTCCGCTTAGACTCCACTGTCCTAAGTTCCTTCATTTCTGACCTGTTTACGGCCAACGTCTGCGTGGAACTTGTACCGGTGTATACATCATGCCGAATTTTGCAGGAATTTGGAAAATGAAAAGCAGTGAGAATTTTGACGAACTTCTAAAAGCTCTTGGTAAGATTGCCAAATGGTTATATCATTTATCTGCATTCATGCCACAATTTGACATTATATAGGATTTTATATATTTGATCATTGACTTTCCTACATAAATCTAGGTTTGAGTACAGATAAGTGTCATAGTACCATCTAATTTATCAAAAGAATTTTCTTCATTCTTTCCATACATTTACATGATAAAGCACCAAATTAAGACTGTCAGTCAATACTGAATCAATTTCATGATTAATATTGTATTACTATGTGATATTTTGTGGTCTTAATTTTTTCTATATACACATATATAAGCAGCGTTAAGACTGCAGGTAAATCTAGTGAGATGGCTTTATGGCTAATTACAGAAATAATAAGCAAATAGAGCTCTACCATATGCATTTATGTAATGTATGCATTTATTTAATGCACACTACACATTGTCCTGCAAATGTATTTGTGAATGGAGAAATTGGATTAAAAAAAACAAGTTGATTTAATAATAAGATAATATCTACAAGTAGACTACATAATCAATAAACAGAACCAATAAAAAACTAATCATTGGACACTGGTTGTAACAATAATTATGCCATTACAATGGGATTGTGAATCTGCAATTTATCAAATAATGTAAGAATTTAATCTCTCATTGATTTTGTTTTTTAATTAGATGAGCATCAATACCATATTTAAAAAACTAAAAATGGCTGAGACATGCACTGCAGTTGACAGTACGGATATACGGTATACACAAAAGATTACATGAGTAGTGATTGAAATGACCATAGAAAGACAGAGGCACAAACAATATCTGGTATACAATATTAATTTATATAACTATAATATTCGGAATATTTCCAAAAATTATATGCTGAGACTTGACCGTTTGGGAGCAAACAATTGTGGTGACAGCCTGGATGTTGTAAGACCTACTTATGACTGATGTAGGTATTGCTCTAGAGAATTAAGCTTGTTCCTCTGACTAAGCTCTTGTCAGACTGAGTGTATTTCATGCCCTGTCACTCTGGCAATAACTTCAGCCAGAGATTTGTAAGATTTCAAGGGTTTTCAACGTAAAAACCATTTTACTAGTATACTGTGAAATATTCATAGTTCCATTCTTTTGGAAGGAAGTCATTACCTTTGATCCAGATTCTCCTAAACGTCTTTTGTGTCTGAATTGCTCATTTTTAAGAAATAGATAAGACAAAAAATGACCATGTGGTCTTGTGTAAATGAAATTGTATCATTGTATCTTTCTGCAAGTAATCTGAATTTTACAGTCAATGTAAATCCTTCTAGACAATGACATTCATAAGTTTCAGGATGTGGTTGATAAAAGGCTTATATTCTATATATATTCTATATATTCATTACTAGATTTGCAATAAAAATGAGAATAAATCCTGATGGTTCACAGTGACAGATCATACAAGCATCAACATACAATTAATGACTATAGACTAGGCAGAAATGTAAAGCACATTTCCATGCTGTGACGAGCAGCGATATGTTTCAATGCTTCAAAATCAATCATCTTGGCAACACATACATTATGATGTAACAAAGACTATAACTAATGAGTATAATCATTAATGATAGTTACATCATTAACAACCATTATTATGTATATGGGGCCTACAAGAAAGCCTATTACCATGCCCAGTGGTCAATGTCTTTTTGTTACTGCAGACGTTCAGAAATCCCCATCCTAAACACCAGCATAACCCATAAGGCATGCTAAGTCTGGCAAAGAATTACATCAGAATCTTAACAGGCTTTACAGCTACTGGTATTGGGCAATAACTAGGCTCCTACTGCAGTAAGAAAAGTACATAAAGATAGCATTTGTTCTAGATTGTTCTAAAAAGGCACGACCAAGGTTTGAAATAAACAAAGTTGTCATTTGTACTTGTAATTTCTGCAACAACCTGCACAATTCACTGCAGATCAGCTAAAATTGTAATCGTGTGTTTACACGTCCCGATATCGGCGTCCAGCTCCGACCAAAAGTCACGTGGTTCGTGCGTTGGACCCGATATCGTTCGTGTGTTGTATGGTGTAAATGTCCAATACGATGCACGAACGATGTCAAACCGATATCGGGGATCGAATGAGCGTGCTATTCAATGGGCCGATATTGGATGGAGGTTGGAGCCGGATCGTGCTGTGTAAACGCCCAACTACGATGTGCAGTACAACGTCCCCTATCCTCTCCATGTTAAATGGTCGTTCCTGGGTCGCCCGTACAAGGGGGCGTACACATCGTAGAGACGTTGGCTGCCGATATCGCGCTGTGTAACATCTCCTATGCGATCTTGGAATTCTGACCAGAAAAAGCGCGCTCCCGCGCCGTTGGATACAATATCGGACCGACGTTGGGACGTGTAAACACACCATAATACACAATATACAACTTTTCTCCCAATTCCACCCTGAATATTTATTCAATGACTGGATGGAAAAGTAATAATTAGTGTTTTATGTTTTATTATACCATTCTGACTGTAGCATGTACTTAAGGGACTAATTCATTGTCATTGCAGAAATCAATGTTGTGTATTCAATTATATTAATTGTTGCATACTATAATCACTTATAGTAGGAAACCTATCAATAATGATCAATTTTACTACACTATACTGTCATGGATGAACGTGTTGGTAGAATTGTTACAGAAAATTAAGAATTTCTTCCTGAAAATGATTGCAATAACACGTTTTGCATGCATGTTTATTTCCTTTGCATGTAAGCTTCTTCCACCTCTCAAATGGAATGTTGGGCCATTTCTCTTTTGCAAAATCGCTCCAGGTCTTTCATATTGAAAGGTGCCTTCTCCCAACAGCAATTTTAAGATCTCTCCAGTGGTGTTCAATAGGATTTATATCTGGACGCATTGCTGGCCACATCAAAATTCTCCTGCACTTTGTTGCCATCCATTAATGATTTTTATTGAAGTATGTTTGGGTCATTGTCCTGCTGGAAGACCCATGACCTAGGATGCAAACCCAGATTTCTGACACTGGGCACTACTTTCATCAATTTTTCTCTCCCGTCGACGTCCATGGAGATGGCTAGAAAGCCATGGGTTACAAATGTTTTGATTATTTTGTGCACTGTGGACAAAGGAACATCAAGATCTCTGAAGATGGACTTGTAACCTTGAGATTATTATTTTTTACAAACTTGATTCGCAAGTCCTCAGACAATTCTCTTCTCCTTTTTCTGTTCTCCATGCTTACTGTGGCACACACAGACACACAATGCAAAGATTGAGTAAACTTCTCCCTTTTTTATCTTTTTTCAGGTGTGATTTTCATATTGCCCACATCTGTTATTTGCCACGGGGGAATTTTAATAAGCATCGCATGCTTGTAATTAAGCTGTTCACCCACAATTTTGGAAACATGGAAACAATTTTGTCCTCCCCATTTTTTGTGAAATTATGTCCAATTTGCCTTTTTTTTCTCAGAGTTTTTGTGTTGTTCCAATACGCACAAAGGAAATAGACATGTGAATGACAAAACATATATAACTGCAATATTTTTTGGGAGAAATAGATCATTTTCTGGAACAATTACAAGGGTGCCAACAATTTTGGCCATGGCTGTATATATTTTTTATATTTTCTTACAATGGAAAATTTCCACCAGTGAACAATGTAATGTAAATCTAAGGTGAGTGAATTAATGAAAATAGTTTAATACTTACATGTGTACTTGCTATTGTATGATTATATAGGTGTGAACGCAATGCTCAGGAAGGTAGCAGTGGCTGCAGCTTCAAAGCCTCATGTAGAGATCCGTCAGAATGGAGACCAATTTTATATTAAAACCTCCACAACAGTCAGAACCAGAGATCCAATTTACAGTTGGAAAAGAATATGATGAGGAGACCGTGGATGGCAGAAAATGCAAGGTAGATCCTCATTTGTCTAAAATAATGTACATCTACCAGGTTAATAAGTTCAATCTTAAATCTATATTAGTATAAAATGTTGAATGTTGAACAGTAAAACTGACAGGTAAACTTGCATTAAGGGAGATCTAAATACATGGACTTAAAGTGTAAATGTAATTTTATTGAAGAAAAAAAACAATACTGCAAGGGTTGTTAATGATGGGTCATATAGCAGCTAAGATAATGCATTTTTGTGCCATATATCTTATTTTCTCACATTTTTCTGTGCTCTTTTAAAAACTGCATTTTTTGGCTGTGTGGGTGTGGCCAGCGTCTGCTAGAACTGTATGTGTATTTCCACAGCTTCCGAGAGCAGGCTGATAGTGAGCTGTGTGGGGAGCCAGCAGACAAGTGGTTAACAGAGATTGTCACTAAGCTGCGTGAAGCCAGATGACAGATCTTTCCTTGGCACAAGCTTCTGAGGAATTTGCACTGATCCTGACCTTCTGGCATTTTTTAGCAACTGTGCTGTAGGCTGAGATAATCTGATACATTGTTTCCTCATGAGCTGCAGTCAGCAGTGTTGGCCTTGCCCCCCTTACCTCATATGGTTACATGCCCGTATTCAGTGTGAAGATGGATCTGATTGAGAATTAACATATGTCTGCTACACACAGTGTAGTGGGGACACCTTGTGAAAAGTTTGAAAGTTTATTGAAATCACTTGCTCTACATTATTATTAAAGGGATCCTGTCACCTCCAAAATGCCTCCTAAGCTAGCAAAACATGTCCCTGCACCATCTTATCACTAATCTCACACTTCTTTTGTCTCCTAAAAGCATCCTGTGAAAGTGCATAAAAACGTTTTAATACTTAGTCATTAGTGATTATAATTAGCAGTGACTATATTCTTTAGTCACCAAGGCGGGCTGTTTTGCAGCTCCAGGATCCATCCTGTCTCTGTGTGTTTGCTGTGATGTGCAGGCATTGCCCTCCCCCCTCTCCATCACTCACAGAATGCAAATCATTAGTCCTGTCTTCAGTTTCAGTTTCACAGCAGCACAGACAGAGGCTGGATCCTCGAGGCTGCAAAACAACACCCCCTGGTGACTAAAGAATATAGCCCATGCTAATTATAATCACTAATGAGTGAGTATAAAACGTTTTTATGCAGTTTCACAGGATGCTTTTAGGAGACAAAAGGAGTGTGAGATTAGTGATAGGATGTTGCAGGGACATGTATGGATAGCTTAGGAGGCGTTTTGGAGGTGACAGGATCCCTTTAAATAAAAATTTAAACGGCGGTTATGCTTTAAGTGATAATATTTTAGAAATGCCTCTGAAGACAACTCTTCTTTGTCCTTGAAAAAAGGCAAGAATTGTGATTATTCAGATTTCCAGTGATGTACAATCATGAGCATTTTCAACCTCTTCTTCTTCTTCCCCATACTAGTTACTGAGGGAAATGGCTAAAGACAATAACATCATCTCATCCCCTTAAGGCTGGCTTCACACCACGTTTTTTGGCTGTCAGGGTGGATCCTGTATTTAGCAGGATTCATTTTCTGCCGCTGTCCATGGTGCTGAAGTCTGGCTGTGTCTGCTCTGCCACTGTCCTTGGTGCTGAATTCACAGCCTGTGCTGGAAGTAGTGCTGTCCATGTTGCTGAAGTTTGCATGGCAGGATTTCTGAGCATGCTCTTTGCTTAAAATCGGATCTGGGAAACGATCTGATTTTTTCACGTATCCGGCGACCATAGACTCCCATGTTGTGTGCTTCATCGCTTCAGATCCGTTTCTGGCTAGTTTTGTCTGATTGGTTCACCAGAGCCCAAAAATGCTGCAGTCTCCATTTTTGGGGACGGTGAAAAACCGGACAAAAATGAATTCCGGCACAGAATACCCAAAAACAGATGGCCAAATAGGACCAACCTGGCATCATAGGGATACATGGGAGGCAAAACCTGTTCAAACCGGACAGAACAGGATGCCAAAAACAGTGGTGTGAAACTAGCCTAACCTACCAGGTATTCCCAGACCAGTATTTCACTGAATTTTGAAATATTTTTATCATGTAGATACAGTAGATAGTTTTTTTTACAGTAGTTGTTGTAAAGATAGCAAATGAGTTTAACAAATGTAAATCACCAAATCAACAAGTAAGCACTTCTGTAAGGTTTTTTGATAAACTGTTTACAATTTTGGGAATGATGTAAGTATGAATGGGTTCAGGGGTGAACCTAGCCTCTTTGTAGCCTGAGCAAACTTCAAAACAGCGCCCCTTTCCCACCCTGCTGGTAAAGTTTGCTTAATCGGTAAAATTAAATCAGGTTCATACAGATCTATATCTATCCTGTAGAAATGTTATTCAGTACAAGGGTCATTAATAGGAATGGCAGCTTGGCACAAGTATATAAATACACAATGATGGCTTCAGAGCAATGGTCCTATAGGTAGACACCTCTTATCAGCTACCACAGAAGGCTGCACTAATTACCAACCTATTATCTCTGGCACATGCCTACAACACTGTGGGCAACTCCAATGTGGCCACTCCTTGGCACTGACTAGTCAGACATGTCTACCATGCAGCACTGTTCCGTGTAATGAGCTCAGTCTGAGCATCAACAGGCTGCCACTGCACTAGGCTGGTAAAATGGTACGTCTTCCCCAACAGACCACGCCTCCTTCTCCTGAAACACTTAGCCAATCACAAGTGCTGCACATGGGGCTGTCCAGAGCTAATAGCAGGGGCCTTCCAATTGGGTTGAGTGAGAGATGTGGGAGCGAAAGGGGGATGAGCGCCATGACCAACCACTACTCAGGAGAGACATAGATGGATGCCTGTATGGACCTGGTGTGTAAGTTATGGCCAATCAGTCCTGCAGCAGAGGGACAATGCATCCTGCACCAGGGGCGTACATATAAATCATGGGGCCACAAAACAGAAGTTCTAATTGAGCCCCCCTGTCAAAAAAAAGAATATTTGGCTGGGTCACACAGATATATACATATCTCACAACTTTTCAGCCCTTACAAAGCAATTTTCTTCCTACTGAAGCCCCTAGATTCATCTTTCATTGCTCCCATAAAGTGTGATGCCAACAAAAGTGCCCCACAAACACTATATGATCCCTCCCCAGTGAATTCCCCCACAGCAACCTCCACACGCACAGTATGATGACCCTCTCGTACCCACTTCAACTACCCCAGCACAGTATGATCTCCAACTATGACCCCAGCCCAGCGCTTCATGTAGTATAATGGGCCTACATACAGTATAATAGCCCCAAAACCTCTTCACACTGTATAATGGCCCCAAATACAGCCCTCAAATCGCCCCCCATAAAGTATAAAGGCTTCGTCATAGGCTATGATCACATTGCATTTGTGTTGTGCGTTAACGAATCCATAGACTTGGATTGAACAAATGCATACTAACGCATGACAAAATAGACATCCGTGTGCAAGTATGCGTTTGTTGAAACGCACAGGCAAACGTGGACAGCATTGTTTTTCAGTCCATTACAACACAAACACAATATAATGCAATAGATTTGTGCAAATCTGCAGCTTTGCATTATGCTGAGTTTGCAACAGATGAATAGGATAGAAAGAGATAGGAAAGATAAGAAAATAGATGGTAGAAAAGCATTACCAGTGTGCCTGCTCTGTCTCCCTGCGCGCTCTGCTGCTTCCAGTGCCACTCATTATGCTCTTGAATATTCACCCAGAGACGCAGGAGCAGCAGGAAGCAGCAGACAGAGCAGGGAGACAGAGCAGGGACAATGGTAAAGCTTTTCTACCATCTATATTCCTATCTTTCCTATCTTCTATCAATCTCACGTAGCAATTAATCATAACTCACACCAATATTACCACCCTGTATACATATGGGTATCAAAATGTCTCAAAAGACAACGAGATGGCTAAAAAATATCAAGTTTTTATTTAGCTACTTTACATAAAACATTTATCCATACACAACATAGACAATTAAATGGAAAACACATCATGAGAATTATTTCTAGCCAACCAGATTTTCTATGGCATTAACAGACAAGTGCCTCACAGCTCACATATAGGGGACAACAGTGTGACAAGATTATTCTGTATGCAGTCCCAAACTTTTCTTATTGATTCCTTCTGGTAGCTCCCTATGCAGACTTGATGTATATCACTCCAAAAGTAGGCATTAAACTTTGCATGGAATAAACAAATCAATGTATCAAAGAAATCACCTATGATGCCATGATTCAAGGATATCAACTTGTACCGAGGCACCAGAAAGATATCATAGGACCAATAGCCCAGCAGAGTATTCCATTTGCAGATATCACAAATTTCACAGACCATTAGCCTTTCCCCACAAGGAGGATATCATATATCTTCAGGTGCAAACCAGCAGTACTGGGAAGGCGGGGGACTAAGAAAATGAACAGTGGGTCTCTTATATAACCCTATTAGCAAATCAACAGGGGAGAGGTTATATGGGGTGTATGAAATAATGTGGAAGTAAGTGAAAAGATGGTAGTCTCAGGATCACTGCAGTTTCGCATGTGAACCTTATAACCCCATCCCTAACTTATTACCACTAGTAGATAACACCACCACCTATCCATTCGTTGCCTGCAGGGCCAAAGTACCACAAAACAACCCCCACAACAACACCACACTTGGTAATCAATTGGCGTAAACTACATACTTATATAGATGTTATGGTGAGGGTCACGATCCTGTCAGCCCCTAGGGGTTTAATGTAATGTCTTTAATGTAAAATACCTAAATAAAAACTTGATATGTTTTAGCCATCATTTTCTTTCGATACTTTTTGATACCCAATCTCATGTAGCGCATACATTTTTGAAATATCAAAAACATATGCGCTATAAAATAACCAAATGTCACTTTTGCTGTCCATTACAATTGAAACCATTAATGTTTCCATTGTAACGGGCAGCAAAAATGATATGTGAACCTAGCCATAGTCCTCCATTATTAAATTGCACCCACAGAGCCCTCCAAATATTATAATGGGTTCCATACAGTATAACTAGCGCCATATAGTATAATGCACCCCACAGTCCTCCATATAGAATAATGCAACCCACAGTCCTCCATGTAGTATACTGCACCCCCACAGTCTTCCATGAAGTATAATGCACCCCCATAGTCTTCCATATAGAATAATGCACCCCCACAGTCTTCCACATAGTATACTGTACCCTCAAATTCCTCCAAATAATAATATGCACCCCCACAGTCCTCCATGTAGCATTATGCCCCCCCCCCCACAGTCCTCCATGTAGTATAATGCACCCTCACAGTCCTCCATGTAGTATATAGGTTCCATATAGTATAATTAGCGCCATATAGTATAATGCACCCCACAGTCCTCCATATAGTATAATGCACCCCCACAGTCCTCCATGTAGTAAAATGCACCCTCACAGTCCTACATGTAGTATAATGCACCCTCACCGTCCTCCATATAGTATAATGTACCCCCAGTCATCCATATACTATAATGCACTCCCATAGTCCTCCATATACTATAATGCAATCCCCATAGTCCTTCATATAGTAGCAGGCACTCCACATAGTCCTCCATATTGTATAATGTACCCAAAACACCTACATATAGTATAAAGCACCCCCAAAGTCCATCATATAGTGTAATGCACCCCAAATTCCTCCATATAGTATAATACACCCCCAAAGTCCTCCTATATTATTAAGCACATCACATGGTGCTCAAAAGTATCCTACCACTGTACTCACTGTTTATAAAAATAAATAAATAAATAAATAAATACTCACTTCTCTCCTTGGTCTTCACTGGCTGCTCTCGGTCTACTCTCTTTAGTGTTCTCCTGCACTCTCTGAGTCTCTGCACGGCGGCAACTCAGTGATGACGTCATGGCTCCTAGTCCCTGCCGTGTTGAAGTGCAGAGACTCAGAGAGTGGCGGCCGGGATCAGGAAGAGTGTGGCTGCAACAGCGGCCAGGACTATAGGAGCGGGAGCGACATCTGCGGGTGGAAGCGGTAACACCAGGTGCCCCCACGGATGTTGCCCCTATGCCTACTAGCAGGGGTCGCCGCCTGAGGCAAACAGCTCAAGTCGCCTCATGATAGGTGCACTCATGAATGGATTGATAGGTCTATTTAGTCTGATTTCAATATGAATTCCCCACCCCCACCTGAGGAAGAAGGCAATCCGCCATCGAAACGCGTTGTGGTCTTTATTAATAAATGATAAGTATATATATTGCCCCCTTCTGTGGCCTCTGTTCATAGCGTTCTCTAGCTACAGTTTATTATATTTATTATTTAATCTGAGTGGCTGACTGATCAAGTGGTTGGGGATGCCCCAGGGACCGAGGAAATAAGTGTAAAGGTTGAATCTTGAATAACTTGCTGTCACAGAGTTAGTGATAAAATTCGGAATAACTGCAACCACTAATTGAGTTAGATCCATGGGAAATGTAGCGAACACGCAAATAGAGATTGTCAGTTACCTCTGGGTGTGTAATGAGGAGAGTATTTGGATTACAATGTTAATACAAATTAAGGGGTTGTCTGGGCAGAGGTATTTGATATCCTATCTATAAGATTGGTTATAAATAGCAGATCAATGAAGATACAACATCTGGAGCCTCCTAACTTCTGCTTAAGTGGATACCATATGTATGATAAGTGCAGGACAGCTTATCTGCAAAATGGAAGCTGTGCTGAAGGACTAAAGGGGGTGTCACACGCGTCAATATCCGCTGCACGATATCGACTGCACGTGACGTTGCAGCGATATTGACGCGTGTGACATACTGCATCAACCAGCGATAAATCGCTGGTTGATGATCGCCAGGTTTCAGAACCAGCTCTGAAACCTGGCGATTGTCGCCCGGTGGACACGCAGCATCGCTGCGTGTGACACCGGGAGCGAGCGATATTCCAGCTCCCAGCGCCTGTCACAAGCGCTGGGAGCTGGTCTCCAAGGTACACTGCGGGTAACTAGGCAGCGCGCGCTGCCTAGATACCCGACTGTGTACCTTAGTTACCAGCCTCCTCCGCTCACCGGGTGAGCGGAGGAGGCTGGTAACTAAGGTACACGTCGGGTATCTAGGCAGCGCGCGCTGCCTAGTTACCCGCAGTGTACCTTGGAGACCAGGCTGCTCCCGCTTCCAGCAGGCTGGCAGCGGGAGCAGGACATCGTGGAAACGATATTTAAATCGTTTCCATGATGTCACTGGTCAATTGATCGCTGGTGAGTCTGTCTGTGTGACACCTCACCAGCGATCAGCCGTCAATGTCGTCAGCGATCAGATCGCTGACGACATTGACGCGTGTGACACCCCCTTTAGCATCAACCACTACACTACACTACACTACACTACACTACACTATATCTGCACTTAGATGTTCCATTGATAGTGTTTACATCTGGCTGTAGCCGGAGCAAAAAACAGCTGATTGTCGGGGTCACTGGGTGTCAGATCATATGGGCCTGCTATTGATAATAATAAATCTTTATTTATATAGCGCCAACATATTCCCCAGCGCTTTACAATGTAGTGGTTAGAGTACCGAAAATATAATACAGTAAGTAATTACAGTAGAGAACAAATACAGTACAATAATTGGATACAAAACAATAGGCATAGAATCAATGTAAAAAAAGAAAATACAATCAATAAAGCACTAAATAAAGGTGACCCTGCTCAAAAGAGCTTACAATCTACAACAGGATAGGCCAGGTTAGCCCAAGGTACAGGGGCTTATTGCACTAATGGGCCAGGTATCTTGAGGGAATAGGGGATAGAAATAAGATTACACAAATGGTCATCAGGTAATCTGTGTAGACATTTTTGGTTTGGTGGAGTTTGTATAAGAGTAATGTCAAAATAGATAGCCCATTCACTAACTACAGTGCAAAGGACTTGATGGGGGCCTGCACTTTAGGACTGAGGAGTGAAAGGTGTCAAAGAGTTTTTTTGGATTGTTGGATAGTGAGGAGACCAGGGTGGTGAAGTAGGTCTGTTTGGCAAGGTGAAGGGCAGAGTTGTAAGTTTTGAGCATGAATTTATAATGGATAAAGTCTCCTGGTGAGCGAGTTTTCCTCCATAGACGTTCAGCACTCCTAGAGCATCGCTGGAGGAATTGAGTTTGTGATGTGAGCCAAGGCTGTTTTGTTCTATGTTTGGAGGTTCTGAGGATGAGGGGCACTACTTGGTCCAGGGAGCTTCTGAGAGTGTCATTGTAGTGGTTTACTGCCTGATCTGGACAGGAGATTGAAGAGATTGCGGACAATGATGAGATGAGGGAATCTGTGAGTGCATGAGGGTTAATGGCCTGTAGATTTCTGGATGTGTGATAGGTAGGATTGGGCTGTGGTGGTCGAGGGTTAGTGAGTGAGAAGGAGAGAATGTTGTGGTCGGAGAGAAGAGGTGAGTTATCTAAGGAGGAGGTAGAGCGGAGCGGAATTCAGACCAGGTCAAGGGTGTTACCGTCTTTGTGCGTATCAGAGGTTGAGAGCTGTGAGAGGCCAAGAGAGGTGGTTAGAGATAGGAGCTAGGATGCAGATGGGGAGATGGGGCTGTTTATGGTAATGTTAAAGTCTCCCATAATAACGGTTGGTAAGGACATGAAATGCGGCAGCCACACAGAGAAATGATTGAGGAACTGGGTGGGTGACCCTGGGGGGCGGTATACCACTGCTACTTTGAGGGGGAGGGGATAGAATAGCCTAATGGTGTGGACCTCAAAAGAAGGGAATGAGAGTGATGGGGCTGCGGGAATGACCTGGAAAGTACATTGTGGGGACAGGAGGAGGCCAACTCCACCATCATGTCTGTTCCCAGGTCTAGGGGAATGAGAGAAATGTAGGCCGCCATGAGAAATAGCAGCAGGGGAAGCAGTGTCTGAATGCTGGATTCAGGTTTCTGTGAGGGCCAGCAGGTTAAGAAAGTTGGTAAGGAAATAATTGTGAATGAAGGGAAGTTTGTTGCATACAGATCTTGGATTCCAGAGAGCGCAGTTAAGAGAGGGAGGTGAAGGAGTGCAAGTGATGGTAATAAGGTTAGTGGGGTTTCTATGTGTGGTGGGAGAGGGGTTGAAGTTAGAGGGCGGGCCAGGGTTGGAGGAGATATCACCTGACAAGAGCAGCAGCAAAAAGAGGAAGAGCAGATAGTTTTTAGATTTAGGACTTGGTTTATTATGACAAATGTTAGAACATGATGGGCTCAGAATCCTCAGTAAACTGAAGATGGCATGGGAGCTGTACATAGGGTAGGGCAGGAGAGAGGGGCTGATGTGAATGAGTGGTGTTGGAGGGGGGATAGGGTGATACAAGTTGGTGGTGATGGCACATAGAAACAGAAACAGTGAAGTTGAAGGCATGGTTATGATTAGTAGGGAATAGAGTTATAGACATTGTTTGAGTGGCTCTCTGTCATTACCTTCCAGTCTATCCCAGTCAATTCTGGTCAATTTCAGGTCTATTTAATATCTAGACACTTTAGAGCAGACACGTCTCAGCAGACTAGGAAAAGCTCCTAATATGCTCAGAAACACTGATTTCAGGTGTGGAGAAAGGGGGAGGGAACTGGAGTCCATTAACCCATGACCAGGCAAGGCAGTACCAAATGGTCACTCACAGGCATATTTGAACAAAGGATCATAAACAGGCATTGGGGGTGCAGGGGGAAGGACAGTTACATTGATGCTAGAATTAGAAATTTTCAGCAGACAAAATATATCAGAACAACATTAAAGTTGGGTGCTGGTCCATACAGTCAAACATACCCCAGATATTTTCAGCAGACAAAATATATCAGAACAACATTAAAGTTGGGTGCTGGTCCATACAGTCAAACATACCCCAGATATTTTCATCAGACAAAAACATACCTGTAGAGAAACACAGAAACAACATGATGATTAGGTGATGGTCAGAGGGTGCAGATGAATTATGATACAGGGCAGATGATGGAGCCCAGTTGCTTCATATTTTTTCAGGTCTATTTCATATCTAGACACTTTAGATCAGACACTTTGGCAGCAGCCACATCTCAGCAGACTATTCTCTATATCATATCACATCTCCTGTGCTGAGATAATCTTATATATGTGTCCTTGCTTTGTACTGTGTAATGGATGTGTCTGACCATACAGGGACATGGTCTGATCATACCACATCTCCTGTGCTGAGATAATTTTATATATGTGTCCCTGCTATGTACTTTGTAATGGATGTGTTGGACTGTACAGGGACATGGTCTGATCATACCAGATCTCCTGGGCTGAGATAACCTTATATATGTGTCCCTGCTATGTACTGTGTAATGGACGTGTCTGACTATACAGGGACATGGTCTGACCATACCACATCTCCTGTGCGGAGATAATCTTATAGATGTGTCCTTGCTATGTACTGTGTAATCATCGTGTCTGACCATACAGCGACATGGTCTGATCATACCACATCTCCTGTGCTGAGATAATCTTATATATGTGTCCCTGCTATGTACTGTGTAATGGACGTGTCTGACCATACCACATCTCCTGTGCGGAAATAATCTTATATATGTGTCCCTGCTATGTACTGTGTAATGGCCGTGTCTGACCGTACAGGGACATGGTCTGATCGTACCACATCTCCTGTGCTGAGATAATCTTATATACGTGTCCCTGGAATGTACTGTGTAATGGCTTTGTCTCACCAAACAGGGACATGGTCTGATCATGCCAAATCTCTTGGACATGGGAGGTTCAAAAGTGTGTACAGAAATTACAGCACGGATCGCAAATAATTCATTCTTTGAGATATTTTTTTTTAAATCAGACAGGTATGTTTTATCTATAAAAGAGAATCAGTTATGATCCTGTGATGTAATGACTGTTATATTCTCTTTTGTGTTCTCTTCTACCCAGGAGCAGTGGTATGATCAGACCATGTTCCTGTACGGTCAGACATGTCCATTACACAGTACATAGCAGGGACACATATATAAGATTATCTCAGCACAGGAGATGTGGTATGATCAGACCATGTCCCTGTATGGTCAGACACAGCCATTACTCAGTACATATCAGGGACACATATATAAGATTATCTCAGCACAGGAGATGTGGTATGATCAGACCATGTCCCTGCATTGTCAGACACAGTCATTACTCAGTATGTAGCAGGGACACATATATAAGATTATCTCAGCACAGGAAAAAAATTTAAACACATCTAATTGTGGAACTTATTATTTTAAGATCTACTGATTAAAATTAACTTGAACTTTTTTCGTGGAAAAACCTTTAAAGAGAATCTGTCAGGTCAAAAATCCATATGTAACTGCTATCATTTTCTAATTCCTTTCTCTAAGCTCTCTCTATTCATGTATTTCTATTACACTGGGGAACAATTTGAAAAAAATTTTCTGTTGAGTTAGGTTTTTGAGCTGATTTACACTAAAATTGGCATGCTGATTCCAAAAATGTAGTCAGTTTTTTTCTAGCACGTCAAGTTTTTCCTCCACAACTTACATGTCAGAGATGCACAATTGCACTGATATCTGTAATTAGACTTGTTATCTGATTACAATTCGACTCATATATGTTTGTAAAAAACATGATAGTGTTAAAAAACATATTTGTCATGCCTATTTCTTATATATTTCATTTTTTGTTCATATTTGTACTATTTAAAAAAAAAAAAAAACACTTTTTAGGTACAGTAGTTTACATATTTTTGAGAAGACAAAAATGCTATAGTTCGAAAACTTGACGTGATAGAGAAAAACTGAGATCATTTCTGGATTCAGCATCCAAAAATTAATTAAGAACAGTTGTCTGACCTAACTCCTAAAAAATTGTGTTCCCCAGTGTTATTTATAGTTCCCTCCTATCCTCTGTAAAGTTCAAAATAAAACATTAATTCCAGCTGTCTATCACAGTGAGCTTTCTGCTGCCCACTCCCCAATGAATGAATATTCATGCATCATTACACTGTCCTGTCCTCCGCACTAAGCTGTATGATGTGTTACTGCAGACAGAGAAGGGAGGGAAAGAAGGGGTGATCTTAGCTGCAGTCTTGAGTTCTTAATTTCATTTTGTGTATAAGACATATGCATTGTGTGTAAGGTCATATATACACATAGAAAAATATTACAATCTGAGAGTCCTCAGTGGTTGATACCTTTTAATGGCTAACTGAAAACATGATAAACATAGCAAGCTTTCGGGACACTGTGGCCCCTTCGTCAGGTAGATAATGACACAGATTCTGAAGACACATAAATATATACATAAGCAAATGAAACAAAAAAAAAACACAACAGTCTTAGATGCTGTAGTAATTGTGACAGGTGATGTAAAGCAGAGTCAGGCTAGGGAGGAAGAGCGGGGCTGGGGAATTGAAACTAAAAATCTAAGATAAGCGGAACAAATTGTATAATGGTAGAGGTTTGTGGAGAACTGAAAATGCTTAAATTAATTGAGGAAAACAATAAAAGGAAGCAAGGGTACTCACATAAGAAGTGTCAAAAGTTCATTGTCCTCAAAATGGAGTCTGTTGGAAGATGTGATATCCCCAAATTTCTTTTCAATTTATATGAAAACGCATGAATCTGTGATGTCCCCAAGTGTACATTCATGTTATATAAAAAGCCATGAATCCATGTAATACATTTGATTCTGTTTTGAATGTGTCAAAGGTCATTATCAATTTGTATTCCCAAATTCTTCTCTCTCTCTGAGATTTGAAGTAGCTTTTTATAATGAGCAGCCTCATATCGGTTTCACTGTGGTCAGGGCTGGAAAACTGCTTTGCTACTGATAGATCCATACGCTTTTCTTTTATTGAGTGGCAATGAGAGTTCATTCTTGTCCTGAATTTTTGTCCTGTCTCACCTACGTACATGCCACCTGTTGGACATTTGGTACATATGATTAAATACACCACATTGCTTGTGATGCAACTGAAGTTACCTGGGATCTTGTAGTACTGATCTGTCCCAGGAATCTTTATCTAGTCGGTTGTCATTATAGATGGAGAGGTTTTGCACCTGTTCTGGTTGCAGGGAAAGGTTCCTGTTGCTGCTGGAGAGGACAGGGCGCTTCTGACAATGATGTTTTTTAGATTCAGAGGTTGTCTAAAACACAAGAGTGGGGGATCTGGAAATATTGATTTTAGTCGGGCATCTTTTTGTAGGAGTGGTTGCAGTTTCCTTGCAGTTCCTCGTAACACCTCCAGACTTTGATCATAGGTGACTACGAGAGGAACTCTGTTGTTTTCTTCTCTAGTTTTGTAATGTAGGAGATGATTCCTTGATATTCTGGTGGCTCTTGTAATCTGGTTCTCGATTGTTCTTGGATGGTAGCCCTGGTTCAAATAGGTCTTTCTGAGGTCCTTAAGGTGATTGTCTCTATCGGTAGAGTTGGAACATATCTGATTGTATCTGATGGCCTGGCTATACACAATAGAGTTTTTTATGTGTTTTGGATGAAAACTGTCCCATCGGAGATATGTTGGACAGTCAATTGGTTTCCGGTACAGGTATGCTTATGTATATATTTATGTGTCTTCAGAATCTGTGTCATTATCTGCCTGACGAAGGGGCCTTAGTGTCCCGATAGCTTGCTATGTTTACCATCTTTTCAGTTAGCCATTAAAAGGTATCAACCACTGAGGACTCTCAGATTCTAATATTTTTCTATCTACTGGCTAACATGGTACAAATATTTTTTACCTATATACACATATAAATCTTACAGACAGCACAATGCAGCACAAAACAACGTCCCCCTCCCAAAACAGAGCACAGAGGGGTGAGACAGAACATAAGCTTGGATGGGTTTTGGATATTTAAATAACACATACAGCAGCCGGACTATTCGGCCGTTAATATAATTGAAAGGACTAATGTACCAGCAACCTTCAGGGTCCGAAAATGCATATAGCATGGAAAGTACAAATTGTACAATAATGTTTTTACATATTTTCAAAAGGTCTGCCCAGGCACTATTGAAAGGTAATATTAGCATCATACTGACAAAATGACCTGACAGAGTCTCTTTAAGTCTAATGATGTATTACATGAATGGCATGTATGCTTCTGAAGTACTACCAGTGCAATTCAGCATTTCCAGAAAGCCTCTTAATTAAAGGAAACTTGTCACGTGAAAAAATGCTATTATGCTGCAGATAAAGGGTTAATATGCAGATTAATAGTGTTTTGAATCTGCCCGGCATCAGCACTTTCAGCCTGAGGAAAAGAAGTTTAACGGGATGTTCGGTCACGGGAGAGGCACCAGTATGGGTTCAGTCACTATTCTGCGTATGGAGAGCAGTGGCTGTGTCCACAACCCTTGCACTGTCTGATAACTACGAAAAAAGGGAGTAAATGCTGAGTTGTTAAGTGAAGTTTAGTTTTATTAACTTGAATTGGAGACTCTGGTGAGGGGGGCGGTGCAAGCAACTATCACCACACGTCTAAGGCTACTTTCACATAACGATTTTTCTAAATCCGATGCTGTCCGATGAAAATCAGACAGCATCGGATCCAAACTGAATCCTGCAATCGGATGCCAAATAGGCATCCGAATCCTACTTTTTGCAGGATCAGTTTGGGCTGTGTCACATAGCTCCCCCTCCTCTCTCCCTCCTGTCATCTTGCTGTCTCCCTGCTGTCCCCCTGCTGCCCCCCTGTTTTGCCCTACTGGCCCCCTACTGTCCCCCTACTCTCTCCCTACTGTCCCCTGCTGTCCCCCTCCTGTCCCCTCTCATGTCCCCCCTCATGTCCCCTGCTGTCCCCCTCCTGTCCCCTATCATGTCCCCTCTCCCCTCTCATGGCCCCCCTCATGTCCCCTCTGCTGTCATTTCAACATAACAAATGTTTATTCTCACCTTCCAGCGCTCCCTCGGCATCTCCAGCTGCAGCCGATCGGGTGTACAGGACCTGCGATGACGTCAAAAGCGTCAGCGGTTACCGCGGTAACAGGTCATGTGACCCGATCAGCTGATCGGGTTCTGACATCATCACAGGTCCTGTTACCGAACGGCTGCAGCTGGAGACGCCGAGGGAGCGCTGGCAGGTGAGAATAAAGATTTTTTATTTTAAACACTTGTTTTAACTTATATTTAACTTCTGCAATGTATGTATATACATTGCAGAAGTTAAATTAGGCGGCACACAATAGGTTTAGTGTATTGAGCATGTACTGAGCATGCTCAGTACACTAAAATCGGGTCCAAGGAAACATCAGATGTTTCCTCGGACCCTGCTCCATAGGGCCCCATGTTAACGGGATTGGGTCGGATCGGATGTGCACTAAATGCCATCCGATTTGGTCCGATCCGATTTTGTCCGATTTTATTTTCGGTGCAAAAATCGCAGCAGGCTCCGATTTTTGCACCGATAAAAACACCGGACAAAATCGGATCGGACCAAATCGGATGGCATTTAGTGCACATCCGATTCGGTCCGATGCCCATAGGGCTGCATGGGGCCAAATTCGGATCCAATGCTGTCCGATTTTTATCGGACAGCATTGGATTTGCAAATATCGTAGTGTGAAACCAGCCTTACCAGCACTGTAAACAGACACAGTATATTTTTTCACAGGATCTTCATATGCAACATTATGTACATCAAGGGAGGGTAAACTAGATCAGAAATTAACATCATACAGCTATAAAGTACAGAACAATTGGTATTCCTGGCATAGCAACCAATTAGACATAGGCAAAAGCCTTAAATTCACTATATAGGTTACATATGTACCAGGCCCTTCTTTGTTACAATGAAAGCATAACATTATTGATAGTCTCCCCATAGAGCCATAACAATTGTACACAGTTACATATAAAACATATTGCCAGTCACAAGTGCTGTACTATACTGGTAGGCATGGGGTTAAGGCACCCCGGTGCAGAGGAACCTAGGGGAGTGGGCCCTGACGCCGTTTCGTGGCTAGGTGGCCTGCCTTAGCCACTTTATTCACTCTAACAACTCAGCATTTACTCCCTTTTTTCGTGAGTTGCTTTCCAGGGGTCCCTCTCTTATGTGAGTGAAGGGTGTCCCTGAAGGTACATGAAGATTCCAGCTGTCAGTCAGTGCACAGGGCGAAGTTATAGCCGTCACTCTCGTTACACAGAGCAGTGACTGAACCCACACCAGCACCGCCCCGATGACTGAAGCCCAAACACTGCTGGGAGGCTTAAATTTCTTTAAATCCCATCTAGTTTACCCTCCCTTGATGTAAATAATGCTGCATATAAAGATCCTGTGAAAAAGAGGAGGCTGTACTATATATGAGAGGAGGGTGCACTATATGGGGAAAGGAGGCTGCATTATATGGAGAGAGGAGGCTGCATTATATGGAGAGAGGAGGCTGCACTATATGAGGCTGCACTACATGGAGAGATGAGGCTGCACTATTTGAGGATACACTACATGGAGAGAAGATGCTGCACTATAGGAGGCTGCACTATATGGAGAGAGGAGGCTGCAGTATATGAGGCTGCACTATATGGAGAGATGAGGCAGCATTATATGGAGAGAAGAGGCTGCACTATTTGTAGAGAGGAGGCTGCACTATATGAGGCTGCACTACATGGAGATATGAGGCTGCACTATATGGAGAAATATGAGGCTGCATTATACTATACGGAGGGCTATGAGGCTGCCTTATACTATATTGAGGGCTTTGAGACTGCATTATTGAGGGCTGAGGCTGCATTATACTGTAGTGAGGGCTATGAGACTGCATTATGCTATATGGAGGGCTGAGGCAGCATTATACTGTATAAAGGACTATGAGGCTGCATTATACCATATGGAGGGCTGTGAGGGTGTATTTTACTATAAGGAGGAATATAAGGCTGCATTTTGCTGTATGGAGGGCTTTGAGGCTGCATTATACTATATGGTGGGTGGATAATGGGGGTGCATCATAATAATTGGATGACTAGGGGGCTATGTTATGAATGGGGGACAATGGGATGCATTATAATACATAGAGGACTATGGGGGTACATTGTAATATATGGAGGTATATGTAAATGCATTATAATAATTGAAGGACTATGGTGATGGGAGGAGGAAGACCATATATACAAGGATGGGGGACATATATACCATGATAAGGGCCATATTCCAGGATGAGCGATATTAATACATAATGAAAGGGATAGGGGACAATTTGTGGGTCTTTATAGGATTTAGAATGATAAACAGGGCCCATACAACTGACCAACGTGCGAGTGGGGGCCTAGGTCTAAATTTCACATCGGGGCCCATCGGACGCTAGTTACGCCACTGCATAGCTCTTTAATAATTTACCTCCTTTGGATAAGGAGATGCCTCATTTTAATTATCCCATAAAAATAACCATAAAATAATGTATTATCCACTTAATTTAGGACAGTAAGTAGTATAAGTGTGAGCGCATTAATAGAACGCACAGAGTGTTGGAGTCTGAGCGCATTAGCCAGACAAGGTGCAGCTGTCAATGGAAGAACATTAGTATAATAGATGATACACATAATGGGCTACCATGAGGTATATATATCTTTGGCTGTCACATTGAATGTGAATTGGCTACATGATTACATCCCAGACATTACACAGTCCACACAGTGTATATTAGATCTGACACAGCAAGGCGTGACTTGTGATTTATATGACTGCTTCCCATCTGCCTCCTTGTGCCGTCCAGGCAAGAAGATGGGGTGGATTTATTGGATCCCAAAGCCAGCAGGAAGGTGCCCGGCACTAATGATGCAGGAGAGAAAGGTATTGATTAAGGCTCTTTAGTAATGAAATACTTTCAGCTAAGCCACATCTTACATTGAACTTAATACAGATTATTCTTTGTTGCTACTGAAACTGTATAACATTGACTTTACAATGTACAGTAACAGAATCACAGTATAAATGCATAAAAAAAATGATTGAGACATTATATAGAAAAATATTTTACAAAATGAGTTAATGTTCTGCATATTAGTGAAGATCAGGGATGAGCGAGTACTGAAATATTCATAATCACTATACTCATCATGAGTACCTTGTAATAATCGTATATTCATTCTGAATAGCGAGTACAATGCAAGTCAATGGAAAATGCAAACAATATTAGAATCTGAGAGTCCTCAGTGGTTGATACCTTTTAATGGTTAACTGAAAAGTAGGAGTTAAAAAGTATCAACCACTGAGGACTCTCAGATTCTAAATTTTTTCTATCTACTGGCTAACACGGTACAAACATTTTTTACCTCGGAAAATGCGAGTACCGTAATTTTCTGCTGGACTCTACAAAGGGATCTAGGGGCCTGAGGAAAAGGCTGAAATGGGTGGGAAAGTGATGAAACAGAATGGGAAGAGCCTGGAGAATATGCCTGCATGCACTCATATTGTGTCTGGGAATAAGTTTGTCGCAATATTACGCCACTTTTAAAGATACACAATAATAACTACCAAAACTAACCTAAATAACATTTAACAGGCCAAAAAGAATAAGAAACAGTTTTTCCTGATGAAATCACTTGTATATAAGGCTAAATAAACCAGAGAAGCCAAAAATTAGCGTTTGTTCAAATGTAATATTGTGGCTTTTTTTCGCCTTTTACAATTGGGATTGCCCTGACATACATTTTGCAGGTTCCTCTGTCATACATTATTTTTAGTTAGCTATTCCCCAGCACTTACAATGCCAGCTACAACGTCCCTGTTGGTAAGTTGATCTTTGACCTGAGAGGCCTGAGATGGTCCTGTAAAATGCGTTTTTTAAGAACTGCTGTTACTTATACATTTGGCAGTCCATCCCTCATTGAGACTCAGATAGGGAAATACATATTCCATAACAGTTTACAATGCACCCATTGTGGCATTGGGCTTTACCCTTCTCCTCCCCCTCCCCCTTCATGTCATTCTGTGGCCCTAAATTCAAATTTTCAGAGGGCCTGCAGTTGTCAGGAAACCTGAGTATGGTGAGGGCCTGAGGTGGCCCTGTAACATACCTTTGGGAGGGATTGCTCTTACTAATACATCTGAGACGTCCCTCCCGCATTGAGACTCAGATAGAGGAATACATATTCCATAGCAGTTTACAATGTGCCCATTGTGCCATTGCGCTTTACCCTCCTCCTCTTTCATGTCACTCTGAGGCCTGAAATTCAAATGTAGTCAGGAAACCTCAGTTTGGTGAGGGCCCAGAGATGGCACTATAACATACGTTTTTGAGAGTCCACTCTTACTAATACATTTGGGCAGTCCCTCCCTCATTGACACTCAGAAAGAGGAATACATATTCAACAGCAATTTACAATGCGCCCAATGTGGCATTGGGCTTTACCCTTCTCCTCCTACTCATCCATGTCATTCTGAGGCCCTAAATTCAAATTTTGTCAGAGGGCCTGCAGGTGTCAGGAAACCTGAGTTTGGTGACGGCCCAGAGGTGGCCCAGTAATATATGTCAGGAAGGGCCCTCCTTTATACATTTGGAGCTGAAACCACTGCCTTAAGAATAACGGCATAAGCAAAGCCATGGTTGATGCCGTTGAAGGTCTTCTATACATTAGTGAGGGCCCTCCTCTATTTATTTAGGAGGGCCCGCCTCTATTTATTTGGGAGGGCCCACCTCTATTTATTTGGAAGGGCCCTCCTCTATTCATTTGGGAGGGTCATCCTTTATTCATTTTGTAGGGCCCTCCTCTATTCATTTGGCAGGGCCCACATATATACATTTGTGAGGGTCCTCATTTATTCATTTGGTAGGGCCCTCCACTATGGGTCTGCTCATATGCGATAAAGGCAGTAAGCTGGTGGCGGCTTTAAAGGTCAGCAAGCTGGTACACGGGCCATGCGGGGCTAACATGCTGAACCCCATATCCTGACTTGCCATATATACTTCAGAAGGTGTCCTGCATTAGTACCCATTTCTGCCATTCTTCAACCGCTTTTGCTGGTCTTGCATGTAAGTCTGTACTGACTGATTGTCATGTAACATTATTTTTTGTATGCATTTTTAATGCTTTTTGAAGTAAATGGACATTTTAACCTAAAATCACATTGTGCTGCCGGATAATCATTCGCTGGGTCAAAGCCCTCTGTTTGTGAGTATGCTAATTTGTAACTTCTTTTTTTTGTTACAAGCTGCAACTGGGCTTAGTCGTGCTCCCTACTGCATAACATAATTTCTAGCACAGATGGTGGTGCAGTGTCCTCACAATATGCACATGTGACACATAGGAGAAAGAAAAAAATAGAAACAATTTTTGCACGGGGCAGTCAGACAGCTTTGAATCTTTGAACCAGGATGAATATGAATAAGGCCAGTTTCACTCTAGCATTCGTCTGCGCTGCATATGGAGGCAGGTGAATGTGTGCGGCGATGCATGCATCGTGCGTCCCTATGTTTAACATGGGGACGCATGTTGTATGCGTTTGACTACAGATGCAGGCATTTTTGTCTGCATGCGTTTTTTTCAGAGCACAGGAAACGCAACTTGTTGCATTTTCTGTGCTACTAAGGATGCATGATTTGTACGCAAGCCTCCGCAAGTGTACAAATCATACATTGAAGTCAATGGAGATGGAGTGCCATCCGGATGTCGACGCAGGTAAACGCTGCCTCTCTCTCTCTCCGAACCGCACATAATGATTTCCAATGGTGACCCACTTTACAATGGATTCCTATGGCAATGCCACTGTCAATGCATGCTGATAATCAATGCTTCCTTGAAATTCATGCATTCGGCCGTTCGTTTGCATCTGTGCACCAGATGCAAGCGTCCCTAACACAAATATGATACCAGCCTAACACTGCGATTTTGTGAGCACTCAAATCAATGGTTTCATGATAGTGGTATAGCGCACGCAGAGCTTCAACGTTGATGAGGAATAGGGAGGTGAGTGACAGGTGTAGGCATGGTGCTCAGACAGACCCCCAAAATATTGGGGAAAAAGGACCAGTGAGTTTAGTGTACCAGGCAGCACAAATTGCTAGTACTGCTTTGAATTTGGCAAGACCACTAGCACCATAATAATGTGACTGATTTGGACGGCACAAGACAAGCTGTGACCAAAAACTATTAAAGAAAAAGTACCAGTGTGGGTAGTGTACCAGGATGCATAAAATGCTAGTAGTACTGCTTTGTATTTGGCATGGGCACTAGCAAAGTATTAATTTGGTGATGTACCAATATAAAATAGGAAGGGGGAACAAGAGGCGCAATAGTGCCCTATCACTCAGACACTAAGAGATGAGAGGTATATTGTCAAAACCACTCACCTATTTCAGTTGTGATGACCCACAACTGGCTTGAAGGCATATAATCAATACCGGCTGCTGCAGGACCTCCACCAACCACTCGCACGTGGGAAGACTCTCAGGAAGCTGGGAAAGGGTGTGTGACAGTCCGCGCCACCGGGTACCAAAGAAATCACCTGGGATGCAGGAAGTTATTTCAAGCTTTGTCTTTATTCTCCAACATGTTTCAGCGCTCCACCTGGCGCCTTTCCCAGCTTCCTGAGAATTTGGTGATGTAGACAGCAAAAGACAAGCTGTGACCCCAAAAACAGCGGAGAAAAAGGACCAGTGCATTTAGTGTACCAGGCAGCACAAAATGCTAGTACTGCTTTTTATTTGGCAAGGGCACTAGCACTGTATTAATGTGGCTGATGTGGACGGCACAAGCCAAGCTGTGACCCCTAAAATATTGGGGAAAAAGGACCAGTGTGTTTAGTCTAACAGGCAGCAGCACTAAATGGTAATAGTATTGCTTTGTATTTGGCAAGCAGACTAGCACCATATTAATGTGGCTGATGTGGATGGCACAGGCCAAGCTGTGACCCCAAAAATAGCGAGGAAAAAAAAGATCAGTGCTTTTAAACAAGAGGCAGCACAAAATTCTACTACTCTGTGTGCTGGAAAAAAAGAGCTCTGCCTCTGACAAGAGCTGTTGTTACATGGACACTGGAAGAATAGTTTAACCTCTCCCTACCTAATCCACAATCCCTCCCTATACTGTGACCTTGTTCAGTGGTTTCAGCTCTGATACGAGCTATGGTAATCTGGTACTATAGAGGTAGTGACAGGCTCCTTCAAACTCTCTCCCTGCTCAAAAAACTCTCCCTCCATACACTACACTGACTTAGTATACACTGCAGATATCCCTAAAAATGCTTTTGTGTTATAAAGAGGCTTAAACAGTCTCCATAGCAGCTGAGAGATTTCTCCCTATGTTTCTACAATGCTGGTTCCAGATGCAATGTACACAAAATTGCGGCGGAAGGACTTTTATTTACCCTATGACGCTGCAACGGCCAGCCAATCACAGTAATGCCCCAACCAAGATAGCTGTGGCATTACTGTGCTTGGTTAAGAATCCAAGCATGTTTAGTGACTGCAAAGGAGGCACCAAAACTGCTAGGCGGGATATACAAATATCGTGAGGTATCTGTGTGAATAGTGAATAGTAACAATCACACTCACTCATCACTAATAAAGATATTCAACTGCAGACAGCAAAACTATGATCATAATTAATGCGCTATAGAACCATTATAAGGATACTGGGCAGATTCTATTTATATGCGTTTGGAAGAAATTTATATAGTGCATTTTCTATGTTTCATTGTGTATACCGTATTTATCCATTAGGACTGTAAAAACATCCTAAATAAGCCTAGAATGATGTAATATTTCATTACCGTGCATAATGTCATCATGCACATATCATTCAGGGTACCTTTACACGCCGCTACTGGAGGATGGATACAACCCGCTACTTCACGTGCACGAGCACGCTCAAACGGTTACAAATGGTAAACGCAACACCTTTACACGCCGCCACAAGGTGCGCTACGCTACGCTACATCTACAGCTAGATACATCGCCGGGTGTCTCAAGTAGCCATCTGTAGCTCATCTTAGCTCATTTACACACCGCTACAACCAGCTAATATGGGCGGACCTGGTGCAGCAGGGACAGCACATAGGCGTGCTACAATTGTGGATTACGAGACGTCCGTACGCTGATAGGACAAAGCAAGAACATCATGATTGGGCAGGCATCGCAGGAGGCTGATTAATACTTGACGCTCGAGCAATTGTGTAGTGTGACTGGTCAGCTCAATTAATATATGCTTCCCTATGCAGCGACTACCAATCGTAACGGAGGAGCTTCCTCCAATGAGCGCTGAAGGGGCGCGGTATCCCGGAGCCTGTGTCACGCCCCAGCTACATACCAGGTACATCGCCTGGTGTCCAGACATCCCTTCTGTAGCTTCTTTACACGCCAATACAGCTCGCTACAATCGGCTTTGTAGCCATCTGTTTTCGAGCAGTGCTCGGAAACAGATGTATCTGTTGCCAGCTGCCTCCTACCGTCTTCACACGCCGCTACTACGGGCTATATTGACGCTACAAGCTACATTTGTAGCCTGTAGCGGGTTGTATCCATCCTCCAGTAGCGGTGTGTAAAGGTACCCTCAGAGTTAATTGTATACCGGTAATTTACTGATATAATGCAGTACTACTGACAGGCGACTGCTGAAGTAAGCTGACAGACAGGTTGAGCATTTAAAATATTAAATACCGTATATACTCGTGTATAAGCCGACCCATGTATAAGCCGACCCCCCTACTTTTGCCCCCAAAATCTGGGAAAAACTATTGACTCGTGTATAAGCCGAGGGTGGACCCCAGCACAGGTATACAGCCCCCAGCAGTGTGGTATACAGGCCCCCCCGATGGTATACAGGCCTCCCCAGTGGTAGTATACAGCCCCCAGCAGTGTGGTATACAGCAGCCTCCCCAGTGGTATATACAGGCCCCAGCAGTGTTACAGCAGCCTTTCCAGGGTATATACAGCAGCAGCCCCAGGGTATATACAGCAGCAGCCCCATGGTATACACAGCAGCAGCCCCATGGTATATACAGCAGCAGCCCCAGGGTATATACAGCAGCAGCCCCAGGGTATATACAGCAGCAGCCCCATGGTATATACAGCAGCAGCCCCATGGTATATACAGCAGCAGCCCCATTGTATATACAGCAGCAGCCCCATGGTATATACAGCAGCAGCCCCATGGTATATACAGCAGCATCCCCATGGTATATACAGCAGCAGCCCCATGGTATATACAGCAGCAGCCCCAGGGTATATACAGCAGCAGCCCCATGGTATATACAGCAGCAGCCCCATGGTATATACAGCAGCAGCCCCAGGGTATATACAGCAGCAGCCCCATGGTACATACAGCAGCAGCCCCAGGGTACATACAGCAGCAGCCCCAGGGTACATACAGCAGCAGCCCCAGGGTATATACAGCAGCAGCCCCATGGTATATACAGCAGCAACCCCATGGTATATACAGCAGCAGCCCCAGGGTATATACAGCAGCAGCCCCATAGTATATACAGCAGCAGCCCCAGGGTATATACAGCAGCAGCCCCAGGGTATATACAGAAGCAGCCCCATGGTATATACAGCAGCACCCCCAGGGTATATACAGCAGCAGCCCCATGGTATATACAGCAGCAGCCCCAGGGTATATACAGCAGCATCCCCATGGTATATACAGCAGCATCCCCATAGTATATACAGCAGCAGCCCCATGGTACATACAGCTGCAGCCCCAGGGTACATACAGCAGCAGCCCCAGCGTACATACAGCAGCAGCCCCAGGGTATATACAGCAGCAGCCCCAGGGTATACAGGCCCCCCATCAGTATACAGGCCCCCCATGGTCTGTAAACCTGTAAAGGAAGATGATTATACTTATCGCTATCCCGCTGCCGTCCCCGCTCTGCATCGCGATCCTCCATCTTCATTCACCGGCTTCCGACTTCCTGTGTTCTGCGCCGAATGACGTCATTGTCGCCGCCGACAGGAAGCCGGAGGATGGAGGAGCGCGATGCAGATGGAGGATCGCGATGCAGAGCGGGGACGGCACCGGGACAGCGATAAGTATAATCATCTTCCTTTACAGGTTTACGGACCATGGGGGGGGCCTGTATGCTGATGGGGGGCCTGTATATCTCTGGGGGGGGGGCGCCCGTATAGTGACTCGCGTATAAGCCGAGGGGGTAACTTTTCAGCCCAATTTTTGGGCTGAAAAACTCGGCTTATACGCGAGTATATACGGTATATATATTTAATATTAAATATCTGACTTTGTGGGATAGATTTACATATAACTGTTATTATATTATCCATTTAGTTACAATACAGAACACTGATGCCTTAAAAGTGCATTACTACCATGAACAATTTTTGCTATATTTGTGGGGAAGTGACATTTGCCAAGCAGAAGAAAAGTATCACTTCTCAAGTGAAGGAATATATGCGAGATAGGTGACCAAGACAAGCTTTGGGTCCTGCATAAATGCTGTGCTACATGTGCCACACAATTTTCTGTGGTTGAATGGCAAAAAGCCATCAATGCTGTTTGCAGTCCTCATGGTATGGAAAGAGCCAAACAACCACAAAAATGACTGTTACTTCTGCTTGGTTCCTCCTCTTTCCGGTGGGAAAACGTAGCAAAACAAATCAAGAATAGTCTACTCCAGTGGTGGGGAACGTCCGGCCCCCGGGCCGGGTCAGGCTCGCCATGTTACCTGATCCGGCCCGTGGCCACTTTGCTTTTATCTGTAACGCGGTCCCTTTAAATCAGCAGCGGTGCGTGCCGGAATTGTCTCCGACCTGAAACATAGTCAGCGTGAGGCGGTCTGTGAAGCAGGAGCCTCTGCACTGTCCAGCTCAGCTCCCGGGAGGATTACAATCACCTCCTGCTTATCTTAAATAAACAATTCCTCCACCTCGGGAAGTCCGTGAGTAAATCTAAAGGTGTCAGTTAAGTAAATAAATAAAGTGTCTGCTCTGTGATCGTCGGCTGTGCAGGGATGAAAACTGTCAGCAGTATAAGGCTGTGTGCCCACATAGTGGTTTAGTGACGTTCAAATCGTCAATAAACCGCTGGAAAATTCAAGGAGCCTAGACTCCTGAGCTCAGAAGTCTCCAGCTGTTTTCCGGCGGTTTTTCTCAGCGTGTGCACAGCGGTTTTCCGGCGGTTTTTCCAGCGGTTTTTCCGGCGGTTTTCTATGGAGGATTTTTTTCATGGAACCGATCAAAAACCGCTGAAAAGAATTGACATGCTGTATGCTGCTAAACCGCTGGATAACCGCTCAACCGCGGGCAGATCCGCTCACATAAACCGACTATGTGTGCACAGCGTTTTCTAAATTACATAGGGTTACTTGTAAGTCCTAAAGCTGCTAAGGATTTACATAAATTTAAATAAAACCTATGCTAAACCGCCGGCGGTTTTCGCTGCTAAACCGACGTAAAACCACTATGTGGGCACACACCCTAAGAAGGAGCTGCATCCAGAAACATAGCCAAGGGAGGGAGATAAAAATAATGTGAAGCCATGTTAAAATCATATATGTCCACATTGATTTTTATCTACCTTCATTTGGATGTGTTGCTGGATCTCTTTTTGTACCTTGTACTTTGTGTACCTGTGTGTTTTTGTGTCTTATACTTCAGGCCCTGTGTACCCATGTGCCATATGCCTCAGGCTCAGTGTATCCATGTTCTGTGTACCCATGAGTTGTATGATTCTGGCCCCATGTACCTGTGTGCCATATGCCTCCGTCTCAGTGTACCCATGTACTGTACGCCTCAGGCTCAGTGTACCCATGTGTCGTACACCTCAGGCTCTGTGTTCCCAAGTGCCGTATGCCTCACGTTCATTGTACCCATGTGTCGTATTCCTTGTGCTCCGTGTACCCGTGTGCTGTATTCTTCAAACTCCATGTACTCATGTGCCGTATACCTCAGGCTCTGTCTGCCCATGTGCCATATACCTCTATCCCTGTGTACCCACGTGCTGTGTACCCCATATGCTCTGTGTACCCATGTGCTGTATACCTCACGCTCCGTGTAACCATGTGCTGTATACCTCAGGCTCTGCCTACCCTTGTGCCGTCTACCTCAGGCTCTGTCTACCCTTGTGCTGTCTACCTCAGGCTCTATCTACCCATGTGCAGTATACCTCAGGCCCCAGAAATGGGGTTAGGCTACCTTCACATTTGCGTTTGTGTCTGCATGCAGAGGGCATGCAGACACAAACGCAGTGAAAGCAGGGTCATTTTTGTTCATAATGATGTGTCCGCAGCGGAGAATTTCCGCCTGCGGACACATCACTATGGAGCCCGGCCAGCCAATCGGCACGCTCGGGAGGCGGGCCGGAGACAGAGATCAGCGGCAGAGATCTCCTCCGGGCCCCTGGTAAGCTCCGACTGTTGTCAGCGGGCAGAAACATCTGATCTGACAGCTGTTTGAATCTCCTGCGCCGACACAGAGAGGAGATGTCGGCGCGGGAACATTCAAACAGCTGTCAGATCAGCTGTTTCTCCTCACCGACACCGCCAGCAGATGTAAGTTTAGCAATGTTTTTTAAGTTAGTAAATTTATACGGCCCGCGAATGATATTCTAAATTTCCAAATGGCCCTTTGCAGAGAAAAGGTTCCCCACCCCTGGTCTACTCCAACATTCTATCTGCATTGAGACCAGTTCCACATGGAGATGGACTTCCTATTCCAGAACCTGAAGCATTTCTCTTGATTCAGCTAATGAGAACGATGATGAGCCAACCTGTTCTTCTCCTGGTCCATTAGCATGTAGTGATCCAGATTTTCACTGAGGTGCATCATCAACACCACATAGAATGACACAGGAAGACTAAATAACCTGGTTTGTGAATTCTTTGCTGACAACTGTGGTATCGTTAGTGATGAAAATGGCAAATGTTTTCGTCAAGATATCGCAACAATGGAATAAAGATACTAAGTTAAATGATCAACTACCATGCTGGCTGACTACTGCTGGACACTCCCTGAAATGCTCCTGGAGACAGACAAAGAAATCTAAAGCCGGCGTCACACACGTCAAAGTCGTCAGCGATCTGATCGCTGGCGACATTGACGGCTGATTGCTGGTGAGCTGTCACACAGGCAACATCGTGGAAATGATTTAAATATCGTTTCCACGATGTCGGCAGGCTGGTATCCATGTTAAACTGTGGGTAACTAGGCAGCGGGCGCTGCCTAGATACCCGATATATACCTTGGTTATCAGCCTTCTCCGCTCACCGGCTGGTATCCAAGGTACAAAGCGGGTAACTAGGGTCCCTAGTTACCCACTGTGTACCTTGGATACCAGCCGGTGAGCGGAGAAGGCTGGTAACCAAGGTATACATCAGGTATCTAGGTAGCGCGCGGTGCCTAGTTACCCACAGTTTACCATGGATACCAGCTCCCAGCACTTCCTGCGAGGCACTGGGAGCTGGCTGATCGCGCGTCTCCCGGTGTCACACGCATCAATGCTGCGTGTCCACTGGGCGACCATCGCCAGGTTTTCGGTCCTGTCCGAAAACCTGGCAACCATCAGCCAGTGAATTATCGCTGGTTAATGCGCCATGTCACACGCAGCAATATCGTTGCAACGTCACGTGTAGCAGCGATATTGCACGCGATATTGACCTGTCAGGCCCTCTGTGCCCCCAGAACCACTAGCAGTTGTGTACACATTTCAACAGTTCTTGGCTAACAATCCCTTCATTTCTTTGCACACATAAACAGATCTTTAGAAAAAGTCTAAAAGTTTGTCTATTTTATGCAAATTAGGGCTTTGACTAGTCTACAGGAGTTAGTATCCCAGATATCATTGTTCCACTTAGCATGTTATCACTCCCACATGACTTACAAGACCCGGCATTATCACTTGGAGTCCAGCTTTCTCCAGCCATTGGTAGGATTTCTCCATGTCGGCCACCTGCATTATCTAACGATGGTACATCCCATGTAGTGGCTTGTCTTGTTATGGCACCTCATGGTCCTGTTCTTCCTTCCAGGGCTGTTGTTGTTGTTGCCTTTAGGCTCTTCCTCAGCATCTCATCTTTTGGTGCCACTTTTCTGATGTATTCCTGGATAGTTCTCTTTTCATCCATGATGGTGGCTTGGATGCCTATCAAGCCTCGACCACCCTCCTTTCTGTTGGTATACAATCTTTGGATGTTAGGCTTGGGGTGGAGACCTCCATGCATCGTAAGGAACTTTTGGATCTTCACATCTGTGGCTTCCATTTCTTCTTTTGGCCAGCACACTATGCCAGCAGGGTATCTGATGACTAGCAGGGCACATGTATTGATAGCACATATCTTATTCTTCCCATTGAGATGGCTCTTCAGGAGCTGTCTTACCCTTTGATGGTATTTGGATGTTGCTGCTATCCTTGCCTCCTCATCATGGTTACCATATCCCTATGGGATGCCAAAGTACTTGTAGCAGGTCTGTACATCTGCTATGTGTCCTGCCAGTAGTTCTACTCCATCAGTCCTAACTACCTTGCTTCTCTTTATTACCAACTAGCTGTGAGCCCGATGCAAATGCATCGGGATTCTAGAACGTGCATTAATTTGATTATAGTAGTTATAGCTGTTAGCCTGATGCAAATGCATCGGGTATCTAAAATATGTTTATTGTTTTTTTAAAGATTTTTAAATAATAATCGCATCATCAATAGCAATAATATAAGCCATAGCATTATTATTAGCAGTAATAGCAGTATTAATAGCATTATTAGCAGTATTATGAGCATTAATAAAAGTATTAATAGCATTAATAGCATTATTATTAGCATTAATAGCATTATTAATAGCATTATTAGCATTAATAGCATTAATAATGCCATTAATAGGATAAATATTAGCATTGATAGCATTAATAGCATAATTAATAGCATTAATAGCATTATTAATAGCATTAATAGCATTATTATTAGCATTAATAGGATAAATATTAGCATTAATAGCATTAATAGCATTATTATTAGCATTATTATTGGCATTATTAGCATTAATAATAGCATTAATAACATTATTAATAGCATTAATAGCATTATTATTAGCATTAATAGCATTAATAGCATAATTAATAGCATTAATAGCATTAATAGCATTATTATTAGCATTAATAGAATTATTATTAGCATTAATAGCATTAATAGGATAAATATTAGCATTAATAGCATTAATAGCATAATTAATAGCATTAATAGCATTATTAATAGCATTAATAGCATTATTATTAGCATTAATAGCATTAATAATAGCATTATTAGTATTAATAATAGCATTAATAACATTATTAATAGCATTAATAGCATTATTAATAGCATTAATAGCATTATTATTAGCATTAATAGGATTAATAATAGCATTATTAGCATTAATAATAGCATTAATAACATTATTAATAGCATTAATAGCATTATTATTAGCATTAATAGCATTAATAGCATTATTATTAGCATTAATAGCATTAATAATACCATTAATAGGATAAATATTAGCATTAATAGCATTAATAGCATAAATAAGAGCATTAATAGCATTATTAATAGCATTAATAGCATTATTATTAGCATTAATAGCATTATTAGCATTAATAATAGCATTAATAACATTATTAATAGCATTAATAGCATTATTATTAAAATTAATAGAATTAATAATAGCATTATTAGCATAAATAATAGCATTAATAACATTATTAATAGCATTAATAGCATTATTATTAGCATTAATAGCATTAATAGTATTATTAATAGCATGAATAGCATTATTAATACCATTAATAGGATTATTATTAGCATTAATAGCATTAATAATAGCATTATTAGCATTATTAATAGCATTAATAACATTATTAATAGCATTAATAGCATTATTATTAGCATTAATAGCATTAATAATAGCATTATTAGCATTATTAATAGCATTAATAACATTATTAATAGCATAAATAGCATTATTATTAGCATAAATAGCATTAATAATAGGATTATTAGCATTAATAATAGCATTAATAACATTATTAATAGCATTAATAGCATTATTATTAGCATTAATAGAATTAATAATAGCATTATTAGCATTAATAATAGCATTAATAACATTATTAATAGCATTAATAGCATTATTATTAGCATTAATAGCATTATTATTAGCATTAACAGCATTAATAATACCATTAATAGGATAAATATTAGCATTAATAGCATTAATAGCATAAATAATAGCATTAATAACATTATTAATAGCATTAATAGCATTATTATGAGCATTAATAGCATTAATAATAGCATTATTAGCATTATTAATAGCATTAATAACATTATTAATAGCATTAATATCATTATTATTAGCATAAATAGCATTAATAATAGGATTATTAGCATTAATAATAGCATTAATAACATTATTAATAGCATTAATAGCATTATTATTAGCATTAATAGAATTAATAATAGCATTATTAGCATTAATAATAGCATTAATAACATAATTATTAGCATTAATAGCATTATTATTAGCAGTATTATTATTATTAGCATTTTTTTTTAAATTATTATTTATTATTTGTTATTTATTTTTTAATTATGTTTTATTTATTTTTTTATAATTTTTTAATTATTTTTTTAATTATTTTTTTATTATTAAATTTATTATTTAGACTGAGAGGCAGTTGTCATTCAGGTGCGCTAAAGGGCTGATCTTATTAGCATATATTTTATTTTTTTATTATTATTTTTATTGAATTTTTTATAATTTTTAATTAATTTTTTTTATTATTTTTTAATTCTTTTTTAATTATTTTTTTTATTATTTAATTTATTATTTAGGCTGAGACGCAGTTCTCATTCAGGTCCGCAAAGGGCTGATCTTATTAGCATATATTTTATTTTTTTATTATTATTTTTATTGAATTTTTTATTATTTTAATTATTTTTTTTTATTATTTTTAATTCTTTTTTAATTATTTTTTTTATTATTTAATTTATTATTTAGGCTGAGACGCAGTTCTCATTCAGGTCCGCAAAGGGCTGATCTTATTAGCATATATTTTATTTTTTTATTATTATTTTTATTGAATTTTTTATTATTTTTAATTATTTTTTTTTATTATTTTTTAATTCTTTTTTAATTATTTTTTTTATTATTTAATTTATTATTTAGGCTGAGAGGCAGTTCTCATTCAGGTCCGCAAAGGGCTGATCTTATTAGCATATATTTTATTTTTTTTATTATTATTTTATTGAATTTTTTATTATTTTTAATTATTTTTTTTTTATTATTTTTTATATTCTTTTTAATTATTTTTTTTTATTATTTAATTTATTATTTAGGCTGAGACGCAGTTCTCATTCAGGTCCGCAAATGGCTGATCTTATTAGCATATATTTTATTTTTTTTTATTATTTTTATTGAATTTTTTATTATTTTTAATTATTTTTTTTTATTATTTTTTAATTCTTTTTTAATTATTTTTTTTATTATTTAATTTATTATTTAGGCTGAGAGGCAGTTCTCATTCAGGTCCGCAAAGGGCTGATCTTATTAGCATATATTTTATTTTTTTATTATTATTTTTATTGAATTTTTTATTATTTTTAATTATTTTTTTTTATTATTTTTTAATTCTTTTTTAATTATTTTTTTTATTATTTAATTTATTATTTAGGCTGAGACGCAGTTCTCATTGAGGTCCGCAAAGGGCTGATCTTATTAGCATATATTTTATTTTTTTATTATTATTTTTATTGAATTGTTTATTATTTTTAATTAATATTTTTATTATTTTTTAATTCTTTTTTAATTATTTTTTTTATTATTTAATTTATTTATTTTTTTAAGTTTGACTGAGACGCAGTTCTCATTCAGGTCCGCCTTTTTTTGCCCATTGACATACATTACCGGTGTGTCAGCGATTTTATGGCCGCCCACCTGGTTCTATTTGTCGGCCCTAAAATCGCGGACACACCGCTAATGCATCTCTATGGGCAGTCAGCCCGATTTCGGATTGAACGGCAACCAATCAGAAGTCGAGCTGACTGCCCATAGAGATGCATTAGCGGTGTGTCCGCGATTTTAGGGCCGACAAATAGAACCAGGGGGGCGGCCATAAAATCGCCGACACACCGGTAATGTATGTCAATGGGGAAAAAAGGCGGACCTGAATGAAAACTGAATGAGGAGCTCTTCTGATTGGCTGAGGGCATTATCCAGCGACCAATCAGAAGACGGCGTGAGATTTCATTGAGGTAGAATGGGGGATTTTTCCTCCATTCTATCTTAATGAGAAGGAAGAGGACGTCGGAGGTGGAATTTTCGGAAAAGAAGACAGAAGATCCCCGGGGCCGGACGAAGAGGCGGAGATGGCGGAAAGAAGAGAGAAGACCCCCGGGGCCGGAGGAAGAGGACGCCTGGCCGGACAGAGGATCGGACGGACGATCGGACGGACGATCAGATGACTTGAAGGCATGTAAGTGATGGACGGGGGCTTCGGGTGTAGGGCCTTAGGTGAGAGCGGCGTTAGGTTAGGGGACGGCGGGGGGTTAGGGTGTAGGGCTTTAGCGACAGGGGCAGGGGACAGCGGCGGGAGCTTAGGGGGTATCGGCGGGGGCCTAGGGGGTAGGAGCTTAGGTAGGGGCGGCGATGGCTTAGGGGGTAGACGGCGGGGCTTAGGGGGTATCGGCGGCGGCTTTGGATGGTGCGAGTCGGGGGTTAGGTAGTCGGGCTTAGGGGGTATCGGCGGCGGGTTTGGATGGTGCGAGTCGGGGGTTAGGTGGTCGGGGCTGCTGCGGGGTTTAGGGGGTTAGGGGCGGCGGTGCCTTAGGGGGTAGGCGGCATGGCTTAGGGGGTATCGTCGGGGGTCTAGGGGGTAGGGGGTTAGGGGCGGCGGTTGCCTTAGGGGGTAGGCGGCATGGCTTAGGGGGTATCGGCGGGGGCCTAGGGGGTAGGGGCGGCGATGGCTTAGGGGGTAGACGGCGGGGCTTAGGGGGTATCGGGGGCGGGTTTGGATGCTGCGGGTCGGGGGTTAGGTGGTCGGGGCTGCTGCGGTGCTTAGGGGGTAGGGGCTTAGGTAGGGGCGGCGATGGCTTAGGGGGTAGACGGCGGGGCTTAGGGGGTATCGGCGGCGGCTTTGGATGGTGCGGGTCGGGGGTTAGGTGGTCGGGGCTGCTGCGGGGCTTAGGGGGTAGGGTGCTTAGGGGGTAGGGGCTTAGGTAGGGGCGGCGATGGCTTAGGGGGTAGACGGCGGGGCTTAGGGGGTATCGGGGGCGGGTTTGGATGCTGCGGGTCGGGGGTTAGGTGGTCGGGGCTGCTGCGGTGCTTAGGGGGTAGGGGCTTAGGTAGGGGCGGCGATGGCTTAGGGGGTAGACGGCGGGGCTTAGGGGTATCGGCGGCGGCTTTGGATGGTGCGGGTCGGGGGTTAGGTGGTCGGGGCTGCTGCGGGGCTTAGGGGGTAGGGGTTAGGGGCGGCGGTGCCTTAGGGGGTAGGCTTAGAGCGGCAGGGGGCTGTAGTGTACAGCGCGATGGTATACTATAGTCCCATGGCGCTTATGGGCATGGGACTCTAGTATACTATAGCGGTGTACAGTACAGCAGCGCGTAGTGGCTTAGAGCGGCAGGGGGCTGTAGTGTACAGCGCGATGGTATACTACAGTCCCATGGCGCTTATGGGCATGGGACTGTAGTATACTATAGCGGTGTACACTACAGGAGTATGGGCTTCGGTGGCTTGGTTAGCGGTGTAGCGAGTCGCGGCAGGGGTCTGTAGTGTACAGCGCGATGGTATACTACAGTCCCATGGCGCTTATGGGCATGGGACTGTAGTATAGTATAGCGGTGTACACTACAGGAGTATGGGCTTCGGTGGCTTGGTTAGCGGTTGTAGCGACTCGCAATGCCCGCTTCGCGGGCATTGCTTCGCTAGGCTGCAACGACTCGCAATGCCCGCTTTGCGGGCATTGCTTCGTGAGTCGCCTTGGCCGCTACGCGGCCACGGGGAGAGTCCAGGAGAAGCAGCTCGGACTCGCTAACCAAGCGACCGGAAGCAGCGCCGCTCCGACGGAAGTCGCTACGGCAATTATATAATAGATGGCTGCACTTCTCCAGTCCGAAGGACATCCCAATGTCTTCGATGTAAATCCTTGTCAGGTGGAACAGTGAACTGATGTCTCATTAATTTTTCGCATACAGTTTGAGGTCATCCTTGTAGAGCAGGTGGCTGCTAGTGCTTCCTCTCTTGAACTTGTATCCATAGCCAGACACTGTAATTATCTGACTGAGGGGCTTCAAGCCTATGCAGAACAGCAATGGTGACAGTGCATCACCTGGGTATATGCAGCATTTGATGGAAACTTGTGCTAGTTCTCTTGAGTTGACTTCTGGTGTTGTCCTCCATAGCCCCATTGAGTTGCTGAGGAAGGTTCTTAATTTCCTGTTGCCAGTCTAAAGCACCAAGCATTCACAGATCCATGTATGTGGCCTTGAGTCATAGGCTCTTCTGTAGTCAATCCAGGCTGTGCTGAGATTAGTCTGTCAGGATGTTGAGTCTTGAACGACTGCTCTATCTACAAAGACCTGGTGCTTAGAGCCTATTGTATTGTTCCCAATGCCTTTCTGAGCTGGATTCATGTATTGATTCATATGGTTCTGTATCTTGGTGGTTATAATGCCTGATAGGAGCTTCCACATGGTTGTGAGGCAGGTTATTGGGCGGTAGTTGGATAGATTTGTTCCTTTATGTTTATCCTTAATGATCAGCACTGTTATTCCTTGTGTGAGCCATTATAAAAAGAAAGAGAGAATGAGAGTTCTATTGCCCATGTAACTAAACCACGTATTTACTGTCCACACCAGTGTATATTGCAAAAAAAAATACTTTATTGAATGCAGTGGATACAATAAATAAACGTGTCCAAAATAAAAGATGACATGAATTCAAGACAAGAAGGAGGGAGACAAGTGACAAGTGGGCAAGACAGGCAAGGACTGTATATAAAGGGTTCAGAGGGGTAGTGAAAGTGCAAAGTGCAAAAAGTGCATAGATCAGGGTAAAAGTGCAGTTCACCTATGTAGATATAGCATAACTAGCCCCCCGAAGCAGCCGACGCGAAACACGTGTCGGGGCTACTGGACCAGTGGGCATATTCGGCAGGGACCCTTTACTAGGTTCATGGGTAAGTTATTACTGTGCACTTTATTGTAGTTTAGATCGGGGTTATGCTATATCTACATAGGTGAACTGCACTTTTACCCTGATCTATGCACCTTTGCACTTTGCACTTTCACTACCCCTCTGAACCTTTTATATACAGTCCTTGCCTGTCTTGCCCACTTGTCTCCCTCCTTCTTGTCTTGAATTCATGTCATCTTTTATTTTGGACACGTTTTTTTATTGTATCCACTGCATTCAATAAAGTATTATTTTTTGCAATATACACTGGTGTGGACAGTAAATACGTGGTTTAGTTACATGGGCAATAGAACTCTCATTCTCTCTTTCTTTTTATAATGTATTCAGAGTAGTCTGCCCCTAACATGGTCATACCCGGTCCCCTATTTCTCATCTTGTGTGAGCCATGCAGAGGGTGTTGGCCTGCTTCTAGAAGTTAGTTCATCTGTTTTGCCAGGCCTTCATGTACCACTGTTAATTTCCTTAGCCAGTAGATGTGGATCATGTCTGGGCCAGGTGCTTTCCAGCTCTACATGTTCTTGACACACTCTTGGATGTTTACTTCAGTAATGGTCACTGGTTCTTGTTAGTGTTTCATTCTCATGTCTTGCAGCCACTTTGCACTAGTGTTGTGTGTTTTTCCCTTCTCCCTATGTTCCTCCAGTATTGTTCAGTCTCTGCTATTGGTGGAGTTGCTGCCTCTGTGCAGTTACTCTGCATTTGGACTTACACCTTGGATAGTTCTTAGGAGAACAGGGAATTTATCCTCTTGGCCTCAGCTTCTCTAATGTATCTCCCTAGTCTTTCAGCAAGTGCTGTGAGCCTTTGTTTAGCAGTCTTTAGGGCTTCAGATGGCAGTCGGTCTCTGGGATTCATGGTATTTAGTTTATTATTTTCTGTTTCAGATCAGCTGTAATGCCCACTACTTGCAGGATTGGATCAGGATTTTCGGGTGGGGTGTGGGGGGGCGATGGCACATGTTGTTCTTCGAGGTCTTCCTTTGGTGTGGATGTGCAGTGCAGATGATCCAACTCAAGTTGTAACAATAGCTTTCTCTTTCGGACATTGAAACGTTGGGCGATTAGTTGTTTCTCAGACAATGGACAAGCAAGTCTTGTATCCATCCATAGTTTCCTTATATGCTTCATTTATCCTAATATATATTTGACAGTTTAAAAATGCTTTGGTTTCATCTGTCACCAAACAGTTCCTCTGTCTTGTCTGTCCACAATTCATCCCCTCATGGGAACTCCACAGGACCCAGCAAGTCCTCTGGGTGAATGCTTATTTGGCCAGGCAACATTTCTTTTCTTAAGTTCAACCAAACATATAGATTCATTCAGAATTCATCACCTCTAAGAAAAGAACAGACACTGGGTAGCACCACTCAGTAATGATGGGTAAACCCGCTGATTTGCGGGTTTGGCAGATCCGGACAGACTTTATTTAAAAACTTGAGTCTGAACCCTGAACCTGGACTTTAAAGTTATATAATGGTGGCTGGGGGGGGCTGGGAGGCTGTAAAAAGAGGCAAAAGAGTGATTATACATCAGTGTCATACTTCCTGAGGTCTCGCGCTTGTACAACAAACCTGATGTCGTACCAGTGAAAAAATAAATAATAAAAAAATGACATAGGGCTTCACTGTATTTTTGATTCTCAGCACAGATAAAGCGTACAGCTATGAGTTGCCATACCCAGCTGTCTGGCTGTACCTTGGCTGGCAATCAAAAATACTGTGGAGCACAATATTTTTTTTTAATTATTTAAATAAATAATTTTAAAAAATTGTGTGGGCTTCACCCTATTTTTGATTGCCAGGAAAAAACAAGCAGCTGGGGGCTGGTATTCTCAGCGTGGTGAGGCCCATAGTTATTGAACTTCCCACCAGGCTAAAGAATAGCAGCCCGCAGCCACTTTAGAAATTGATGCATTCATTAGAAGCACCAATTCCTGGTGCTTTACCCAGTTCTTACCGATGCCCTGATGCAGTGGCATCTGAGTGATAGAAGGGGTTAATGACAACTGAGTCACTGAGGTCCCACAGCAGTGAATTCAGGTTACCCTGCTGCCGGCAGTGGTGTCACTTGAGTTTACTGCTGCGGGGAGCCCTCAGTGACTCAGTGAGTGACATAACTGCTCCTCACGGCAGTCAGTGTGATCCCACAGACTGTGCAAGACAATGCTTGTTCCGTTGCTGCAGCCTCTGGATGAACAGAGCCGATATCATGTGGTCTGTGGAACCATCATTGTGGATTGTCATCAAAGGGTATTTGTGAGGTATTAAATGGTAAAATAAGGGTTGTCCAGATGATTTATTTCAAATAAAGGATTTTTCCCTGTTTTGTGTTTTTTTAACTATTTACTCACAGGATTGATAATGGGCAGGTGTCATAGAGACCTGAAAATATCAATCTGGGCTTAATGACAAGCTGTCAATACTCAGCTGTCATTAACCTCTTCTATCACCCCAATGCCATTGCACCAGGGCATCGGGAAGAGCTGGGTAAAGTGCCAGGAATTGGTGTTTCTAATGAATGCGTCAATTTCTGAGGTGGCTGCGGGCAGCTATTCTTTAGCCGGGGGGAAATAACTATGGGCCCCACCACACTGAGAAGACCAGCCCCCAGATACCTGGTTTTTACCTTGGCTGGCAATCAAAAATTGGGCAAAGCCCACACATTTTTTAATTTTTTTTATTTATTTAATTAAAAAATAATAATGGGCTCCTCTGTATTTTTGATTACCAGCCAAGGTAAAACCAGGCAGCTGAGGGTAGCAGCCTGTAGCTGTTCACTTTATCTGTGCTTAGAATAGTACAGCAAAGCCCTACATCATTTTTTTTAAATGAATTCATTATTTTTACATTATTCTGACATCAGGTTTGTTGCCTATGGCTACCAATCACAGATGCTGGCACAATAGGCGAGGGGTGCAACAGTCAAACACAGACGCTGTCACAGAGTGTGTGAGACTCTGATTGGCTGTTGGAGTAAGTGCAGTAAATTGGAAAAAGCCCATACATTCTAGCACAGTGATGGCGAACCTTTCCAAGGCCGAGTGCCCAAACTGCAACCCAAAACCTAATTATTTATGGCAAAGTGCCAACAGGGTAATTTAACGTAAGTAACAGCAGTAGCCGTCACAAACGCAGCACAGGGGGAGGGTCAGCAGATTCTCTTCCCTGTACAGAACTTGCAATCCTGACACCCTGATGATGAATTCTATTATTTTAACAAATATTTGATTTTAAACTTACTTTTGCAGTCTTGTCTTCTTTTCAGCAGTGGTCATCAAGCTGATGTGTGCTGAGTGCACATTGAAGCTGAGCCGCTCTGACTGCCCTTTCCAGACCCAGGAGGTGGATTGATCTGTATGGAAAAAAATGCAGAATATTAGATTTAAAACCATGGAATGTAAGCCAATTTCACACTGGAGAGTGTCAGGATGGAGCACATAAATGCAGGGAGAGGGTCAGGATGGAGCACATTATGTGCTCCATACTGACCCTCTCCTTGCAGTAATGTGCTCCATCCTGACACTCTTTTTATAGTTTCTAGTTATGTATCCCATCCTCACCCTCTCCTAGCAGTAATGTCCCCATCCTGGCCCCCATCCTGTAGTAATGTCTCCTCCTTGTCCCCTTGATTAATGCCTCACACTTGTCACTTTGCAGTAATGCCCCCTACTTGTCCCCTTGCAGTAATACCCCATCCTTGTCCCCTTGTAGTAATATGCCCCACCCTGCTCCCATCATGTAGTAATGCCACATCCTGCCCCATCAGGTAGTAATGTGTCCCATCATTGTCCCCTTGCAGTAATATGTCCCATCATTCAGTAATATGCCCCATCCTTGTCCCCTTGCAGTAATTTGTCCCATCCTGCAGTAATTTGCCCCATCCTTGTCCCCTTGCAGTATTATGCCCCATCCTTGTTCATTTGCATTTACATGCCCCATCCTGTACCAATATGCCCCATCATTGACCCCTTGCAGTTAAAAGCAACATACTTGTCCTCAGGTAGTATTGCCCCATCCTGTCCTCAGGTAGTATTGCCCAATCCTGACCTCAGGTAGTATTGCCCCATCCTGTCCTCAAGTAGTATTGCCCCATCCTGTTCCCAGTTAGTATTGCTCCATCCTGTTCTCAGGTAATATTGCTCCATCCTTGTCTTCAGGTAGTATTGCCTCATCCTTGTCTTCAGGTAGTATTGCCCCATCCTTGTCTTCAGGTAGTGTTGCCCCATCCTTATCCTCTGGTAGTATTGGCCCATCCTGTCCTCAGGTAGTATTGTCCCATCCTGTTCTCAGGTAGTATTAGCCCATCCTGTCCTCAGGTATTATTGCCCCATTCTGTCTTCAGCAGTGGCGTTGCTAGGGTCAGAAAAGCACCATCACACAGACACATCAAGGTGACTGTCACACATAAAGCACACACAGAATCATGCATACCATCAAACATACATCACGCACAAACCCAGGCGAACCATGCTACATCACACTCACACATATATACACACACAGACACATCCAGGCTTAAGATCATCAACACACACCACACGCATCACCCTCACACATCACAGGCATCACCCTCACGCACCACACGCATCACTCTCACACATGCATCACCCTCACACACCACATGCATTACCCTCACACACCACACGCATAACTCACACATGCAACACCCTCTCACACATGCATCACCCTCACTGTCCTCAGGTATTAATGCCCCAATTTGTCCTCAGCAGGGAAGTTGCTTGCTAGGGTCAGAAAAGCACCATTGCACAGAAACATCCAGGCGACCATCACACATAAAGCACACACAGTATCATGCATACCAATACACACACATCACGCACAAACCCAGGCAAACCATCATACATCACACTCATTCAAGTACACCATCATATATATACATCCAGACACATCCAGACTTAAGATCATCAACACACACACCACACATCACCCTCACACACATCCCCTTCACACATGCATCACCCTCATACACCACATGCATCACCCTCACACACCACAAGCATCACCCTCACACTTGCATCACCCTAATACACATCACCCTCAAACACCATATGCATAACTCTCACACATGCCTCATCCTCACACACCACATGCATCACTCTCACACACGCATCACCTTCACACATATCACCCTCACCAACCTCACACACACACGCATCACCCTGACGCTTGCATCACCCTAACACACATCACCAAACACCACACGCATAACCCACACATGCATCACCCTCACACACCAAACACATGATCCTCACACACCACACTCATCATCCTCACACACCACATGCATCACTTTCATACATCACATGCATCACCGTCACACACAAGCACATCACACACATACCATCATACATAATATAGGTATGAACACATATATACTCACTTTCCTCATCATTTCAAGGTACCCAGTGGTAGGAGAGGGGGAGGCCTGAAGTTGGAGTCTTCAGTAGAGGATGGCTACAAGCACAGGAGTCTCCTGTCAGACCCCTTCTCTCTCCCTCCTCCTGACTGCTGAGGTAGTGGTGACATTACAGAAGGAGAGGGCTCCTGTAAGAGTAGCAGTGGCAACAAATGAGGAGAGCAGGCACTTTTCTCCTCTTTCCTCAGGGCCGACTGTCTTGTGTTCCATATTCCTCCCCCCCCACACACACACACACATACATTTGGCCCTGCCCACCTTCTGCTACAGAAGTGCCGCTCCTCTCAATGATTCAGTGCAGTCTCTGCAGAAGGATGGAGGAATCCTTGGCCAAAGCTGGGGTCAGGTAGACCAGTGTGCTGGAGGAGCTGCCGAGGTCACAGATCTGTGCAGTGCAGAGCAGTGTCAGCAATCCCTGCATGTAAGTGAGCGTCCAAAACTTGATTAAAAGTGTGAACTAGTCATTGAGGGCAGTGCACTGATGGTCTGGGGCCGGGGCCTGAATCTTGGTGCTTGGATAGTAATAGCATTGCTCCATTCTGGTTGTTAAGTATGTTTTTAAAAAAAAAAGTTCATACTCACCTTCCTGCTCCTGCTTCCACCGCTGCAGGTTCCTCTTCTCACATCTTCTGTCTTCTCCAGCACTGAGAGTGTCACATGACACCGGGTGGGCGGGCGCTGCAAGGAGGGAGTATCAGACGGAGGAGAAATGTCTCCCCGCTCTGATCCGACACGGCTTTGAACTGCCGGCACCATAGCGCCGGCAGTTCAAAGTGTCAGTGCAGAGGCGAGGCCGCGTGCCAGCGGAGACGGCTCTGCGTGCCCTCCCTGGCACGCGTGCCATAGGTTCGCCATCACTGTTCTAGCATCTACCATTGCAATGAATAAATCAGGAAGTTAATGAGTGACCCCAGGAGTACAGGTGCGCGGATCCTGATAGGTATGACGCTGATGTTTAATCACTGTTTTTTTATTTTTTACAGCTCCCAGCCAAACCCGAACAGTAACTCAGAGAAGTCCGTGTTCGGAGTCCATGCCTGAACACTAGGTGTTCGGTATGGATTCCGAACTTTACAGTTCGCCCATTGCTACCCCACAGTGATAAAAACATCATGCTGAAGCCTGTTTTAACCTTTCTGACCAGGCCAAATTTCACAATTCTGGCCAGTTTGACTTTATGAGGTAATAACTCTAGAAGGCGTCAATAGATCCCAGTGATTCTGAGAATCTTTTTTTGTGACACATTGTACTTCATGTTAGTGGTAAATGTAGGTCTAAATATTTGTACATTTGTGACAATACCAGATTATTGGCACAAATTGTAAAAAGTTCGCAATTTTCAAACTTAATTTTATGTCCTTAAGAGTGCACTCACAGTGGCATATAACTCGGCAGAGTGCTATCTGATCTTCTATCACTTACAGTTAGGGCCAGAAATATTTGGACAGTGACACAATTTTCGCGAGTTGGGCTCTGCATGCCACCACATTGGATTTGAAATGAAACCTCTACAACAGAATTCAAGTGCAGATTGTAACGTTTAATTTGAAGGGTTGAACAAAAATATCTGATAGAAAATGTAGGAATTGTACACATTTCTTTACAAACACTCCACATTTTAGGAGGTCAAAAGTAATTGGACAAATAAACATAACCCAAACAAAATATTTTTATTTTCAATATTTTGTTGCGAATCCTTTGGAGGCAATCACTGCCTTAAGTCTGGAACCCATGGACATCACCAAACGCTGGGTTTCCTCCTTCTTAATGCTTTGCCAGGCCTTTACAGCCGCAGCCTTCAGGTCTTGCTTGTTTGTGGGTCTTTCCGTCTTAAGTCTGGATTTGAGCAAGTGAAATGCATGCTCAATTGGGTTAAGATCTGGTGATTGACTTGGCCATTGCAGAATGTTCCACTTTTTTGCACTCATGAACTCCTGGATAGCTTTGGCTGTATGCTTGGGGTCATTGTCCATCTGTACTATGAAGCGCCGTCCAATCAACTTTGCAGCATTTGGCTGAATCTGGGCTGAAAGTATATCCCGGTACACTTCAGAATTCATCCGGCTACTCTTGTCTGCTGTTATGTCATCAATAAACACAAGTGACCCAGTGCCATTGAAAGCCATGCATGCCCATGCCATCACGTTGCCTCCACCATGTTTTACAGAGGATGTGGTGTGCCTTGGATCATGTGCAGTTCCCTTTCTTCTCCAAACTTTTTTCTTCCCATCATTCTGGTACAGGTTGATCTTTTCTCATCTGTCCATAGAATACTTTTCCAGAACTGAGCTGGCTTCTTGAGGTTTTTTTCAGCAAATTTAACTCTGGCCTGTCTATTTTTGGAATTGATGAATGGTTTGCATCTAGATGTGTCATGGAGTCTTCTCTTTACTGTTGACTTAGAGACAGATACACCTACTTCACTGAGAGTGTTCTGGACTTCAGTTGATGTTGTGAACGGGTTCTTCTTCACCAAATAAAGTATGCGGCGACCATCCACCACTGTTGTCATCCGTGGACGCCCAGGCCTTTTAGAGTTCCCAAGCTCACCAGTCAATTCCTTTTTTCTCAGAATGTACCCAACTGTTGATTTTGCTACTCCAAGCATGTCTGCTATCTCTCTGATGGATTTTTTCTTTTTTTTCAGCCTCAGGATGTTCTGCTTCACCTCAATTGAGAGTTCCTTTGACCGCATGTTGTCTGGTCACAGCAACAGCTTCCAAATGCAAAACCACACACCTGGAATCCACCCCTGACCTTTTAACTACTTCATTGATTACAGGTTAACGAGGGAGACGCCTTCAGAGTTAATTGCAGCCCTTAGAGTCCATTGTCCATTGTCCCTTGAAAAAGAGGAGGCTATGCATTACAGAGCTATGATTCCTAAACCCTTTCTCCGATTTGGATGTGGAAACTCTCATATTGCAGCTGGGAGTGTGCACTTTCAGCCCATATTATATATATAATTGTATTTCTGAACATGTTTTTGTAAACAGCTAAAATAACAAAACTTGTGTCACTGTCCAAATATTTCTGGCCCTAACTGTAGCACCCGGCCCAATGTTATACTATGGGGCAGTGCTGATCTTCGACCGTTCTCATGCTGATTCGGTATGAGCAAAAAATAGCAGCATGATGCCATTGTAAGTTTGATCAGCTCACTCGCATCCATAGAAGTCTATGGATGAAACACCAGGCTGCACTTGGATGTCATCTAAGTGCAGTACAATATACGCAAAGAAAGGCAATGGAGGAGATGGAGAAATTAATTTCTATTCCTTTTCTTCACCTGTGATCTGATTGTTGCATGCTAGAGAAATTAGAGCACAGTAGAATAACACTTGGCTCACACTCGCAGCAGATTGAGCTGAGTGTCATTAGCATATAGCATCTGATGCTCTCACATTGGATGCCATACACAAGTGTGAGCACACACGGAACCAGATAGTAATGTCAAAGCAAATAGGTAATAAATAACATTTCCCACATGCCTACTTTACAACAATGATTGATTGCTCTCAGTGGGAGATACTTTTTAATGGCTAAGGCTGGTTTCACATCACGATTTTCGGTCATCCGAGTGTATCCGTTTCAAAACGGATACACTCGGATCCGAAATCGGATCCCATGTATCCCTATGGGGCTCGGATCGGATGTGTGCCTTTTGCCATCCGATTTTGGCACCATCCGATCCTGTCCGATTTAAGCACGGACACAAAAATGCAGCCTGCTGTGTTTTTGTGTCTGAGAATGAGATCGGACAGCCTCGGATCCGATCTGAGCCCCGATGACATGGGAGCCTATTGACATCGGATCCGAGTTGAACTCGGATCCGATGTCAGCTCCGTGCTTATATACTGAGCATGCCCAGAGGCAGTGCTCAGTACATAAATAACCCTGTCTGTCCCTGTCACTCCCTGCCTGCCCTTCTTCTATCTCTGCTCTCCCCTCTGGTATGTGAAAAAAAAAAAAATCCTCCCAGAAGATACTTTACCTTCCGCTGGCTGCGGTGATGTGACAGTCCCCTTCTGGTGGCTGAAGAGCCTGTGGTGATGTCACAGAGCCGATCACCTGACACATCAGGTGACCGGCTCTGTGACATCACGAGAGGTCCTTGCAGCCACCAGAAGGTCAGGAGACTGTCGCATGGAGCCGGCGAAAGGTAAAGTATCCTCTGGGAGGATTTTTTTTTTTCACATACCGGAGGGGAGAGGACAGGGGGGGGAGGATAGAGGAGAGGGAGAGCAGAGATAGAGGAGGGACAGACAGGGAGAGACAGGGACAGATAGAGAAGATGCAGGGACAGGCAGGGAGAACAGGATCCACACGGATCCTGCATAGACTCGGATCGGATGGCTATTTGCCATTCGAGTGCAGGGATCCGTGTGGATCCTGCTGAGACTCGGATCCCCACGGACAGCCACAAATCGTGATGTGAACCCGGCCTAACAAAAATAAAGTAATTGATGTTACAAAGCAAGCTTTTTTTTGAGACTTCTCGTCATGAGGCATGGAATGACAAAATATCAGAAAAAACACAATTATATATAATAAATAGAATGTACACATACAATTTGTTGTGTAATATCTCTTGAGTATGCAGATAATCCATTTGTGGTGGAAAACTACTGTTTGAAAGCACGACAGGACTCGAATGGGATCAGGAGGGAAATAGCTCCATTCAACTTTTGGAACGCAAATTGGCTGAAATCAATAGCGGATGCCTTATCACATTTTCCCCATTTTCCAACTGTGCAAAATACCCAACAGGTGGACCCATTTGGAAACTATATGCCTGAAGAAATTTATTTAGAGGTTTGGTGAGCACATTGAATCCCCAGGTGCCTCACAGATTTTTGTAATGTTGAGCAGTGAAATTGAAAAATTAAATTTTTCCCACAAACATGTTCTTTTTTACCTCAAATGTTAAAATTTTAACAAGGGTAAGGCTGGTTTCACATTGCGATTTTGTTAATCACAGCCCCCCCAGCTGTTCAACACCTCGGCACTTGCCCTGATAGCAGGAGCCAGCACCTGGCATTTTCTCTGCTCCTGCTGTCACCTGATAGCGGGAGCAGAGAGAACTGCCGGCAACCACAGCGGGGAAAGGGCGGAAGATGCAGCCAGCGGCGAGGCACCTTGGGCGCTGCAGCAGGAGGCTGGATGGGGCCCTCTTGTCTGATGCCCCGCCAGCCCCCCCGTAGATACGGCCCTGCTGTGAACGATATCGTTGAAACGTCACGCTTTTGAGATCGTTCTTACGATCTTGTTTGTGCATCGTTGCGTGTAAACGCAGAATATCTGAACGAGAAATCGTTGAATCGGACATCTCAAATTTGATAGCAGGACCTCAAATCTATCGTTCGTCGTCCAATTAAGGATCTGTGAAGCAGCAACATCGTTCAGTTTGACACCTTTTTGAACAATGTCGTTCATATTTCTCCTATTCCTGCCGCTTTGTAAAATCGTTCAAACGATCTTCTCTAAATAGCTGGAGCGTTGCCAAATTTAAGATCGTTAACAATATCCTTGCGTGTGACAAAGCACTGACTATGTGGGAAGGATCGCGGTCACGTGACATAGCTAACGATATCGTTCACAGATATCGTAGTGTGTGAAGTGGCCATTAGGCTATGTGCCCACTGGCTGTATTTTTTTATGCTGCGCTTTTCAGCTGCGAAAAAAGCAGCTGTGAAAAGAAATCAGCACAAATGTATTGGTTTTGTGCTGTCTTTGTGCACATTACAAACGCAGCACGAAAACACAGCACAAATAAGGGGACACACAAAGACAGACACACGCAGAGACAAACACACACACTTTCTCACCCTCACTGGCGTGAGCCCGGGTGATTTCTTCTTTCGGGTATCAGTAGGACCTGTGGGTATTGTGCTTCCTGGACCTGCACACCTTGTAACTCAGGCTGATTCACATGACCAGTCACATGGTGCACAGGTCCTGTAAAGGTGCACAGAGGAAGACATCACCGGGAATCGCCAGGGAGGCTGTATTGGAGCGTTTTTGTTTTGGAAATCGCAAGAAAAAAGATTCACCAATACCAATCCACTTGTTAAGCTTTTTTGGGGGGTTATAATGGAGTCAATGATGAAAACGCAGCCCAAAAACGGGCATGTTAATTGACAACGACTTTTAAAAATACAGGCAATTTCTGCGGCACAAACACATATGTGGGCACAGCTTTTTGCAAAGCACATTGACTGTAATAATAAAGCTGTGGGTGCTGCGTTTTTGGTGCAGAAACGCAGCAAAAAAACACAGTCCAAACATCTAGTGGCTACATAGCTTAATTGTACTTGAATAACCATAAAAAGATATGACTAAAATATCTAAAAACAATGAAGAAGAAAGCTTTGTGAAAACAAAAAAATTTGTTTCAATCTCAAAACTTTTGGCCATGACTGCACTCTAAACTTTTCTCTGAAAATGTGGCAGATCCGGAAGATTTACCGCTTCTGCCGCCTAATGGCCGCACTTGCAGCAAGCCCCATACATTGTCTATGGGGCTTGTGGTCGGGTGCGACAAGTGCGGTTTTCCTGGTTGCAGCAGGTGCAGCACTTGTGGCCGCCAAAAAAAAAAAAACGCTGTGAAAGCACCCTTAGAATTGCAATGACAGTTGATTTTTTTAGTTGACTGATGGGTTGCTTTGTGCTTGATAATATTATGACAGAAGAAAACAGCATAAAGAGAACCTGTCAGCTAGTTTATGCCCCCCAGCTATCACTGTCTGCACCAGCAGCTTTATAGTACTATTCAAATCATCCCTGTCTGACCTAATAGTGTAATGTTAAAGGTGAAAAAAAGCATATGTACACTAACATTTTCTGAGGCAGTGACTACACCTTGGAGAATTTAGTCACTCTGGCCGATTAATAGTTAACTCACTATTAACGTCTCTGTATAAAGGACTTGTGTGATGTAACGATCATGTGACCATTGTGGGTGGAGCTAAGCAAGTAAAATCATTATGTGCTATGAAGACTTAGCTCCGTCTATTATACGCACATGTTCCTGACATCGTACAGGTCCAGCAGCATCCTATAAAATTCAGCTAAAATATTAACTATTAACCTGCGAGTGACTACATCCTCCAAGGTGTAGTCACTGCCTCAGAAAATGTAAGTGTATAAATGCATTCTTTTCAGCTTTAACATTAGACTATGACAGGGATGATTAGAATAGGACTATGAAGCTGCAGGGACAGATAGTGATAGCTGGGAGGCATAAAGTAGCTGACAGGTTCCCTTTAAGTATTTAGATAGAAATGCTAATAATTTCTAAATGAATTGTAAAGAGCTTAGAAACAAACAAATAAGGAAAGAAGCTCACTCCGCTGACAATATGTATCACATGCCGATGATTCCTGGACGGGCGCCAATATCACTGGTGTGGCGCTGCTAGTGCAGAGGCAGACTTGAAGAAATACATTTTCGGCACATACAACCCTGATTAATTTAGTTAATAAATGTAACTTTAATACTAGGACATATTAAAAAGAAAAGTCATCCACTGAACAGGGTACACCTGTTTTTAATATGTTATGGAATTAAAGTATGGTAACATTTTTTAACTATGGATTGGATATGCCAAAAACTTATTTCTGTAAAATGCGTACATGCATTAATATTTCATATATTACTAATAATATTGATTTATCTTTCTATATACCACCCTATGCATAACATAAAATCACTTTTTTTCTGTTTGCCAGAGTTTTCCTGTTTGGGAAAAAGAAAATAAGATCTACTGTAAGCAAACTCTGGTAGATGGGACCGGGCCCAAGACTTTCTGGACTCGAGAGCTTATAGGAGACGAACTGATACTGGTGAGGCAATATAATAATCTTTATGTTTGGGTATTTCCTGTAAAGTCATAAAAAAATAAAAACAGCTTAGAATTGTAAAAATTAAAAGACAGCAGAATAGATACAATTGGGGAACCATTAAGGCGAGTATGACTTCTTTTTTATTTTATAGCATTCTAAAATTAATGTTATTAATGACTTGACAATCTCCCCTTTGCTTGCACAGTAATTTTTATGGGTAACTTAGAAGTTTTAAGAACAAATAGAAATGATAAATTGAGAACCTAAACATATACAAGAAAATTACATGAGATTATTATTACACTACTAGATGGAGGCCCGATGCTATCGCATCGGCAGAGCAGTGATGGCACAATGGGGGTGGTCTCTGTGGCCGTCTCTCCCCCACTGTGCACTCGTCGACTGCCCGTTCTCTCTTCCCCATGTGTTGTTTCCTTTGAGCTGTCTTCCTTCTTTGTACTTTTCCTGTCTTGAGCTGTCTTCCTCACTTGTACTTTTCCCTTCGTGTGCCCTTTCCCCTGAATTATCTGCCTATGTGTGCTCTCTCACTTGTGTGCTGTGTCTCTCCACATTGCGCTGTCTTCTCTTCTCATGTGCTCTCTCCATTGAGCCGTCTTCCCTCTGTGCACTCTCCCCCTGTGTGTAGTGTATGTAAATAAATGCATTTTTACTTAAAAACCTGTTTCTGTGTTTATTTTTAGGGCTTCGCTGCATTTTCTATTGCCAGCGCAGGTAAACCAAGCAGCTACTAGCTGCTAATCCCCGCTGTCTGGTGTTACCTTCACTGGCAATGAAAAATACAATGGAGACCTATTTTGTTTTACTTATTTAAATAATTTAAAAAAATTGGCGTGGGCTTCGCTATATGTTTTATTGCCAGCTAAGGTAACCCAGGCAGCAGGGAGCTGGAACTCTCAGCGTGGTGAGACCCAAGTGTTCTATAACCCCCCACGCTGAAAATTGCAGCCAGTAGCCGCCCCAGAATTGGTGCCTCCATGAGAGATACCAAAACTGGCGGTTACCTCGCTCTTACAGCTGCTGTGTAGCGGTGTCAGACTAGGTAATAAAGGGGTTGATGTCAGCTTTTTTTGGCTCTTGATATCAAGCCCTATTTATTGCTAATGTTAGCCATCCATATGACAGCCAACCATTGGCAATACTTTCAGTAGAGAAAAAAAAAAAAAAAAAAAGACTCAGAGAGAGACATCTTTTATTACATATACAAGAGACAGAGACACCTCATTATTCGCTTTATTAGCTCCCACAAAGTTCCCCTCTGTAATCCTGTAATCTTGCAGTGGGGCAGTGTGATTTGTTACGCCACCGCCATCTTTGTATACCTGAGTGTGCAAAGATGGCGACCGTGTAAGTGTGCAGGTGTGTATATGTGTGTCCCTGCCACATCACGTGACCCAGCATGTGTTTATCTGCGTGTGTATATATGTGTGTGTCCACACCGCGTCACGTGACCCGCCGCCTGTGTGTATATGTGGACCCACTGCATCATGTGTGTAACGTGACCCGGCATGTGTGTATATTAGTGTGTATGTATATGATTTGACTGCTTGAGTATATATGTGTATGATGTGAGCTGCCGCGTGTGTCTATATGTCTGAGTATATGTGTATAACATGACTCACCACATGTGTGTATATGTGTATTTATTTGTGTGTATATAGATTTGTGTATATGTAAATGAGGGTATATACATGTGATAATGTGAACGACGTGACATGGTGAGTCATGTCATAGACATACACGTACACACACGAATGCACACTCATATACAGACACACAATGTATATAGACAGACATGTACACACACGTACAAAGACACAAACACACGTATACAAACACACACATATATGCACACACATATATAGACACCCACGCATGTATACATATATGTATACAGACACACACATGTATGCACACATATATACAGACACACATGTATACAGACATACACATTTATGCACACAGGTATATACACACAGGTATAAACACATGTATACAGATACACACATGTTGAAACACAGGTATATGCACACATGTATATGCACATGTAAACAGACACATGTATACATATACACACGTATACACACAGTTATACATATACACACACACAAACGTATAAACACAGGTATACACACATGTATACAGAAACACACACGTATAAACACAGGTATACAGACACACATGTATCCAGACACACATATACACACAAATGTATACAGACACACACAGGCATGTACACAGACACACATGTATAAACACACATGTACACACTTACATATGTATAAAGACACACAGGTATACACACATACAAAACAATAGGGACAAACGATCAATAGCCCAAATGGAGATTGCAAATTTAATTTATTTCAAGGATACATTGAAACAGGGGGGGAAATAACAATTAATGTGGAGGACAGCTGGTGTATACTAAGGAATATACAGGCTTTTGCTACACGTCAATAATAGACACATAATGGGGTGTATTCATTTACAAAGTGCATAGTGCAAACAAAACCTGAGTTTTTACCAGGATTTGTGCAAAATACTGTAAATTACAGACACTTTATATGTGCTATACCACATGCACAATAAACACTTAATCCATGTTTCAATTTGCATGCCAACCAAATTTAACTATACATATAACACGTAGTACTAATGCACAGAAGGCACAATACACCCCACAACCATCTATTATATAATTGCGAATAGGTTTTTTGCCCCTTCTGAGTCGACTCGCAATGCGAGTCGACGTGGTCATGTGGATACGCCCGAAGCATTGGCCGCGCAGCGGCCATTGCGAGCAGTTCTAAGGCGACTCGCTATGCCCGCGCAGCTGATTTTGGAATCTCCCGCCATCTTTTCATGCTATGATGCGCCGGCTGGTACGTCTCATCCGGTCCGATGCATTATTGGCCTGATCACATGATCAGCCCTGGTGCATTATGGGCTTGACCACGTGATCGGCCCGGCTCCGTGCATGCGCAATTCGCATATTGAGGCCGGGACGATCACGTGATCAAGCCCATAATGCACCGGGGCCGATCATGTGATTAGGCCCATAATGCACCGGGCAGGATGTGACGTATCGGCCGGTGCATCATAGCATGAAAAGAGGGCGGGAGTTTCCAAAATCAGGAGGAGATGAAGAAAGAATTATGCTGCCCAGCAGGGCGTGCAGTGAAGCAGCAAGGAGGGGACAATGGAGCCTGGAGCCGCCTTTCCAGTCGCCTGACTGAGCGACGTGCAAAATGTTCAAAGTCATTTTTCTAACTATTTACAGGTCGGATGTACAACAAAGAAGGATGTTAGGGAGCACCTAGGAATGTGTAGGGACATCTAATAATAGGTCAGGGGGATAATTCCAGGTAACAGTTCAAAGTGTCAGAATCATTAAAGGGAACCTATCTGTAGGGGTACGCTTAGTTTGGCCTTAAGTTTCCTGCAGCTGCCATCATTCTCAATCTTTATAAAGATTTCAAGTTCCTCAGCCCAACTCAATAGCCAGAGCCAGTAGCCATGGCATATCCTCTTTTACTAGTAACATGTAAGCCGAGGGCTGGGCTGTATATATTATCTGAAGGCTACTGCTGGGCTGTATACATTATTTGAAGGCCAGTTGCAGCATCCAAATAATATATACAGCCCAGCACAGCCTCCAAATAACATATATAGCCCAACACAGCCTAAAAATAACATATATAGCCCTGCATAGCTTCCAGGTAATATATACAGCCTAGCAAAGCCTCTAATTAACATATATAGCTTAGCACATCCTCCAAATAACATATTTAGCCTAGCACAGCCTCCAAATAGCATATACAGCCCAGCGCAGCCACCATATAACACATACAGCCCAGCACAGACTCCAAATGACATATACAACCCAACATAGCTTCCAGGTAATATATACAGCCCAGCATAGTTTCCCCCTTCCCCTAACAGAGGGGCCCTGTGCCTCTATCCTCTGTGTGCTGTTCCTCTCCACTGTGTCTTCCCCTTGTGCGCTGTTTCTTCTGCCCCCCGACATGTGTCTCCTCTACCTACCCCCTGACATGTCTCCTCTCCCCTTCTTGGAGTGAGAGTCGAGAGGTGGTGGAGGTGTTTGCTCCTGCGGGCTGGAGGATGGTCACGCTCGCCTGGGAGGGAGAGACAGAATAGTGTAGAGGAGGAAGGGAGCCCCAGGGGTGCAGAAGAAGATCTATATCACCTGCATGGCTGTATCTGGCAGAAGGAACTGAGAGGCTGGTGGACGAAAAACAGGGGGCTGGCTCTGAACACGGTGCGGGGATCCTTGCCCTAACCGTTGAAACTGGAGGCCATGAGATTCTAAATGGGACCTGTGGCCACAAACCTGGCACAACTCAGAGAAGGCATGGTGCCAGGATACGGTACCAATCAATGCCTGAGGCAGTCGGTACCTGAGCTCTGTGTGCGGAGGTGCTGGGAAGAGAGGTGAGACAAGCTAGAAGTGCTGAGAGTACCAACAGTGAAGGAAACACCATGAGAGAGCAAAGAACACCTAGGGTTCTTGACGACACTGTCCCGGTTCTAGAGAAACCACAGATTGGCAGAGGGAAGCACCCGGCGGCCTGTTTGGAACGTTACAGTAAAGGAACAGAACTACAATAGAAGTGTATGAGAATTTTATTAGCGGCGACCACCCTGAAGTGCTGATGACCCGATGAACACCAGCCAAAGAATGAACTGATTTGCCTACCCACTGCCCTGGGGAACCGCTCCACCTGCGGGGAGCAAAACCATCTAAGCTGCCGGTCATCATCCCCAGAGGTTCTGAAGCAGCAGTGGCCACAAATAGTCGCACACTTGAGGTGGCGTCACAAACACCCTTTTCCCTTCTATTCCCGGTCATCTAGTACCAAACTCTTAAATGACACCACCAGGGCCACGGAACCGGGTTGCCACAGTGATGTCCCCCTTGTAAAAGAACCAAAAGGTCCGGCCCGATTCTGATAATCCCCATTGCCCTGGAGTGATTGTGTCACACACACTGACAAACACACCTGTACAAACACACAGACACACACACCTGTACACAATGAAATACATACTCACACACACACCTGTACACACACAATGACACACACTTAAACACACCTGTACACACTGACACCCACACACTGGCAAGTACTGACACACACACTGGCACACACTTGTACATACTGAAACACACACACCTGTACACAAGCACTGACACATCTGTACACACTGAAACACACACTTGCATGTACTGACACACATACACTGGCACACACATACTGACACACACTGGCACATACACACACTGACACATACTAACTAGCAGATCAACATATAGTACATGATCTAGAGACTGTGCACCTACAGTGATAGGGACCAGGACACAGCAGCAGGGATCACACACAGAGCTTCTCAGTTTGCTCTCAGCCCAGCAGACTGTGGTGGCTGTTATTTCTCCCTCCAGACTCCTGTGTGCAGGAAGCAATGCAGGGCCTGTGGTGAGTCACATGACTGTGATGTCACCAAAGGTCCTTCTGCATTTGAGTAATCTACATTGATAGTACAGAGCTTGTGTAAATAGCACAAGTTCTGTACTAACAATGCTGTTTTTGACTGGCACCAGCCCTGCAGATGGGGGGAGGGACTTAGGGCTAATCTGTGTCAGGCCCCCCTTGGCTCAGGGGCCCCATAGCGGCATCGTGGTCTGCCTCTATGGATGGTACGCCACTGACTGATGGTCCTCCGGCGGCCCTGAGCAGCCTACTAGAGTACTGGCCCGGCAGGCAAATGCATTTCTCCCCCCAGGCCGCCACTGGATTACCTCAGGGGGCCCCCTCCCGCTCGGGGCCCTGGTGCAATGGCACCAGTGGTATGCCCGCCCAAGATTCAGATAACCCTTTCTGGAGTGCCAAATAGTAAAAGAGACCCCATTCTCCTGATGTTTGAGTCATCCATAGATGTCTTCACAGCGCACCTTTAGTACTTACCAGATCTTGCTCCTCACCTTGCTTGCCGCTACTTTTCTGTGTTAGACTGCTGATGTCTAGTTGACCTGTCAGACAAGCATTTATCTTTCGGGATGGCATTGCTGGCTGCATGTGGCCCCTGGGCTGCAGGTTTTTCCACCTCTCTTCTAAATCAAGTGTTCCTACTCTGGTAGTCTTGGCCCAGACATATTAAATCAAGAAATGCATGGCATGTTAAACTACGTTTTTTAGCGGGCCTCTTTCCCTGGCATTATTTGCATATTTGATGAAATTAATTTTAAGAGAAAGAAGGCCAAAATATGTGTTAACATATTTTCTAATAAAAGAGATTACTTTATTCTACTAATGAGTCTATGTAGAAGTGACAGAGTAAAAAGTGCTATATCTGGCACTCATTGTTGTGTGTGACAGAGGAGTTATTAAATGACATCGTACACAGGCTGCATTGACACTCAGCGATACTAATGCACCTCATTAGTATATACTGATGAGCTGGCCAGACACAGAGGTCAATAAGAACATCATATTAACACAAGAAAGTCTTTGTTTCCTGACCAAATTCTCATTAACATTATCCATATACAAAGAGGTCATTGTGCTTTTGCTCATTAAAACCCTAGTGCGCAAAACTGTTTTCCCCCTAAAATTGCCATTATTAACTTTTTTTGACCTAATTATAAAATTCACTTTCACATCTTTCACCCATCACCAGACCTGACTCACTCACACTTCTGCCAAAGGTCACCCAACTTTTTGTCCTCATAAAAGACTTCTAGGATTAAGTAAATTGTCAATGTGAGAAGGGAACATTACACTTTTTCACAACAGCCTTTAATCATTTGCTCCAGATGACACTCGGAGGACCAGAAAGCTGACATACAGAGAGAATGTTTTGGCAAGATTTGTGGTCCTTTTCTAATAAAATCAATGGATCATCACTTTAATGTCTTAAAGGGAACCTGTCAGGTCGTTTATGCCTCCCCAATCTATCGGCATCTCGATGGGCATGTTCAAAATCCCTTCCTAACCATCCCTGTATAAGCTCATTGCCGATAATAAAATGGTAAAAAATGCTTTTATTACCTATGATTTTCATATGGTAATGAGGCCTACCATTAGTCGTGAGGGTGTTAGTTCAGCTGCCTAGTCGGCCCTTTCTCTCTGGTTATCATGCCCTGTAGCCGTGATAACATAACTTTCCAAGAGCTGTTTGTATTCAAATCTCATGCTCACCCGGGTCTCCTTGCAGTCCTGCACACTGTGTCTCAGTCTTGATCTGAAGCTGTTAGTGGGTTTCTCTGTGTTCATCAGAATTGCGATGACCAGACCTTGCTGTGGATTATCGTGCTGTGGGGGTAATAAAAATAGTAACCAGGAATGTGTGTCTTTTATTCCAAACAAATTATTTTTCCTCTGTGTTGTGTTTTTTTACTGTTTACTTAGAGATTCATAATGGCCGGGTCTACATTGGCCTGACATTATGAATCTTGGGCTTGGCTTGATTACCCAATCTGTCACCACCACAGGGCAGATTGAAAGAGAGGAGTAACTGCCAGTTTTGGCGCCTAGTATAAAGGTGCCAATTCTGGGGCGGCTGCGGGCTTCAATTTTTAGCGGGGGAATTTTGGGGGGGGGGGGGGGCCCAGAACACTTCGGCATCCCCACGCTGAGAATTCCAGCCCCCAGCCTAGATTACCTTGGCTGGCATTCAAAAATACGGTGATGTCCACCACAATTTTTTTAAATTATTTTGTTAAATAATTTTAAAAAGGGCTCCCCTCTATTTTTAATTGCCAGCCAAGGTAACACGAGGCAGTGGGTGTTGACAACCCATCGTTGTCTAGTTTACCTGTGCTGGCATTTCAAAATACAGCAAAGCCCTACACAATTTTTTGCACAAAATTAAACACTTTATTGATTAAAAAAGACACAAACAGGTCTGTAAGTTAAAATACATTTATTTATACATACTCACCATTTCAAAATTTGCAAAATGGAGAATGAAGAAGGTAAGGAAATTACATCAAGAATTTTTTTAACCTATCTTTATTCACAGTCATTGTTGTGTACAATGCTTGCAAAAACACAGCACATAAAATGCACTATGACCCAAGACCAGACGGCCAAGTCAGCGACCTGAGAGTTAAACCTAGTGTGTGGGTGCCCGAAGAGGATCCATTCCAATCATTGGGCATGATTCCAGGAGAGTCATGGAACTGCTACATTAAATCTATGGCATCAAGAAGTCCTGAACAACACCTTATCATTCTCAGGGATGAGAACATTTCAATAGAACATTATTACACATGCTAAAACCACTGGAAGATGATTGGAAGATAAAGTGGCCCAAGTGTGTCCCACTCACAATTGGTGTGGGTGTATAACTACCACATGCACACCACAACTAAGTACAAGTCGTACACTCTGCTGCTTGGCCATTATTGCCAGAAAAATCACTAAATCACTAAACTAGAACTCTATCCACAGGAAGCGTGCACTAGAATAAGTGGTGACCACCTGGGTGTGAGAACATCGGCATCGACTGTAGAAACGGCAATAGCTCGTTAAACAAAAGTTCCAAGGGCTAACGATCCAGATGTGAACCTGGTGCAAGTACACCCTAACAACCTGGAGATCAGTTACGCATACGAGTAAAGCCCTCCCAAGGGCATGCTGCACTATAGCTAGGAGGCAACACCCCACTGAGTCACAAAAAGAGTTCACCCTGACAATTCGTTGTATGGAGTCTGACCTTAAGAAGAGGAAGATGAACCAGGAAGAGTTCGAAATCGCAATATGCTCCATCCCTGAGTGTCAGAAAAATGCTGCACCAAATAAATTTGTAAATACTGAGGAGGAATGATGGGTGGCATCTGCAGTACCAAGAGAAGCACCATCACAACTTATGGCAGAGCCAGAGGATACACCAGAGGATGAATCCTCAAGTGTCTGAAGTTCCGAGTGTTCCTAACGAGACAAATCAAGAGGTACCTCGCAGAACAGAGTGTGCTGTTGCTGGTGTTCCACCCACAAGGTGTGCAGAGGATAACTTCATATGCCAGTACAAAGTGTACAAGACATGAGAATATGCTGATATATTAAAAACATTGGGCCCATCTCCCAGGACTATCAAAGTACAGAGTGACCCTTCTCGGCTGAGGACTGGCGAGTTTAAAGAGATGAGGAATGTAAGGGAGTAGGAGAAGCAGAAGATGCATTCAGTTAAACATCTGACACAGTCCTCAAAAGAACATCGCCATCTGCTGGCCAGAGAAGAGAGACAGGAACTAAAGAATGAAGTGTGTTTCCTCGAGTGAAGAGATTAGACACATCCTTTCAGGTGACATTTGTGACAGTGTTACTAATTATAAAGGCCTCGGACGCCATTGAGGGGGCGGAAATGTCACCAAAAGTTATAGCAAGAAGATTGTGTGAGCAGTGGGGCAGACTTATAGCAAGAGGTTCAGGATCAGACCCCTGTGATACCAGCTCCGGAAGAAGATGATGTACTCTTCCAGAAGAAGACTGTAACCCATTCTAGAGGACGACCGTGACCTGTTCCAGAAATAGATCATGTCCCATTCCAGAGGAAGACCCTGACCCATTCCAGATGAAGATTATTGACCAGACCCAAGAGATGACCCAGCCTTAGCGAAGGACCATCTTTGTGAGCCATTGCTTTCGGTCTAGGCGTGCAGTAGTAAATGGGAACTGAAGTTGCACCTCAGAGGACAAATGCCGATGTCCTAAGTGAGGGAAGTTACCCACTAATTCGGGCCTGCAGCCTAAAATAATGTCAACAGTAACTCTTATTTAGTGGTATAAATAATAATGTGTAAACAATATTGTTTACACTTCGAATACATATATTGCTGAATTTCACATTGTCATATATTCTTTTATTTGTCATAAGCTGTGCCATTCCATAATCTTAAATTCAAGGCACTATCTATTTGTGTAAAATACATATCTATGGTTTAAGTTACCACTAAGTAATATTTGTATGCTCTATTACATCATCGTAACCTGTTCATACTCATTCGATTGACTTGTATTGAATGAGGCTAGACATGCCTTATCAGAATGTTACCGGGAAAATACCCCATCTTCCAGCCGGCATTGGAGAATCTTGACAACGAGCGCTGTGAGGATTCATAAGTCTGCAGTCCCATATGGTGATTGGAGACTTCTGTGGCAAACAGTTGAACTTATTATAGTAATTTTATTCATTTATGGTTTCGACTGCATTTCTGAAAGACATTTCCATGGACAGCCCAATCTTTATTCAACTCACTTAACACATTTTGAAAGTCTTGACAGTCTCGTATAGTCGTTTATTCATTAAGAGCTTCTTGCTGTATGGTACCTATTACAATGCATAGAGTTTTATAGCACAGGCTCTATTTTTAATATGGGATCATTTTAGGAATCAGGTCAATAGTTGCAGATCCACTGTAGAACGCACCTGCATTACCCAAGTATTTTTTTTCATGTAGAAAATTGTGTTTTTCTTGAATGGAATACACATTGGTCTTGGTAATATTTGAAACTAACTGAACTGTTCTCTTTTACAGGTCTTTGGCGCTGATGAGGTTGTTTGCACAAGGATATACGTGAGAGCTTGAGAAGCAAATTTGTCTTTACTCTCAAAATCTTCCTGTGTCCTTCAACAACAAAGGGATCACTTTCTTACCACACATAACCTGTTGTACATATTAAGGTTTTCAATTGTGTTGTCATCCACTAGTAAAATCAGATTGCGTTCTTACTAAATGCAGTTATCAATAGACGGTGTGAAACTCCAAAGATGTGAAAGGTCATCATAGCATTCTGGACTAGTGCTATCTAATTCTATAGATCCAGCTAAGCACTTGTACTACTATGTTCTACCAGGAGTCACAATGACATTATAGTGAGTCTACTTCTACTCATTTCTAGAATAGCTTTTTAGAGAACTGACAATTATAGAAGGCCACATGGTTTGATATATTTCAGTTTTATGTGTTATTTTATACTCACTAGGCACTTGAATACCTATAAACAATTGACCTATATCATACATCCCTAATGTACAAGGTAACAAAATAAGTATACCTTTCATAATATAAAGCACCTTGAAGACATGGAACAAGAATTAAAACTACAGTACCAGTTGTAAAATACAGCCATTGAAAATGGTGAAAAATGCCTTAATGACGCATGTCTATGTGACCAAACTTAGTTTTCAGACAGTTTTTAGGAAATGTACTATGGGATTCACCATGTGAAGTCACAGCATTGCTTCTGAACTTGAGCAACTGTGGGATTAGAGGTTCATTCATTATTATGGCATGTTTTTTAACAATGTCTATGTGCCTGTATACACAGTGTTTGACTAAATTTGATGATCATTTTTATTAGATACACATATTTTCATATGCTTAAATGCATTTTATATCTATTAGTTAATTTTGATAATACAGTGTTTGCAGGTTGTCTTTGTTGTGTAAAATACTTGCCTTTGTTCACAAGAAGTAATTCTGAGCCACAAGGTAGGCAGCAGAATGAATATACAGGAATCACATATACCACTTACTTTACACTTAGGACCTGCAATTTAAGATTGGTTTCAGCTTGCAAGGCTCAGTTCTAGGTCTCCACTCTTAACATTAATTATTATAAGGTGTAGTGCATTTAAAGAAAGCTAAGTTCACACTAGCATTTGGAGTTCCTCAAAAACGTTTCCAAAGGATGTAATAAAATGGCCCCATCACATAATCAAACTGTAGCCCTTCCTACTCATGTGTCAGGATGGGCTGCAGTCTGAAGAAACATAACTCCCAAGGCCTATAGCTCAACTGAAAGGAGCTGTATTGTAAGCACACATGCCATTCAGCTGCTGAAGAATTATGTGATAGAAGATATATATCCGCTCCTCAGCTGACTGAGCATACTGAAGGATGGGAAAAGAATCCTTTGTGCTCAATCAGCTGAGGAAAAGACATATTTCTTCTCTAGTCACACACTTCCACGACAGCAACTTCAGAATGTGTGATTACGATACAACTCCTGTCATTGAGACAACTCTAGGGAGTTGTGTTTCGTCAACTGCAGCCTCTCCTAACACATGACAAGGAAGGACTGCAGTTTGATTTATGTGATGGGAGCAATTTTATTACATTTCTGGAAAACCACTTTCAAAGAAAATTTAAGAAAAGAACTCATTAAGGCAACAGCTCCATTATACAACAAAAATGAAATAGTGCCAGATGTAAACCATAGACCACAATGGGGTCTATAATTTTTGTTATGGTGTCTGACATTATTACTGAAAAATGCTGTGCTGTTTACTCCTAATGGAAATGTAAACCTTGCCTAAGATAGATGTGTCAAACTACCAAAAGTGTTTTTAGAAAAGTCACATGAGAAAATGTGGTTCTTCGTAGTTTCTATGATGCTTGAAAAATCAGGCCCCAAGTATCTAGTAACTATGCTCCTATGACAACTTTTCCATCTCTGTGCCCAGAACTTGTTGTCTTATCACTGGAACAGCCAAAGTCAGAAATAACTCCAATCCAATGAGAAGAGCTGATGCGTGAAACGGCTGTAGTTCCAATGGCTCTCAACTGCTCTCTCTCCCCTTGCTCTTTTTACTGCATATAATGGTCCCTTTACACGCGGCCACAGGAAGGTAGGAACAGGCAGGCATCAGACACAATTGTGCCTGTTGCCTTGAAAAGACCACGATGTGGCGGTGTGTAAATCAGGACTTTCCTTCCTGTGTCTTCCCTGAAGGAAGGAAAGTCCTGAATTACACGCCGCCACATCGTGGTCTTTTCAAGGCAACAGGCACAATTGTGTCCGATGCCTGCCTGTTCCTACCTTCCTGTGGCCGCGTGTAAAGGGACCATTAAGTTTTTAAACTTTGTTACAATAAAGAAGCTCTTCTCATTGGACTGGTTGCAAGGTCCCCTCACTGGGGCCTTCGACGGGCATCTCTGGACTTCCCTTTGGACTCAGACAGCTCCCAGTGGAATCCTATGCACGGTATTTTTTCCTTTCACTATTCCCATGATGGTGGTGCAGTTACATGCCTGAAACTCTTGTTGGTATTCAGAAATACCTCCAATCTCAGCTCTTCAACTTATTAGATTCTGTAGTCAATAGCATCCACAGCACCTAATTGGTTAGACATAGTCAGAGATCTTGCTTTGTCACACCATTGCCTTCTCCCCCTAATGTAATCCACTTTACCAACCATAACAATATTCACAACTCAATTGAATAGGCTAGTTTTATGTGAACAATGTACATTCGTGGATACTTTAATTTGGTTCCAAACAATGTCTGCATGAGAACATAGAAGTTGTCATAGAACATACAGAGATTGCTTTTATTGAGAAAGAGGGGCAGGGATTATGTAAACTTCAGGCCTATAACTTCATGCACTTATAATTTTTTAAGACTATCATTAGCGGAGCCATGACAGCCTTGATGAATCTGATTTAAAACAAATCTCAATATATCTTGAAAGATTCTATCAATTTATAATTGGTCCTCAAGCGGCTTTTAATTTTTTTGTCAACGATAGTCCTGCAGATTCTTGTCATTAAAATCTCACATCAGGTTACATACTGTATTTTTCGCTTTATAAGACACACCCCCAAATTTGGTGAAGGAAAAGAGAATTTTTTTTGTAATGTTAAATGGGGTCCGTCTTATAATGTCAGTGTCCATCTTACAAATCAGTATATATGTCCCTCATCCTTGTATATATATATATATATACCCCATTCTGGTATATAAAGCCCCTCATCCTAGTACATGGGCCCCCCCATGCTGGATATAGCTCCCTGTGATGGTACATAGTCCCTAGTGACGGTACATAGCCCCTAGTGATGGTACATAGCCCCCAGTGACTGTACATAGCCCCCATACTGCATATGGCCCCCTCATTGATGGTACATAGCCTCTCATCCTGGCTATGGCCTCCATCCTGAACTTACCCCTGTTCTGCTCTCACCCACTCCATATGGCCCTCCATCCTGCACTTACCCCCGTTCTGCTCTCAACCCCTCCATATGGCCCCCCATCCTGCACTTAACCCCATTCTTCACTCACCCCCTCCATATGCCCCCCACGTCCTGCACTTACCCTCTCCATATGCCCCTCCATGTCCTGCACTTACCCCCTCCATATGCCTCCCACGTCCTGCACTTACCCCCTCCATATGCCCCCCACATATTGCAGTTACCCCCTCCATATGCCCCCCATGTCCTGCACTTACCCCCTCCATATGCCCCCCATGTCTTGCACTTACCCCCTCCATATGCCTCCCACGTCCTGCACTTACCCCCTCCATATGCCCCCACATATTGTAGTTACCCCCTCCATATGCCCCCCATGTCCTGCACTTACCCCCTCCATATGCCCCCCATGTCTTGCAGTTACCCCCTCCATATGCCCCCCTATGTAAAACACCCAGCCACTCCATTACATAAGTGGCCCCTTGTCCTGCACTCACCCCATCACTTATATGCCCCTATGCTGGCCCGCAGCAAGTAATATAAAAAAAGCTCCTTACTTACCCTCCGGTGATCTGTGTTCACAGCGTCACCGCCGCCTCCTGGTCTCTGTGCTGCTGCTCGGTATCCAATCATGCGATCAGGCCCACAGCGATGACATCATAACTGTAGGCCTGATCACATGATCAGAAGACACCGAGCAGAACAGAGACCGGGAGACGGCAGTGACGCTGTGAACACAGATCGCTGGAGGGTAAGTAAGAAGCTTTTTTTATAATATTTGCTGCGGGCCAGCATAGGGGCATATAATTGATGGGGTGAGTGCAGGACGAGGGGTCATCTACATAATGGAGAGGCTGGGTGTATTACGTAATGGGGCATATGGAGGGGGTAACTGCAGGACATAGGGGGTATATAGAGGGGGTAAATACACGACGTGGGGGGCATATGGAGGGGCTGAAAAAACTGGGGGTGAGTGCAGGCTCACATAATATACACTGTTTCCCCCCCGTCCATCTCTCAGCGTAACTTCAGCACTGAGAGATGGACAGCGGCAGTGCAGTGCATATTAAATGAGCAGGAGCACATGACCTCCCCGCTGTGTCTGCAGCCCGCAGCCAGCCCCCGGACCTGCTCCAGAACTGGCCCCAGCCTTCCCTGCAGTATATAATCCGTATATTCGGATTATAAAACGCACCTCCCACTTTCCCCCAAAATTTGGGGTAACAAAAGTGCGTTTTATAATCCGAAAAATACAGTAGTTTCGCTTTCATGTGTATTAAAGGGCCTTTATACAATGCTTTTGGTCAAATAAAAGTATAAAATTCAAGTGGCAAACACTCAGGTATGTTAATTCTACATATAACAGCATCAGTATTCTTCTATTACATCAAGTAATTTCTCCTTTGGGTGCACCAAAGTTTAAAGTAAGTTTATTTGTAGGTTGCAACTTCTAAAATATGACATTTTGGTATAAATTAACTTCATACATTGCCCTAAGTGGAAATAATATAGAGATACTGAAAAGGCATTGAATTGTTGTGGAAGATGCCATTTAATGTCATAAAAAGGAATAACACATTTACTTTTCTGTATAGATTATGTTACAATCCGCTTATCAATATACATTGAAAATGACATTTCACCAGTTTGAGCATGAAAAACTGGTCACATTATGGAATAGTGACTGCAGAGCTGAGCAAACCATCATTTTTATTTGGTTCTCTCCAGTGCGGAGATAATAGTTTATAAGGTTTAGGTTATCATTTATATTAAAGAGGTTTTCCACAACTAATGTGATCCCCTTTCCTTTGTTTGTCTTCCTAACACTTTCCCAATATACTACTACTTACCCTGCTCCTGTATGCTTATCTCTAAACAGCTTGTAAATACCTCTATAGTTGTTGTAGCATTTATTGTTCAGGGCTGGAGGCCGGATTTGAACCAATAGAAAAGGGCACACCACCGGTGGGGGTGGGACTGCCTATCTGCGAGGAGCAGCAGTCTTGACACATATGCCCAGGTCAGATTTCACTCTTCGCTCAGCCCCCACCAGCGCCCTGCTCAGTTGGTCCGAATCCAGTCTCCAATAAAGGTATTTATGAGTCTCTTAAAACGAAGCTTATAGGAGTAGAGTAGGTAGTAGAAGTATATTGGGAAAATAAGTAGCAATTAGGACAAAAGAAAGGGGATCCCATTAATAGTGGGAACCTCTTTAAGTTCCAGGGGGTGTTAGAAAAAAAATTCTTTCTAAGGAAGTGTAGTTCTTTTCCTGTATGACACTGACCAATCATAAGCCGGTAGCAACACACAGGGCAGAAAAGAATACACACCCCTACAATAGTTTTGAACAGGTTTTCTCTTGTCCTGTGTAAGACATGTCATGACGGATATCCCTGCTCTCCTCTTTGTGATTACAAGTGCAAAGAGTATCTCACAGTAGTCATTAAAGGGAAAGGTGCTATACACCAGTGCCGAGCTTTGTCTCCCTAGAAACTCTTCTATAGCAGCAGCTCTCCTCTCACGGTGCTGTCAGGTCAACTCCTCTTCCTACATGGACTACACTGAGATCAAAGCTAAAAGGTGTTCACAATCTCAGCTCTACTCTCAGCAATTTTTAATTACTCTGCAGTGAGACCTGTGAGGAAAGGAGACTGTCAATACATGTCCCATACCACAGGAGAAAGCTTGTTCTAAGCTTTTCTGAGGGCATGTTCTTTTTTTCCGGTATATTGGTGCTCACTTAAGGCCCCGTTACACCTTGCGACATCACCCATACGTCGCCTAATGTAAAGGGGCGATGTCGGCACCTCCGAGAGGTTGGCGCCGGCTACCTGACAGGCGATGGGAGCCTATGGCTCCCATTGTCCTGCATCGCCGCTGGGGTTTTTAGACACCCCGGCGGCGATGACGCCTGTCAGCTCGCCAGGGCACCGCCGGAGGTGTCGCCCCATGTAAATGGGGGACGGCAACGCTGGCGGGGCAACAAAAACATGCGCGCACCCGCCAGTCGCCGCCGACATCTCCAGCGGCGTCGACAGGTGTAACAGCACCCTTATAGTTTCAAAGCTTTTAAAGTTGAAAGTAAACTTTAGGTCCATTTAGTTCAACCCATAGCCTAGCATGTTGATCCAGAGGAAGACAAAAAAGAAAACGTGGCAAACACTAAGCTACATATTGGGGGGAAAAAAATCCCTTCCTGACTCCACATACGGCAATCAGACTAGTTCCCTGGATCAACCCCCTATTATAGAATCTAGTATAACCTGTAATAATATATTTTTCAATAAAGGTATCCAGGCCACTCTTAAATTTTAGTAGTGAATCACTCATTACAACATCATACGGCAGAGAGTTCTACAGTTTCACTGCTCTTACAGTAAAGAATCCACGTCTGTGATTATAAAACTTTCTTTCCTCAAGAAATAAAGGATGCCCCCTTGTAATTGGTCAACATCATTTAGGAGAAGAAGTGCAAGGAGCAAGTGAAAAATCGTATCTCAGTTAAAGCCCATTGTACGTACTCAGCCACTATTCTATGAAGTTTACACTTTAAAATGTTCAAACTGGTGAATGGCCCTCTACGTTTCTTACTGACTTTATACATGCTGAGTACAACCAGCAGAAAAGACTCCTCTCTCAGATACAGTTTTGAAAATAGTCTGAACATGTGAACCTAGGCTGCATTTCATAAGGACACAGTCTGTATTTAATCCATTACTACTGAAGGGACCACTCCTTCAATGCCCTCACCCTCTGCAGTGTTTTTGTATTGTGTACTGTGCCTTCGATCAGTGTCTCATTATGTGTCATCTATTGTTACTTTGTGATTTATTAAAGATATTTCAATAAAAAAAAACTTGTGTTCAATGGAATCTGTCAGAACATAACAAGTAGTCAACTTGTAAAAATAGTTGGTTCAGTTTGCCTGGTTCATGGCTTAACTAGATCACACACACGATGACTCTACTTTTGTCACTGAAGAGGGCAACGCTTGCTTGATGAACAACCAAGGGTATCATAAAATGATTGAACCATAAAGGACATTTTTCTCCTACACTAGTGACTAAAATTGTGGAAACTTTTTTTAAAGTGCATTTTTGATGTTGTTGGCTTATAACACAGTTTGTTATTTTATAATACCATACAATTATATAGAATTGGAAAATACTTTGATATAGAACGTAGAATGCACGGCAATCAATTTTATGAAAAAATCATAGAAATTAATATTCTAAACTTCTTAAAGTAGTAGACAACTCCTCAATCATTATGTTTCCTTCAAGTAAAACAATGTGGAGAAGGTGTGTTCCAATCAATCCCCAGCGCTTCCAGGAGGGAACACAAGGATCCGGAGTCGTTTATTTCCAAAATAGAGACTATATAAAGCATTTCTGTTCCTATATGTGAATACCTGAGGAAGGCTATAGTTTTGCACATTTTTAGCCGAAACGCGTTGTACCCTATTGATGAACAGCATGTAATACATTTTTCTACTGGAATAAATTTTATATACGACACCGGATCCTTGTGTTCCCTCCTGGAAGCGCTGGGGATTGATTGGAACACACCTTCTCCACATTATCCATTGACAGGCTCAGCCACTGCTTAGCTTGATGTTTCTGAAAACTAGCTGCAGGCCAGGAAGGAGCAAAGTCTTGGAGAACCAGCACAATTGGATTCTATATGCCTGATACAAGATCACACAAAGGTGTGCAAAAAACCTCAAGAACCTTGTGAATTGAGACATATATCCTAAGGTCTGCACTTAGATCTGCACCCGCACCCTCTTTTTCCTCTCTCCCCATCCTCTAGAGCCCGGAATAGTCCCTTGGTATATTTATTCAGGTAAAATAATAACATCTATACTCACCCCCGGTGTCAATGCTTTTCTATCAGTGGTGGTAATGGCTTCCAAAGGGCTCATATGACATTATGTGACATTAGTAGAAAGTAGCGGCACACGGATTGGATCCAAAAATTTCCGGCTTTTATTGGTGCATCAAGTTACAGATTGGGCAGGGAGGGAGGGTGCTGAAGGTGCAACGGACCGTTTCGAGGTACTCCTCTTCCACGGGCTACGTAGCCCGTGGAAGAGGAGTACCTCGAAACGGTCCGTTGCACCTTCAGCACCCTCCCTCCCTGCACCATCTGTAACTTGATGCACCAATAAAAGCCGGAAATTTTTGGATCCAATCCGTGTGCCGCTACTTTCTACAAATATCAAGAGTTTTTCTCCAGCAGAGAACCGGATTCCAGACACCGCCGTTTTCCGCAAGGAATCTGCAGCAGGTTAGTGCCCGGTTCACTTCTCACAATAATTATGTGACATTATGTCACCCAATCCATGCGGCCAATTAGTAGCCACTTCATTAGCTCTTCCTTTGGACACATGAAACATCTTGAAGAAGTGAGTGCTGTGGCTGCTCTCCGACTTCCTCCAGATGTCTGATTTGACTGAAAAATGGGACAGGGAAGTGGCCACAGGGATCATGTGACATAATGTCACTTAAGCCTCAGGAGAGCCAATGCTAATACCACTGGAACAACGCCCACACTGGAGGGAAGTATAGGTATTGTGTTATTTGACTAAAATATATTGGTTAAGAAGGGATTGTCGGAGTAGTGAACAACCCCTTTAACATTCCAGTTATTCTTAGTTTAGCCTTAATTGTGGTCTTCAAAAGCCTTTTTATGGCGTAAACCAAGTTTTTTTGTTTTAGTTTTTCAGATATAATAATGTGAATTTAAGATTGTATTTTTCGCTTTGATTGCATAAAGAATTATTAGACAAGTGAGGATTGTAAACATGTCACCATTTTTATGAATATTTTGTAACTCCAAGCTTTATAAACTTGATGCTTATTGGTTTGAAGCAGATTAGGTGAAGTGAATTTGTGTAATGAAGGTAGGTGAGGCCTAAGAATATCAAAAATCTTTATCAAAGGATGCAGATTTATTAGACAGCTTTTTTCTCAGACAAAATTGGTTAAAAAAAGAGATTTAACAGACTTTGAAAGGTCTTACATAGGGAAGCAGAACTTTTGAAATTACTGATATATGTAGGGGAGGGTGAACACAAAATCATCCAAAAGTTTATGACACATAGTCATCAGGGTCACAAAAACATGTTGAAAATAAAAAGAAGTACATTAACTGCCAAAGATTTGAAAATAATCAAACACAAAGTGACTATAAACCAACTATACTCTAGTGCTTTCATATTCCAGAGGATGTTCCCTGAGGAAGGAGCTCGGTAGGAGGCTCCGAAACGCGTCGGAAAATAAAGGCTTGAGCTGATCCAGACATTCCCGTGTCTGTGTGTCTTTGGTCTCGGAGCAGCAGCGCGGACACTGAGGCACTTTGTCCAAGAATCTACAGTTGTTAGGAGACAGGAAAAAGTCTGCATCTTTCAAAAACTTGTCATAGTTTCAAAGTCTTTAAGGTTGAAGGAAGACTTTAAGTCCATTTAGTTCAACCCATAACCTAACATGTTGATCCAGAGGAAGGCAAAAAAACCCATGTGGCAAACGCTAAGCTCCACAATGGGGAAAAAAATTCTTTCCCAACTCAACAAAATTGTTATGCTTTCTAATGTTCCATCGTATGTATCAAAACTCTCCACTGCTTGGCTAGCCTTAAAGATGAAAGAATAATGACATGGCCCCTTTCTGACCTGACCTAAACCCTATTGAGAACTTGTGAGCTCTTCTTAAATGGTTGGTGGCTTTGGTTGGTACTGCCCCAAAAAGCTCCTTGGATGGAAGGTTTTGACTGCTACTAAAAAGTAGGACAGTTATATTAGTCATTGATATTTTTTTAAATATCAGAAATGGCTTTTTTGTACATTTTGAGTTTTTTTGGTTATTCTCACTCTTACATATTAACATAAACAACTGAGATGGAAAAATTTACAGTTGAAACCAGAAGTTTACATACACTACATAAAAAGACACATATGCATGTTTTTCTCACTATCTGACATGAAATCAGAATAAACCTTTCCTGTTTTAGGTCAATTAGGATTACCATAATTATTTATATCTGACAAATACCACAAGCTTCTCACAATAGTTGGTAGGAATTTGGGCCCATTCCTGCTGACAGAACTGGTGTAACTGAGCCATGTTTGTAGGTCGCATTGCTCACACCTACCTCTTCAGCTTTGCCCATAAATTTTCAATAGGATTGAGATCAGGGCTCTGTGATGGCCACTCCAAAACATTGACTATGTTATTCTTAAGCCACTTTGTAACCAGTTAGGCAGTATATGCATAGGGTCATTATCCATTTGGAAGACTCATTTCTGACCAAGCTTTAGCTTTCTGGCTGATGTCTTGAGATTTTTCTTTAGTATTGCCCCATAATCTTCTTTCCTCATGGTGCCATCTATTATGTGAATTGCACCAGTTTCTCCTGCAGCAAAACGAAGATGCTGCCACTCCCGTGTTTCATCATTGGGATGGAGTTTTTAGGCTTCCAAACTTCTCCCTTTTTCCTCCAAACATAACGATGGTCATTATGGCCAAACAGTTCAATTTCAGTTTTGTCAGACCACAGGACATTTCTCCAAAAATGAGGGTCTTTGCTCCTGTGTACATGTTTTAAATGTTAACCTTTGCTTTTTATTCTTCTTTCTGGCAGAGTGGCCTTTCAGGCCATGTTGATATAGTGCTCGTTTCACTGTGGATAATAACACAATCGTACCAGCTTCCACCATCATCTTCACAAGGTCTTTTGTTTTTGTTCTTGGGATGATATGCACAAGTCAGACCAATTCACATTCATCTCTGGGACACAGAACCTGTCTCCTTCCTGAGCGGTGTGATGGCTGGACATTCCCATCTTGTTTGTATTTGTGTAATTGTTTATATAGATGAATGACGCACCTTTAGGTATTTGAAAATTGCACCCAAGAGTGAACCAGATTTGTACAAGTCCACAATGCACTTCCTGACATCTTGGTTAATTTCTTTAGACTTTCTCATGATGCTACTAAATGAAGCAGTGTGTTTCAGGTGTGCATTAAAATACATCCACAGGTGTGTCTATAATTAACTCAGATGTTGCCAATAAACCTGTCAGAAGCTTCCAAACACATGACATCATCATAAGCACTGTCCCAAATTGTTTAAAGGCATAGTAATTAGTGATGAGCGAGTATGCTCGGCGCGACTCGGTACTCGCACGAGTATCTCGGTACTCGGGGTGCTCGGCGAGCACCGAGTACTGCCGAGATGCTCGGACCGCTCGGTAATAAATAGCGATCTGAGACACATACACTGCTCCCTTCAGTGCACACAGTGAGCTGGCACCATACAGGGAGCAGATTAATTGATAGGATCCCTCTGGGGGCCACAGCAAGGTGTTATATGCTGCGGCGATTTGAAAAAGCCCACCCTCCCGCCCTTTTCCGGAATTACTCGTTTTATAACCGGAAGTCTGTGGGCGGAGCCTGTCACTCATTGACTTACATTGGGCTCGGTGCTCTGGCCGAGTACAAGAGTATCTTGAGATGCTCGGCCAGAGCACCGAGCACCCGAGCATTTTAGTGCTCGCTCATCACTAATAGTAATCTTAGTATATGTAAACTTGTGTCTGCAGAAAGTAATAAAAATGCATTCTATGTCTCATTTTTCTGGCATTTGGCAAATATTAATAATTATTATGGTATCGTAATCCTTATTGACATAAAACGGAAAATGTTAATTCTGATTTCATGTCCGAAAGTAAGAAAAACATGCATATGTGTCATTTTATATAGTGTTAAATTACAAACAATTAAAAACACTACCTAGATGTTGTGTGGTAGGTGTAAAGCAATCCAGGTGAAGATCTTGTCAAATTTTTCTGATACACTTACTGCCATTATTATTGAATTTAGAGATTCTTATTTTATCCCTACTGATTACGGTATTCTTTTCCATTGTTTCTCTATCCAGTTGATGCAGATTTTAGCCTAATGCAATCTTTTCAATCTTTGAGCATTAAAAATGGCTTTTTTGTGTGGAGGTCAAGCATTTATAAAAAAATACTTTGTACTTGCTCCTAACTTCAAACCACACTGAGACAGTTCACATCTTATACGATATTGGGTGGCATGGTGGTTTGCACTGTTAAGCGCTGCTGGGGCCCTGGGTTCAAAGCCAACTATTACAGAGGGTTTGTTTTTTCTCCATGTGCTTGTGTGGATGTTCTTTAGTTTCCTCCCACACTCCAAAGACAATTGATAGGAAATTTAGATTGTGAGTCCCAATGGGGACAGTGATGTCTGTAAAGTCCTGAGGAATACGATGGTGCTACTGTATATAAGCAATGCATAGTAATAATATAGACAAATTATTTTCTTCTGTTACTTAGTCTTTTAATTCTTCTATCATCACTTTCTGTTGACTATTTTTTCTTGCCTTTATCAGTTTGGTATCTTGAGACCTTAAAAGTTTCCACTGCTTAATCCTCTAAATTATATTATAAGTTTAAGTTTATTTTATTTTTTTAATGCATGTCACTTTTCTAGTCTATAGTTGCTGTTCTCTTTTAATCATATTTCACTGGCCTGGTAATAGCTCAGATATTAACCCCATCAAAAACTATGGAGTCGATTAAAAAAAACTTTTTCATCAAAAGAAACCAAAGAATAAAACACAATTAACCCCTTCCCGACCTATGATGTTGTGGGACGTCATAGAAATCTGTGCCTTCCCGACCTGTGACGTCCCACAACGTCATGGCGGGAGCCCGGTCTTGTAGCCCCGGTGAGCGGCGTCGGCGATATCTCACCGGGGCTACAGCAAGCAGGGGACCTTAGGCTGACTACAGGGGGGGTGGCTTCGCCACCCCTCGTCTGTGATCACTGTGATTGGCTGCTGGAACTTCCAGCAGCCAATCACAGTAATTATGCGGCTATGCCCCTTCCTCCCATCATGGCCACTCCGATCATGTTTCCTCCGGTCCTACCTTCTGTGCCCTTCTGTGCCCACTCTCCTCTGGGAGCGGGAGGACCGGAGGAAACCGGCCACAGGTGCGGAGGACCGGAGGAGAGCGGCCACAGATGCGGGGACCGGAGAAGAGCGGCCACAGATGCGGGGAGCGGAGGAGTGCAGCACAGAGATGCGGGGACTGGAGGAGAGCGGCACAGATCCGGTGACCGGAGGAGACTCAGGAGCGGAGGTCCGTAAGAGACAGCAGCGCGGGCACAGGAGCGGCGATGATGGGAGTGATCAATCTCATCAAATCACTCCCAGATCACTCCCATCATCACTGGAGGGGGCTATACCTGCCCCCCTCCAGTGATGATGGGAGTGATCTGATGGGATTGATCACTCCCATCATGCCTGCTCCACACTGCATCCATTATCAGGGTCTGCACCCCTGCAGTACTGCACCCCATGTACCCCTGTGCCCGCACCGCTGTACCCTGCTGTCCCTGCACCCTGCGCCCTGCAATCTGCGTCCCTGCAGCCCTGCACCCCTTCGGCCACCTGTGCCCTGCAGCCCCACACCCCTTCACCCCCTGTGCCCTGCAGCCTCGCACCCCTGTGCCCTGCAGCCCTGCACCCCTTCACCCCCTATTCCCTGCACACCGCACCCCTGTGCCTGTGTCCCTGGACCCGTGCCCTGCAGCACTGCACCCTTTCACCCACCCATGCCCTGCAGCCCCGCACCCCTTTGACTCCCTGTGCCCTGCAGCCCCGCACCGCTGTGCCCTGTGTCCCAGGACCCATGTGTCTCTGCACCCCTGTGCCCTGTGTCCCAGGACCCCTGTGTCCCTGCACCCCTGTACCCCTGTGCCCTGCACCCCTTCACCCCCTGTGCCCTGCAGCCCCGCACCCCTTCACCTCCCTATGCTCTGTAGCCCCGCCCCCCTTCGCACCTCTGTGCCCTGCACCCCTTCGCACCTCTGTGCCCTGCACCCCTTCGCCCCCTGTTCCCTGCAGCCCATACCCCTGTGCCCTGTGTCCCTGGACCCCTGTGCCCTGCAGCCCCGCACCCCTTCAACCGCCTGTGCCCTGCAGCCCCGCACCCCTTCGCCCCCCTGTGCCCTGCAGCCCACACCCCTGTGCCCTGTGTCCCTGTGCCCTGCAGCCCCGCACCCCTTCAACCCCCTGTGCCCTGCAGCCCCGCACCCCTTCAACCCCCTGTGCCCTGCAGCCCCGCACCCCTTCAACCCCCTGTGCCCTGCAGCCCCGCACCCCTTCACCTCCCTGTGCCCTGCAGCCCACACCCTGTGCCCTGCAGCCTGCACACATGTGCCCTGTGTCCCTGCACCATGCACCCCAGTGCCCTGCACTCCACACCCATGTAGCCTGCATCCCTGCAGGTTGCACCTATGTGCTCTGCGTCCATGGACCCCTGAAGCTCGCAATCCCTGCACCCATGTGCCCTGCAGCCCTGCGTCCGTACACCCCTGTGCCCAGCAGCCTGCATCCCTGCACGCCTGCATTCCTGCAGTCTTGTATCCCTGCACCTCTGCGTCGCGCACCCCTGCATCCCCGCACCCCTGCGATCTTTGCTCCTGCACTCCTGTGCCATTCTCCCTGTGTCCCTGCATCGCTGTGCCCTGCACCCCTGCGCTTCCGTGTCCATGTGCTCCTGTGCCCTTTGCCCTGCACCCCTGCACTCCTGTGCCCTTTGCCCTGCACCCCTGTGCCCTGCGCCCCTACACCCTTGTGTCCCTACACCCTGCGTCCTTGTGTCCCTGTGCCCTGAACCCTGCACTCCTGCAACTTTGTGTCCCTGCGCTCCTATACCCTCTTCCTCCTCCGGTCACCCCCTCCCCTCCTGTGCCCCCCTGCCGCCTGTGCCAGCATTCTCGCAACTCCCTGCATGGAGATGACGCTGCAGAGGAGCGATGTGACAGCCAGGCACATCGATATGTGTTATCGCTATGCCATGGCTGTGTGTCACCCCGTAAGTGCGGTGATCTTAACGGTCCAGGGAGAGGGAGCAGAGCCTCGTACCTCTCCCATGGTGATCGGCTCATTACATATCTAGATGCATAGTGAGCACTTTGAACCCCCAGGTGCTCCACAAATTGATCCGTAAAAATGAAAAAAAAAAATTTGTGAAAGAAAAAAGTACTTTCAATTTTACGGATCAATGAAGCACCTGGTGGGTTCAAAGTGCTCACTATGTTTCTACATAAATTCCTTGGGGGGGTCTAGTTTCCAAAATGGGGTCACTTGTGGGGGAGCTCCAATGTTTAGGCACACAGGGGCTCTCCATACACAACATGGTGTCCGCTAACAACTGGAGCTAATTTTCTATTCAAATCGTTAGCGGACACCATGTCGCGTTTGGAGAGCCCCTGTATGCCTAAACATTGGAGTTCCCTCACAAGTGACCCCATTTTGGAAACTAGACCCTCCAGGGAACGTATCTAGATGCATAGTAAGCAATGTGAACCCCCAGGTGCTTCACAAATTGATCCATAAAAATGAAAAAAGAACATTTTTGTGGGAAAAAAAAGTACTTTTTCATTTTTATGGATCAATTTGTGAAGCACCTGGGGGTTAAAAATACTCAGTATGCATCTAGATAAGTTCCCTAGGGGCTCTCCAAACATGACATGGTGTCCGCTAACAATTTGAATGGAAAATCAGCTCAAATTGTTAGCGGACACCATGTCACGTTTGGAGAGCCCCTGTGTGCCTAAACTTTGGAGCTCCCCAACAGTTGACCACATTTTGAAAACTAGATCCCCCCAGAGAACTTATCTAGATGGATGGTGAGCACTTTGAACCCCCAGGTGCTTTACAAATTGATCCGTAAAAATGAAAAAAGAAAAATTTTGTGGAAAAAAAAAAGTACTTTTTCATTTTCACAGATCAATATGTGAAGCACCTGGGGTTCACAATGCTCACAATGCATGTAGATAAGTTCCTTGGAGGGTCTAGTTTCCAAAATAGGGTCCCTTGTGGGGGAGCTCCAATGTTTAGGCACACAGGGGCTCTTCAAACACGACATGGTGTCCGCTAACAATTTGAATGGAAAATTAGCTCCAATTGTTAGCAGACACCATGTCGCTTTGGAGAGCCCCTGTGTGCCTAAACATTGGCGCTCCCCCACAAATGACCCCATTTTGGAAACTAGACCCCCCAAGGAACGTATTTAGATGCATAGTGAGCACTTTGAACCCCCAAGTGCTTCACAAATTGATCCATAAAAATAAGAAAGTACTTTTTTTCCACAAAAAATGTATTTATTATTTCATTTTTACGGATAAATTTGTGAAGCACCTGGGGGTTCAAAGTGCTCACTATGCATCTAGATATGTTCCCTGGGGGTTTAGTTTCCAAAATGGGGTCACTTGTGGGGGAGCTCTAATGTTTAGTCACACAGAGGCTCTCCATACGCAACATGGTGTCCGCTAACAATTCCATATGTTAGCGGACACCATGTCGCGTATGGAGAGCCCCTGTGTGCCTAAACATTGGAGCTCCCCTACAAGTGACCCAATTTTGGAAACTAGACCCCCAGGGAACATATCTAGATGGGTAGTGAGCATATTGAACCCCCAGGTGCTTCACAAATTAATGAAAAAAAAAAACATTTTGTGGAAAATAAGTTCTTTTTCATTTTACAGATCAATTTGTGAAGCACCTGGGGGTTCAAAGTGCTCACTATGCATCTAGATACGTTCCCTGGGGGGGTCTAGTTTCCAAAATGGGGTCACTTGTGGGGGAGCTCCAATGTTTAGGCACACAGGGGCTCTCCAAACGCGACATGGTGTCCGCTAACGATTTGAATAGAAAATTAGCTCCAGTTGTTAGCGGACACCATGTTGTGTAATGAGAGCCCCTGTGTGCCTAAACATTGGAGCTCCCCCACAAGTGACCCCATTTTGGAAACTAGACCCCCCCAAGGAATTTATGTAGAAACATAGTGAGCACTTTGAACCCACCAGGTGCTTCATTGATCCGTAAAATTGAAAGTACTTTTTTCTTTCACAAATTTTATCTAGATGGGTGATGAGCATTTTGAACCCCAGGTGCTTTTCAAATTGATCTGTGAAAATGAAAAAGTACTTTTTTTTCACAAAAATTTTCTTTTAGCCTAAATTTTTTCGTTTTCACATGGGCAACAGGATAAAATTCATCGTAAAATTTGTTGGGCAATTTCTCCTGAGTACATCAATGCCTCATATGTGGTCATAAACCACTGTTTGGGCGCACGGCAGGGCTCAGAAGAGAAGGAGCGCCATTTCACTTTTTGAATTTAAAATTACCGTATATACTCGTGTATAAGCCGACCCGTGTATAAGCCGACCCCCCTACTTTTTCCCCCAAAATCTGGGAAAACCTATTGACTCGTGTATAAGCCGAGGGTGGACCCCAGCACAGGTATACAGCCCCCAGCAGTGTGGTATACAGGCCCCCCCAGTGGTATACAGGCTCCCCCAGTGGTAGTATACAGCAGCCCCAGTGGTAGTATATAGCAGCCCCAGCAGCCCCAGTGGTAGTATATAGCAGACCCAGTGGTAGTATACAGCAGCCCCAGCAGCCCCAGTGGTAGTATACAGCAGCCCCAGCAGCCCCAGTGGTAGTATACAGCAGCCCCTGTGGTAGTATATAGCATCCCCAGCAGCCCCAGTGGTAGTATACAGCAGCCCCAGTGGTAGTATACAGCAGCCCCAGCAGCCCCAGTGGTAGTATACAGCAGCCCGAGCAGCCCCAGTGATAGTATACAGCAGCCCCAGCAGCCTCAGTGGTAGTATACAGCAGCCCCAGCAGCCCCAGTGGTAGTGTACAGCAGCCCCAGCAGTATATACAGCAGCCCTGGGGGTATACAGCAGCCCCCAGGGGTGATACAGCAGCCCCTAGGGGGGATACAGCGGCCCCCAGGGGGGATACAGCGGCCCTGGGGGTATACAGCAGCCCCCAGGGGTGATACAGCAGCCCCCAGGGGGGATACAGCGGCCCCCAGGGGGGATACAGCGGCCCCCAGGGGGGATACAGCGGCCCTGGGGGTATACAGCAGCCCCCAGGGGTGATACAGCAGCCCCCAGGGGGGGATTACAGCTGCCCCCAAATGCTGACACTCGCCCCCCTTGTAAGGGCCCCCCCCCCGCTGCTTAACTTACCATCCCGGTCTTCTGCACAGCGCTGCTCCTCGGTGCTCCGTCCTCGCTGCATCCGGGATCCCTGGCCGTCGCGCGATGACGTCATATGCCTGCGACGGCCAGGAATCCCGGATGTAGCAGGACGGGAGCAGCGAGGACGGATCACCGAGGAGCGGCGCTGTGCAGAAGACCGGGATGGTAAGATACGCAGCGGGGGGGGGGGGCCCTTACAAGGGGGGCAAGTGCCCAGCATTTGGGGGCATATATGCACTGTTTCCCCCTGCCGCTGATTGACAGGGGGAAGCAGTGCATATATAATGAGCGGCCCCACGTGACGGGGCCGCTCATACAGCAGCCTCCCCCCGCCTCCTCCAGCCTCCACAGCCCCCACCACCGTATTGACTCGTGTATAAGCCGAGGGGGAGACTTTTCAGCCCACATTTTGGGCTGAAAAACTCGGCTTATACACGAGTATATACGGTAGCTCCAAAATTCAAATTGCGCTCCTTCCCTTCTGAGCCCTGCCGTGCGCCCAAACAGTGGTTTATGACCACATATGAGGTATCGATGTACTCGGGAGAAATTGCACAACACATTTTAAGATCCATTTTATCCTGTTGCCCATGTGAAAATGAAAGAATTGAGGCTAAAAGAACATTTTTGATAAAAAAATTAAAATATCCATTTTTTGTTTCCACTTTGCTTTAGTTCCTGTGAAGCACCTGAAGGGTTAATAATCTTCTTGAATGTAGTTTTGAGTAGTTTGAGGGGTGCAGATTTTGGAATGGTGTCACTTTTGGGTGTTTTCTGTCATGTATCATGTACGCCCCTCAAAGGGACTTCAAATGTGATGTGGTCACTAAAAAAATGGTTTTGTAAATTTTGGTTGAAAAATGAAAAATTGCTCATGAACTTTGAACCCTTATAACTTCCTAACAACATTTTTTTTCTTCCAAAATTGTGCTGATGTGAAGTAGACATGTGGGAAATGTTATTTATTAATTATTTTGTGTCACATAACTCTCTGGTTTAGCAGAAAAAAAATTCAAAATGTGAAAATTGCTAAATTTTTTAAATTTTTGCCATATTTTTGATTTTTTTCACAAATAAACGCAAAAATTATCGACCTAAATTTAATACTACCATGAAGCCCAATATGTCACGAAAAAACAATCACAGAATGGCTAGGATCCGTTTAAGCGTTCCAGAGTTATTACCTCATAAAGGGACACTGGTCAGAATTGTAAAAAATGGCCAGGTCAGGAAGGCCAAAATAGGCTGGGTCTTGAAGGGGTTAATAGAAGCAATAGTACAATTTAATACTGTAACACCTTAAGAATTTAGGAAAAAAAAACCTTGGTTCACTTCATGGGATTAAACATCAGAAATTACGGTAACTTTTTTCATAAGGTTTCCACAGTTTTGATCACTAGTGTGACCAACTCTATCTACAGGGTAGGTGAGAAATGTATGATTGCTGGGCCCTCCCGATCATTTAAAAGGATATCTTATTACACTTATTAGGTCCTGCAAGACACATCTAATGGTGGGTTTACACACACCAATCATTGTATCCAATCTCTGAACCAATCTCTGGTTGCAGTGAAATCATGGACAGATTGCTCCATGTTGTACACAGCCACAAAATGGAACTATGTGTCCATGATTTCACTGCAACCAGAGATTGGTTCAGAGATTGGATACAATGATTGGTGTGTGTAAACCCACCATAATAGGATTACGCTAACAGACAAGAAATAATATAATCAACTTAATGTTCACGTCACCTACTGGGATTTGATTACACACACTGGCTGCAAATATTCCCTTAACCTGCTCTTATCTTAATGAGTCCTTCACACTGAAGGATAATAGTGAAAAACCATTCTTAGGGTATGTGCACACTGGGAGTTTTGTTAGCTGTTTTTTAGCGTTTTCCGTCAGCGGTTTCCGCTGAGTTTTATGTTAATTTTATGTTAATCCTAACCACCGGTTGGATTAACATGCTAGTCAATGGATTTCAGAAAACGCTGTGCACATTAGAACTTTTTTTTTTTTTCTCCTTTCCACTTTTTTCACCGGTTTTCCACCAGTTGTCAAGAATAGAGCATGTGACTTCTTTTTAGCGTTTTTCCAGCGTGTCTAGCACAAAAACCAGTCGCCAAGAAAATCGCTGAGAAAACGCTGTATAAACGCTGAAAATCCCTAGGAAATCGCTAGAAAATCGCTAACAAAACGAGGGACACTGCTCAGGTTTTCTGACGGTCTGCAATGATGCAGAACCGTCCAATGTGCACATACCCTTAGGGTTCTTTCACATTACGCTTTTCTTGGATCAGTGGCTGTCCGTTGTAAACCTGACAGCCATGGTGTTCCCAGTGCTGGCACATGTCCCCCAGTGCTGGCACATGTCCCCCAGTGCTGACACATGTCCCCCAGTGCCGGTACATGGCCCCCTGTGATGGCACATGGCCTCCAGTGCTGGATCATGGCCCACTGTGATGGCACATGGCCCCCAGTGATGGCACATGCCCCCGTCACACTATATGTCCCCCTGTGCTGGCACACACAGCCCCACTGTCACCCTATATGTCCTCTGTGCTGGCACACATAACCCCACCGTCACCCTATATGTCCCCCTGTGCTGGCACACATAGCCCCATCGTTACTCTATATGTCCCCGTGCTGGCACACGCAGCCCCACTGTCACCCTATATGTCCCCTGCTGGCACATATTCCCCCACCATCCCGGATATGGCCACCCCCTGTCAGCTATATGGCCCCCTCTGGGGTGCAGACTGTAAAATTACAAACTGTTACTCACCTTCTGATGATCGCTCCATGCTTCAGCTGAGCGGTGACTTACAGCATTGGTCCCGGCATCTGGTCATGTGACCGGGGCGCACAGTGATTATATCACTGTGCTGTGCCGATCACGTGACCTGATGTCGAGATGGACACAGGAAGTCACCGCTCAGCTGAAGCATGGAGCGATCATTGGAAGGTAGCAGTTTGTTATTTTACAGTCTGCACGCCAGCGGGGGCCATATAGCTGACAGGGGGTGGCTACATCCAGGACAGTGGGGGAATATGTGCCAGCAGGGGACATATAGGGTGACAGTGGGGCCACATCCTCGATGGGGGGGGGGCACATTAAATATGCACCGCTCCCTGTCCATCACTGGTGTTTCAGCACCGAGGTGATGGACAGCGGCGGGTGCAGTGAATACTAAATGAGGCAAATGAGCGGGAGCACGTGGTCTCCCGCTGCCTCCTCCAGCCCCAGACACAGCTCCAAAGTGCCGCTTCCCCCCCACAGTATCAAAACAGTAGATTCGGGTCATAAGACGCACCCCACACTTTCCCCAAAATGTGGGGGAGCAAAAGTCTATCTTATAATCCGAAGCATACAGTGATTTATTTGACTCCCAGCCACATTCTTATGATGAACAATCTAGTAATTATATGCACTGGTTCTTCCATAATAAAAGTACAGCATCTACTATATAATCGTCTTATCGTGTCTGTCTCTCTATAACGGAAATCCCGCATCGCTGATTGTTTGTGCCAGCTGCCCGCAACCAATCAGCGATGCAAGATTTCCATTACAGAGAAACAGCGACAGGAGCAGCTCATGCCCGTTCTCCCCCTGCCTGTGCCGCTCCGTCCTCCCCCCACCCCATCGCTTCGTCCTCCGTCCTCCTCCCCCCTCGCTCCGTCCTCCCCCCTTCCCGCTCCGTCCTCCCCCCTCCTCGCCGCTGTCTTCTCACCCGCATCCGGTGGTCCCATTGCCGGTGAAAGCTCCAGGAACAGAATCAGCGGGTCATGTGACAGGCTCTGTGTGATGTCACATCAGCCCGCCCAGTCACATGATCCGCTGATTGTCTTCCTGGAGCTTTCACAAGCAATGGGACCACCGGGTGCGGGTGAGAAGACAGCGGCGACAAGGGGGGGGGGGGCAGACACGTGTGTGTGTATTTGTGTATGTATGTAGATGTTTGTGAGTATGTGTGTTTACATGTGTGTGTCTCTAGACACGTGTGTATACATGTGTGTATACGTGTGTGTTGTGTGTGTATACATGTATGTTTGTGTATACATGTATGTGTGTGTCTGTATACGTGTGTGTATACCTGTGTGTACTTACGTGTGTGTCTGTATGAGTATGTCTGTGTCTACATATGTCTCTGTTTGCATGTGTGTGTGTCTGTATATGTGTGTCTGTATGTGTGTACATGTGTGTGTGTCTGTACATGTGTGCATACACCTGTGTGTACATGTCTGTATACATGTGTATCTGTGTGTGTGTCTTTATATGTGTGTGTCTGTATACATGTGTGCATATACCTGTGTGTACGTGTCTGTATACATGTGTGGTTATACCTGTGTGTGTCTGTATACATGTGTGTGTCTGTGTACATATGTGTATACATGTGTGCGTATATCTGTGTGTGTTTCTGTACATGTGTGTGTACATGTGTGTCTGTATATACCTGTTTCTCTGTATATGTGTGGATACATGTGTCTACGTGTGTGTATACGTGTATCTCTATGACGTGACCCGCAATGTCACGTCATACACATACACACATGTACATACACACAAACAAATCTAATATATAAAGCTGAATGTGTGTGTGTGTATGTATGTATGTGTGTATATCCGGGATTGGCATCTACACCGTCGCAACTACAGCCACAAAATTTTGCACAGTCACACGTCTGGACCCCGAGAGCGTCATAGGCTATGTTGTGAGGCGAAATTTTAACACTGCGCGTTCCAGTTCACCAAACAATTTTGCCCCTATCTACATAATGGGGAAAAAGTGAATGCAAAAGTGTTGGAGGAAAATCGACAGCTGTCAGCTATAGCCACAAAATTTTCCACAGTCACACGTCTAGACCCGGGAGCGTCATAGGCTATGTTGTGAGGTGAAATTTTAACCCCGCGCATTCCAATTCACCAAACAATTTTGCCCCTATCTACATAATGGGGAAAAAGTGACAGTTACCAGTTGACAGTTGTGAATGAGAGGGGCTTAATGATAGCGCCAAAGACAAACAGCACATGCCAGCATATAGTTACTAAGGTGGGGCCCCAACATGAGATATTCACCACGCACGGGGACATGTGTATACCACACCACACGCACACAAAGAGTAACAGCAAGTGTATAGTCGCTAAGGTGCAGCCCCAACATTGGATACTCACCACGCACCCGAAAAAACACACACACCACAAAGAGACACACATAACACAGAGACACACACACACCCTATAGTGACACATGCACTCACCCCACAGGGACACACACACACACACACCACAAAGAGACAGACACAACACAGACACACACACCACACAGACCCCCCCCCACAGGGACACACACACATAGCCACCCTATAGGGACACATGCACTCACCCCACAGGGACACACACACACACCACAAAGAGACGCACACACATCACACAGACACCCCCCCGCAGGGACACACACACATACACACCCTATAGGGACACGTGCACTCACCCCACAGGGACACACACACACCACAAAGAGACACACACACACACCACACAGACCCCCCCTCCCCACAGGGACACACACACACACCCTATAGGGACACATGCACTCACCCCACATGGACACACACACACCACAAAGAGACACACAACACAGAGACACACACACCCCACACAGACACCCCCCCCCGCAGGGACACACACACATACACACCCTATAGGGACACATGCACACACCACAAAGAGACACACACAACACATATACACACACACACCACACAGACCCCCCCACAGGGACACACACGCATACACACCCTATAGGGACACATGCACTCACCCCACAGGGACACACACACACACCACAAAGAGACACACACAAAAGAGGCACACACCACACAGACCCCCCCCACAGGGACACACACACATACACACCCTATAGGGACACATGCACGCACCCCACAGGGACACACACATACACACACCCCAGGGACAACACACCACACAGACACAGATGTGCACATATCACCTCACACAACTCGCCTCATACGTGTGCTATCTTTAATTTCCAAACATAAACATCTGATTAAAAATAGCCAATGGGCAACACATGTGCCATATAGGGAATTAAGGCAGATGTCAGTCACATGAGCTGTCTATTATGTGTATGTGTGAGGTGACATATACTACCCGGCCAGGGGGAGGGTTTACGGTTGGCTGGAGAATTATTAGGCTGCCTATAGCAATCAATCACAGCTCAGCTTCTATTTTCTTACAGGTCATTAATATGACATATTCAAATTCTATTTTGTTATAGCTAAGGGTACTTTCACATCAGCGGTTTTTTTAAATCGCGGCAGTTGTGGTGAAAAAAACACAACTGCCGCGATTACCGCATAACCACTGCACTTGCGGCACACTTGCGGCACACTTGCGGCAAACCCCATACAATGTATATGCGGGCTTGCGGCAAGTGCGGTTTTGGCACTTGCGGCAGGTGCATCCGCGAAAAAAAACCGCGGTCAGCTGTGGTCAGCAAGTACAGCCGTTATGCGGTAATCGCGGCAGATGCAGTTTTTTCACCGATCTGCCGTGATTTAAAAAAAACGCTGATGTGAAAGTACCCTTACATCAGTTGTTTATTAACCCGGGCGTAGCCGGGTACTACTGCTAGTCTATTATATAATCGTCTAATTCTGTCTGTTTGTCTGTAACGGAAATCCCGCGTTGCTGATTGGTTGTGCCAGCCGCCCGCGACCAATCAGCGACCGGATTTGAATTCATTCATTGATTAATTGCATTATTCTTAAATCTTCATAAGTAAACTACATACATACAGTATTCTAGAATACCCGATGTGTTAGAATCAGGCCACCAACTAGTACTATATATTTGGGAAATACAAGATATTTGACTTTTTATCACATCTATTTATCATTAACTGTTATTCCTTATTCAGGCCTAAATATTTCTTCTTTAAAAGACCCCAGAGGAGTGATGATAGTCCATAACATAACTGCAGAGCAGAGCTGATGTAATAATAATGCACTAAGCCACTATTATTCATTATGAAATATAATCTTCTTAATGAATCTATAATAAAATAAACATAAACATTTATTTTATTTTTTTCATAATTCCCTCTATAAATAAATTATATATATATATATATATATATATACACACAGTATATATTTGTTAATTGGAAACTATAAAAGTGGAACTTACAACTATACTACAACTATACATTAATAGTGACATCCCCTATAAATCACTTGTAAGGCCACATGAATATGGGATCCAGTTTTGGGGTCCACATTATGAAAGGATATTCAGAAGAGTCAGTTCAAAGGCAGAAACTAGATTATTACAGGGGATGGAAGGCCTCCCATATGATGAAAGGTTGGAAACATTGGGCGTCTTTAGCTTAGAAAAAAGACGTCTCAGCGTCATCTCATTTATGTGTATAAATACATGTGTGGCCTGGGCCGGACTGGGACCAAAAAGGTCCTGGACAACAAGCTCCACCAGCCCACACACTATATCACCCATCAGCTCCGATCAGTGAAATTTGATTTTACGTTGTCGTGGCCTCATCACTTTCTCAAAGGAGTTATCTGAAGAGGCTCATGTGAATGGTGCAGCAGAGATTCGGAATAATCATCCTCAGCTCCATTCACATGTTACTCTTCAAAGCCACGTTTCTTGGGATTGTGGGGTCCCAGCGGTCAAATCCACAGCAAAGAGAAAGTCATCACCTATACAGAAGAGTAGTGATGACTTCCATATTGGGGATAATCAATTTAAACAACAGTTAAATGCTGAAAATCAAAGTCCAATACCACCTCTCTGACAACAGAACAGAAGTGGTACTGTGCAGAATATAAATACAGAATAATACAGATACTGAGAATTACACCCAGTATACAGGACAGGAGAAGTGGTGCTGTGCTGTGTATATATGCGAAATAATACAGATACTGAGAATTACACCCAGTATACAGGACAGGAGAAGTGGTACTGTGCTGTGTTATATATGCAGAATAATACAGATACTAAGAATTACACCCAGTATACAGGACAGGAGAAGTGGTACTGTGCAGTGTATATATACAGAATAATACAGATACTGAGGATTACACCCAGTATACAGGACAGGAGAAGTGGTACTATGCAGAATATAAATACAGAATAATACAGATACTGAGAATTACACCCAGTATACAGGACAGGAGAATTGGTACTGTGCAGTGTATATATGCAGAATAATACAGATACTGAGGATTACATCCAGTATACAGGACAGGAGAAGTGGTACTGTGCAGTGTATATACACAGAATAATACAGATACTAAGAATTACACCCAGTATACAGGACAGGAGAAGTGGTCCTGTGCAGAATATATATACAGAATAATACAGATATTGAGGATTACACCCAGTATACAGGACAGGAGAAGTGGTACTGTGCTGTGTATATATACACAATAATACAGATACTGAGTATTAGACTCAGTAGACAGGAGAATTATACCCAGCAAACTCAGGAGGCTGTGTTACATAGATAGGAGGCTGTGGTATATAGATAGCCAAGACTCAGCCAGATCGTATAGATGGGGAAAGATGAAAGGTGGCAGCAAAAATTCCAGTGCTGGGCGCAGAGAGAAACAGAATCCATGGAGGCACCGGGAAGAACAGAGAGCAAACTCTGCCCGCAGGAAAACTTTCTGATGTTGTACATTACACACTGCGGGCTCCGTGCACATTACACACTGCGGGCTCCGTGCACATTACACACTGCGGGCTCCGTGCACATTACACACTGCAGGCTCCGTGCACATTACACACTACGGGCTCCGTGCACATTACACACCACTGGCTCCGTGCACATTACACACTGCGGGCTCCGTGCACATAACACACTGCGGGCTCTCTGCACATTACACACTGCGGGCTCCATGCACATTACACACTGCGGGCTCCGTGCACATTACACACTACGGGCTCCGTGCACATTACACACTACAGGCTCTGTGCACATTACACACTGCGGGCTCCGTGCACATAACACACTGCGGGCACTCTGCACATTACACACTGCGGGCTATGTGCACATTACACACTACAGGCTCTGCACATTACACACTGCGGGCTCTGTGCACATTACACACTACAGGCTCTGCACATTACACACTGCGGGTTCTGTGCATATTACACACACTGTGGGCTCTGTGCACATTACAGACTGCGGGCTCTGTACACATTACAGACTGCAAGTTGTATGCACATTACACACTGTGTACTGTATGCACATTACGGACTGCGGGCTCCGTGCACATTACAGACTGCGGGCTCCGTGCACATTACGGATAGTGGGCTCCATTTGCATTACGGACTGCGGGCTCAGTGCACATTACGGACTGCGGGCTCAGTGCACATTACGGACTGCGGGCTCCGTGCACATTACGGACTGCGGGCTCCGTGCACATTACGGACTGCGGGCTCCGTGCACATTACGGACTGTGGGCTCTGTGCTCATTATGGACTGCGGGCTCCATGCACATTACGGACTGCGGGCTCCGTGCACATTACGGACTGCGGGCTCCATGCACATTACGGACTGTGGGCTCTGTGCTCATTATGGACTGCGGGCTCCGTGCACATTACGGACTGTGAGCTCCATGCACATAACACACTGCGGGCTCTCTGCACTTTACACACTGTGTACTGTATGCACATTACACACTGCAGGCTCTGGGCACATTACAGACTGCAGGCTCTGGGCACATTACAGACTGCGGGCTTTGTGCACATTACAGACTGCGGGCTCCGTGCACATTACGGATAGTGGGCTCCATTTGCATTACGGACTGCGGGCTCAGTGCACATTACGGACTGCGGGCTCCGCGCACATTACAGACTGTGGGCTCCGTGCACATTACACACTGCAGACTCTGTGCACATTACACACTGCGGGCTCTGCACATTACACACTGCGGGCTCTGTACACATTACAGACTGCGGACAGTATACACATTACACACTGCGAGCTCTGTGCACATCTAGGAGTGCTGGTGTATATCTTGTATACACAGCACTATACTGCATATACAGGTCCATACTAAATATATACAGTATATAGGCACACTAGTAGAGCATGTAATGTGGACCTGTATATGCTGTGTAGTGTTGTGTAGAGACAGACAGACACACAGACAGACACATACATGATACTCACATACAGGACCTGTCGTGATGTCACATGGAGGGAAGGCATCAGGGGGTCACATGATCAGCTCTAGTGGGAGGGCCTTGGATCTGCACCTGTCATCTTGATTGGTGTGAGTGGGTCACTGCTTTAGGGAAATGGCTCCGCCCCCTTCACTTCCATGGCCCCGCTCCCCGCATGCTGTTGCAATGCTGTTGGAAGCAATGATTTAAAGCAGGGCTTCGGCCACATGAGCGGGCGGCCCATGCACAACACTAGTGGGCGGCCCATAGGGAAAAGTCCTGCCCCTCCCGCCTCTCAGTCCGGGCCTGTGTGTGGCCAATACAAAGGACTGGCACATGACTTATTCCTTCTAAAGGCCTTACAAAGCACCAAGAGGCACTCATTGCATGTGCAGAAAAGGAGATTTTGGCAGCTAAATAGGAACGGTTCTTTAGGCTGGAAACACACTGTCCGTGTGATATACGAGTCACTCAGACGAGTGTCGGATCATTAACCCTGAACCTCCCTGTCAGCAACTCCACACTCCCGTCCTGAAAGGGAGAGGTCGTTCAGGGTTAATGATCCGACACTCGTCTGAGTGACTCGTATATCACACGGACAGTGTGTTTCCAGCCTTACAGTTAGAGCAGTCAAACTGTGGAATACCCTACTGAAAGAGGTAGTAATGGCATATATAACTAATCTAGAGAAAGAGAATGTATAGCTGGTGAGAAAGGCTGAACCTCATGGACCATGTAACTATATCATTTTTTTTTATCTACTAATATATGAATCTTGCATAATGATTGCTTATGTGCCTCTTTCTACTTTATATTGGATGATACAAGGTGGTGAATGAACCTTACACTATACACATAATGAATAAGTGAGCCGGATTTAACCCTTTCAACAGTAGCGTAACTTGAAGCTCATGGGCGCCGATGCGAAAACTCCAATGGTGGCCCCAATTATTGTATATCTTTAATAGGATTAATCGTTTTCTATAGGCCAAAGGGACTTTTGGCGTCACCTGGTCTCCGGTGCCCGGGTCGGATGCAACCCCTGTTACACCCCTGCCTTTCAGTGATGCAGATCTACTGTAAATATCCCATAGCCCTATGAGTTGGGTCTACTTCTTGTAGGCCATGTTGATATATACTGGTGAGATCCTATGTTGTAGATGTAGAGAAAATGACTTTACGGTGAATCCCATTCTCACAATGTGGCAGAAATCCACCTGCTTTTCAGACCATACTGCTTTTTTATGGCTCAATACATTTTATTGAATTAAAAATACTAGAGAGCGAACATCACATAAACGTGTCATGAAAACCATTTGTATAGAAAAGTATGCCCAGAGGGTAAGTGTAGAAACAATCACATTACACATATGAACCGATGCTACAGAACTGGCAGCCAATAATAGGTTCATGAACTTTTTATTGTTTGCACCAGTTTACTTTCCTGCATTTGTATTTCCCCTGCAGCATATGCAATTCATTATATTTTTATATGATGATTTTACAGTAATTTTACAATATAGCCTTTTTCGTATTTAATTATGCCATAAATGACTGATTGGGGTTGTTCCAAGTTGAAATCCAGACGAGTGAGGAAAAAAATGGGAAGAACTCAATATAAATGCTTGATTCTCTCAAGTGAAGCCTATTGGAGTCATGGATCGCTGCCTATCATGCACATTTGTAGTATATCAGTATGTAGGATTAATCATAGTCTCCTATGTAGCTCAGTTTTTGGCACAGATAAACCAAAATGGCGGCAGCGGAGCCTGCAACACAACTTATCAATTGGGTGGGTTGGAAAATGTGGCATATTCTCAGGAGCTGAAGCCATACCACATGCAGTAGCTGGCTGGCATCTGTCTGTAATAGAAGCGGCCGGAGCTAAGCTCCAAACATGGTTGTTAACCATATTATTAGGTGTTGCTGTCAATTTCTTGTCACTTGATAGCCCTTATTCCTTGCTACATGTGCCATACTGTCCCCTCTTATAAACTACAGCTGCAAGATAATATCCACCTGTAGGAGCTACGGTATAAATGTCGTGCTGTTCCACCTTATAAACTATCACTGACACACGGTCTACCTCTATGAAATATAACCTCCATCCTGTCACCACTTATTAACTATGATACCACACTATACTGCCTTTTTACTTACATCTGCAACTCAGTCTACCCTTGTGAAGTATAACAACCACACTGTCCCCCTTATGTTTTATAACATCCATCCCATCCCCCTTTTGAACTACAACCACCACACTGTCTAGCACCTTATGAACTATGATTCCATACGGAAATAACCCCTATTGAATAAATTGGGGTTATCCTGAGGGAACAGGCACATAGGCATGAAAGGGTTAAGCCAGCTGTGTAAAACAAGCTGTGGCTATTGCCATGAGAGGTATGAACCGGTTTTGGCCAGTTTTTGCACACCCAAAGTTTTGAAAATGTGATTGGCTGACAGGTGTCAAAGTGGACTATATAAGGAGGGGTCCATGGGGTTCACGGTTAGTCCGCAAGTCTTCACCAGAGGAAGCCTGAGATGGAAGCCCTCCTTGAACACCTCATCCTCAAGGCTGGGAGCTGCGGTGGAGAAGAATGGCTGCGGCGCTGCCTGGATGAGCCACCTGCGCCAGCTGAAGGCTCCTGCGGCGATGTCCCAGTCAAGGATGAAGACCCTGAAGAGGCCACCCTATATGTCGCCACCCGAAGGAGCCAAAGGGAGAAGATGGGCCGAAGGGAGACCTACTCGCCTCCCGCTTCCTGCCGCCAGTTGTCAAACGCGGTAAAAATGCACTGAAAAACCCAGTTGCGTAAACACATTTGTGTTTTGCAATGCATTGTTACCGCGTTTGCATGCGTTTTTTCCTATACAATTCTATGGGTGCAAAAACGCATGCGTTTTTACCACGTTTTATGAGTTTTTGCACCTGAAAAAACGCACTGCTGCCAAACGCAGCAAAAATGTGAGGTGAAAAGGCCCTTATGCTGAAGTGCTGCACACTCCAACCCTCTGCTGCACACTTTCTAAGGACCGCTATAACATTTATCACTGCAATTATACATGTAATCATTGAAGTAAAGGTATGATTGCACTCAGTATCCCAGAGCCTGTAAAGGTACCGTTAGACGAGGCAATGTTGGTGGCAACATCGCCCAAAAGTGACGTAGGCATCACTGTTGGCGTTGACATCGCTAGTGCGTTGCAACGTGTGACAGGGTGATTCAACGTCGATAAATTGCATGAGCGGAGTTGCCAGGTTTATGAACATGTTCTGAAACCTGGCGTTGTTGCTCAGGCGATCTGCTAGTATCGCTCTGTGTGACACCGCAATAGTGATGTTGAAAGCAACTTCCCCTATTCACTACATTGATAAGGATCGCTCGCTGGGTTGCTCATCACCCTGCGAACGAATGTTGCTTACAACATCCTAGTTGCGTTGCCTATGATATCTGTGTGTGTGACCTCTCCAAGGCAATCTTGGAAAAGTGTCAAAAAACTTGCGCGTTCCCGTATAGTTGCCGTCAACATCGCAGCAACTTGCCTCGTGTAACGGTTCCTTTAGGCATTGGCTTCACTTTACAGACCTAAAACCTGCTGGTTTTAATTAATTAATAAACCTTTCCCAAGGAATCCCCACTACACAGTGTGAAGCAGACATATGTTCATACTCACTCCGATCCGTCTTCATACTGAATACAGGGCACGTAACCATATAAAGGTTAAAGGGGGTGGGGCCTACACAGTGTGCAAGTTCCTGACGGCAGATGATGGGGTGACAATGTATCACATTACTTCAGCCTACAGCACAGTTGCTAAGCAATGTCAGAATGTCAGGATCACTGCAAACTCCTCTTTACTTGTCACAAGCTTCTAATCTGTCATCTGGCTCCACATAGCTCAGTCAGGATCTCTTGTTAACCCCTGGTAACCACTTCTCTGCGGTCACATTGCTGTCACATTGCACTGCTCTCTGTCAGCTAAAGGCAATGCCCACACAGCCATAACATGCAGCTTTTAAAAGAGCACAAAAAAAGAGAGAAAATAAGTAACATGGCACAAAAAAAGTATTATTTTAGCTACTCTGTGACCCATCATTAAAATCAGTGCAGTATTAGGGTTTTTTTTTCAATTTTTTTAATAAAGGGACATTTACACTTTAAGGGCTGGGTGATCTTCACCCTGTCCCAGTAATTGAGAGAGGAATTTGCACTGAGGCCTTCCAGGCTGCTGTCGCTGGGCAGCTGGTGTCTGGAGGTGCAGTTGATGCCTAGTCAAGAACCAAGTAAATGCCTCTCAGAGAAATACACGGAGCGTAGCAAATTGAAGAGGAAGGGGAAAAGCAGGGAAAGAAAGAACCAGAATGACTAAACCCAAACTGGGAGAGACAAATACTGCTATTACTGCTTGCCACCAGTACCATGAAGAAATTTTAACAAACAGCATCCTGCATATGGAGCTTCATGAGATTGGGATGGGTTACCTGCATGCATGGTAGCTCCACCCTTGGGGAGAACAGACCCTTTCCTGGTAACTGGGGGATACTGTTGATGTGCCTTTTAGGTTCCAGCAGGATTTAAGACTGGAATAGTGTAGCACTGGTCCAGATCTATTCAAGGTATGTTGCACCAATCCATTATTTCTAACACCATATACCGTAGGTATCTAAGGAACTGTAATATGAGCACCACTCTGGCATGTCTGTTTTTGTTCATCACTGCAGTGGTGCTTTCAATCTAAGTCCCCTGCCTCCTTTTTATACTTACCTTCCAGTGTTTTCCCTCTGGTCCCGTGGCACCATCTTTTGATCGTAATTTCTGACTGACCGGAAGACAGGCGTTACGTCACAAGCGCTCAATGCATCTCTATGAGTGTTAGAACAAGGCTCTCATAGAGTTGCATTGATTTGTGACCACCAACACCACTGCTCCATGAAACACTGCCATGAGGTCACAAATCACGTGAGATCAACTGGAGCAGTGCTAGAAAGAAATGAGGGTGTTAGCAAAAGCAAATGAGTATATACAAGGGTCAGGGGACTTAAAGTACATGTAAACCACCACTACAGCACTTAAACAAAAAAAAATACTGGAGCTGGGCTTTAAATGAACCAGTAATATGATTGTCTGATCATCTCAGAATTTGATACTTTGTCTATACTAACTTCTCTGATAAATAAATTACATAAAGTGCACTTGTCATTTTTTACTCCAGATTTATCAATAACTATTTTGTCAGTTATTTGATATTTTGTGATGTTGAGGTATAATACATGCAAAATAAGATAGTAATAAAATGAAAAAAAGAGGTGAAGATTTGCTGTCATGAGGAGTTGGAAATATGAGTGTACTACAATCCTTATACCTGCTACCCAACTGACACTATATGGAGTGAGGTATGGACATTGACACATTACACCTACACAATCTATTATGACATTCCATCCTCAATTCATAGGCATTAATATGGAGTTAATTTCCTTTTTGCAGCTATTACAGCTTCGACTCTTCCCGGAAGGCTTTCCACAAGATTTTGAAGGGTGAAAAGTATTTGTGAGGTCATACACTGATATTGTTGATGACTGAGAGGGCCGTGCTCAAAATCTTCCTACTATTTCATCCCAACGATGTTCAGTGGGGTTGAGGTCAGAACTCTCTGCTTTCCATCCACATTAAACTTACTCACTATTGGATCATTCATTGGGGCACAGTCTTGCTCACGCATACACTCGGGCTCAGAGGAGCACAGCCGCTGCTAAAAAGAGCCATGCGCATGCTCAAGACCTCCAGGAGTTGGTGTAGCTGCCGATTATGGAAATCATGTTATCATAACTCAGGCTGCTTTCACATTACGATATTTGGATTTCCGATGCTGTCCGATAAAAATCGGACCGCATCGGATCCGAATTTGGCCCCATGCAGCCCTATGGGCATCGGACCGAATCGGATGTGCACTAAATGCCATCCGATGTGGTCCGATCCGATTCTGGCCGATTTTTTTATCGGTGCAAACATTTTTGCACCAAAAATAAAATCTGACAGAATCGGATCGGACCACATCGGATGGCAATTAGTGCACATCCGATCCGACCCGATCAATTTAACATGGGGCCCTATGGAGAAGGGTCTGAGGAAACATCTGATGTCTCCTCGGACCCGATTTTACTGTACTGAGCATGCTCAGTACAGTAAAACTTCTCCAAACAGGAAGGCAGGGGTTAAAAAAAATAAAAAAAGTTTATGCTCACCTCCCCCCGAGCCCCCGCCGTCTCCCGCCGTCTTCCTGCAGGCTCCCGGTGGCTCCCGCAGGCTCCCGGTGGCTGCAGAGGTCTTCTACTGCAGTATAGGACCTGCGGTGGTGTCACAGTCACGTGACCGCAGGTTACCATGGTGTAACCTGGTGTCACGTGACTGTGACATCACCGCAGGTCCTGTACTGCAGTAGAAGACCTCTGCAGACACCGGGAGCCACCGGGAGCCTGCAGGAAGACGGCGGGAGACGGCAGGGGCTCGGGGAGAAGTGAGCATATATAATTTTTTTTTTAACGGAGGCTACGATTTTATGCCGGAATCGGATGCCTATTTGGCATCCGATTCCAGGCATCAGAAGGAAGCCGATGCTGTCCGAATTTATCGGACAGCATCGGCTCCCTTCAAAATCGTAGTGTGAAAGTAGCCTCACAGGGACGTGATACCATGGAAAGAGAGCGGACTACTCTTGGGAAACTAACACCCCATGGTTTAATCAAAGCCTTAATTAGCGTAGGAAGAAGCAGAGCTTATAAATACTTTTTTTTAAAAAAACAAACATTGAGTTAAGGAAATAGCAACATACAGGGCTGGTTCGGCTGGGAATATAGTTACACAGATGTGAATGCTGCTGGGTTGGAGGGCATAGGGACCTGACAAGTTCCCTTTAAAGGTACCTTCACACGCCGCAATATCGCCTGCCAATCCTAAAGACGATATGTCGCCCCGGAGCAATCGCCGTGAAATTGCCTTACAGTTGTGGCGTGTGATTGGGGAATTTCGCGGCGATAGATCGTCCCTCGGCTGTCGTCTGATTCCCGAACAGTGCTCAGAAATCAGCCGCAACCATGAAGGCGATATTTCCGTGTTGTGGCGTGTGAACGGGCGATAGTGATGGAAACAGCGTTACCTAGGATTTCCCGTAGGCGTGCCACAGCGTGCTGTAATCTACGCCCCGTCTGCGATGATTGGTGGTGGCTACTGTGTTCCCATTGGCTGTCAGTTCACGGGGCGCCATATTTGAAGAGCTGTCCCTTCAGCAACACACACATCTACAATGGCGTCATGTATTAGCCAGCCTTCCAGAGCAGGCTGACCAATCGTAACGCTGTTGCGTTGTCCAATGAGGCGCGGTGTAAACTACTGTGGCACGCCTATATCCTCTCCGCGCTGAACATGTACGCCCATATTGCCTTTGAGATTGCGGCGTGTGAAGCGGAAATGGAATTAGGCAAGATTGGTTCCGCTGTAGGTGAGGCGATTTCCGTGGCGACACATCGCCTTACTTTCAGGGCGAGATTGCGGCGTGTAATGCCGCCATCGGCGATCTGAGGCGAGCATGAAAAATTTGCACGCGCACGTCAGATCGCCACATATTGCCAGCCAATATTGCGGCATGTAAAGGTACCCTAAGGAATAAGTTACTCCTAGATCTCAATGAATTTGAGCAGAGTACTGTATTATGATGCAAACACTATAATAAGTCACTTTGTGACATTTCTACACTCCTAAATATTTCAAGATAAACTGTGAGTGGTTTTATTAAAAAGTATTTAGGAACTACAAGAACCCAGGCACAAAGTGGGAGACTACATAAAGTTACAGAGCGATGTCGCTGAGTTTTGGAGTGCATAATGCATAAAAGTCGCCAGTGCTTCCTTACTCATAATAATACCATTATACAGAGCTGGTTAGGAAGGGAGCTTAGTCATACAGATGGTAATGCTGCTGGGATGGAGGGCATAGAGGACCTGACCGGTTCCCTTTAACACATGTTGGTAGAAGCATACTGCATGGCTAGGGGCTGGATATGATAAGTTTGTGGCAATGGAACTGAATAAAAAACCTGAATTTAATGATTAAAAGGGGAGTCCCAATACATTTGACCACTTAGCGTACATTATTGGAATTTATTGACCACTAGTTCCACCATGTGGCAATTTTCCATAATTACAAGTATAATTTAAATAATCTGTGGATATAACTTGTCAGGATGTGTTCACATGTTTGGGAATTGCAATGTTCAAATTTGTATTATATTAGATCAATTTCAGAAAAATAGGATACAGGTGTGCAGCAGATCACATAGTATTAGCGCTATTATTATAGTATCACACGTTTCTGTGTAAAGTTAAAATCTGGTATACAGTATACAGGGCAGATTTATTTTTTTGGAGCAATTATATTATTTACATGGAAATCTTCGCACTTGAACAGAATTTCGAAAACCTTATCACATACAGGGGTTGGGAAGTATTGTGAGATTTGATAAAGATTTCAATACCGCAATAAAGATGAAATTCTTCCCAGATAAATTGGGTCTGAGGGCCGCTTTACACGTCGCAATATCGTTCCAATATTGCATACGATTTCACGGGAGCACGCACGTTTTTGGCACTTGTCCAAGATCGTATAGGAGATGTTACACAGGGAGATATCGGCAGGCAACGCAACTACGATGTAGCACACCCCTTTTTTGCGCTGGGTATGAGCAACCCAGGGAACGAGCATTTAACATTGGAGTGAAAAGGGGAAGTTCCACTCCAAATCGCAGTTGCGCCGTCACACAGCACGATCATGCCACATCGCATATACAATATTGTACGGTTGAAGGGCTGGCACAATCTTCTTGCAATATCGTAGGTAGGTACACGACACAACGCACGAATGATATCAACTGCAACGCCCGTACCACGTGACTTTTTATCGTTGTTGCATTGTGATATTGCGACGTGTAAAGCGGCCCTTAATGGTAACCTGACAGCAAGATTTTCTTCTATTAACTAATCACAGTATAGCATTAAGTAACTTTGTTAAGTGCAGACACATCCTGTTTCAGCAACGAAGGGTCTTTATCAAGTCATTAAAAAAAAAAGAGTTATGCCTGCATGGCCGAAATGTTGCGATTTTTCTTCATTGATATAGAGACTAAAAGAAGGACGTCTGGTGCCCTGGTTCCTGGATCTCTCTATATTGCTACAACCTTGTGGAGGATCCCTCCAGACATCAGAGTGAGGGTACCTTTACACGCGGCTACATTTCTAGCTTATCCACAGGAAACTTACTGGCAGCAGTGAAATCATGGAGACATGGTTCTATCTTGTTGCTGTGTACAAATGGAACTATGTCTCCATGATTTCACTGCAGCCAGTAAGTTACCTGTAGCCACCCTAGAAATGTAGCCGCGTGTAAAGGTACCCTGATTCACGCGACTCATCTATTGCAAGTATGGTGAAGCATTTATTATTATTATTATTATTATTATTATTATTACAGCACTATTTTTTCAATGACACTTTACATGTTAAAAGGGGTGTACAAAATAAAAATAAGTACAATAATCATGAACAATACAAAGCACACACAGTTACAGGAGGGGGACCCTGCCCGTGAGGGCTCACAGTCTACAGCACAGTGCACAGTTCAAGGTTTGCATGCATAGGACGCCATTCACATTGATACAAATGATGCAGGGTGTCTGATATCTACCCACCGGTCCTGCCACCAGACCAAGTGGGCAGCCCAGTATGATGCTTCTGCACCACTGCATCACTGGATGAATGATGCCCCAAGGGGCCCAGCTGCGCCCCGCAAAGGTGATAAAAAAGTGAAAGAATCTTTTTATGCTAAACAAAAACATTCTTTAATGGGGTATTGATTAGATGTTTTGGCCAAGACTCTTTAAGCTCGTAATCCACGGCAAGGATCCCCATGCTTACGAGTCCTAACAAAATACTGATAAAAACTACTCAATAAATGGCAGCAATCGAAAAACTCACCAGTTGCAGCCAAAAACAAATCCAACACAGCCCAGCTGTGCATAGCAAATCACCTCCCCCATGTCTTGGCAGGTTGATGGTGATTTTATCGGTTCTACGTACCTGTGTTTGCTTTTTATTGGGGTCTGACTGCATCTTGTGTGAGTGCTGTGTTGGATTTGTTTTTGGCTGCAACTGGTGAGTGTTTCTATTGCTGACATTTTTTTGAGTAGTTTTTGTGACACAATAAGAGAATATAATGGACTTCTTGCATTCAAAACGTGATTCTTTATTGGTGGAGATCAGTCGTAAAGCAAACAAACATTTCGGCTGGAGAGCCTTTATCAATTTGACTGATACTGCATAAAATAAACAAAATAATCACAATTACATGATTACACAGGGTGGGCCATTTACATGGATGCACCTAAATAAAATGGGAATAGTTAGTGAATCAACCCTGTTTGTCACATTAGTATATGGGAGGGGGAAAACTTTTCCGGATGGGTGGTGACCATGGTGGCCATTTTGAAGTCGGACATTTTGGATCCAACTTTATTTTTTTCAATAGGGAAGAGGGTCATGTGATACATCAAACATATTGAGAATTTTATTAGAAAAACAATGGTATGCTTGGTTTCAACGTAACTTTACTCTTTCATGAGTTATTTACAAGTTACAAAAATTGATGGTAAGGTGTAGTATGGCTAAAGTAGTGGGCCATTCTTCATCAATGGAATCCTAATGAAGGTTGATTAATGGGACCTATACCTCGCTGTAGGTAGGTCTAACGGTCATGACACCAATGGAAATATGTACATATTTAGGTGATATGTAAAATTTATGGATTACATAGTGCAGTGACTAGGTGGATCACTGTTCATGAACCTAATAGTGTCAGTGATTTTATCCACTAAGGGATCAACTTGCTATATGAAGTATGTGTCTTGACTAAGGAACTACCAGGTGATAGGATGTGAAAATAGTCCTAAAAAGACAATAATGCTTTATATTGATCATTGGAGTAGGAGATAAGAGAGAGAGAAAAAGGAAGATAATGGAATAGAAATACAAAAAAAAGGACACATACCTCTAATAATGTTTACAAGAAGTGCTTTCAAAGTTTATCCTTATTGCAGAATGAGATATTAGAATATTGCAGTGGACTGGGTTATATGCTCCATCTTTACGGAATCACAATATTCAAGTACTAGGTTAGTACATGTGTGCCTGTGGCAGAGATATTATTTAATACAAGTTAAGACGATATCATGCAATAAAAGTATTCATTATTCCTCTTCTGACAGCCTTCCTTTCACTTGCTTCCCACCAACTCAACTGGCTTCTAGATCTTTCCTTGGGTGCTATTTATGCCCTCTGTCACGTGTCCCCACGTCATCTACATGTTTTCTTACTGACTTCACTCCTTCCCAGGTGCTCCCCTTACTAATTCCTCTCCACCCATCCCCACTACCCTGGTTCCTCCTTCTAGACAGGATCAGGGACTGTGCTCTCCTGTAGGAACCTAGCATGCTCAGTACACTAAAACTGCTCGGTTCCCGTGTTATTTCAGTTTCGCCATGTATATACATACATTGCGAAAGTAAAATAAAATAAAGCAAGTGTTAAAAAGAATAAAATCCTCACCTCTCTGCCATGTGTCCCGCGATGCATCTGTGGAGCCACTGGGACGGGGTACTGGGTACCAGACAGGGTTGCTGCTGGGGATGTCACGGAGGTCCTGGTCCGGACCGTGTCCCGGTGTAACAGGCCAGACTAACCCCCCGACCAGAATATACCCGGGGTTAAAGTGGCCTAGCCAAAATTATACCCCGGGTATATTCTGCCTAGCCCAGTTTATATCCCAGGGTATAAACTGGGCTAGCCCAGAATATACCCCCCTGGGCCAGAATATACCCCGGGTATATTCTGCCTAGCCCAAACTATACCCTGGGGTATAAACAGGCCTAGGCCAGATTATACCCCTCCGTATACCACAGCAGCTGTAGATCAGGGCCCCAAGCTGTGCACAGGGCCCCCAAGCAACGCATGGGGGTCCGAGGCAGCACAAAGTGGCCCCAGGCAGCACAAAATGGCCCCAGGCAACATACAGGGGCCTCAGGCTGCACACAGGATCCAAGGCTACACACAGGGGCCCCAGGCAGCATACAAGGGCCACAGGCAGTGCACGGAGGGCCCCCAGGCAGCACAAAGTGTCCCCAGACAACACAAAGTGTCCCCAGGCAGCAGAAAGTGGCCCAGGTAACATACAGGGGCCCCGGCAGCACAAAGGGGCCCCAGGAAGCACACGGAGTCAGAGACAGCACAAGGGTGGGGGAGAGACAGCGCGCAAGGGGGCAAGAGACAGCATTCAGGGCCCCTTAGTGCACAGAGGGGCCGAGACAGCACAGTCTTTGTTGGCCCCCTGTATGCTGTCTGGGGCCCCCTGTGGGATGTTTGGGGGCCCCCGTGCGACGTCTGGGGCTCCGTTCTTAAGTATATCACTTAATCATTCTCATGAGTGTGAAAAATCTGATCTTTAATATACTTTAATCTTTAATACACCAAAAAACATAATTAACCCACTAAACAATACTTTCTTCAAAAATGAAAACTCACAGAAAAAACACTGATAAAAACCAGATGCATAGAAAGTGTTGAAAAAAGAATCTCACCCTATTCGTGTTGCTCCCTCCTTTCCAATACCTGTCATCAGAGGTCGGCACCCTGAAAATGATATGGCGCCCCCATTCCACGACGGGGGCCCCTTTGTGCTGCCTGTGATCCTGTGTGTAGCCTGGGGCCCCTGTGTGCTGCCTGGGGCACCTTTGTGCTGCCTGGGGCCCCTAGCACTGCGTCTGTGGTGGCCCCTGTATGCTGCCTGGGCCTCTTTGTGCTGCCTGGGGCCACTTTGTGCTGCTGGGCCGTGCTCCCTCTTTGGGCTGCCTGGGGCCCCTATTGTCCCTGCCTGGGGCCGCTTTGTCTGCCTGGGGCCCGTGCACTGCCTGGGGCCCTTGTATGCTGCATGGGGCCCCTGTGTGTAGCCTGGGATCCTGTGTGTAGCCTGGGGCCCCTAGTACTGCCTGGAGCCACTTTGTGCTGCCTGGGCCCTCGTATGCTGCATGGGGCCCCTGTGTGTAGCTGGATGGTGGGGGCCCCTAGCACTGCCTGGGGCCCCTGTATGTTGCCTGGGGCCACTTTGTGCTGCCTGGGGCCCTGTGCACTGCCTGGGGCCCCGTGCAATGCCTGGGGCCCTTGTATGCTGGCTGGGGCCCCTGTGCGTAGCCTGGGATCCTGTGTGTAGCCTGGGGCCCCTGTGTGCTGCCTCGGGCCCCTGTATGTTGGATAGGGCCACTTTGTGCTGCCTGGGGCCACTTTGTGCTGCCTCAGGCCCCCTTGCGTTGTTTGGGGCCCTGTGCACGCTTGGGGCCCTGATCTACAGATGCTGTGGTATACGGAGGGGTATAATCTGGTCTAGGCCTGTTTATACCCTGGGGTATAGTTTGGGCTAGGCCAGAATATACTGGGGTATAATCTGGGCTAGGCCACTTTAACCCCGGGTTTAATTCTCATAGGTCGCGGGGTGGTTAGTCCTGGCCTGTTCAGTCCGGTGTTCTCACAAGATAAAACGGGATATATAACAAAAGGATACAGTTTGTGTGACGCCACCTACGGTTTGTGGTCAATGATGGGACCACCGCTGCAGCCTTATCTGCCAGGAGGATGGATGGATGGGCTTGCAGCCAGATGGATGAGCCCGCCGCGGGTCGGGTCTGCTCCTGACAGGAATGAAAGGTATGACACCAGTTCTTTATCCCTGGAATCATACACGGACACACAGGCAAGGTTCACCGAATTTACTTGTCAGCTCTCTTCAATCAGTTTACAGCAGTTCTTAGTACAGTTCCCTTCTTAACACAAATTACAGTCACTTTACTCTGGTTTTCACTTAAGCCAATGCAACCAGGTTGTCACTCTGAGACCCCTCACTCCTTCCAGGTCCTTTCCAGGCTGTGGTTCCTCTCTCTTTGTGTGTCTCCGGACAGGATAGCGGTAGCTCAGACCCCTGTGGGTCCTCGTGGTTGCTACTGTGCTTCCTATCCTTGGTGTGGGAACTCCAACTTAGAATTGGAGCTCACCGTCGGTGACTCTGGGGATACCGGGTGAACCTTCGGTCCCTGTCAGAGCCGACACTCTGCTGTGTGCCTAGCCTGCAATAGCCTCTCCCGCAAGGCACTATCAGGCTCCTTCTAACCCGTGTGACTCCAGCTTCGATAGGGAAGACTACTCCACCTGTAGTTGGTCGATGCTGCTGTGTTCCTCGGACCCGTGCTGCTGGTCGTCTTTTCCTCACACTCCCCTGGGATGCTGGCTATGGACAAGCTTTCTCTCCATAGTTTCTCTGTGGATTCTGCATCTCCATCTCGCCCAATCCCACCAGGACATGTGTCTCTGTCTTTGCTTCTCAGCCTACTTCGGCCTACTGTGTCTTTTCAGCTCGGCACCCTCGGCCTACTAACTCCTTCCTCCTCCTCTTCATCTACTTGTACCTTCTGTCACCTGACCTACATGATTCCCACCCACTGCCCCCTAAACCCACCACCCTTTTCCCGCTCCGGGTTGGGTGCTGCCCCTAGTGGTGTGTGGGATGTCTGTGAGGGTGTTTATTATATAAACTGTCTTTTCCTCCTACCTGGATGCAGTTCCCTATGTGGCCACGCTGGTCGCAGGGGCGCCACACATTCATCTCCGATAGCTTAAGGAACTAAATCAGCTGATTGGTCACATGACCGCATCAGCGGTTTAAATTGCACACCTGCCAAAACTGATCGGCAGGCGCTCAACTGAAGCAGTCACGTGATCAATCAGCTAATTGAATTGCCCCGACCTGCCCAGTCAGCTGATTCAGGTCCTTAAGCCATCGGAGATGAATGCATCGTGGGACACATGGCAGAGAAGTGAGGAGTTTTTTTTTATTTATAACCATCATTTTATTTAATTTCACATTCGAAATGTATGTATATACAGCCCCTCTTGCCTGTGTTTTGCAGGCTCAGCTCCTCCCAGCTCTTTCTGTGTCCGGATCCATGAAATGGCATCTGGAGGTCTCATCCGGACCTGTCAGTGGGGTCCTGCAAAAAACAGGATCCCACAGACAGGAAAAAAAGGAGATTTTTGTGTACTCACTGTAAAATCCTTTTCTCTTAGCCTCTAATTGGGGGACACAGGACGTGGGTGTTATGCTGCTGTCCACTAGGAGGCGACACTAAGCAGAATCTGCAAAAGAGTTAAAGTGGCTCCTCCTCTGCAGTATACACCTTTGGAGAAGCACTGCCTCACCAGTTTTGTGCTAAAGCAGTAGGAGCAAGTAACAGAATAACAAAATAACCAGGCCTGTAAAAACAGGCACCTATGTAATAGCTCAGAAGTAACCTGAGAAACCAGTAACCTGAGAAGCCAGTAAGAAGGCCCGAAAATGGGCAACAGGGTGGGTGCTGTGTCCTCCAATTAGAGGCTAAGAGAAAAGGATTTTACGGTGAGTACACAAAAATCTCCTTTGCCTCATTGGAGGACACAGGACCGTGGAACGTCCTAAAGCAGTCCCTGGGTGGGAAAAGAAATACATTAGAGATTCTTATACGACCTGCACCTTACCGGTGAGCTGCTGCCACCTAGAAGACACATCAAACTAGATTTGCATCTAAAAGGAAGGAGTATGAACACTGTGATGTTCAACAACAGTGTAAAGGCTGAACCAGGTGGCAGCCTTGGACACCTATAGTGGAGAGGCCTGGGGCAGAAGGAGGTAGAATTCCCCCAGTCGTACGAGGGAATGTGCACCCTTGTGCCAGATGTAAACGGTAATATCCGCAACTGCTAAACCTCCTGAATAGGGAGTCTGGTTCGTGTAGCTGGATTGGCTGAGGATGTCAGCATGCGCTTTCGGTGACCCACCGAGAGGATGAAGAACAATCTGTCGGTGTTCCTTCAAGGATGGAAGTAACTCCTGGAGGCTGCCGTCCTAGACTCATAGCCACGTAGAGTTCTAGCGAATCCAACATGTGCTGAGCCGTCTTGATACGGTGCATTAGCACCGAACAACAGAAGGGGGGCCGGAGCAGTGTGGTCTTCTTTAGATGGAATGACCTCGCCACCCTCTAAAGAAATGATGGCACAGGCACATGCTGGTGACCACCGAGAAGGCACTTCGAAGGAGAACGCTGGGGTCAGAGACTCGACGGATAGAGGTAATTTTTCCTAAAATACCACATCTTGCAACAAAGGTGAAAGAAAATTTCTGAGAGAGAGATCGTTGTGAACGGAAACAGGCATTTCCCCTGTAGTCATGGTCGTAGGCCCGTTCATGAGAGGAGAATCAGGTGTCAGGGTTACAACCAGGTGTCAGGACTACACTAAAAAGTGTAGAGTTTCCGAATTCTGTGAAAAAGGACCCTGGAAAAGAGGGTCTGTACGGTCTGGAGGATGCCAGGGAAGGTCAGTAGTGAGTGAAAATAGTCAGGCATAGTAAGTGCGCCTGGGCTAATCCGCAGTCCCTGGAGGACTGTAATGCCGTTGCATCTAAAACCTTGCCAGGGTCACCTGGATGATTGTAAGGCCGTCAGAGTCAATACTTGCCTCAGACTGAGAATGAGAGGCAGTGGGGTATCCGCTGTCAAAAGTTGTGAATCATGAGCTCTAGCCCCTGAACACGGGCACCTTGCTGTGTATTAGTAACGGTGCTGAAGACAAAGAAAACCGGAGTGATTTGACTCGATGAATACTGGGTCCTAACTTGGACATCACATGTCTGTTGCGGGTTCCACCTTGGTTATGGCATATGCTCCGCAGTGGCGATGAGTAACTGTATCCAGAGAGAACACCTGTGAGGCACCAATGACAAGACGCAAATCCCTAGGAGAATGATAGGCAGGGACGACCCAAAGGTTGCCAGCAGCCTCGAGTCGTGTGATGACAGAGCGCCCTCTCCAGTCTGATAGTGTGCGTCAGTATAGCTTGTGAGATGGAGTGCAGGTGCAGTCACCAGTCAGGGAGAAACGGTTGATTGCCTGCGTCAGACTGAATAACCTGACTGGAAAGAGGAATTCCGTCCCGGGGCGTGAGGATAGTCGTGTGGAGAGTCCAGAGGAGTGGTTGGGCAAAGGTAACCAAACAGCATGCTCTAACTCCTCGGAGAGTGTGAGGTGATGGACTGATGAGAGCCTGCATCTGTGACGTTGGCAGTTGGATCGGGACTGGAGAAAATTTTGCGGCATTGAATAACCACGTTAGATGAGTCAGGAGTTCACTGTAGTGTGAACACCTCTGTGCAGTCCCCAAGGAAGGCGCCTTGATAAGTAGATCCTTACTGAGTAACCAGGTTAGAAGAGCTGGGAGGTCCACTGTAGTGTGAAACACCTCTGCGCAGCCTCAAAATGAAGGAGCCTTGATAAGGAAATCTTCCAGGTAAGGGAGGATGACTTGTCCTTGTGATTGAGAAATGGACATGACCACTGGTATGACGTGGCGACCACCGTAGGGGCTAGGTAGAAAGCGATCTGGACGGATCGCGAGGTAGAGAAAACTATGAAGCACCCAGGAATATGTAGACAAATGTGTCGATCATTCATGAGTGCCAGGAACCAGTCTACTTCCATGGATGAAATGAGGACGTTCAGGCAGGTCTAACAACGTTTCCCTGTTCGGGAACTACAAGAAGACTTGAGTAGTAATTTGACGATCATCCGCTTTAGCTGCAACCCGAGTGCCATGAGGAGGGGATGGGAAGCCTGAGGATTACTGCATAGTGGCGTTGTCTGCTGCAACTCATGCACCCAGCTGTGCGGTCGTTTTCCTCCTGTGAATGAGTCTGTGAGATATGGAGCTGCACAAGGAGGATCAGGTACAACTAGTGCTTGTTAACGGCCTGAGTAGGGTAACAATCCCCACCAAATGTACGACACGTCCAGCAGGGCGGGCGTGGATATATCAGGGCCCCAGTCTAGAGAGTAGGTCTGATGGGCAAGGCTGCACTTGCGGTTTTACTTGCGCAAGCTCCATACAATGTCTATGGGGGCTTGTGGCAGGTGCGGCAAGTGCGGTATCGGCACTTGCGGTCAGCCGGTTTTTTTCGCTGCCGCACCTGCCGCAAGTGCCGAACCGCACTTCGCACATTACCGCAAGCCCCATAGACATGTATGGGGCTTGCCGCAAGTGAACCGCAAGTGCAGCCGTTATGCGGTAATTCAGCAGTTGCGTTTTTTTCACTGCATCTGCCGCGATCAGCGAAAACCGCTGATGTGAAAGGGGCCGTAGACTGCCGGGGACATCATTGCCTCTTTCATGGTCATATAAGCATTGCTACTTACTGGCCGTAGACTCGGCTTATGTCGGGGTGCCTTGATTTGACCTCATAGCAATGAGGAGCTGACGGTATTGTGTGGTTTATTTTTACGGTTGGGTTGTATGGCAGATCTACCTTGTGTACACTTCTGAGGGAAGCTATGCACCAGCCATTTACAAGATGGAGAAGGTTCTGTCGTTTTTCCAGATAACTTTGAGAAAAAAAAGTTTATAAAATTGAAAAATAAGAAAAGATGAAAGTAATAAATGTCCAGATCCCATAATGCAGAGCCTGGCAGCATGTCCTGCAGCAGAGGTCAGTGCCCTCCAGCAGGGGGCAGATCTCCACTCCCCAGCTCAGCTGTACTCTGGGGGGGTAAAGCACGAGCAGAGCACAGTGTGTATTGTTTGTCAGCACCCTTTTCAATAAAGTTTCTTACTGAAATTAAGCTATTTCTACTTTTACCAATAAAGTTGCTTGAAAAAAAAAAAAGCAACTCACCAAATTGACGTCATCGGGCAGCTGGCTCCGGTGGAGTCAACATGGCGTCCGCAGGCTCGGGAGGTGACGGGGAGATATCCTCGGGTCTCTGGTCGGGACCGGACGCGGTGAGCTCGTGTTTGTACTCGTAGTCGTCTATGTCGCGATATTGGTTCCGGTGTGTTATCTTCGTGTCGTATCGCCATGGACTTTGTGCATTTACTCCAGTGAGGGCTCCTGTGCTCCAGGCTCGGTGTCCGCTCGCTCCTGGCAGTGTAGGCCCCTCCTGGGCCCCCGTATCTGGTCACGTAGTGTCTGAGATCCGCCGCCCTACTGCCCTCATCACTCATTTCTTTAGACTGAACCCAAAAATTAAGGGAGGGTTTTTAAATGCCCCCCCCCCCCCCCCATAGGTATATGTCAGCCAGGTCCTCAGGTGATGTCTAGTTCCTGCGGTATCACCCCAGGTTTTGATATGTCACTATGGACATGATACAAAGTGTCTTTATATATAAAAATCTCTTGCTGACAGGTGTATTAGCTCCTTATTGGGACCCCCTCTGTGATATCCATCGTTACACCCGTGTCTCACAGAGGTTCGGGACCTCTCTATGATATCCATCGTTACACCCGTGTCTCACAGAGGTTCGGACCCCTCTATGATATCCATCGTTACACCCGTGTCTCACAGAGGTTCGGACCCCTCTATGTCATATGGCATGATACAAGTGTCAAAAATCTCTTTCGACAGGGTATTCATGGACCCCTCTATGATATCCATCGTTACACCCGTGTCTCACAGAGGTTGGGACCCCCTCTGTGATATCCATCGTTACACCCGTGTCTCACAGAGGTTCGGACCCCTCTATGATATCCATCGTTACACCAGTGTCTCACAGAGGTTCGGACCCCTCTGTGATATCCATCGTTACACCCGTGTCTCACAGAGGTTCGGACCCCTCTATGATATCCATCGTTACACCCGTGTCTCACAGAGGTTCGGACCCCTCTATGATATCCATCGTTACACCCGTGTCTCACAGAGGTTCGGACCCCTCTATGACATCCATCGTTACACCCTGTGTCTCACAGAGGTTCGGACCCCTCTATGATATCCATCGTTAACCCCGTGTCTCACAGGTTTGGACCCCTCTACGACATCCATCCTTACACCCGTGTCTCACAAAATTCGGACCCCTCTACGATATCCATCGCTTAAACCCGTGTCTCACAGATTCGGACTCCTCTATGACATCCAATCTTACACCGTGTCTCACAGAGGTCGGGACCCCTCTATCGACATCTATCTTTACACCCGTGTCTCACAGAGGTCGGGACCCCCTCTACGACATCCATACTTTACACCCGTGTCTCACAGAGGTCGGGACCCCCTCTACGACATCCATCTTTACACCCGTGTCTCACAGAGGTCGGGACCCCCTCTACGACATCCATCTTTACACCCGTGTCTCACAGAGGTCGGGACCCCCTCTACGACATCATCTTTACACCCGTGTCTCACAGAGGTTCGGACCCCTCTATGACATCCATCTTTACACCCGTGTCTCATAGAGGTTCGGACCCCTCTAAATCATCCATCTTTACACCTGTGTCTCACAGAGGTCGGGACCCCCTCTACGACATCCATCTTTACACCTGTGTCTCATTGAGGTCAGGACCCCCTCTACAACATCCGTCTAATCACTGTGGCTCATTGAGGTCGGGACTACATACACTGTGGCTCATAGAAGTCGGGACACCCTCTGTGACCTCTGTCTTTACACTGGGGTTCATTGAAGTCGGGAATCCCTCTACATCCTCCATCTTTACACTGTGGCTCATTGAAGTTTGGACCCCCTCTACGACATCAGTCATTACACTGTTGCTCATAGAGCTCGGAGCCCCCTCTACGACATCCATGTTTACACTGTGGCTCATTGAGGTTCGGACCCCCCTACGACATCCATCTTTACACTGTGGCTCATAGAGTAGTACAGTGATACCTCGGTTTTCGTCAATAATCCGTCCGAAAACTATGTACGAAAACCGAGGCAACGATTTCCATAGGAATCAATGTTAAATGAATTAATTGGTTCGAGACACTGAAAAAGACCTACAAAAAAACCCATTTCATAGTGAATAAGATAGCAGTAATGATAGAATCACTCAGAAATGACTGTAATAAGGGCCACGTCACACACACAGATATCTGTGCAGAGTTTGTTCGCAGATCTCTGGTTGCAGTGAAATCATGGACACATTGTTCCATTTGTACACGACCACAAAATGGAACAATGTGTCCATGATTTAACTGCAATCAGAGATCTGTGACCAATATCTGCACAGATATCTGTGTGTGTGACGTGGCCCTAAAAGGAATATGAAACACTAATTTATAGAAAAAAATAAAACATTTATTGTGTTTTTATATTTTTTAAAAACTATTTTTGGTGTGTGGGAGATGCCGAGGAGGCGAGAGAGGGGTGTACTTTTTATTTTTTGGAAGGGGAGTCTCATTTTTATGGCTAAATTAGTAGCGATGTATGGACTGAAATCGATGAAAACCGAGACACTATTTTAATATAAAAAAAATCGACGAAAAACTAAACCTATGAAAACCGAGGTATCACTGTATATCATATCAGAGAAATCTGTTTCTTTCATCACTTATAAAGATAGTACTTCCTCTCTTCCCTGGCCCTTCTCTAAGGCTGGCTTCACACTAGCGTTCCCCCTCCGCAGCGTCCTGCGGAGGGGAACCGCAAGCTGAGTGCATACATCGCAAGTCCCTATGTTTAACATGGGGACGCGGGTGTATGCGCTCGGATGCAGGTTGCCGTGCGCACCCCGTCCGCAGCCATTGCCCGCCATGTATGATATGTACGCATGCGCACAAATCATACATTCTCGTCCGCATCAGGAACGCGATATGCCGTGTTCAGGATGCGGACGAGAGTGTGTGATTTGTATGCAAGCATCTGCATGCGTTCAAATCATTCACGGAAATGAATGGGTGTGCACGCCAATCTGCACCCGAGCGCATACACCCGCGTCCCCATGTTAAACATAGGGGCTTGCGGTGTATGCACTCAGCTTGCGGTTCCCCTCCGCAGGACGCTATGGAGGGAAACGCAAGTCTGAAGGCAGCCTAACATGTTTAGGTCAAAACAAGACCTACTGTCAGCACAGAGAGATGTCAGGTTAGGGCCACTTCACACTGCGGCGTGATCCGGTCCGGGTCTGTCCAGAAGGACCCAGACAGCCGCGGACCGGATCAGCACACAGGACTGGGGGGCTATTATGCCCTCCGGTCCTGTGTGTAGTGCACGCAGCTGCAGCTGCTGACAGGTCAGGACCGCGGCGCCCGCGGTCCTGACTTATTAGCAGCGGGAGCTGCGTGCACTGCACACCAGACCGGAGGGCATATTAGCCCCCCAGTCCTGTGTGCGGATCCGGTCTGCGGCTGTCTGGGTCCTCCTGGACAGACCCGGATCGGATCACGCCGCAGTGTGAAGCGGCCCTTACACCTCTTATGCACTGAAGATGGAAGTGAGGAGCATAGACCGTTAGATTGTACTGAAGTTACATAGTGATTTAGTATATCTAAAGTCCCGTCACTTTTGGGGGTGGTGCTGGCTTTTGCTTTTCCTGCACAGGAGTTATTCTTGCAGTGTGCACTGCCACTGTGCTCCCCTGCTGGCTCTTTACTTCTGATTAGAGCTAGTGAGGAAGCACACTTGAAACAAGAGTCTACGTAGCATTTGTCGCAGTTGACAACTAATGCATGCTTAGTAGAGGAGCGCATACTTACAGAATCAATGGCCTTGGCCGTAAGTAGGTGAGTGGACTTGTAGGTGTGTTTGATGCTGATGTGAGTGGTTTGAGGGCCGATGGGCTCAGTGGTTTAATCCGCAAATGGAGCAAGTGTTCATTTTTAAGTCCACATGGTCATGGAGCCGATTATAATAGAAGCAGGGGTCTGGGTGTTAGAACACTGGGACCCCAACAATCATGAGAGTTAGGCAACGTTCACACGTTGAGTGTTTGTCCGTTTTTCACCTCAGTATTTGTAAGACAAAATCAGGAATGGAACAATCAGAGGAGAAGTATAATAGAAATACGTCACCACTTCAGTATTTATCACCTGCTCCTAGTCTTGGCTTCAAATACTGAGGTAAAAACTCACCAAATACTCAATGTGTGCACGTGGCCTAATGGTCCTGTCACTTTGCTTCATTTAAAGCTCACAGGGCGGACGGTGATAGCAGAGTACAATGGTTGCCTCCCTCCATCAATCCTGTGAACTTTGGATGGGTCAGCAGCATCCTTGCTTGATCATTGCCATTTTCAAACAAAGGTCACAATTCACTCTCACTATCAACTGGTGATGCTCCATCCATTAAAACTACTCATCACCTGTCAAGTGGATAAGTGATTACTTGTTATGACCAAAATATCCCTTTCCAGTTGTAGTGAAATATGTATCTGAGAGGAATGGACACAAGCAGTTATGGGTTAAAACTACAATACACAAGAGGTTGTGTTATCTAACCACAAAGCTAAGGGTGCTGTCACACATAACGATCGCTCCAACGATCCCGGCAGCGATAACGACCTGCCGGGATCGCTGGAGCGTCGTTACCTGATTGCTGGGGAGCTGTCAAACAGGCAGATCTCCCCAGCGATCAGGCCATGGGAGCCACCTCCCACATCGCTCCCTGCTTAGCACTGCCTTATAGGCAGCGCTAAGCAGGGAGAACGCTGGTAACTATGATAAACAGCGCGGTATACCCGCTGTTTATCATAGTTACCAGCGTTCTCCCTGCTTACAGGCAGTTCTAAGCAGGGAGGACGCTGGTAACCATGGTAAGCACCGGGTATCTAGGCAGCGCGCACTGCCTAGATACCCGGTGTTTACCATAGTAACCAGTCCTGTGAGGTCACAGATCGCTGGTCTCTCGCTGTCACACGCAGCGATACGTGCTGACCAGCGGGAAACCAACGATCTAAAAATGACCCAGAGCACTTTGCAGCGATCAGCGACCTCACAGCAGGCGCCTGATCGCTGCAAAGTGTCACACAGAACGACATCGCTGGAGAGATCGTTGTAACGTCACAGTTACAACGATCTCTCTAACGATATCGTTATGTGTGACTGGGGCTTAACTTCCAGGCAAGGAGTCTACTACCTCCCCAGTGTGTCATCCTGGGAAAAGCACAAAGTGGAATATTCACACCTCTAGCAGCTTCAAAGGGACCCAGTACAGACCAACAGAAAGAATTGGTTTAGATTAAAAGGGCATTTGAAAAATAATGTGTGCATGGCTAAATTAGTGAGAGTCCATCATAGACCCAGAATTAGAATGTTAAAATGGAAGACTGGTGTAGAAATCTGACCTCCTGTCTAAGCCTATAACTGGACTCCAAGCTAAAGTCCTTTGTCACAGAGATGTGGCAGCTGAACACTACTGTGATCATCATTCCACTTTTCCGCCTTCCCCATCGGGCAACAGAAGGCAAGGTTTAGGGTTCTTTAAGTTTTCTCTTTTTTTATTTCATAACTGTTTTTGCATATGTGTGTCACTTTTTATTTTATTATTTCTATTTTTATATCTTTTTATTGTAAGCACTGTACCTTTTATATTAAAGGGAACCAACCACCTAAAAATCGCTATCTAAGCTATAAATATCTGTCCCTGAAGCCTAAAATTACTATTCTAACCATCCCTGACTGACTAAATCTAAGTAACTAGAGGCACACTAAATCACTTTTTATACTTGCCAAAATTCTTGTCGACTGGGCCTTTCTCCAGGCTCTTTGTCAGCGAGGCGGGTCTCCTCGGTGCTGTCCATCTTCTTCCCAGGATTCAAATTACCCGCCCATCGCGTCCTCGCAATGAGCGGATCACGTGCTGCAGGCCCCGCGTCACTTCCGGCCGCCCCGTCGCTGGGTCTATAATGCGCCCAGGCCGACTTCAGCATGCCATCTGCGCATGCTCAGAAGCCGGACTGGGTGTACCAGTGACGCGGCGGGCGGAAGTGACGCGGGGCCTGCAGCACGTGACCCGCTCATTGCGAGGACGCGGCGGGCGGGTAATTTGAATCCTGGGAAGAAGATGCCGCCCTGGAAAGAAGATGGACAGCAGCGAGGAGACCCGCCTCGCTGACAAAGAGCCTAGAGGAACGCCCATCCGACAAGAATTTGGTAAGTATAAAAAGTGATTGTGTGCCTCTAGTTACTTAGATTTAGGGTACTTTCACATCAGCGTTTTTTTTTTAAAACGCGGCAGATGCGGTGAAAAAAACGCATCTGCCGCGATTACCGCATACCGGCTGCACTTGCGGCACAGTTGTGGCAAATCCCATAAAATGAATATGCGGGCTTGCGGCAAGTGCGGTTTTGGCACTTGCGGCAGGTGCGGCCGCGAAAAAAACGCGGCTGACTGCGTTTTTGTTTCGCTGCCGCACCTGCCGCAAGTGCCAAGACCGCACTTGCCGCACCTGCCGCAAGCCCGCATATACATTGTATGGGGTTTGCTGCAACTGTGCCGCAAGTGCAGCCGGTATGCGGTAATCGCGGCAGATGCGTTTTTTTCCCCGCATCTGCCGCTTTTTAAAAAAAAAACGCTGATGTGAAAGCAGCCTTAGTCAGTCAGGGATAGTTAGAATAGTAATTTTAGACTTCAGGACAGATATTTATAGCTTAGATAGCGATTTTTAGGTGGCTGGTTCCCTTTAAAGCTTAAAACTTTAATAAGTCTGAACCTTGTATGCCCTAAAGAATCCATAACCCTAGAAAGGGTGTGATTCTGTTGATTGTCAGATAGTCTTAGTTTAGGGGGACTCATCGGTCCCAAATCCGGTGGGTGGTGGCAGCGTGTGTGAAGCGAGGTGCGCGGTCTGTCGGGTGTGATTGATGCTCCCTTCAGCATAGGACAGAGGTCGAGTGCTGGATTGAGTGAGAGGAGGTAGATTAACCCTTGCAGGTGCAACCCCAAGTCACGTGCTGGCAAGCGGGTACATGACACCAGTTTGTTTTATTTGGCAGATCCCATAGAAAGAACCTCATGCATCAAACGATTATATATTCCTTTTTTTTTTTTTTATTTCACTATCCTGGCTAAATTGTATTCTGGATTGTCAGACCCTCAGTCATTAATGCACATAGACAGCCACTGTTCTCATTAGTGCGAGTCCTATTGAGGCTGGGATTCCACCAACGTATGGCATCATGCAAGAGCATGGGATGTGATATGCTAATGACCCTCGGCTTAGGTTCTGTTTCAAGTGTGTGCCGAGTTTCATTATACTGTGAACCGATCCTGTGACCAGATCACAGCTGCGGAGGAAATGTAGAAATTAAAGGAAACCTGTCAGGTTATTTATGCCCCCAAACCTACCACTACCTGTCCCTGCAGTTTCATACTACATCCCCAATCATCCCTGTCTGTGTTAAATGTGAAGTATAGTGGTTGTAAAAGCGATGTTTATAACTTACATTTCTCCCCCACCCCCCATTGTTTAGACGTGTGGGCAGTCTCTCAGCCTCCATGTCACACTTTGCTTCGTTGTTGTCATGCCCCAGTGGGCATGATAATTAATGCAGATCCAGATCCGGGCTGCAAGTCGGCCGTTAGGCGGCAGATGCGGCACCACCTGCTGGATCTGCCGCACATCAGCGTAAACCGCTGATGTGAAAGGGCCTTTAAAAAGCGTAGGAATACGCAGGAAATACGCACTGTGTGAAACTGGCTTAGTAAAGGCTGTACAGTGAGGTGATGAGCATCCACATCACAGAGTAAGAAATGATGGGAGTACTGGTGTGTCACGGTCCGCGCTGCTGTGGTATGGATAAACTCACCAAAGAGCCAAATGTATTTTCATCCTTTATTCCTCCTCTCTCCTACGCGTTTCAGCGCCACACCCGGCGCCTTCCTCAGGGACATCGCCGGGTGTGGCGCTGAAACGCGTAGGAGAGAGGAGGAATAAAGGATGAAAATACATTTGGCTCTTTGGTGAGTTTATCCATACCACAGCAGTGCAGACCGTGACACACCAGTACTCCCATCATTTCTTGGATTCAAACCACTATCCAGTGGTCGGTGGAGGTCCTGCAGCAGCTGGAACATAGATTCCAAAAACGCCTTCAAACCAGTTGTGGGGATCACAACTGGACCAGGTGAGCAGCTTCACAGCACCACCATCACACATAAGTGTTACTAGTGATAGGGCACTATTGCGCCTCTTGTCCCCCTCCCTATTTTCTTTTTACATCACAGAGTAGTCATACAAATGATGTATCAGCCTACAGTAAGCTCTCCTTACTCAGTTACACATATACACATTCGTGCTCGTCTCTGCAGGGTATATATTTGCTCCTAGTAGGTGGAGGGAGTAGCTGGCACTAGTGGCAGCTCATCTGAGTACAAAAGGATTGGGCAGTGGAAATCCAACTCTTATCATTATCTTCTCCCACCTCTGTTGTCAGTAAAGAGTTGTGATCGTCACTGGGTTTGCCTCGTATACATCTGTCTATGGTCTGTTTTACTTTCAGACCACAGGCCCATAACAAGGGGTTCTCTACTCTCAGATGTCAGTTTTAGGCTGGAGGCACACTGTCCTGCATCAAAAACGGATTGTTTTTGATACACGACAGTGATGCGAGTGCATTCCGTGTGTTGGTGCGAATGTAACATGGGCTTTCTCGCATGGGTGAAACACCCGACATGGGAAAGCCTGATAGCTATATATCTACAGATAAAGATCTGTAGATGTAATAGCTATGTCGAGCTTTGTGCTGCTTTGACAGCAGCATTTTTTAAATTTCCCGAAGTTAACCAGCATATTAACCCCATCTGCAGCTTCTGTGCTGCATGTCAGCCAGGAGCCGGCAGACGCGGTTAATAAGCCGGTTATGTCAGCTTAACACCATGCTTCTGTCCTGCCAGCTTGTGTCCGGTTTTGTCCAAACTCCCTAGACACAACCTGACAAGACAGAATGAGTCTGCAGGTGTTAATTCACAATTTACTAAAAACTCGGCAATTACAGCACTTCACTGAGTTGTTGTAATCTCCGGCGGCTGCTGGACTCAGGAGCTCTCCAGGGTCCTGCACTGTAAGAGCGTGAAATTATAGCCCTTGTCCTTGGTACTGAAATTTCACGCTGTTACAGTGCAGGAGCTCTCCAGGGTCCTGTACATTAAAGCTGGGTGCTGATCGTGGTGCTGAACCTGTTCACATTGCTTGCTGTGGAGCTTCAGCACCACGGTCAGCACCCAGCTTTAATGTACAGGACCCTGGAGAGCTCCTGCACTGTAACAGCGTGAAATTTCAGTACCACGGACAAGGGCTATAATTTCACGCTCTAAGGGTACCTTTACACGCGGCAACTTTTCTAGGAATTTCACTGGCAACTTACTGGTTGCAGTGAAATCATGGACACATTGTTCTATCTTGTTGCTGTGTACAAATGGAACAATGTCTCCATGATTTCACTGCAACCAGTAAGTTGCCAGTGAAATTCCTAGAAAAGTTGCCGCGTGTAAAGGTACCGTTACAGTGCAGGACCCTGGAGAGCTCCTGAGTCCAGCAGCCGCCGGAGATTACAGGAACTCAGTGAAGTGCGGTAATTGCCGGGTTTAAATAAAATGCTGAATTAACACCGCGGACACATTCTGTCCTGTCAGGTTCTGTCCAGGGAGTCTGGACCAAACCAGACACAAGCATGGGGTTAAGCCGAAATAACCGGCTTATCAACTGCATTTGCCGGCTCACAGCTGACATGCAGCACAGAAGCTGCAGATGGGGTTAATATGCCGGTTAACCTTGGGAAATTTAAAAAATGCTGCTGTCAGCATATTAACCCCCGGAAATTAAAAAACATACTTCTTTTTGCTGCGGTTTTGCTGCGGTTTCTGCCTGCGGTTTACCATTGGTTTTATGGTAATGTATGCTAATTTGTTCCTGCGGTTTTGATTCCCAGCAAAACCAATGTGTTTCACAAAAACGCTGTGCACACACATTGGTTTTTGTTCTCTGGAGACAGTGTAAACACCAGGATTTGCTGCATTTTAGTTTTCCAGCAAAACCTATGATTCTAGGATTAGCTGTCCCACCACATTGGTTTTTGTTTGGTGAAGAAAGTGGAAACACCTCAGGTTTTGCTGTGTTTTAGAAAGAATGAGCAGGGCAATTCTTTGCTGCACTTTTGCTAAAGTGGAAACACCTGTGGTATTTCCATTTTCTGTAGAGGAAAAAAAAAAGTGTGCGTGTGTGAAAGCTTTTCCCTGATCACATAGGTTTTGATGGAAACCAAAAACTCAGGATTAGATTAGCATAAATTTACATAAAACCAAGGCAAAACCTGATCTCAAACGCAGCAAAACCTGCCTGTGGGCACATACCCATATAGCTATCAGGCTTGCATGTGTCGGGACAATGGCACACGCTCGAGTGACTTGATAGTGTGCTGTCTGGGTGTGAGGTTTCCTCGCACCTATAGACTTTTATAAGCCACTTGCACGTAAAACACGTGTTCAGTCGCAGCGTGCTGTGACTGAACTCGCATTTGACTCTCAGTGCGAGTTCAGCACAGGAGACACACACCAGTGTGCCCTGCCTGATATGGCAACACTGGTCCGAGTGCAATGCGAATGACTCGCACAGTGTGCCTTCAGCCTAATGGAAAGAATGCAGTCCTTTCTCAAATATATTTATTATATAGTCATAGAATGGTGGAGTGGCAAAGGACCTCCTGGGTCATCTGGTCCAACCCCCTGCTCAAAGCAGAATTCACTAAATCATCTCAGACAGATGTCTGTCCAGCCTCTGTTTAAAGCCTTCCATTGAAAGGGAACTCAACAACTATCATGGCAGCCTGTTCCACTCGTTTATTACTATCACTGTCAGAAAGTTTGTTTTTTTTTTTTTTTTTTTTGTTTTTTTTTCTAATATCTACCGTAATCTTTCTCCTCCCATTCAGTTTCATCCCATTGCTTCTAGTCTTTCCTTCTGCAAATGAGAATAAAGCTGATCCCTCTACAGTGTGACAATCCTTGAGATATTTGTAGACTGCCATTAAATCTCCCCTCAGTCTTCTTTTTCCCGAATCCTGTAACCGTTCCTCGTAGTACATTGTTTGCAGATCGGTCACCATTCTGGTCGCTCTTCTCTGAACTTGCTCCAGTTTGTTGACGTCTTTTTGACAAATGAGGTGTACAGGAGAATAATGACGTCATTAGATTCTCCCCCACTGCAGTAATTTACAAGAAATGCATAGTGCCACTACATATTCTGAGAGTAATGATTCTTATAATAACTGTGCTTTATCTTCCTTTGGTTTATTTGCTTCTAATGAAGGTCTATTAATAATTGAGTTAATAGACTTCAGTTTTTATTATGTTTGTTTTCTCAGGGCGGAGATTGGCATGGTCAAGTAGATAAGAAGAGGATGAATTCAGCTAATTATAAAGGTAGAAGTTCAAGAGTTCATTAACGTGAGACACAACATATGACTGATACAAATAAATCTTCTCATTTTATATACAGAGAATCCCTTCAAGTATTTGGTAGAATCTCTTGCGTGCAGTCCGGATAAGTCATTTTTCAATATTTCTAAATTGGAACTCCTCAGAGTACGGTAAGTAGTGGAATATAGTGAATATAACACAGCTTTTACTTATCGTTCCGAGGTCCTGCTTTCATCTGGACTTTGTTGTAAAATTATAGCATTGCAACATCTTATGTAGAGATAACAATGCTTCTGTCACGGGTATGTCACGAGGCACGGCTGAGACTGTAGAGGCCACTCGCAGAAGGTCGCAGCATTTGGCCAAACAGTCAAAATCCTAAAAACAAATGTCTGTCACTTTAAGAGGCATTTCTGTTTTAGTGAAGGCTGGAGGTCACTAGGACCCAGCTGATCTATTACCTTGAGTTGTCTATTTATACCCCTTGACTCCCAGGATGCACTGATGGTGATAGCTTGTCAGGTGTTTGGAGGTAGCTTCTCAGCTCAAGAAGTGAATCCTGAGTTTCTATTGGATAGCTGTGTGGATCTTCTCAAGCTAAGTGTTTCTTCCCTTCCCTCTTTGTTTTCCTGGTGTGTAACTTTAGTTGGTAGCCCGGGCGGATTAGTGTTTACCTGCTCTGATTGTTGTGTAGTTGTAGTTCAGGGACAGTCAAGGAATAGGTATCCCGCCCGGCGACAATGTGGAAACTATAGGGTTGTTAGGGGAGCCGGGTGTCGGCGCTAGCTTATCTAGGGGTCACCATCTCCCCTTTCACCCTTAGCATCAGGGACTCCTTTTCCCCCCTGTCATCCTACGCTGGGTGTTTCCCTACACCCAGCGTGACAGCTTTTTTATGGGGGTGTCTGGCCAGCCACAGTCCTTGCTGTATTGTTCATTCAATGAAGGACAAAGTTGTGGGCTCATACTATACAGCCAGTTACATCAGTGAAGCAGAGTGCGGTCTACAGTTGTTAAATCATGGTCTGTGGCTGTAAATGTTGTATGCATTTTTTGTTATTGTTAGTAGATTTTAAAAACATTTTATGTAACAACTATTAGAATGGGCTGTCTCTCTTGACATTACTCTCTACAAACTCCACCAAACCAAAAAGATCTACACAGATTGTCTGATGACCATTCATGTAAGCTTATTTCTATCCCCTATTCCCTCAAGATGCCTGGACCATTAGTGCAATAAGCCCCTGTACCTTGTGCAACCCCTATCCAGTTTTAGATTGTAAGCTCTTTTGAGCAGGGTCACCTTCATTTATTGTATTTTCTTTTTTTACATTAATTATATGCCTATTGTTTTGTATCCAATTATTGTACTGTATTTGTTCTCTACTGTAATTACTTACTGTATTATATTTTCTGTACTCTAACCACTGTATTGTAAAGCGCTGCGGAATATGTTGGCGCTATATAAAGATTTATTTATTTATTAGTTTATTTTGCTTTGGATTAAAGCAAAACTGTCACCAAATTGTACAATTGAAATAACATTTAACACTAAAAAGACAATGATGTACTTTCTTAGAAAATCGATATCAGAATGGCTGTTTATAAATGTCTTTTTATGAAAGTTTTTCAGTTCTGTTCCCAGCTGCCACTGATGTATTAACCACGGCTTCTCTGGCGTAGTACTATTCCTGTTTCTGAGATCTTGTGCTGCTCAGTACAAGTTGTAGCTGTTGGTCAGCCTGACTAAGGGAGAGACTGGAGAAATTTGTACTTATTATATATTTTTAATAATTTAATTTAAATTTAATATAATATATTATTTATTTATAGAGCACCATTGATTCCATGGTACTCTACATGAGAAAGGGTTACATACAAACAAGTTAAAAATACAATGAACAAACTAACTGATAGACTAGTACAGAAGGGAGAGAGGACCCTGCCCTTGTGGGCTTACATTCTACAGGGCAATGGGTAGAGAAGACAGTAGGTTGGGTCTGCTCTGGTGGTGGTGGAACGCCGGGTCCAGTGGTGGAGAGGTGGCACTGAGGTCATTGCAGGCTGTAGGCTATTCTGAAGAGATTGGTTTTCAGGTTCTGCTTGAAGGTTCCGAGTGTGGGGGACAGTCGGACTTTTTGGGGTGCAGACTCATGAGATGTATCTTTCTTTAGCTTGGCTCATAAAATGACCATCTTAATATCGTGATTCTACAGCCAAACTGACTTGGATGTTCAAAGTAAATACACAAGTTTCATCAGGTCTGAGATCTATTAAAAAGGTTGTTTTAAACTTTTCCCTTCATTGGCACACTGCGCCCTCTGCCTTCTAGCTTCCTGCTTGCTGGGGGAAGGTGCGCTTCAGAAGACTAACAGTTTTAATCAGGGCTATGGCGTCTGTGACCATTATGGAGTTAGAATCGGTATAAAATGGACCAACCCCTAACATATATAATAAATTGAGTACAGTAGTTCAATGCAGTATAGGCTGAAAATTATCAGTTATGTTCTATCTAAATAGATTATTATATCATAATAATGATTAAAGCCTGATGTTCACATAGTACTACAATATGAGGGAGTCGGAGGTTTGGCTTACCAATTCAACAGCCCTGGGTTGGACAAGCGACACCACTGGTCTGAATTTTGTGCTTTCTGATGCCTCTTGCAGTATTGCAGAAGTGCAGGAGCTCTCATACTAGCCCGATAAAGCCAGCCTACAAGCACAATCTCCTTGCATAGGAAACTCTTAATAGCCTGCAGAGGAGGCCAATTACCTAGGCAATAAATGGTAAACTATACAATTAAAAATCCTTCTGTGCATGAGAAAGTTGAGGATTTTTTTTATTTTTATTTTAAATCAGATTTTTTTATTGACATTTTCAAATATAACAGAAATTTACAAAAATGTAACAAAACATATCCCCATCCCCCCCCCTCCCTTCCCCCCAACCCCTTGAAACCAGGTCCACCAGGAATATCTTGATATAGACTAAGAATCTATACATAAAAGGCACAGTCCCGAGATGAGAAAAACTAGACACTATACAAATACAATCAAATGAGAATCGTAAGCTTTAACAAAAAACGAGTAGTTTGAAAGAAAAAATAAAAATTACGAAAGACAGACATTAGGTAGCTAAGTTTGCAGATGGCAAGCCAGGAGCACCCAACCAGCCTGCCCAAATCTTATCAAATACATTAGGGCAACACCTTTTGGTATAAATAGCCTTCTCCCTATACAGAATAAAATGAATTTTATTAACGTATTCCGCACGAGAGGGGATTTTATCCAAAATCCAATATAAAGCAATTAGTTTCCTGGCCACATATAGCATTCTGGCCACCGCCACTTTAAGACTCTCCAATTTGATTCTTGCACTGTTTTTCAACCAAATAAGTTCTCTAAATATAGCATTGATTTTATAGAACCTATTTTGAGGGGAGCCATATCAGAGAGTTGTGAAGGACATACAAGAGCTGCGGCATGACCACCATTTTGAGCAGATTCACTCTCCCGACTACAGAGAGGCGTAGCTTCGCCCAAGCCTTTACTTTCAACTTAATCAGAGACAGTAATGGTGTGAGATTCAGTCGCTCAAAATCCGTCAGTTTATCTGATATCATAATACCCAGGTACTTATCAGTTTTAGTTACTGGCACTACAGACGTGCGGTTCCCACCAGGATCTAAAGGAAGAAGTGCAGATTTGTCCCAGTTGATAACGAGCCCTGAAATAGCACCAAACGAGTCAAGAAGCCGCATTGTATTTAGCAAAGAATTGTCAGAGTCCGCAAGAAACATAAGCAGGTCATCGGCATAAAGAGCAACCTTCTCTTCCAGTCGCCCATACCTGAACCCCTCAATTCCCGGATCATTACGTATTCTGGATGCCAAAGGCTCCACCGCCAGGGCAAAGAGCAATTGGGATAGAGGGCAGCCCTGCCTCGTTCCTCTGTAGAGACTAAAGGGGTCAGACAGAAGCCCATTCGCTCTTATTCGTGCTCTCGGTTCAGTGTACAGAAGTCTAACCCAGCCAATGAAACCCGGGCCAAACCCCATACACCGAAGCGTAGCCCAGAGGTATTGCCATTCCACACTGTCAAATTCCTTCGCAGCATCGAGAGACAGAACCACCCTCCCCCCGCATTATCCGCCCTTGCCTGCATGTTCAAAAACAGTCGTCTAATATTGATGGCTGTAGACTTACAGGGCATGAATCCTGTCTGATCCGGGTGAACCAGGGACTCCACCACCTTCGAAAGGTGCGTGGCCAGAACCTTTGCCAAAAGCTTAATATCAATTGTCAGAAGTGAGATCGGCCTGTAAGACCCAGGGAGTGTCTGATCCTTATCTTTGTTCAGCAGCACAGTTACTATGGCCTCCCGCATAAAAGATGGGAGGGCTCCAGAACGCAAACTGCCATTATATACTTCCAATAGCATTGGGAGCAAGACAGATTGATATTTTTTTATAAACCTCAACTGGCAGTCCATCTACTCCCGGCGCCTTACCATTGGTTATAGAACTGAGAGCCTCCTGAAAGCTCCATTAAATCCAGCGGTTCATCTAATAAGCATCTATCCCTATCCGTCAACACTGGGAGCCTAGCAAGTTCCAAAAAATTATTAATGTCCTCCGCCGAGGGACTAACATGAGAGGAGTAAAGCTCTGCATAGAAAGACCCCAGAATCCTCAAAATGCACGGTGTATCACTGACAAGTCTCCTATCTGTATCCCGGAGGCTTGCTATAAACGAGGTCCCTCTCTGTGCTGCCGTAATGATCGAGACCACACATTCAAAATATTGGATGGATTGGAACATACGTTTACGTGTCGCAGCTTCCAAAGTCAGTCTAGCCACCCCCTCTGTGCCTCGTGCACTCTCTTCTGCGCAGTGGGAGTGAAGTGCCCCGAAAGAGCCTCCTCTGCATCCTTCAACTCCTGGAACACCGGTTGGGAATCTGCTCTAGATTTGGATTTAAAGGGAACATAACCCCACAAGCTGACCCCCCCACATCTTTAGATCTGTCCCTGCACCCCCTCTTATCATTTCTAGCCATCCCTTTGCAGAAAAAATCGTGAGGTAGAACTCTGATCACAAGGGGCCTCTCTGATTGTAATGGACATGGGCGAATGATCCGACACCGTTCTTGGCAAATATTGAACATCTAAAATATTTCTCAGTATCCGATCATCACCCAGGGCCAGATCAATGCGAGACAGGGACACATAAGTAGAAGAAAGGCACGAATATTGATAAATATTCGGATTGCGACTTCTCCACAGATCGGTAAGGGCTAACTCCCGCAACAATATCCCAAAAGGTGTGCAATTGCCCTCCTGCCTTAAAGAGGACCTGTCCCCAAACCAGGCATGGTGATCTAATTACAGCACTGGATGCAGCATGTCTGCAGCATGCAGACAAGGGGTCCCCCAGCCCTTAAGCAGCCCTGTACCCCGAGATAATAGTTAGAAAACTTACATGCTACAGCCACTAAGGAGGTGGCTAGGGGCTGCAGCCAATGGCAGATTCACACCCTCTGCATGTGTAATCTGCCCACCGCTGCCAATCATTCTCTCCCTGTCTGCAGCATTTAAACAGAGGGTTTTTTTTTTCTCTCCTGTTTAGCCCCGCCCCTCAGGGGGCGGGGCTAAACAGCCATTTCTGGGAGAGCGAAAAAAAACTCTGTTTAAATGCTGCAGACAGGGAGAGAATGATTGGCAGCGGTGGGCAGATTAAACATGCAGGGGGAGTGAATCTGCCCTTGGCTGCAGCCCCTAGCCACCTCCTTAGTGACTGTAGCATGTAAGTTCTCTAAGTGTATTATTTCGGGTACAGGGCTGCTCAAGTGCTGGGGGACCCCTTGTCTGCATGCTGCAGACATGCTGCATCCAGTGCTGTAATTAGATCACCATGCCTGGATTGGTGACAGGTCCTCTTTAAAGGCGCATGATTAGCTCTATCCCAGTGAGGTCTAAGACATTGTTGAAGTCCCCCACTAGTATATATGGAATCCCCAGAAAGTCCCTCAAAATTTGAAAAATTTTATTAATAACCTTGCTGCTAAATGGCGGAGGAATATAGACAGAAACCAGTATAAACGTCACTGAATAGAGTTGGCAATGTAGAAGAACAAATCATTCCTCCTCATCCACCACTACCCGATTACAGGTGAAAGGAGCACCCGAATAGATCAGCACACTGACCCCCCGCGAGTATTGAGAGTATGTGGCATGGTAACCACACTGTACCCATCTCTTATCCAATAAGGCAACAATATCAGTGGTCAAATGCGTTTCCTGTAAGCAGACAACAGTGAGCCTCTGGTAAGTTGAGGATTTTTAATAAGAAGTAAATTGTAAAGATACTTGTTTTTACAAGCACTTTGCAGTTGTAACCACTAAAAAGACTTTTCAACATTTTTAGCATGATAAACAGTCATGCTAGGGGATAGTGCCTGCAGAGCTGAGTAAGTTTATAATTTCTCTTAGTAGATGGTGGTTGTGATGGCTTGTAAAGCTTAGTTTATGACTTGGGTTATAATTCAACTGCAGCTATGTGCAGATACAGCAGAGTTGAGGTAGGTATCATTACAAACACGTTCAGCTCTCATCACACAGTGCTGTGATCTCTCACCCTCCTCCACACTGACTGCTGTGTGATGCGATCTAGAAGTGTTTTTAATGGAACATACCTGTGCATTAATGTATGACCACACAGCAGCTACTGAGTTCAGTGAGGAAAGGAGCGTGTGATGTTTGTTTTGTTTGTTTTTTTTATTTATTAAAACCTGTGCATTGTTGCTAGCTTATGATTGATGAACCTAATGCATGGGAATATGTACTCATCCCCAGAGACAGATCTGTGATAAAACCAAGGCTGTGGAGTTGTGGGGTCGGTATAAAATGGACCAACTCCTAAAATCTATAATAAATTGGGTACAGTAGTTCAATACAGTATGTGCTGAATATTATGAATTAATATGTTCCATCTAAGTATCTTGATCATTGTATCATAATAATGATTGAAGTCTGATGTTCACATTGTACTGCAATTAATTTATTACCTAAACATAAAGGGAACCAACCACCTCAGATCACCCTAATACACAGTTAGTACATGTCCCTGCACCCTAAGGATACCTTTCCAGCACTGTTTTTGTGTAAAATCCTGCATTAGGATAACTGATATAAAGAGTTTATAAACTTACTAGCCTGGAGACATCTGGGCATATCCCTCCTTCTGTTATACTTCAGGGCTGTGCATTGCATGTCTGTGCTCCCCCTCCCTCCGTGCCTGCTGCCCTGCCCTGATGGGCGTGATTGTTATCTCCTCTGCACAGAGGGAGGGGGAGCACAGCCATGCAATGAATGCACAGCCCTGAAGTATAACAGAAGGAGGGATACGCCCAGATGTCTCCTGGCTAGTAAGTTTATAAACTCTTTATATCAGTTATACTAATGCAAGATTTTACACAAAAACAGTGCTGGAAAGGTATCCTTAGGGTGCAGGGACATGTACTAACTGTGTATTAGGGTGATCTGAGGTGGTTGGTTCCCTATAAGCCATGTATGAGGGAGTAGGCTTCAGGGAAATTGAAGAGTCTAAAGTTTTGCTTATCGACTCTACAGCCCTGAATAACACCCAGTTGAACTGAAACCTGAATTATAACTAAATAGTGAGGAGGAATTAAAAGATAAAACATTTTTTTTTACTTCGCTCTACAGCCCGTTTTCCATGATGTGGCCACTTTAACTGGTGAAAGTTCTCTTTTAAGTAATTAAAAACAACCCTTTAAAAATAAAATGTACAGATTGTTTTGTGAATTCTGTCTGTGAGACAATACCCTAAGTAGATGCATCACCAAAGTTTCCTTAAGCAATTGTTGCATGGTAGATGTAGCATTTCATGGTTGCCATTCAGATACATAATGCAATGATGGACCAAATCTGCCAGATGAGGAGCCACTTTAAAGGTGGCTTAGCAGTATGGCGAGGGAAAAAGGTGGTCAAAGTATGGGAACTCTGTCGATGATGTCTAAATGATTGATTTTTTTTTTAAGACAACCTATTTAATAAGTGACTAACTTCTATCATCCTCTATTGCAGATGCCTTGCCTTTTTGCATCCGAGTGGTGCTTGAAGCTGTGATACGTAATTGTGATGGTGTGTTGGTAAAACCGGATGATGCCATGAAAGTTTTGAAGTGGCAAACTAACCGTGCATGCCAGGAAATTCCCTTCCTTCCAGCCCGTGTCATCCTGCAAGATTTTACGTGAGTATTGTTTGGTTTTATTTTCACAAACAGCCAAGAAATGGGGTATGTGCCCACAGGACGTTTTTGCTGCGTTTTTGCTGTGGTTTCTGCATGCAGTTTACCCTTGGTTTTATAGTAATATATGTTAATTTGTTCCTGCGGTTCGGATTCCCAGCAAAACCAATGTGTTTCACGGAGACGTTGTGCCCACACATTATTTTTGCAAGTGTCAAGAACTGTCAAATACCTGCGGTTTTTCTGCGGATGAGAGAGAAGTGACATGTTCTATTTTCCTGCCTTTTTTCTGCAGTCAGTGGCAAAAACGCAGGAAAAACTCAGCATCAAAAATGCAGTAAAAACGCAGGACATGAACACAGCAAATATCCTGGCAAGGATTCTAGGATCCTTGAAACCAGTACAGGTTTTGCTGCATTCAGGACTGCTTAAAAAACGTCCTGTGGGCAATTACCCTATAGGTAATGTGAGTGTCACAATCCTCTCGGAGAATATACTGTGCATATAGCAAAGATAGAGGTATCAAAATATAACTTTCAATGTCTGTAAGTATTAAGGTCTATAAGGAGATGCTGAAATGGTTGAAAGTTCCATAACCATTGTTCCAGAAAGGACTTGTTCTGTCCCCATCTGATGGCTGTAGGACTTCGACTTCTGCCTTTTTACGTGCAGTCTCTGCTTCCATCTCCGCTTCCTCTACTTCGATGTCTGCCCTCTTGCGCGCAGCCTCTGCTTTCTTCTCCGCTTCCTCTGCTTCGATGTCTGCCCTCTTGCGTGCAGTCTCTGTTTTCTTACGTGCTGATTCGACGACTGCACTCGTTTCTATCTGCTTTTCTTTGAGCAAAGACGGCTTGTACCTTCATGGTTTCTGCTTCAATGCGCGCTTTTATAAGCTGCTCACTGAGGGTCGAGTATTTTGATGAACAGACTTGGACTTGTGAAATGCCACTTCTGATGTTTGCACCATTTTTGCTTCAATCTGGTTTATGATGTCACGTACGGTGCACTCTCGTTCAGCATCGAGCTGTTGGAAGTCCTGGAGTTCTTTTAGAGACTCGGACGTGTTTACTTTCAGCAGGGTAAATGTGTAAATTTTGCAAGTGTCTTTGTAAGACTGGTATGCTGAGTACAGTTGTTCTAGGGCTCCCTCTGGTGGTAGCTCATGAGCACCTAGCACAGATAACACAGTGACTTATTTTATTACTCTTTGCCAAAGTAGTGTTATGTGGATAAGCTGTTCACTTCTGGCTATTTCTAAGTTCTCTTTAACTCTCCATGTTGGTTTGGTTAACTGTTTAGGTCTTTCACTACGCGTAGACTGAGAGTCCATCATTTCTCCTTGTTGATTCAGGATGGGCAGTGAATGAGAGCTTTGCATCTCAACAATTGTGCACAGGATTGCAAGGGTGGGGGCTTTCTGCTCCTGGTTGTCAGGGAGACGGATGACAAAGTATCAGTCCTGTGCTTATAGAATCTACGCAGGCTGTATTGCAAGTCTATTCACTGCAGCCTGACAATAGTTTATAGATGGATCACTTCTCAGGCAGGATTTATAACCTGTATACTGTTCTTGGTGACGAGTTATCCTCTCACTGAGCTTGTTTCTGTTTGCAGGCTCATGTAGTCTGTTGTACAGTTATGCTGTGGCTTGTTATTAGTCTTATTTAGGCAATCTTGTCTCTGGATTGCATGCAGTATACTGCTCCTGGTAACAGGTTCTTTACTGATCGTTAGCTATATACAATTCCCGGTCACAGCTAATCCTTTTTACTGTTCTGTCCCCATCTGATGGCTGTAAACCTAAGTGCTCCAATTACCAGTCCCTTAGATAATTGTTTGCTCAGTACTTACCCCATCAGGGGCAACAGACAGTTTTCAACTCGATCGCCACTGCAGCTGTAGTAAGACAGGAGAACACTGTAGCTTTCTTCCAAATCTTGTATTAGTCACAATAACGATAGGTAAAAAGGATTAATCTGTACAGGGGGTATACACATGTGTCTTGAGCAATGGCTTCTGCAGACTAACTGGGGAAGAAGGGGGGAGGTCCAGTACAGACACAACTAAGGCAGCAACTTAGGGTCAGACTTAGTAGACAGTCAATCTACCTGGTAACAACAAAGAATTACTGATTGGAGGAAATATATACAATACAGAGAGTAGGCATTACAGGTTGTTCCCATTCGTGGGACACAACAGGACTGCTTCACATAGTAACACATTGTGGCAACCAGTTGCATAAAGCTCAGTTCTACAATGTGCAAGAAAAAGTTTCTCATGAAAATCGGAGCATAATGATAATTGGTTTGAGCTCACAAAATTTCCAGAAATTGATCTGTTAGATCCACTACATGCTCCTGGACATAACAGGTGAATGCTGGTCTACACATTTCCTAAACCTCTGTGTTGTGCCCCATGCTTTTGCTCTTAACCTTACAAGGTCAGTAGTGTAGGACTTCCACTGATGTTGTCCAGTGCCCCAAATAGCATCTCGGCATGTTTCTTCCTTTTACTATGAGGATTCATCAGGTGATGTACTGGAGAGTGCTTTCAAATTAATGGAACCATGGTCATCAGGACCCAGCAACAGACATACCAAGTTTGTACTGCATGGGGAAAGTGAGGACTACTGTGGTTTTCAACCGCCTGTTTGCCACATTTGGGCAAAATTGCATAACAAATTGTGGGTTCCAGTTTATCCTATTACCCATTATCGAATAGACAAATTTGGTGCTAAATCGATATTTTAATAGAAACAAACACTTACTTTTATCATTCCACTTTGCGTTAATTCCCGTGAAGGACCTGAAAGACTAGCAAGTTTTGTGAAAGCAATTTTAACTGAGAGGTGAAGTTTTTGCACTGATATCACTTTTTGGGATTTTACAATATGTAGGCCCCTGAAATTCACTTGAAACCTGTATAAGTCCATAAAAAAATAAAATTTGTAACTTTCCTTGAAAAATGAAAAATTGCGTCTGTTTAAACCTTTTGAGCACGCTAACAAAATGGACATTTTAAAAATTCCCCTGTAATAAAGTAGACATACCGTATATTAAATGTAAAAAATCAATGTGACAATTTCACAGACAAAACCCAGGACAATAACACAAATGAACATATATGCTAAAATAAATAAATAGTAGTATGTTTAGAGAAAATAGGACACTTGAGTAATACTGATCAAAAATCCATCTTACCATCACAAGCTGTACCGATTGGGATATTCCTACTCAAGTATTAACCCCTTTATGACCTGGGAATTTTTCATTTTTGTTTTTTGCTCCCCTGCTTCCAAGAGCCATAACTCTTTTTTTATTTTACCATCAATATAGACATGTGATGGCTTAATTATTGCAGAACGAGTTGTACTTTCAGATGCAATAATTTTATTTTATCATATAGTGTACAGCGAAATTGCAAAAATAATGTGTGATTCCACGTTTGTCTTTTGGGTTTTTCAGTCGCCATGTTCACTATGGTAATACTGACATGACTGTGTGATTCCTCAGGTTGGTACTGGTTCGTAGATACCAAACATGTATACTTTTACTGGTATCGGTAAGTGGTGAAAAAACATTCAGAAGTTTGGAGAGAAAAAAAAAACAACAAATCTCACTTTTTGCGCCATGTTCTGCAACCCGTAGCGTCCTCGTTTTTTGCGATCTGTGGCTGTTTGACTGCTTATATTTTGCGTCTTAAGCTGACGTTTTTAATGATACCAATTTTACGGTGGATGATCTGTTTTGATCACCCGTTATTGCATTTTTATAGCAATGTTGCGGCGACCAAAATAACATAATTTTGGCTCTTGGACCTTTTTCTCCGTTACGCAGTTTACGGTTCTCATTAATTGATTTTATATCTTGATAGATCGGGTAATTCTGAATGTGTCGATACCAAATGTGTTCTTCAATACTTTTAATGTGAATGGGGAAAAAGGGGGGTGATTTGAACTTTTATGTGTTTTTTTGTTTTGTTTTTTTACATATTTATAAAAACTTTTATTTATTCATTTGATTCTTATTTTTACACTGCCCCATAGAGAGGCACAGGGCTCCACAGTCCGATCGCTTCTGACAGATACCGATAAGCTGTAGCACATCTGTCAGAATTGCGCACGGTGAGTGGTTGGCAGCGCTTGCCAACCACTCACAGGAAGTGCTCTGTGACAGCTTCCAGGGTCAAGCCAGGACCCCTGGCTGTTACTTGGGCACCGGAAATCTTGCGATACTCTTGCGGGATCTCTGGTGCAGGTGGGGAACAGCTGCGGCGGCTTTGGACCTCTCTTTCAGTAATTGACAGCGGGATCCGAAGGGTTAACAGCACCAATCAGATCCCAGATCCGATTGGTGCTGTAAGCCCGACATCTCACCTGATGAGATCAGCTGAGATGTCGGGTGTTTAATGTGAGCTCCGCGCCAGAGCTCACATGAAACCCCGGTAACAGGCCCATGACGTTATACAACGTCATGGGTCGTGAAGGGGTTAAAACCTTACCTTGCTTCAGTGACAGGAATCTGAATAAGAGCAGAGGAGGACTGTGAAATAGTCATCGTGTGAACGTGCTATTGCCCACTTACAAACGTAAGATTTGGCTCATTCATTTGGATTTTCTGTGTTTTTGGGACTCTTCAAATGTAGGTGTGGTCCCTCCCTCTGAGCTATAGTCAGAACACTGTGATTCTCTGCCCTTATTCAGATTGATGTCACTGAAGCAAAGTAAGGTTTTAATAATAGAGTGTGACAATTCAGATGGGTACACCTTGCCATGATGGGCTGGCATTACCACTCTTATGGCACTTGGTTAACACTGATCACTGTTATTTAAATGTACTAATATATGTTTACTAGATAGTGGCCCGATTCTAACGCATTGGGTATTCTAGAATATGTATGTAGTTTATTTATGAAGATTTAAGAATAATGCAATGAATACACAGGTTTTTCCAGGTAAAATATGTACTTTATCATTTAAATCCTGCGGCAATATCACTGATTGGTAGCAGCCGGCCATGACCAGTCAACGAAGACGGTTTAAATCCCACGCCAATATCGCTGATTGGTTGCTTCCGCCCATTTGAGATGTGGTTGGGGACTGCCCCTTTGAGATGTGGTTGGGGACCGCCCCTTTAAGATGTGGTTGAGGACTGCCCCTTTAAGATGTGGCTGGGGACTGCCCCTTTAAGATGTGGTTGGGGACCGCCCCTTTAAGAAGTGGTTGAGGACAGCCACTTTAAGAAGTGGTTGGGGTCCTCTCCCTTAAGACATGATTGGGTGCCACCCCTTTGACGTTGTTGGGGACTGCCCTTTTAAGAACTGGTTGGGGACCACCCCTTTAAGACATGGTTGGGGACTGCCCCTTTAAGACGTGATTGGGGACCGCCCCTTTAAAAAGTGGTTGGGGGACAGCCCGTTTAAGAACTGGTTGGGGACCGCCCCTTTAAGAGGATGGGGACTGCCCCTTTAAGAAGTGGTTGGGGTCCACCCCTTTAAGAACTGGTGGAGCTACCCTTTAAGATGTGGCGACCAATCAACGACACGGGATTTCCGTTACAGACAGACAATTATATAGTAATATTACTTATTACACATGAATATACACTTTGTATCGAGTACAGTGTATTTCAATTATGGCGGCATCGCGTGTGCCGCTATTCTGATTGGTCGCCGCGCTGAACGCTCACGCGCCGCTTCCGCCGGGTTTCAAATTGGCTCGAAATGCGAATGTTCAGCACGCGTTATCTGCATACTCGGAGCTCATTGGCCGCCTCTGCCTCTGTGTGGCGCACAATTTTGGTTACAGATAGACTCAAAAAACCCTTACACAATTATATACCGTGTTTCCCCGAAAGTAAGACCCTGTCTTACATTTTTTTGGGGGCCAAAAGTGGCCCCCGGTCTTACTTTCGGGGGGGGGGGGGGGGTCTTACATTGGGTGCCCCAGCAGTGTGGCCTACAGGCCCCCTCCTGCTGGGACACTGCGGGAGCGGGTAAATCTACTACCGTGTTTCCCCGAAAGTAAGGCCCCCCCCGATTGTAAGGCCGCCTAGGGGTAAAGGGGGGGCCTGCTAATGTAAGGCCTCCCCCGATTATAAGGCCTTACAACCGGGGGGGGGGCCAATGTAAGGCCCCTAGCGGAGGGGGGGGGGGAGCGGGTCGCACGTCACGTGCGCCCGCTCATTACATATGCACTGCATCCCCCTGTCAATCAGCGACAGGGGGAGCAGTGCATTATACGGTATATATGGGCCCCCTCCTGCTGGCACACTACCCCCCTATATACCGTATAATGCACTGCTCCCCCTGTCGCTGATTGACAGGGGGATGCAGTGCATATGTAATGAGCGGGCGCACGTGACGTGCGACCCGCTCCCCCCCCCCTCCGCTAGGGGCCTTACATTGGCCCCCCCCCGGTTGTAAGGCCTTATAATCGGGGGAGGCCTTACATTAGCAGGCCCCCCCTTTACCCCTAGGCGGCCTTACAATCGGGGGGGCCTTACTTTCGGGGAAACACGGTAGTAGATTTACCCTATATACTCATGTATAAGCCGAGGTTTTCAGCACAAAAAATGTGCTGAAAAGTCCCCCCCTCGGCTTATACACGAGTCATAGGTGTATACAGTATACAGGCCGCCAGCCCCCCCCTTATCAGTGGTATACAGGGCCCCCCCTTGCTGCCGCACATCTGTAAAGTAATACATCATTATACTTATCCCTGTCGCTGCTCTGCACCGCGCTCCTCCGGGTCTTCATGCTTCCTCCTTTGGCACACAGGAAATGACGTCATTGCCTGCGCCCGCCGGTCACAAGCAGGAAGAAGCATGAAGACCCGGAGGAGCGTGGTGTCAGAGCAGCGACAGGGATAAGTATAATGAAGTATTATTTTACAGGTGTGCGGCAGCAAGGGTGGGCCCTGTATACCACTGATAGGGGGGGGGAACGGGCGTCCTGTATACCACTGGGGCTGCTGTATGTACTGCTGGGGCCTGTATATACCACTGGGGAGGCTGCTGTAATACTGCTGGAGCCTGTATATACCACTGGGGAGGCTGCTGTATACCACTGGGGCTGCTGTTTATACTGGTGGGGCCTGTATATACCACTGGGGAAGCTGCTGTAATACTGCTGGGGCCTGTATATACCACTGGGGAGGCTGCTGTATACTACCACTGGAGAGGCCTGTATACCACTGGGGGACCTGTATACCACACTGCTGGGGGCTGTATACCTGTGCTGGGGTTCACCCTCGGCTTATACACGAGTCAATAGGTTTTCCCAGGTTTTGGGGGCAAAAGTAGGGGGGTCGGCTTATACACGGGTCGGCTTATACACGAGTATATACAGTACTTTATTATAGGCTAAATGCTCATTTTGGTCTATTTTTCTTTTTGGGTTTACATGGGAAATGTTGTTTTAAGGCCTCATTCACACATCAGTTGTACACACACATAATTGCTGTCCGTTTTTTCCATGGATAGCACTTGATGTTCACAAAACATCTGACAGCATTTGGATGCCATCCGTGTGCTGTATGTTTGTTTGTTTTTTTATTGACAGAAGGTAGAGAAACTGTTTTATTTTTCTATTCAAAAAAAAAAAAACCAGATGAAACTGATCAAATGCTAAAAATCCGACATTCTGATGAAACACCATTTTTCACATTAAAAATACGAGTGTCTTAATGAAGGCTTAACTTGTTTGTAAGGTATGACTCTGGTTTGAGGGCGTAAGCATTGAAAGTTTGAAAATTGCATATTTTGGTAACATTCATCAACTTCTGGATGTTTTCATAAACACGTAAAACTTTAAAGACCTAAATTTATGACTAACCTTTTTTTTCAACAAATTTCTGAAAGAATTGTAATACTTTGGATTTTTCTCAATTGACCCTTTTTGTGTTTTTTAATATGTTTGTTTCCTCATTGTAGTGGCATTCCTGCAATGGTGGACTTTGCTGCAATGAGAGATGCAGTGAAGAAATTTGACAGGGATCCAAAACTGGTGAATCCAGTATGTCAAACAGACCTCGTAGCCGACCATTCTTTACAGCTGGATTTTACTAAATGGTATTTTCATTTAATGTCAATATATACACTTAGCATGTGCTCAAGCTAGTTCTGTAGACCACACTTCTGTGGGGTATGTTAATCCCTGTATGTTGGCATTTCTGCATATTCCCATGTTGTACTACATTAATTGCTGCTTCACCATAGTGGCCAGTAATTGATGGTCAATCACAACATGTATTTTGAAGCCAAGTAAGTCTTACCGTAGGAAAAATTTTTAGAAGTTGAAAAACCCCATTTACTGTTACCATAAAAGAAAGCTATACGTTTTTTTTGTTTACTTTCAGATATATTTGTATTTCTCTATATAAAATATAAAAATGGTTACACATAAATTTAGAGTAGCACCCAAGTGTGATTCTTAAAGGAATCAACCAGCAGGATTTAGAGCTGTAAAGTGAAGCCAGTATCTTACAGGCTCTGGGATGCTGAGTTCACTTATACCTTAACTTCAATGACTCAAGGTTTGATTGCAGAGAAAAGTGTTAAGTTATGGCAAAGTTGGTAGGAGGCGAAAGATGTGCACAGCCTCACTAAAAGGGGTTGGGTTTCTTTTATTACTCCCCTGTGGGCTCTAAGCCAAACAGTCTCCTTCCCTTCCTCTCTCCCTGTCACTATGTACCAGGCACAGGACGTCTGACATCGTGCATGGTCATAGTGCAATGTCAGGAGTCCTATGTGGCTGAGCTCATCCCTCCCACTTTCATCTGCATTGCCTGCTTCTCCAGCTTCTCGCTACTTCTCCTGTCTGTGATCGTGCGGTCGCAAGTAGGAGAAGACCCGCTGTTTCATTTCACAGACTGAAGTCACAAGCAGGAGAGAAGTCCAGGACAGATCCCCGCTTTTGAAATCACAGATCTGTCCCAGTCTGCTCTCCTGCTTGTGACCGTGGTCTGTGAAATGAGAGAACAGGGATGTACACAGACTGGAGGGGGCGCGGACTTCTCCTACTTATGACCACGCGATCACACACAGGAGAGGCAATGAAAAGCTGGAGAAGCAGGAGACACAGACCTAGAAGGGGAGGTTGTGATGAGCGTGGGCACATAGGACGCCTGAGTATACACGATGTCTGACGTAATGTGCCTGGTATATAGAATAGTGACAATAAGGGAGGGGATACACCGAACTTCACATAGTGATGCTGTGCTGAACACTTCATTCGTCTTCTCCCCTCTTTGCCATAACTTTTATAACACTTTTGTCTTCAATCATACATGTAATCTTTGAAGTAAAGGTATAATTGCACCCACTATCTAAAAACAGTGCAAGAAAGTGAGAATGGCTAGAACACCCTGAACAGTTCGGGTGTAAAAATAAATTATAATGAAAGCATTATACTTACCAGTCTCGGCACTGCAGTCACTTCCTGGTCTCACTTTGTGACAGTATCTGTGGCTGGTTGCCAGCACAATGGATGGGGCGCAACAGCCAATCACAGATGCTGTCACAGAGAGTGGGCATCTATGATTGGCTGTTCAGCAGTCAGTGCAGTGAATATTTCATGAGGTTAATGAGCAGGACCAAGAAGTGACTGCAGGTCCAAGATAGGTGAGTATAATGCTTTAATCACAGACTTCAGTGACGTCCATGTTCAATTTCCGTGCCCAAACTCTGTACGAACCCTGAACTTTACATAATGTGACGATACCACGCATGCTCTGTAGGCATACCAGATCTGGATTTACTGGTTCTGCCACCCATTGAATTCCATAATATTCGTTGCCAGATCCGGCAGGATGCGTTTTTTTTCCAGAGCCCAAATGTTGTTGCATTCAACATTTTTTATACTCCTCCAAAAAACAGCATCCAATCTGATTCAATAGCAACCTGAAGCAACTGGATGCTTCATTAAAATTGAATGGGCAAAAACCTGATCCTGAAAGGTTCAGGTTTTTGCTTAAAAAAACTGGATCTGTTCCGGATTTATAAAAATGCTGTTGTGAAAGTAAACTAAGGCTGCTTTCACATCAGCGTTTTTTTTAAATCGCAGCAGATGCGGTGAAAAAACAGCACCTGCCGCGATTACCGCATACCGGCTGCACTTGCGGCACGGTTGCGGCACAGTTGCGGCAAGCCACATACAATGTACATGCGGGCTTGCGGCAGGTGCGGCAAGTGCGGTTTTGGCACGTGCGGCCGCACCTGCCGCAAGTGCCAAAACCGCACCTGCCGCAAGCCCGCATATACATTGTATGGGGCTTGCCGTAACTGTGCCGCAAGTGCAGCCGGTATGCGGTAATCGCGGCAGATGCGGTTTTTTCACCGCATCTGCCGCGATTTCAAAAAAACGCTAGTGTGAAAGTACCCTAAGGCTGTTTTCACATCAGCGGTAAATGTAATTTGCGGCAGATCCGGCAGATGTCGCCATACCTGCCTGAGCTACCATGTAACAGCCCACTTGCAGTACCGATCCAGCAAGCCCAATTCATTCACTATGGGGCTTACGGTCAGGTGCGGCAAGTGCGGTTTTGCCAGATCCAACACTTGCGGCTGTGCAAAAAAAAAACGCTGCTAGCAGCGTTTTTTCTGCGTTGCCACAGGTGCTGGATCCGGCAAAACCGCACTTGCCGCACCTGACCGTAAGCCCCATAGTGAATGAATTGGGCTTGCTGGATCGGTCCCGCAAGTAAGCCGTTACATGGCAGATAAGGCAGGTGCGGCGAGATCTGCCGTAAATTACATTTACCGCTGATGTGAAAACAGCCTAAGACTGCTGTGTGTTTTGTTTTGTTTGTGTTTTCTTTTTTTTTCTGGTGAGCTTTTTTTGAATAAATTGACAAGGATTCTATTAAATGGTTTGTCAGACTGGAAAAACATTGCTGCTTTCTTAAAAAAAACAATGCACACAATGTGTATGGTATTACAGCTGGGCTCCTGAATGCTGAATTGCAGTGATAGGCAATATGTAAAGGTGTGGTGGTATGGGGGAAAAAGAGATCCTTAAAGGGGACCTGTCACCAAACCAGGCATGGCGATCTAATTACAGCACTGGATACAGCATGTCTGCAGCATACAGGCAAGGGGTCACCCAGCACTTGAGCAGCCCTGTACCCCGAGATAATACACTTAGAAAACTTACATGCTACAGCCACTAAGGAGGTGGCTAGGGGCTGCAGCCAAGGGCAGATTCACACTCCCTGCCTGGAGAGAAGAAAAAACTGTTTAAATGCTGCAGACAGGGAGAAAATGATTGGCAGCGGTGGGCAGATTAAACATGCAGGGGGTGTGAATCTGCCCTTGGCTGCAGCCCCTAGCCACCTCCTTAGTGGCTGTAGCATGTAAGTTTTCTAAGTGTATTATCTCGGGGTACAGGGCTGCTCAAGTGCTGGGTGACCCCTTGCCTGTATGCTGCAGACATGCTGCATCCAGTGCTGTAATTAGATCGCCATGCCTGGTTTGGTGACAGGTCCTCTTTAATGTTTTTTCCAGACTTTTGCCTACTCCTTTAAGTATATCAAATATTTGATTATTCACATAAATCTCTTTGTCAGCAGTGCAGCACAGACCGTTCCAATCGCAACTTCCCTTGATTCACACAGACCAGCGTCCAAGCTCTCGCCAGCCAAATCAGCAGGTGCTAAGTCCTACTGCAGGGGACAAAGTAGCTGCAAGGGATCCTGTGATTCAAGGACTTCAAGCAGGAACTCTCGTGAACAGATTGAAAACACCCCAATGTTGTGTCCTTTCCATTTACAACCTATACCTGAGTAAGACCCTTCTTTACATACTAGGCAGCAGTTTTTTATTAGTACCTATAGTATTATCTATAGAGACCACCCTTACATTTGTGTTTTTGTACTGCTTCCTTTTACAGACCTGAAGCTGCTCTGAAAAGTCTTGAGATAGAATTTAACCGGAATAAAGAAAGGCTTCAGTTTTTTAAGGTAAGGTTTTAAAACAAACGGCTGGTTATATTGTAAGACAGCGTTCACATGGCGGTAACATGGGCACATCTGTATTATCATTTCTGAAAACCCCAGAGCTCCATTAGTTGGGCTAAATTGGATTTGGATCACTACAGCATCCTATTTAGTAAAATTGCGAAGGATGCAGGTGTAGTTTTCAATAATATAGAAAGTAATATTCATCATTCATGTGTAGGTTAATTAGAGCGAATCTACCTAAGGCGGCCGTCACACGCTGCAATATCTTGAACGATATCGTTTAAGTGAACTGCTTTTTGATCGCTTAAGCGATATCGTTTGTGCATCGTTACGTGCGATCAAGCGATTTTACAATGTAAAATCGCTTGACCGTGACATCGCAGATATGAGAGCAGGAGCTCATATCTAGCGATGAACGATGTAACAATCTGCTTCATCGTGGTGTGTGACACCACGATGAACGATCTCCCAGCGGCAGAGCCTATGCTGGGAGATGGTATCTATGGTAAACGTCGGGTTACTAAGCGCCGCGCGGCGCCTAGTAACCCGATGTGTACCATAGTTACCAGCGATTTCGCTGCCCCACATCGCTGGTGAGTCTGTCTGTGTGACATCTCACCAGCGATGTGAACGATATTGTTAGCGATCGCGTGTGCACGTGATCGCTTACAATATCGTTCACGATGTCGAGAAGTGTGACGGCCGCCTTAGTTATCTCTAGTAGAAATAAATATGGCCACAAGTAGAGACTTCACACAGCACTACCATAAAACACCAGTTGGTAAAGTTTCATTGAAAAGAAGCATGTGTTTTCTCCTTCGCCTCATTGGGGGACACAGGACGATGGGTTATGCTATTCTGCCACTAGGAGGTAACACTAAGCAAATGAAAAAGCACAGTGGCTCCACCCAGCAGTATATAACCCCCTGACTGGCACAGTTCAGCCAGTTTTTAGCTTGGTGTCTTAGGAGGCAAGACACTGTTTATTTTCTCTTCATTGAGTTCCTTCAGACCACTGCACCGTCCCTCCTCAGACCCCACAGTTGGGTTTCTGAGTGGTAGGTGATGGCCGGCTTCTGCAGCATCCCTCCCCAGACCCTACAGTTGGGAATCTGGGTTGCAGGAGGTGTCCCTCGGGTCTCTGGCCACAGCAGCACTGAAGGAGGAGCTGCGCTGGGATGGTGGCCTGTTCCCCTGCCCCTTGTGGGTTCCAGGGTGGGGAGCCGTCTGGAGGTAGGTGCTGCGTCTGTCCTCCGGTGTCCCCCTGTGCGCTCCTGAGCGCTCTCCACGCCGGCCCCCCTCTCAGCCGGTGGCCTGGTGGCTAAATTTAGGTCCCGGCTTTGGACCTGTAAGTTTTTCTTTACCGCACCTAGTGTGATGCGGCACGGCCAGGAATGCCCCCGGCCGGCCCATCAGCCAATCGTGCAAGTCTGCTCTGGGCGTCACTGGGGGGCGTGGCTTAGCGTTCCCGCTCCCAGACAGTTTCTGGACTTCTGGGCGCCATCTTCAGCAGCAGAGGGACTTCTCTGCAGCGCGGTCGGAGCTCTGCAGGGGGACACAGGATTCTGGGCAGCGCTGCGCTTTTAGGTGAGAGGGTTCAGCAGTTATTTCCTGCTGGAACCGTAGGCTGTATATTGTGCTCAGCAGTGATTTGTTTCATTCTGCTGCAGCATTTTCTGTCTGCTGGCACTCAGCAGTGTATACCTCTGTGAAAGCAGGGAGGATGTCAGACAAGAAGGGCAAGAGAGCACCAAAGGCCCTTAATGTGTATTATGCCTTTTGTACTGCGTGCAAGGCTGCGCTGCCTCTGATTCCTCTCATCCCTTTGCCTCTGTCTCTGAGCAAGCGCCTGCAGGTGAAGTTGTGCCTGCCAGGGTCGACAAATCGCCGGAATGGCCAGTTGCATTGTCGCAGTCTGTAAGCCAATCCATACAGCAGCTCTCTGAGACGCTGATCCGGGTTGTGCAGGCCCATCCCCCGTCCAGCCAGGACCAGCCAGGTTTTCCGGACGACAGTTCCGCTCAGGAAGAGACACATTCTCGTTATTCTCCTTCCTTCCATACTGTTGGTAGGAAGAGACTCCGTAGGGGGGCTCCCAGGCTTCCCTGCACGGAGTAGGTCCCGTGACTCGCGCTCGTCTGGCGAGCTCCGTGATTCGGATGTGGAGGCGGGTCTGGGTGATCCCCTCTAGTCCGCTTCCTCTGATACTCTGGCTACGGTGGACGATCTGGTGTCGGCCGTTAATCAAGCCTTGTCAGAGGCTGACCCGGCTCCGGTCACCTCCTCGGACCATGTGATCTCTGTCAAGAGGCCCAAAAGGCCTCAGAAGGTTTTCTCTGATCATCCTGAGATTCAAGAAGTTCTACTGAAACATTTGTCCCAGCCGGATAAACGGTTTGGTAATTGTAAGGCGATTGAGGCTTGTTATCCGGTTTTGCCAACGGTAGCACAAGCTTGGTCAGATTCCCCCCAGGTGGACCCTCCGGTGTCCAGTCTGGCATCTAGTACCTTTCTCTTCCTGATAGTGTGTCTATCAAGGATTCCGCTGACCGCCAGCTGGAACAATTATCCAGATCCGTGTTCGAGGCTTCAGGATAATCTCTGTCTCCCTCCTTTGCCTCCATGTGGGTGGCTAAGGCCATTGTGACCTGGGCGGGTGATTTTCACTCCGCTTTACATCACAGGGCTGCGGACCCGGAGTTGTTGGATATGGCGGCTCAGATTTCTGTAGCGGGAGAAGTCTTGGTGCATGCTCTCCATCCAGATGTATTCGATCAGATCTGCGATCGGTTCGGGATCCCGGATGTGGATCTCATGGCGTCGCGGATGAACACGCAGGTTCCCGCCTTCTTTGCCCGCGCTCGAGATCCCCGTGCTCTGGGAGCAGATGCTCTGGTCCAGAACTGGACGCAGTTTCGTCTCCCATACCTCTTTCCTCCTCTGGCCCTCATTCCCAGGGTGGTGCAGAAGATCAGATCGGAACGTGTTCCGGTGATCCTGGTGGCCCTGGACTGGCCCCGGAGATCATGGTACGCCGATCTCGTGTAACTCTCCGCAGACGTTCCATGGTGGCTGCCGGACCGTCCGGATCTTCTCTCCCAGGGCCCATTTCGTCACCGGAACTCGGGGGCTCTTCGTTTGTTGGTCTGGCCCTTGAAACCCGACTTTTGATTCAGGTGGAGGAGGTTGCACGCGCTATGGCTTGCGCGAGAAAACCTGTTTCTTCCCGTATTTACCACCCGGTTTGGAAAGCTTTTTTCGCCTGGTGCAATTCGAGTGGTCTCCCGCCCTTGCGTTTTTCCCGTCCAGCGGTTCTGGGGTTCCTTCAAGCTGGGCTGGACAAGGGACTTTCCCTCAGTTCTCTTAAGGGCCAGGTTTCGGCCCTATCTGTGCTGTTTCAATGCAGATTGGCCACGAAGCCCCAGGTTCGTACTTTTTTGCAGGGTGTTTCTCATATCGTTCCACAGTATAGGAGGCCTGGGATTTGAATCTGGTCCTGGACGTGCTTCAAAAGCCCCCTTCCTAGCCTCTCCGGGAAGTTTCATTGCGGCTTCTCTCGCAGAGGGTGGCTTTTCTTGTGGCAATCACCTCCATTCGGAGGGTATCCGAACTGGCGGCACTTTCCTGTAAGGCACCTTTCCTTACGTTTCATCAGGATAAAGTGGTGCTGCGGCCGATGCCGTCTTTTCTTCCCAAAGTGGTTTCTTCTTTCCATTTGAATGAGGACATTGTCCTTCTATCTTTCTGTCCGGCTCCGGTCCACCGCATTGAAAAGGCACTGTGACTCTGTGTCTAGAACAGCACCCTTCAGGAAGACTGATTCCCTGGTCGTACTGCCATCAGGGTTGCTGGCTCACTCCACTTGCGCGGTGGGTGCCTCCTGGGCCATTCGGCATCAGGCTTCGGCTGAGCAGGTGTGCAAGGCTGCCACCTGGTCCAGCCTACATACTTCTGCAAAACACTATCTTGTTCATACTCGGCCTCAGCAGATGCGAGTCTGGGTATACGCATCCTGCAGGCAGCAGCTGCTAGTCTGTAGACTGCGTTTTTCAGTTGTGGATGTTTATTCCCACCCAGGGACTGCTTTAGGATGTCCCATCGTCCTGTGTCCCACAATGAGGCGAAGGAGAAAAGAAGAATTTTGTGTACTCACCGTAAATTCCTTTTCTCTTAGCCTCTAATTGGGGGGGGACAGCTCCCTCCCTGTGGCCGGTTGGCCTTGTTGTGTTGGTATTCTCTTGTTTTTTTGCCTGATTGGCTTATATATTATTTTCCTCCTACTGCTTTAGCACAAAACTGGCTGAACTGTGCCAGTCAGGGGGTTATATACTGCTGGGTGGAGCCACTGTCCTTCTTTTTCATTTGCTTAGTGTCGCCTCCTAGTGGCAGAATAGCATAAGCCATCGTCCTGTGTCTCCCAATTAGAGGCTAAGAGAAAAGGAATTTACGGTGAGTACACAATTCTTTTTTTAATGCATCCTGTACAAGAAAATTTTAAATTCATTTTTTGCTTTGTCTAATAATGCATCTTGAATTAATTCTAAAAATCTAAACTAATGGTGTGTGTTATTACCGTTACAATAATATTCAAAATGCTAGGACCTATCCATGTCATGTGGACGTGTCCCCTTGATAGAAGATGATTGATGTGTATAGACGTCAGTTTAATATGGGAGGTGCCGGATTATGCAATGAGCGGTTGACCATGATATAGGATAAACCTTGGCATACATTGGCAGGTAGTCATTTAACAATCTACTTTGGAGGTTGTACCAATGAGATAGCGCTATTGGTTGTTTTGTAATGATAGCATTTACACACCAGTCCCGACCAGTAAGCACTCTGGTTGCCATGGTAACCTATTGATTATGTCATGTGGGAGATGTTCAATGGCATTATTTATATGCCACTGTCAGAGATTGACATCGGCATTTAGAGGGACTCTGTCAGCACAGCCATAGAATGACTGTTCAAACTAAGTGCAGGCGCTTGGTGAATCATGTGGCCAAATATTTAGATGCACCTTCCCACATGCTTGCTATCTCCATTCTTCCCTGGCTCTATAAAGCCAGAGCTGTCAATCAAGGGTGGGGTGGAGATAAAGGGAAAACAAGCAGGTGGGAATGAGCACGTAAATGTTGACCCATGCATGATGCACCAAGTGTCTGTACTTGGATTGAACAGTTATTGTCCGGACAGTCCCTTTAGGTGGTACACATGCATTGATCAGCGCACACTCTTGTCTCTGTAGTTGCAGGCAGAGGTTAACTGTGTAATACAGTCGCTGGCATCTGCCTGGTATGAAGCAGGCTCAGCTCCTGAGTCGACTTTATGCTTTCCTTAGCAGCCTATGACAAAAATGAACGTCATAATTTGTTATGGAGTTAAAAGTAAACCAGACAGGGTATGCTACCACTCATGCACTCCAATATAGAGATTTAAATAAAAAATGAAGCTATTATAACATAAAATACTGCAGTTATTTTATATGTCTAGGTAGATTACTCTCAAGTCCAGTGGGTCTTTAAAAACTTTATTTCAATAATTTAAGTTAATGGGGATGTCCTCTGCTATGATTAAATTATTTTCATTGATTGTTTTTCAGTGGTGTTCCAAGGCTTTCAAGAATGTCAACGTGATTCCTCCGGAAACTGGAACTGTGCATCAGGTGAATTTAGAGTATCTGTCCAGATTAGTTATGGAAGATAAAGGCTTCTTATATCCAGACAGTGTCCTTGGTACAGATTCTCACACTACTATGGTGAATGGTCTTGGAATCTTAGGTTTAGGTGAGTTATATTTGATGTCTACTTTCTTAAATGGTGGCTTATAAATAACTTAAGAGGTTTTCCACTGCTAATTTCACCCCTTTTCATACGTCCTAACTCTTGATATCATTTTTCTAATATACTTCTATTACTAGTCTGGCTCCTGTAATCTCATTTTTGGTCATCATCTAGTCTTCTATTGTATTGTAGTCACTTCTAATTCTGAAAAGATGAATCGGACAAACCGAGCAGCATACATCATTGTTGTGGAAGGTGCTGCCTCCCAGTGAGTGACAAGTCTTTGCACGCATGCTCAGATCATACTTCACTTTCCTTTTTGCCTCCACGTACCGATGCTTTGGAGTACAGTCCCTTCAGCTGACAAGTGCAGCAATGTGCTGTGATAGATTGCATATCAAAGGCTTGTCGGCAGAAGAGACAGTGATATGCTTCCTAATAACAAGCAGCACATCGCTGCACTTGTTAGCTGAAGGATAGCACTCCAAAGCATCGGCAGGATCCAGGCAGAGAGAAGAGTGAAGTCTAAACTGAGCATGCATGCCCAGACTGCTGTCTCTCACAGAGGTAGCCCCACCACCCAAATCACATGTGCTGCTCAGTTAGCCGATTCCAGTTTTTACATCAAGCAGCAGAGCCAGAATCAACACAGAAGAGTAAATGACCACATTAAGATGAGATTACAGGAATAGGGCAGGTAGAGTACAGAAAATTGTAAGTAAGAGTGAAGACATATGAAAGGTGGTGACATTAGCAGTGGAAAACCTCTCTAAAGCAATATAAGCAATCACACCTTTAAGATCACCAAGATTTTTGGGGTATTGGTTTGATAAAGATTTGATATAACCTTAATAAAGCATTTCACAGTTCAGCCTGGTGTTACTACAGTATTGTGCGGATGGTGTTACTGCTACATGTCCTGTGCGATGGCACAACAGTGGTAACAATTGGCACGATACATTTCACTGTGTCTACCCCTAGGAAGATTGTTTTAACTTCGAATATGTGTGTGTAAGGCTATGGTCACACACAGCGTTTTTGCTGCATTTTGTGAGGATCTGTTTTTGGTGCAAAACTGCACCAAGAACGGGTATACTCACAGAGCACAGCGTTCGCTGTGTGAATGCTCCGGCACGTTATCTCCGCACGTTTCTCCGGCACTTTCTCCGGCACGTTTCTCCGGCACCTCGTTGCGTTCCTACGGTGATCGGCAGTGATCTCTCCTCATCCCCAGAGGCTGTTGCAAGTGCTGCCTCTACGACTCTGCAACCTGTGCATGTGACCAGGTGATGTGCCTTGCTCACATGGTGCTGTATAAGGTCCTCCACAGGTTGTGTGGCCTCAGTATAAAGTGAGGTCATGGGGAGCGTGGCGAGGTGAGTGAAATGCATAGCGAAATAATGCCACAAAATTGATATTTCTTAATCTCTTCATTGGGGGACACAGGAAGACCTTGGGTGTATGCTGGCTGCCACAAGGAGGCTGATACTATGCAAAAAAAAAAGCACAAAAAGCTACTCCTCCCCAGCAGTATACACCCACCTACTGGCACAAACATAACTCCATTTTAGCTTGGTGTCATAGGAGACAGACACAGGTCTCTCTGAACCCGTATCTCCGAAGTTTTTTATTAGTTAGATCTAGCTTTTAATTTTTCATCTGAAGATTTCATCAGGGAATACAGAGCAGTTGAGCCAATCTGTCACCCCAAAAAGAGATCGAGAGAGAGTGTACGTTGGTTGCACTGTTAATTCTTCCCCCCCCCTGGCCAGGGTCTCCCTTGCACGGATGCGTGTCCTGCAGAACTCCAAGGTTGGACGTTGCTGCCTGCCCTGGCCCATCTGCTCCCCTACCCACTCGCCCACCAGACCCGGCCGGTAGGGTCATCAGACGCCCAGGTCCCCACACTGTATAATGTCAGCATCCCGGTGGAGAAGCACACAGCTGTATCTAGAGCCCAGGACCACACAAGACGAGATAGGGATCTGTGCAGACTGCCCCCTGCCATCCGTCCGTGGCCCGGCCGTCCACATCCCCCTTCCCTCCATACCAGCTCCCCTCCTGGTTCAGACCCAAAGTGTGTTCCCGTCTGGGCACCATTTAGGTCCCATGGCCTATATTCCTTCAGAGCCCCAGTCTAGGGCTGCCCTGAGAGCAGCACACACAGCTGCAGCAGGGGTTTGCCTGCAACTACTGGCACCGGAGGAGGATTTGGGGGCACAATCTTTATTATGCAGATGACTCCTGGCCTCCCTGAGCTTGGGGGCACCCTGCCCACCTAATTGCAGGTCGGCACCGCTCCCTCTCCGGAGCTCCGCGCCATGGGCTTCATGCTCCCAGCTGCGGCCAGACATTTAGCCCCTGGCTTGGCTGCGGCCTCCGTGGGTCATGCGGCCGTCCATGGACCGCCCCCGAACCAATCGGGCATCTGGGGGCTGGCTGGCAGTGATGTCATCCGCCTCTGGGTCCAGAGGCTCCGCCCATGGACCTCCCACGGCCCAATGATAGGCAAGCGGGGTGAAATTTTAGTGGACAGCAACCACGACACTTTGGACCGGTCTCTCCCTGTCCTTAAAGCTCCGCTTTGCCCTAGACCAGTGGGATGCGAGTGCGGGCTCTATTCGTGCTGATTTAGGCCCCGCCTCCTGTTTTCTTCAGTCTTGGCTTGCGTTTTCTCTGCTCTGGACCCTCCTTCACCCTTCAGGCGCCTGCACACAGGAGCTGCAAACTCCCTCTGTGCGTTCTGGCTGAACCCTGCACGGATCGAGCTCTGAGCCGCGGACATCATAAGATCTTGGGACTCGGTAAGCTGCAACCTCCCCAGTTCCTACACCTCTGGCACTTGGATAACTGGCCCTTGTATATGCCTAATACAAGGAGCTCCCATCCAACCTCAGCCATCCGGCTGTATTATGCCTGCTCTGAGTGTAATCGGAAGCTCCCTTCGGGTCAGACCTCACCACTGTGCCTCACTTGTAGCGCACAGACCATGCAGGAAGCTCAGGAACCTTCCACTGGCCCTATAGATGTCTCTGCTCCACCGGAGGTAGTTCTTTCCTCATCCCAATCCGTTTCTGATCTGGCTAAGATCTCTCAAACCCTTATGGCAGCCCTAGCACACCTGCCTACGCAGACTGCCTCCAATACTCAGCCTAGCCACCAGGGCACTCTTCCAGCCCACCCTCAGACTCTTGAGAGAAGAGACCGCTCACAGAGGAAGTGAGTTTGCCTATCGTCCTCTTCTCTGTCTTCCTCCCCAGGGATTTCCACTCGGGTCCCCCCCTTCCCCAGCGCCATCCGCATCAGCTGATTCAGAATCTGCCTCGGACTCCGACCTGGAATTCCGATCAGACTTCTAGGATCAGGGACATGGTAGACAGTCTGATTCTAGCAGTGAATCAGACCCTTAAAGTCGACATTGACGTCAAGCCGCCCACTTGTAAGGTGTCGGTCAAGTGCTCTAAGCCAGCCCCCAGAGTCTCTTCTCTTGCCTAGAAGACTTTTACACCATCTTTGAAAAAGGAATGGCTGCACCCAGAGAGACTTTCAGTCCAGAAGGCACCTGGAGGCCATATATCCCTTCTCTCAGAAAGTACGGCAGAAATGGTTTAACTCTCCGGCGCTGGGCCCGTCTATTTTGACGCCATTCTGCCAACACCATCCTCCCCCTGTAAGAGCAGTGAGACTATGGAACTCTCTGCCACATGCTGTTGTAATGAGTGAGTCACTACTAACATTTAAGAAGGGCCTGGATGCCTTTCTTGAAAACTATAAATTATCAGTTATATATACTAGATTCTTTGATAGGGCGTTGATCCAGGAATTAGTCTGATTGCCGTATCTGGAGTCAGGAAGGAATTTTTCCCCCAATGTGGAGCTTAGTGTTGCCACATGGGTTTTTTTTGCCTTCCTCTGATCAACATGTTAGGCTATGGGTTGAACTAGATGGACTTAAAGTCTTCCTTCAACCTTAAAACTATGTTACTATGTTACTATGATGGTGCTTCCCTCAAGGAAGGTCCAGATAGACCTGTGAGGCTATGGCGAAATCTGTCTTTGAGGCTTTGGGCGCATCCCTCTGCCCTTCTTTTGCAGCCACCTGGTTCCCTGGCCATATCCTCCTGGGCTAAAAACGTCTGAATAGGCATTCTTGCCCAAGCTCCCGCTACGGACGGATGGCTCCCTCCGCAGCCTCAACTGCCCAGTCCACCTCTCCAGATCAGCACGGCAGTCGCTCCTCTGGTGGATCTAGTCCCCCCTCCTCTCTCAAAGCAGATAGTTTCTCCCAGTCAGGTGGACCATCATCTCCACGGACACCAGTCTCTCAGTTGGGGAGCGACCTTCCACGGCCGCACGGCTCAGGGGAGATGGAACACTCAGGAAGCCTCCCTGCCCATAAACTTTCTAGAGCTTCTGGCGATTCTCCGAGCCCTTCTTTTATGGCAAGACATTCTTGTGGGCCGCCATATCCGAATTCAGACTGACAACACGACGGAGGGGCGTTCATAAATCGCCAGGGAGGGACTCTGAGTCGCTCAGCCATGTCGGAAGTGGCACACATCGTTCAATCGGCTGAGCAAAACGTGTCGGCACTATCGGCAGTCTACATTCCCGGAGTAGACAACTGGGCAGCCGACTATCTCAGTCGAGGGGGGTTAGACCAGGGAGAGTGGTCCTTGAACCCGGCAGTGTTTCATCAGATTTTCCTCACGTGTGGATTTCCGAACATAGACCTGATGGCATCCAAGGACAATTATAAGCCTTGTCCCTTCGTGGCCAGGTCCAGAGATCCCCACGCCCTTGACGCCGATGCTCTCGTGATTTCATGGGCCTAGTTCTCCCTCCCCTATCTCTTTCCCCCATCCCTCTCATTCCCAGGGTTCTCGAAAAAATCAGAGTGGAAGAAGTAACAGTCATCCTTGTGACCCCAGATTAGCCCAGACGGTTCTGGTACGCAGAGGTCGTCAACCTCCTCGCAGACTCTCCATGGCCACTCCCGGACCTCCTAACTTAAGGTCCTTTTGGACACTTAAATTCTAAGCTCAATTTAACGGCGTGGCTGTTGAAGCCGTGGTACTGAGATTGACGGGTTTCTCTGAACCGGTCAACCAGACCATGTCGAAAGCCAGGAAACTGTCCTCTTCATGAGCGTACCACCGCACATGGAAGGCTTTCTTCCGCTGGGGCGAAGAGCACAATCGGCCCCCGATGGTTTTTTTTCTCTTCTGGCATTTCTCCAGTCTGGCATTGACGCAGGTCTATCCCTTAGCTTCCTGAAGGGCCAGGTGTCTGCCCTTTCGGTTCTTTTCCAGAGGCAGCTGGCTTCGCGGCCACAGGTTAGGACGTTCCTCCAAGGAGTAGCTCACGTCACCCCTCCGTTTCGCCCTCAAGTTGATCCCTGGGACCTGAATTTAGTAGTAGATGTACTCCAGGGCCGCTTTTTGAGCCTCTGCAGTAGGTCAGTTTTCTTCTCCTAGCTTGGAAGGTCGCATTCCTTGCGGCGATCACCTCCATTCGGAGGGTGTCTGAACTCGCTGCTCTCTCATGCCGTTCTCCCGATTTGATCTTTCATCAGGACAAGGTAGTCCTTTGTCTCATGGAAAAGTTCCTACCAAAGGTAGTTTCATCCTTCCACATTAATGAGGAAATTGTACTACCCTCTCTTTGCCCAGGTCCATCTCATTCTCATGAAAAGAGATTACACAATCTGGACTTGGTAAGGTCCCTTTGTATCTACGTATCGCGAACAGCTTCCTTTCGGCGAACGGATTCTCTCTTCGTGGTCCCGCATGGCCCTCGCAAGGGTGTGGCAGCCTCCAAGGCTACGATTGCCCGGTGGATTCGCTCCGCTATCTTGGAGGCATACCGCATTAAGCAGGTTCCTGGCCCGTCCAGGATAAGAGCTCGCTCCACTAGAGCAGTGGGAACCTCCTGGACCGTCAGACATCAGGCTTCAGCCACTCAGCTTTGCAAACTGGCTACCGGTTGTCCATTCACACGTTTGTTGAATTCTCCAAGGTTCATACTCGCGCATTTGCTGATGCTGCTCTGGGTACAAGATTCTCCAGAGCACTGTGGTTGGAGTTAGCCCGATTGGTCCTTCTGTTATGATACTCACCCGACGGGACTGCTTTTGTACGTCCCAATGTCTTCCTTTGTCCCCCAATGAAGCAATTAAAGCGAACCTGTCACCCTACCCCCGGACATCAAAAGCTAAAATAGCCACCTTCTGCAGCACTAAGGCTGCATTCAGAGAAGGTGTCTATAGCCTTTTGATGACCTATATACAATGAAATATAATCTTAGATAAATGCTTACACTTAAGAAGACTGGTGACCGGGAGGCGGGGTTTCGCACTTCTCCGACCCGCCCCCTGTTGTCAATCATCCTGGTCGCCTGCTGCCTCCCCTCACAGTGAAACATGAACGCGCGCCTCTGTTCTCCTGTATGGCACCGAGCATGCGCTGTGCGTGCTGCCCGACGACTTCCTGGACACCCGGCGCACAGCGCATGCGCTGCTCCATACAGGAGAACGGAGGCGCGCGTTCCTGTTACACAGGGGGCGCGTCGGAGGATCGTGAAACCCCGCCTCCCGGTCACCAGTCTTCTTAAGTGTAAGCATTTATCTAAGTGCATATTTCATTGTATATAGGTCATCAAAAGGCTATAGCCGCCTTCTCTGAATGCAGCCTTAGTGCTGCAGAAGGTGGCTATTTTAGCTTTTGATGTCCGGGGGGGTGACAGGTTCGCTTTAAGAAAAGGGGATTGTTGGTACTCATCGTAAAATCCTTTTCTTGAATCTTCAATTAGGGGACACAGCTCCTCCCTTTGTATATAGTTGAGCAGGTTTGCATACTTATGGTTGCTCCTATTGCTATTCTCACTGAGTTGTGTTTGTGCCAATACGTGGGTTTATACTGCTAGGGAGGAGGTGCTTTTTTTTTGTTTTTTTTGCATAGTGTCAGCCTCCTGGTGGCAGCAAGCATACACCCAAGGTCTTACTGTGTCCCCCTATTGAAGCTTCAAGAAAAGGATTTTGCGGTGAATACCAAAAATCCCCTTGTCAATTCTTTTTACGGATCCGCTTTTGAACCCAAAAGCGGATCCGAAAAAAACGCAGTGTCTAAATGCCAATTAGTGAAATGCATTGGCTGGAACAGCTAACATCGATGCTTTTCACTGCATTCCACTGCAATTAGTGGATCCGTAAGGAACGGTACTGAATGGTGCATTTACCACCGTGTGAACGTAGCCTTATGGAGATCCCATGAAATATATATTTTGTAATAAATCACATATTTATATAACAATCAACTGTGGAAAGTTGGTGTTAATTTTTAGTTTTTCTGTGCACCATTAATTTACTGCGTCTAATGTATGTGTAGTATATAAAATAAAGAATTAATATGGAGCTATGATAAGACTTGTATCGCCAATATTGCTTATTTAAGGTGTCGGGGGAATAGAATCAGAAGCAGCTATGCTGGGAATACCCATCACGTTAACAATACCAGAAATAATCGGCTGTGAGGTGACTGGCTTGGTACCTGAGCTTTCCACGTCCATAGATGTTGTTTTAAGCATCACTAAGGTGAGAATTTAAGATTGGTTAGAATGTTTCCCCTTATGGTGTGACTACTCTGCTTGCATCTGGATAATGTATGGAAAGTGTTTTATGTGCTAGAAGAGGGCAGACTTTACTTTTCTGATCATCATAATGGGAGACCCAGACAATGGGGGTTTAGGGCACTGCCCTCCGGAGGCCACACTAGGTACTACAAGTTTGTAGACACCGCCCCCTCCGCTATAAACCCCTACCGCAGGGAATATCCTCAGTTTTAAACTTAGTGTGCTCGGAGGAACCACACGCTTAGCTTGCACATCACAGCATTCTCACAGCTTACGTGATGGCGTCTGAAGACAAGGTAGGTCCCGGTCGGGGACCTCCGGCAGTCTCCCTGTTCACCCTTGGGGAACACACAGGTTGAGGTACCGGAGGGCCCAGAGCCTGGACAAGTTGTGTCCTCCCGGTACGCTGCCGCGCTCCTTCACATCCCTCCTTGGGGGGCTCTGTGAAGTGGGAGAACAGGAGCCTTGCACAGCTCCGCTCCGTCCGAGGCCTCCCTAAATGGTGCTTACAGACCGGACTGGAGCCAGCCCAGTCCGAGGCCTCCCTAAAGGTGCTTACAGACCGGACTGGTGCTGAAACCCCTGTCCGAGGCCTCCCATATATGGTGCTTACAGACCGGACCGGCACTGAGGCGCCCTGTGTGTCTCCGGTGTGCCTGGGGGTAGTGTCTGACACTATTGTGTTTTGACACTCAGACCGCGCGCAGCCTTCGGGTCCGCGGTTCTGGCGGTGTACCCTGTGCTGGGGTCACTATAGCTGACCGCCCTGTGTGTCACAGGGGCTGCGGCTGCGGGCTACAGATTTTCTGGTCATCATAATGGGAGACCCAGACAATGGGGTTTAGGGCACTGCCCTCCGGAGGTCACACTAGGTACTACAAGTTTGTAGACACCGCCTCCTCCGCTTATAAACCCCTACCGCAGGGAACATCCTCAGTTTTAAACTTAGTGTGCTCGGAGGATCACGCTTTGCTTGCACTTCACTGCATTCTCACAGCTTACGTGATGGCGTCTGAAGACAAGGTAAAATGGTTCCGGTCGGGACCTGCGACAGCCTCCCCGCTCACCCTTGTGGAACACGCAGGTGGAGGTACCGGAGGGCCTTGGGCCTGGACACTTTGTGTCCTCCCGGTACGCTGTCGCGCTCCTCTCCATCCCTCTCCGGGGGGCTCTGGAGAGTGGGAGATGGGAGCCTTGCACAGCTCCGCTCCGTCCGAGGCCTCCCTAAATGGTGCTTACAGACCGGACTGGAGCCAGCCCAGTCCGAGGCCTCCCTAAATGGTGCTTACACTCCGGACTGGTGCTGAACCCCCGTCCGAGGCCTCCCTAAATGGTGCTTACAGACCGGACCGGCACTGAGGCACTCGGTGTCTCCTGTGTGCCTGGGGGTAGTGTCTGTCACTTTGTGTGGCCTGACACTCAGACCGCGCGTTACCCTCGAGTCCGCGGATCTGCGGGTGTACCCTGTGCTGGGGTCACCCTGGCTGACCGCCCTGTGTGTTCACAGGGGCTGAGGCCGTGGGCTGCGGATGTTTGTTTGTGCATGCAGTCTGTGTATAGTATTTTACACTATTTCCCGCGCTGCGGGCTCCGGCACCTTCATGCTGAGGCTGCTTGGAGGATGGGAAGCAGCCCGTGCGGTGACGTCATCGATGGGCGTGTGTGTGTGTTTCCCGGGGTGTTTTCGGCGCCGCCCACAGTTTCACTGTCGGCGGCCATCTTTACCCTCACTTCCCGGTTGGGATCTGTATGCAGCGTGCGCCTGCACTCCAGGGGAGACCGGAAACCGTCGCGGAGGTCACACACACACACCGCTTCCTCATACCGCTTTACTGCGGTCGGTAAGCCACCGGGACTCCCGGTTTTTTGTCTGCAATTTGGCTTATCTTCCCCTACTGTGGCGATGTCCTCAGCTAGGAAGCGTGCTGCCAGGGCGGCAGAGACCACCATTACCTGTGCTACATGCAATGGAACACTGGTGGAGGGGTCCTGCAATAACTGCGGACGCCCAGAGGCCCGGACTGACACTGCTGAGTCAGCAGCTCCGGTGCTATACCCTGAGGTTCAGGTGATCTCAGGACCATGGGAGACTCAGAATAAGATCAATGAATCTCTGTTGTCCCAGCTGTCCTCCATGTCGCAATCCCTGGAGGCACTTAATAGGAGGCTGGATAGCCCAGCTACTCCGTCCAGTTACCCCCGGGTGTCTCCCTCTTCTGCTGTGAGACCCCTTAAGCGGGCTCGTCGTGAGGAGTCACCCGAGCTCCAGGCTCTCTCTGAGGAGGAGCGTTCCTCTGATGGTGAGGACGATGATGGGGGTTCAAATTTCGGGTCTGTGTCTGTATCTGAACCACCAGACGGGGTGGAGGATCTGGTGTCCTCTATCAACGAGACTTTACGTCTCGTGACACCCCCTGAGGAGGTGACGGTGCACCCGAAGGAGGTCTATCAATGGCTGCGGCCAGAGGCTAGACCAAGTGGCTCCTTCATGGACCACACGAATTTTGGAAGGGTGGTTAGAGCTCCCAGGTTACATCCTGGGCGGCGTTATGTCCGTAAAACCAAGGACAATCGCTTCCCCTTCCCCCAGGAGGTGCTTCAGGAGTGGTCGCAGTCCCCGAAGGTGGACGCTTCCATGACCAGGATTGCTGCACGCTCCCTTTTCTCTGCCTCTGATAGCTCCTCGCTGAAGGATGCGACGGATAGACAGGTTGAGCAACTCGCCAAGTCTTCCTATGAGGCTGTGGGGTCTTCATTTGCCCCTAATTTTGCCACGGTCTGGACCTTACAAGCGATTACTACATGCTTGGATGGTATCTCTGACCTGGCAAGATCTAGTCCAGAGGTCCTGGCGCTTACCGAGAGGGCAAGGGCCTATGCGGACTACGCCAGGACGGCGACTCTGGAAACTGCCACTCGCTCAGCTGTGGCTTCGGCCAATGCTATAGCGATCCGCAGATTGTTGTGGCTACGTCTTTGGGACTCAGATACCACATCCAAGAAGATTTTACAGAATCTTCCGTTCGCTGGTGACAGGCTTTTTGGCACCGAACTGGACAAGCTGATAAAGGATTCTGCTGAGTCTAAGATACTGCAGAATAAGCCTAAGCCACGGTATACCGTTAAAAGGAACCCAAAACAGTGGTCCTTTCGTTCCAGCTCACAGTCATCAGCACCGTCCGCTCGCACGGACCGAGGGGGAAAGCCCGCTTCTCAGTGGCGCTCTAAGAGTCGTCCAAAGAAGCCGGCGGGGGCGGCAGCTGCCACCCCCAAACCCGCCTCTGCATGACTCGCTCTCCCTTCCTGCCTCCCCACAGGTGGGGGGCCGCTTGTCTCGCTTTCAGGACAAATGGCTACTTCACGTTCAAGATCAGTGGGTTCGAGACGTGGTCTCGCGAGGTTACAGGATAGAGCTGACGTCAAAACCGATATCCCGATTCCATCGGTCGGTCCCATCGCCAGAAAAGGCTCAGACTTTTTACCTGGTGTTGGAGGGTCTCCGCAGAGACGGAGTGGTGATACCGGTGCCTTCCGGAGAGAGGTTCAGGGGTTTTTACTCCAACCTCTTTATCGTTCCGAAGAAAGACGGATCCTTCGCCCGGTGCTGGACCTGAAGTTGTTCAATCATCACGTGTTGGTTCGGAAGTTCCGCATGGAATCACTGCGCTCCGTGATCGCGGCTGTATCACAGGGAGACTTCCTGGCGTCCATAGATATCAGAGACGCTTACCTTCACGTGCCCATTGCACCGGCTCATCAGCGCTGGTTGAGATTTGCAGTGGGGGAAGAACACTTCCAATTTGTGGCGCTGCCGTTCGGGTTGGCCTCGGCACCGCGGGTGTTCACAAAGGTGATGGCCTCTATGATGGCTCTCCTGCACGTGCAGGGACATGCTGTCATTCCCTATTTAGACGACCTACTGGTCAGGGCGCCATCAGAACACCTTTCTCAAGAGAGCCTGGATGTGACCATGCGGTCTCTGGAACAGTTCGGTTGGCTCCTCAATATTCAGAAGTCAACGCTAGTTCCGACCCAGTCTTTGACATATTTGGGCATGGACTTCAACACAGCCTCAGCCCTGGTGTCTCTGCCACGAGTCAAACAGATGGCGATCCAATCAGGAGTGCAAGCAGTCCTCCTGTCACCACAATCATCCCTACGGGTGTTGATGATGCTGGTGGGGCGCATGGTGGCAGCAATAGAGGCGGTACCTTTTGCACAATTTCGCCTCCGTCCTCTCCAGCTGGAGATCCTCCGCAGGTGGGACAAAAGGTCGATTTCTCTGAATCGGCTGGTGACCCTTTCCCAACCGACCAGAGATTCCCTGCAGTGGTGGTTACAGCCACACCACTTGTCTCGGGGCCGGTCCTTCATCAAACCGTCATGGTTAGTGGTGACCACCGACGCCAGTCTGAAGGGCTGGGGAGCGGTGTTCTTACACAGGGCCCAAGGCCTCTGGACTCGGTCGGAGTCGGCGTTGCAGATCAACGTGCTGGAGATCAAGGCGGTCTATCTGGCACTCCTGACGTTTCAGAGATTCCTCTCAGGACAACCCATTCGGGTTCAGTCCGACAATGCGACGGCCGTCGCCTATATAAATCATCAAGGAGGAACCAGGAGTGCAGAGGCTCTGGCCGAAGTCCACCGCATCCTATCCTGGGCGGAGGACAACAACTGCCTGATCTCCGCAGTTCACATCCCAGGGGTCGAAAACTGGGAGGCCGACTATCTGAGCCGGCAGGGGATGGACGCCGGAGAGTGGTCTTTTCATCCGGACGTCTTCCGGGACATCTGCAGCAGATGGGGCACTCCGGACGTGGATCTGATGGCCTCGCGGCTGAATCATCAGGTGCCGCACTACATGGCGAGATCATGGGATCCTCAGTCTCTGGGGGCGGATGCCCTGATCCTGACTTGGTCCAGATTTCATCTGCCGTATGTGTTCCCGCCTCTGGCTCTGATTCCCAGGGTGCTGTGGAAAATCAGGTCGGAGTGCAGGGTCGCCATTCTAGTGGCTCCAGATTGGCCCAGGAGGTCCTGGTATCCGGACCTGTGGCAACTGTCAGGCGGACACAGGTGGGCTCTTCCAGACCGCGCAGATTTACTCGCGCAAGGCCCATTCTTCCACCTCAATTCCAAGGCCCTCAGATTGACTGCATGGCTCTTGAGGCCTGGCTGCTGACATCCAGGGGTTTTTCCCCTACGGTGGTTGCCACTATGAATCGGGCTAGGAAGCCAGTCTCAAGGAAGATGTACCACAGGACGTGGAAAATCTTTTTTACTTGGTGTGCCTCTGGTGGACGGTCTCCGTGGCCCTTGTCCATCCCGACGTTGTTGGCTTTCCTACAGTCGGGTTTGGAATTAGGATTATCCCTTGGCTCCTTGAAAGGTCAAGTCTCAGCACTTTCAGTGCTGTTTGACAGGCGATTGGCGCTCCTCCCGAAGGTCCGTCAATTTCTGCAGGGGGTGTCACGGATGGTTCCGCCCTACAAGAGACCTCTGGACCCTTGGGACCTCAACATGGTCCTGGCGGCATTACAGAGACCACCGTTTGAGCCGCTGAGAGATGTTTCTCTATCTCGCCTGTCTCAGAAAGTGGCCTTTCTGGTGGCAATCACGTCTCTGAGAAGGGTCTCAGAATTGGCTGCACTTTCGTGCAAGTCGCCCTTTCTGGTGGTTCACCAAGACAAGGTGGTGTTGCGTCCTCGGCCAGAATTCTTGCCGAAGGTGGTTTCAACTTTTCACCTGAACCAGGAGATTGTTCTCCCATCATTTTGCCCTGCTCCCGTTCATCAGGTTGAACGCGACCTCCATACTCTGGATCTAGTGAGAGCGGTACGCATTTATGTGTCCAGGACCGCCTCCTTTAGGAGTTCGGATTCCTTATTTGTTCTTACGACAGGTCGCTGTAAGGGGTCCGCGGCATCAAAGTCGACATTGGCCAGATGGATTAAGGCTTCCATTCAAGAGGCCTACCGGGCTTCTGGTTTGCCTCTCCCGGTGGGATTGAAGGCTCACTCCACCAGAGCTGTAGGTGCCTCCTGGGCCTTGCGACATCGAGCGTCTGCTCTACAGGTGTGTCAGGCGGCCACTTGGTCTAGCCTGCACACTTTCTCTAAGCACTATATGGTGCATGCCCATGCAAGTTTGGGCAGGCGGGTTCTCCAGGCGGCGGTTGCCCACCTTTAAAGGGAACCATGTGTTATCCGTCTTGTTGAGGAACTCTTCCCGCCCTGGGGTATTGCTTTAGGACATCCCCATTGTCTGGGTCTCCCATTATGATGACCAGAAAAAAGAGAATTTTGTTTACGTACCGTAAATTCTTTTTTCTTTAATCATCAATGGGAGACCCAGCACCCACCCGTTGCATGTTTTGCATTTGTTCTGTTCTCTGTTGAGACAGTGTTTGCCGGGTTGTTGAACCGTCTGTGCACGGCATTCGTCCCGATGTTTCGGGTGTGGTTTATTTCCTCCTCGCAGCTTATGGACCAAACTGAGGATGTTCCCTGCGGTAGGGGTTTATAAGCGGAGGAGGCGGTGTCTACAAACTTGTAGTACCTAGTGTGACCTCCGGAGGGCAGTGCCCTAAACCCCATTGTCTGGGTCTCCCATTGATGATTAAAGAAAAAAGAATTTACGGTACGTAAACAAAATTCTCTTTTTTGTCTGCAGCCCTGGGTATAGTGTTGATGCTATATCTCCCGCGCTGCGGGCTCCAGCACCAGATTGTTAAGATGGCTGCTTGGAGAGATGTGGAACAGCCCATGGGATGACGTCATCACTGGGCGTGTGTGTGTGGACTTCCCGCGTGTTTCCGGCACCGCCCACGACTTGTCTGGCGGCGGCCATCTTCTCCTCACTTCCCTGTTGGGACTGAAGGAGTGCACGACTGCGCTCCCGGGAGATTCCGGTCCTTACCCTCGCGGAGGCCACACACACACACACCGCTCCCCTCCACCGCATTGAAGCGGTCGGTAAGCCGCCGGTGTTCCGGTTTCCTACTTGGCTTATTTTATCTCTTCTGCTGTCGGCATGTCCCCAGCAAAGAAGAACGCTGCTAAGGCAGACAACTCCACCACTACCTGTGCTACATGCAATGGGACGTTGGTTGGGGGGTCCTGCAATAACTGCGGACGCCCAGAGGCCCGGACTGATGCTGCAGAGGCTGCAGCTCCGGTGCTGTACCCTGAGGTTCAAGTGATCCCAGGGCCATGGGAGACACAGAATGAGATAAATGAATCTGTGTTATCCAAGCTGTCCTCCATGTCGCAATCCCTGGAGGCACTGACCAGGAGACTGGAAAGTCCAGCTGCTCCATCAAGTTACCCCCGGGTGTCACCCCTTGTTGCCGCGAGATCCCTTAAGCGGGCTCGCCGGGATGAATCACCCGAGATCCAGAACCTCTCTGAGGAGGAGCGTCACTCTGACGGTGACGAGGATGATGGGGGTTCAATACTTGAGTCTATGTCAGAACCACCTGATGGGGTGGAGGATTTGGTATCCTCCATAAACGAGACTCTTCATCTCGTGGCACCCCCTGAGGAGGTGGACCTCCATCCGAAGGAGGCTTATCAATGGCTGCAGCCAGAGGCTCGCTCTTGTGGCTCCTTTATGGACCACACTAACTTTGGAAGGGTGGTTAGAGCACCCAGGGTTCACCCTGGGCGGCGTTATGTCCGCAAATCTAGGGACACTCGCTTCCCCTTCTCCCAGGAGGTGCTTCAGGAGGGTCGCAGTCCCCGAAGGTGGACGCTTCCATGACCAGGATTGCTGCACGCTCCCTATTCTCTGCCTCTGATAGCTCCTCATTGAAGGACGCGACGGATAGACAGGTCGAACAACTCGCCAAGTCTTCCTATGAGGCTGTGGGGTCTTCATTTGCCCCTAATTTTGCCACGGTCTGGACCTTGCAGGCGATCACCGCCTGCTTGGATGGGATAAATGACCTGGCGGGGTCCAATGCGGAAGTCCTGGCGCTCACTGATAGGGCAAAGGCCTATGCAGATTACGCCAGGACGGCGACCCTAGAAACTGCCACTCGCTCTGCTGTGGCTTCGGCCAATGCGATAGCGATCCGCAGGTTGTTGTGGCTGCGTCTTTGGGACTCAGATGCCACGTCAAAGAAGATTCTGCAGAATCTTCTGTTTTCTGGTGACAGACTGTTTGGTACCGAGCTGGATAAGCTGATAAAGGATTCTGCGGAGTCTAAGATCCCACAGAATAAACCCAAGCCACGGTATACCGTTAAAAGGAACCCTAAACAGTGGTCCTTTCGCTCCAGCTCACAGTCATCGACCTCGTCCGCTCGCGCGGACAGAGGGGGCAAGCCCTCTATTCAGTGGCGTCCCAAGGGTCGCCAGAAGAAGTCAACGGGGGCGGCGGCTGCCACTCCCAAACCCACTTCCGCATGACTCGCTCTCCAGTCCTGCCGCCCCACAGGTGGGGGGCCGTCTGTCCCGATTTCAGGACAGATGGTTACTCCACGTTCAAGACCGGTGGGTCCGAGACGTAGTCTCGAGCGGCTACAGGATAGAGCTGACGTCGCGGCCGGCACACCGATTCCATCGGTCTGTTCCATCCCCAAAAAAGGCTCAGGCTTTTCATCTGGTGTTGGAGGGACTCCGCAGAGACGGAGTAGTGATCCCAGTGCCTTCCGGAGAGAGGTTCAGGGGTTTTTACTCCAACCTCTTTATCGTCCCGAAGAAGGACGGCTCCTTTCGCCCGGTTCTGGACCTCAAGTTGTTCAACCGTCACGTGTTGGTTCGGAAGTTCCGCATGGAATCCCTGCGCTCCGTGATCGCGGCTGTGTCGCAGGGGGACTTCTTAGCGTCCATAGATATCCGAGACGCTTACCTTCACGTGCCCATTGCACCGGCTCATCAGCGCTGGTTGAGATTTGCAGTGGGGGACGAACACTACCAGTTCGTGGCACTGCCCTTCGGGTTGGCCTCGGCTCCGCAGGTGTTCACGAAAGTGATGGCCTCTATGATGGCTCTCCTACATATGCAGGGACATGCCGTCATACCCTATTTAGACGACCTGCTGGTCAGGGCGCCATCAGAACATCTTTGCCGGAAGAGCCTGGAGGTGACCATGAAGTCTCTGGAACAGTTTGGGTGGCTTCTCAATGTCCAGAAATCAACCCTGGTTCCGACCCAGTCACTGACATATCTGGGCATGGACTTCCACACGGACTCAGCTCTGGTGTCCCTGCCACGAGCCAAACAGCTGGCCATCCAATCGGGAGTCCAAGATATACTCCTGTCCCCACAATCATCCATACGGGTGTTGATGAAGCTGGTGGGACGCATGGTGGCAGCGATAGAGGCGGTGCCTTTTGCACAGTTTCGCCTCCGTCCTCTCCAGCTGGAAATTCTTCGCAGATGGGACAAGAGGACGATCTCGTTGAATCGGCTGATGGCCCTTTCACGACCGACCAGGGATTCCCTGCTGTGGTGGCTTCAGCCACATCACTTGTCACGGGGCCGGTCTTTTCTCAAACCGTCATGGTTAGTGGTGACCACCGACGCCAGTCTGAAGGGCTGGGGGGCGGTGTTCTTACATCACAGGGCTCAAGGCCTCTGGACTCAGTCGGAGTCGGCGTTGCAGATCAACGTGCTGGAGATCAAGGCGGTCTATCTGGCGCTTCTGGCGTTTCAGAAGTTCCTGTCGGGACAGCCCATCCGGGTTCAGTCCGACAATGCGACGGCCGTCGCATATATAAATCATCAGGGAGGGACCAGAAGTGCTCAGGCCCTCGCCGAAGTCCACCGCATTCTATCCTGGGTGGAGGACAACAACTGTCTGATCTCCGCAGTTCACATCCCAGGAGTCGAAAACTGGGAGGCCGATTACCTGAGCCGACAGGGAATGGACGCCGGAGAGTGGTCTCTTCATCCGGACGTCTTCCGGGACATCTGCAGCAGATGGGGCACTCCGGACGTGGATCTGATGGCCTCACGGCTCAATCATCAGGTGCCGCAATACATGGCGAGATCATGGGATCCTCAGTCTCTGGGGGCGGACGCCCTGATCCTGAGTTGGTCCGGATTCCATCTACCATATGTGTTCCCTCCGCTGGCACTGATCCCCAAGGTTTTGTGGAAGATCAGGTTGGAGTGCAGCGTAGCCATTCTAGTGGCACCGGATTGGCCCAGGAGGTCCTGGTATCCGGACCTGTGGCAACTGTCCGGCGGACTCAGGTGGGCTCTTCCAGAACGCGCAGATCTACTCGCGCAGGGCCCCTTCTTCCACCTCAATTCCAAGGCCCTCAGATTGACTGCATGGCTCTTGAGGCCTGGCTTCTGACATCCAGGGGATTCTCTCCTACAGTGGTTGCCACTATGAATCGGGCTAGGAAGCCTGTGTCACGGAGGATTTACCACAGGACGTGGAAAATCTTTTTCTCCTGGTGTGCCTCTGGTGGACGGTCTCCGTGGCCCTTGTCCATTCCAACCTTGTTGGCTTTCTTGCAATCGGGTTTGGAATTGGGCTTATCCCTCAGCTCCCTGAAAGGTCAGGTATCAGCGCTTTCAGTGCTGTTTGACAGGCGTTTGGCGCTCCTTCCTAAGGTCCGTCAATTTCTGCAGGGGGTGTCTCGGGTGGTTCCGCCATACAGGCGACCGCTAGACCCTTGGGACCTTAACATGGTCCTGGCGGCTCTGCAGAAACCGCCGTTCGAGCCTCTGAGGGAAGTCTCCCTCTCTCATCTGTCCCAGAAAGTGGTTTTTCTGGTGGCAATTACATCTCTGAGATGGGTGTCAGAATTGGCTGCACTGTCGTGCAAGTCGCCCTTCCTGGTAGTCCACCAGGACAAGGTGGTGTTGCGTCCGCGGGCAGAATTTTTACCAAAGGTGGTGTCCACTTTTCACTTGAACCAAGAGATTGTGCTCCCATCATTTTGTCCCGCTCCTGTTCATCAGGTTGAGCGCGACCTCCACACTCTGGATTTAGTGAGGGCTGTACGCATTTATGTGTCCAGGACGGCCTCCTTCCGGAGTTCGGACTCTTTGTTCATCCTTACGGCGGGTCGCTGTAAGGGGTCCGCGGCATCCAAATCAACCTTGGCCAGATGGATCAAGGCTCCCATTCAAGAGGCCTACCGTTCGGCGGGTCTGCCTCTTCCGGTGGGCTTGAAGGCGCACTCGACCAGAGCCGTTGGTGCTTCCTGGGCTTTGCGACATCGCGCGTCAGCTCTGCAAGTGTGTCAGGCGGCCACCTGGTCCAGCCTGCACACATTCTCTAAGCACTATATGGTGCATGCCCATGCCTCTGCGGATGCAAGTTTGGGCCGGCGGGTCCTCCAGGCGGCGGTTGCCCACCTTTGAGGGGGACCGTGTATATCTACGTCTTTTGAGGAACTCTTCCCGCCCTGGGGTTTGCTTTAGGACATCCCCATTGTCTGGGTCTCCCATTATGATGATCAGAAAAAAGAGAATTTTGTTTACGTACCGTAAATTCTTTTTTCTTGAATCATCAATGGGAGACCCAGCACCCACCCAGTTGTTCCTTTGGATGTTTTGCATTGCCTGTTCCCAGTTGGGACAGTCTTTCCGGGTTGTTGGACCGTCTGTGCACGGTTTCCTTCCCGATGTTTCGGGTGTGGTTTATGTTGTCTCCTCGCAGCTTATGGACCAAACTGAGGATATTCCCTGCGGTAGGGGTTTATAAGCGGAGGGGGCGGTGTCTACAAACTTGTAGTACCTAGTGTGGCCTCCGGAGGGCAGTGCCCTAAACCCCCATTGTCTGGGTCTCCCATTGATGATTCAAGAAAAAAGAATTTACGGTACGTAAACAAAATTCTCTTTTTTACTGAGATAGGAGATTGCATTTGTTACTGGTGAAATGTTATGTAGGTACCGTATTTTCCGGCATATAAGACGACCCTCATCTTTTCCAGTTAAAATATAGTGTTTGGAATATACTCGCCATATAAGAATTCCCCTCTTCTACGGTATGATCCCCACTGTGACCCCCACATATCCCTCCATACAGTATGTTGGACCCACACGCAGTATAATGGCCCCTACATCTCTTCACACTGTATTATGGCTCCCACACAGCCCTCAAATCGCCCTCCATAAAGTATAAAGGCTTCCTCATTGCCCTCCAAGTATTATCATGCTCCCACAGAGCCCTCCAAAAATTATAATGTCTTCCATATAGTGTAATTGTCTCCATATATTATAATGCATCATCATAGTGCTCCATATAGTATAATGCACCCCATAATACTCCATACACTAAAATGCACACCCATAGTCCTCCATATAGTATAATGCACCCCATAGTCCTCCATATAATATAATGTACCTCATAGTCCTTCATATAGAATAATGCACCCCCACCGTCCTCCATATAGTATAATGCACCCCCATAGTCCTCCATATAGTATAATGCACTCCCATAGTCCTCCATAGTCTATAAACATGAAGAGGGAGTTGTGCCAGCGCTGGGATGGGGGGGGAGTTTAGGTGACATGGAGAGGGGTGACGTGCCAGCGTCGTGGGGAGGGGGGTGGAATAGGGACGTGCCAGCACCGTGGAGGGAGTAGGTGACATGGAGAGGGGGGTTGTGCCAGTGTCAGGGTGGGGGTGAGTACAGGGGTTGAACTTTCCTGTCAATGTCACCCAGAGGACAGGAGATTCTCATTTCAATCATTTCCAGGAGCTCTGCCAGCTGTCAATGAATGGAAACCTGTACTGGCCTGGAGAGTCTCGTAGCAGAAGATTTGGAACATTGTGTCAGTCTGAAGATCACAGAGAGTTGGCCATGCTGACACACTGTAACAAACCCTCTGCATTGAGAGGAGACGGTCTAAGCAGAATTCTGGTGTTTTTAAAAACTACAGATGTCTGTGACAAACTGAGCAGCCCCAGTCTGCAGGTCTGTACTGTCTGCAGGGGAGGAGGGGGAAGTCTCCATAACCACACATTCCTCCCTGGTCAGCAGGGATCCTCCCACAGCTGAATGCAGGATCTTCTCAGTCATCTGCCTCTTGTTTTCAATCATCAGAGCTGTGAAGGAGGCGGTCTTTCGGAGGAGGACAGTCACCTCCTCCATACACAACTCTGGTGATTAAAAAACTGCGAGCAGCGACTGACCCCACCACAGACAGAGCACAACCCCATCCTCCTCACAACCAGGAGGGAGGGAGCAATAGTGACTGCTGTACCTGCGCTCAGGGGTTGTTTTTAATGTCTGGCTCCTTCATGCTGGAGGCGGCCGAAACGTGAGCTGAGGTGTTCCTCTGCTCCCATCTCTCTCCTCCTGGAGAGAGCGGCCGGCCCCAGTGCACACATCGTGGGCGGCCGTACTCTATTTGCCAGTAGTTGGCGCCCTGCACCCAGCGTATAAGACGACCGCTGACTTTTGAGAAGATTTTCAGGGTTAAAAAGTTGTCTTATATGCCAAAAAATATGGTAGATGAGGGTAGAGGGCGGGAAGCCCTGCCTCTAGCTCTTCCTTCAACCTCTATCTCCTTCCTCCTCCATACTTCTATCCACTTAGAAACTCATCAGTAACAACTGCCGTCTCCTATCTCCGTAATGTGAAAGCCTTTACTGAATACAGATTTACCTTTTAAAATTGAGAATTTTGGGAATGACTGATCAACTGTGGAGAAAGAAGCAGATTTGTCTGATATGACAATAAGCAACTTTGTATTATATCTTATGTACTATTGATTTATTAAATCTAAATGAAATCGAGTACATTCCCAAGTTATCTTTGAGTGAGCCGAGCCGGGTAGGTTGTCCCAATTACACGTTTGTTAATAGAACTTATAAAACACCAGTCTTGACATTTAGGGTGATCTTAAGAGACAACTCTAGATGTCCTAGGTGTCAAGCAGATTAAGCGGGTATGCTTCATATGTTGTGGTCCTGCCCTAGACTTTCGGCATACTGGATTATGGTAATCAACAAGATTGAAGGCGCGTATGGATGTGTGGTAAAGAGGAATCCGCTGACGTGTGTGCTTGGGTACGTGAAGTAAATTAGTACTACTAATGCATATAAGCTAGGTATAGCAAGAATATTATACATGGCGCGTAAATTGATTGCACAAAGATGGATTGAGGAACATCCCCCGTCCAGGTGTGAATTTATTAGATGAATACAACATATAATAAGTTTGGAGGAAGGTGTACATATAAGAAGAGAAATTAAGAGAAGGTGTTTGAAAGCATTTGGTCTCCATGGTTGGCGATGGGTTAAATGGTGGTCTTGATAATTGAGGAAAGTATGCTGTATGTTCAGACATGAGAAAGGGGGAAGGCTAGGTGGGTGGGGAGGGATGTTTTACTTTGTTGTATAATGTACTTTGCAATTTGATATTTGTAATTTACTTCAATTAAAACTTATCTGGTTCAAAAAAAATAAATGAAATGAACATTTACGCTTTAAATTCAGTGTTGCAGTTACTCTTAAATATTTCCTTCTGAAGTAATTCCGAGCCAACCCTTTCCATTTTCCCTGCAGCACTTAAGACAAGCTGATTTAGCTGGGAGATTTGTGGAATTCTTTGGAGAGGGTTTGTCTCAGCTTTCAGTTGTCGACCGAACCACAATAGCCAACATGTGCCCAGAGTATGGTGCCACAGTGGCCTTCTTTCCAGTGGACCAAATCACCCTTAGCCACCTGAAACAAACTGGTAAGCATTCTGCTGTTATATTGAATGATTTGTAAAGTATGTCGGAATATGTTGGCGCTATAGAAAGTAGTTACTATACCAATCTGTTTACATCACATTTTGTCACAATGTAAACGTCAAATAAATCTCTCAGGTAGGCCTTTAATAATGGGGATTCCAAATGGGGATGAATAATGGGGAGTCCTGGAAGCCCCATTAACCCCTTCACGAACTTTGCGGTACCGATACTTCATATCTGAGGTATTTACCTACTATTGATGTATAGATATGTCATGGTATCACGGTGGTACAGGAGCTGTGCCTGCGCAATTGTCACCAGATCTTCGCTAATATTGCAGCCAGGGCCTGTCCTTGCGCCATCCCTGGCTGTTTAACCACCTAACTGCCGCGATGAATATCGATTGCGCCACTTATGGGATTGGGAAGAGGGATCATACTCCTCACCTCTCTGATCCATGCCCCTGCAATGTAATGATGAGGCCCCGATCGTGACCAGAAGTCATGACGACTTTTTGATCGCCAATTAAGGAAAGCCTCGTGGATCATGCCTACAGTGTATTTCCTGAGGCTTCTGACAGTTGCACTATATTGTAATGATCAAGCATTGCATTACACTACAGCTGTGATCAGTGCAGAAAAAGGTAATGTTCTATATAGGAACTAAGTGGGGAAAAAAAGCAGAAAATAAAGAGCAAGAGAGGGAAAAAATTATTCCAGTAGTTATATTTGTTAAACATAACTACACATTTGGTATCACCGCGTCCGTAACAACCCGCTCTATAAAACTGTTACACTAGTTACGCCCTTTAGTGAACACCATAAAACAAATAGAAACGTACCGAAAACTGACTTTTTTTTTTTTCTTTCTATGAATAACTTTTTTATGGTGTGAATGCGGCAAAACATAAACTACTGTATATACTCGTGTATAAGCCGAGTTTTTCAGCCCAAAAATTGGGCTGAAAAGTCACCCCCTCGGCTTATACACGGGTCAATACGGTAATCCTATGGTGGGGAGGCTGGAGGAGGCGGGGGGAGGCTGCTGACTGAGCGGCCCGTCACGTGGGGCCGCTCATTAGATATACACGGCTCCCCCCGCCCATCACAGCGGCAGGGGGAGCCGTGCATACAGCCCCTCAGTGGCACTAGCCCCCCACACTTTGCAGAGCCCCCCCGCTGCATTATCTTACCATCCAGGGTCGTCTTCACCGCAGGTCCTGCAGTCATCATCGCACGTTGTGCTCAGGTCTCACGTGACCCGGCGCGATGACGTCATTCCACTGCGACTGCCGGGTCACATGAGACCGGGAACACAGCGCGCGAGAATGGACTGGAGGACCCGCGGTGAAGAAGACCCTGGATGGTAAGATAATGCAGCGGGGGGGCTCTGCAAAGTGTGGGGGGCTCTTCACATGATGGGGGGGCGAGTGCCACTGGGGCCTGCTTACACCCCTGGGGGCCTGCTGTATACCCCACTGCTGGGGCCTGCTGTATACCCCACTGCTGGGGCCTGCTGTATACCCCACTGCTGGGGCCTGCTGTATACCCCACTGCTGGGGCCTGCTGTATACCCCACTGCTGGGGCCTGCTGTATACCCCACTGCTGGGGCCTGCTGTATACACCACTGCTGGGGCCTGCTGTATACCCCACTGCTGGGGCCTGCTGTATACCCCACTGCTGGGGCCTGCTGTATACCTGTGCTGGAGTCCACCCTCGGCTTATACGCGAGTCAATAAGTTTTCCCAGTTTTTGGGTGCAAAAGTAGGGGGGTCGGCTTATACACGAGTATATACGGTATATAAATATCGCTGTAATCGCAATGACCTGAAAAATAAAGCTGTTATCACTTTTACGACGCGGTGAACGATGTAAAAAAAAACAAAACAATGCCCAAATTGCTGTTTCTGGATTCTGCCTCCCAAAAAGCGGAATAGAAAAAGATCCAAAAATATTATGTGGCCCAAAAATAGGACCAATAAAAACTTCAACTCATCCTGCAAAAAAAAACAAAATTCAGCGATGGAAAAAAAACCTTTATTTTGAAAAAATAAAAAAGCTTTTTAGTCTGATAGTAGCCAAACCTAAAAATCCTATATAAACCTGGTATCTCTGTAATCGTACTGACCTGACAAATAAAACCACCTAATCACTTATGTGAATGGCATACAGAATAAAGCCAATTCTTCAATTGCTGTTGATTTGTCTATTCTGCCTTCCAAAGATCGCGGTCAGTCTCAGCTCACGCTTATCCTGTGTGCTACACTGAGCACTTGCATCAATTATGTGTAAATCTCTGAAAAATGTGATTCAGACAAAATTCCCAATGGAGAATTCACTGTGATGAGTCAGACGGTCACTTTGAACTCCCATCCGATCTGTGATCTAGCGGTGTCCATCTTTTTAGGCATTCGCAAAAGTGCGATCAAACAAAGTCTTGTGAACCTTTGAAAAGACACATTGCTGAACAGAGGCTAAACAGAGTCCATAGTAGCTGTTGCCTCATCAGTGAATGGATCCATCTAGGGTTCACCTAAATCACTTATTGCGGAAATGTTGCTGGCAACCAAGCACATTATAAATGTGAACTGATCCAAAATGTTCTGTATCCAAATCGCTTCCAAATAGCATTCAGCTCAACCCACAAAAAACACAAGTCCCCACACTCAAGCCCAACATCTGTGAACAGAAATATTTGGGCATCCATGTTACTGGTAGAACAAACGTTTTGGAATTGAACTAATGCTGCCCACAAAAAGAAATACCGCAAAATCTGCGCTCCAAAATCCAAATTTCCCCCTCTCTTCGAATCCCCACAATGAGCCTAAACCACAGTTCACGTCCATATGTTTGGCATGGTTGTAGTGAGAGAGTCCACTTTATTTATGGTGCAGGCTTCCAGAATCACAAGCTGGGCACAAAATACGAGTACTACAATGTATTGGACACTACAAGGGCTTATTTGAAATTTTTAATTTTGCAACATTCACTGCGTTTGACTCCATGGGTGTTTTCCAGGGACTAAATCATCCATAGAACTCCCATAGGGGTGTAATTTCCACCTTGTCACTTGAGGGGATTTCTTCTGTTCTGGCACTTAAGGGTTCTGCAAATGGAGTCTGAAGTCTATTCTAGGAAAATCTGTGCTCCAAAAATGGATCTCCTTTGCTCCCGAGACCTGCAGTGCAGCCAAACAGTGCTATACATTCACTTGGGGTATTTTCTCCTTCCCATCATTGGGGGACACAGGACCATGGGTGTATGATTTTCTGCCACTAGCAGGCGACACTAGGTAGAGAAAAAAATGAAGCCCTCCTTCCTGAAGTATACACCCATACGTAGGCGTAGATCAGGGGTCTCAAACACGCGGCCCCCGGGCCGCATGCGGCCCGCGAGGCTTCACACTGCGGCCCGGGGCTCCATAGAGACAAAAGCCATGCCCCGGTTCATTATGCATGGAGCCGCCGCGGTTCCCGGTCTATCGTGACTTCCGGGTCCCGCCCACACAAGCTCCTTCACACTTGTACATCAATGAGAGGTGGCGGACCAATCAGAAGCCTCCTGACGCCGACGTCAGCTGCAGGCTTCTGATTGGTCCGCCGGCTTGCATTGATGTACAAGCCGTGAAGGAGCTTGTGTGGGCGGGACCCGGAAGTCACGATAGACCGGGAACCGCGGCGGCTCCATGCATATGCATATGGACAACAGGATCACAGCATCACAGCATTAAAGGTGTGTTTGATTGAGAGTGTGAATGAGTGTATGTGTGTGTCAGCTGTGATGGTGAGGAGGAGGACGCACTTATGGTGAGGAGGAGGAGGACAGAAAAGGCAGGTGTGATTGTGAAGGGGACAGAAAAGGCAGGTGTGATTGTGAAGAGGACAGAAGGGGCAGGTGTGATTGTGAAGAGGACAGAAGGGGCAGGTGTGATTGTGAAGAGGACAGAAAAGGCAGGTGTGATTGTGAAGAGGACAGAAGGGGCAGGTGTGATTGTGAAGAGGACAGAAGGGGCAGGTGTGATTGTGAAGAGGACAGAAGGGGCAGGTGTGATTGTGAAGAGGACAGAAGGGGCAGGTGTGATTGTGAAGAGGACAGAAGGGGCAGGTGTGATTGTGAAGAGGACAGAAGGGGCAGGTGTGATTGTGAAGAGGACAGAAGGGGCAGGTGTGATTGTGAAGAGGACAGAAGGGGCAGGTGTGATTGTGAAGAGACAGAAGGGGCAGGTGTGATTGTGAAGAGGACAGAAGGGGCAGGTGTGATTGTGAAGAGGACAGAAGGGGCAGGTGTGATTGTGAAGAGGACAGAAAAGGCAGGTGTGATTGTGAAGAGGACGGAGGAGGCAGTTGCTATGGTGAAGAGGACAGAAGCGGCAGGTGTGATTGTGAAGAGGACAGAAGGGGCAGGTGTGATTGTGAAGAGGACAGAAGGGGCAGGTGTGATTGTGAAGAGGACGGAGGGGCAGGTGTGATTGTGAGGAGGACGGAGGGGGCAGGTGTGATGCTGAGAAGGCGGACAGAGGGGGCAGGTGTGATGCTGAGGAGGAGGACGGAGGAGGCAGTTGTTATGGTGAGGAGGATGGAGGAGGCAGGTGTGATGGTGAGGAGGATGGAGGAGGCAGTTGTTATGGTGAGGAGGATGGAGGAGGCAGTTGTTATGGTGAGGAGGATGGAGGAGGCAGGTGTGATGGTGAGGAGGATGGAGGAGGCAGGTGTGATGGTGAGGAGGACAGAGGAGTCAGGTGTGATGGTGAGGAGGAGGACGGAGGAGGCAGTGGTTATGGTGAGGAGGACGGAGGAGGCAGGTGTGATGGTGAGGAGGAGGAGGACAGAGGAGGCAGGTGTGATGGTGAGGAGGAGGAGGACAGAGGAGGCAGGTGTGATGGTAAGGAGGACGGAGAAAGCAGTTGTTATGGTGAGGAGTAGAAGGTTGGAGGGGGCAGGTGTGATGGTGAGGAGGACGGAGGGGGCAGGTGTGATGGTGAGGAGGAGGACGGAGGGGGCAGGTGTGATAGTGTATGTGTGTGAGTCTGAGTGTATGTGTGAGTGTGTGTATGTGTGAGTATGTGTAAGGTCCGGCTTCACACTGCGGCATGATCCGGGCCGGTTCTGTCCGGGAGGACCCAGACAGCTGCGGACCGGATCATCACACAGGACTGGGGGGCTATTATGCCCTCCGGTCCTGACCTGTCAGCGGCTGCAGCTGCGTGCGCTGCGCACAGGACCGGAGGGCATAATAGCCCCCCAGTCCTGTGTGATGATCCGGTCCGCAGCTGTCTGGGTCCTCCCGGACAGAACCGGCCCGGATCATGCTGCAGTGTGAAGCGGCCCTTAGTGTGTGTGTGTGTATGTGAGTGTATGTATTTGTGTGAATATGTCTGAGTGTGCGTATATGCGTGTGTGTATATGTGAGTGAGTATGTGTGTGAATGAGTATGTATGTGTATATTTGTGAGTATATGTGAGTGTATATGTGAGTGTGTGTGTTTGTGTGTGAATGTATGAGTATGTGTGTGTATATGTGTATGTGTGAGTGTGTATGTGTTTATATGTCTGAGAATGTGTGGGTGTATGTGTGTGCATGTGAATGAGTGTGTGTGTATATGTATGAGTGTGTATATGTGTATATGTGAGTGTGTGCATATGTGTGAGTGAGAGAGAACAAAAATAACAGAGACCAGGTTATGGGGACATCACCGTAAAAGCGGATCAGGATGTGGGGATAGCACTAAAAAATGGCGTCAGGATGAGGGACATTACTACAAGATGCCAAGGGAGGGAACATTACTACAAGATGACAAGGGAGGGAACATTACTAAAAGATGGGGACATTACTACAAGATGGGGAACAGGAAGGGGGCATTACTACATGATGAGGACCAGGTAGGAACATTACTACAAGAAGAGGACCAGGATGGGGACATTACTACAAGAAGGGGATTAGGATGGGGACATTACTACAAGAAGGGGATTAGGATGGGGACATTACTACAAGAAGGGGATCAGGATGGGGACATTACTACAAGAAGGGGATCAGGATGGGGACATTCCTACAAGAAGAGGACCAGGATGGGGACATTCCTACAAGACGGGGATATTCCTACATAAAGGAGGTTAGGGTGGGGACATTCCTACAAGAAGATGATCAGGATTTGTACTTTACTATATTGAGCAAAAATTCTGGCATTGGTAAAATGTCACTTAGTCCTACAAGGAATGCGGCCCCCCGATATCACTTTTTTTCCATGTGCGGCCCACCAACCCAGCCGAGTTTGAGACCCCTGGCGTAGATATTCAGTTTTTGCTTAGTGTTGCAAGGAGAGGCACATGCGGTCTGTAGCTCAGACCACATCTACCATTTTTATTTTTACTATTTAATTCTTATTTTTAACTTTTTACTTTACTGGCGCTGCTCTCCTGAGAGCATGGGGGACCCCAAGGCAGTGCACACCATCGAGGGACGACAGATCCCCATAAAGGGCTCCGCTCTCCCTGCCCCAGAACCAGCAGCATCTACGGGGCATACTCATTGCATCCCCCTGCAGGACAGGGGACACAAAGAGCACATGGACAGCACTTCTCACCTCCTCCAACATAGGAGCAGGTGATTGAGGCCTCTAGCCAGCAGCAACAGTGCACCGATCCATCTCCAAGGGATCTGGTACAGCAGCGGCTGCAGCATTTCCCTCCAGCCTTGGGGCACCACCATTCCTCCTCCAGTCATGGCGGCTCCATGCCGGGACGCGCACCGCCAGTAAGTTCTGGGTGCGCACCTAGGGCATGGGACTAAAGCACCCACGACCGCCGCTCCACCGTTGCCAACTGCCATCGCGGGCACCCGGCGTCGCGGCCGAGAGCCCACATTTCTTTAGGCCCCGGTCTGGGCCTGCAGTCAAGCACCGCCCCGAATCTCCACTGATTGGCCGTGTGGTACGTCACCACCCCGCGTCATAGGGGCGGATGCGATGACGTGGCCAGCCACCCCTAGCTGCGATTGGACACTGAGCATGCCGCTCAGGGCCAAAGAAAACGCACCAGGCATGACGTCCATAGGGGGTCTGACAACACATGCCCCCCACCGGCAGCCAGCCAATCACGCCACAGCCCATTTATCATGGGCACAGCCTCATATCACGCCCCCAAACCAGCGCGAAAATTGAACAAAGGGCCTAGTACACTACAGCTGGCAGCTCCCGCACACAAATGTACAGTCCCCAGATAAAATACCTGCGGCTCATACCTGCCTGGCACTCCCCTGGAATGGGTATGTCCTGAGATGTGGTGGGCTTCCCCCCTCCAAGGGGGACCGCACAAAAGCCCACATACTACCTCTGGACACATCCACTCCACAGTCCTTTTTGTTCTGGTGCCTCTTCAAGAGAAAGGAACTCAGGACCTCACCGGATGACACGACAAAAAGGCGACACAGGATCTGGGTAAGCTCCATTAGGAGACCCTCTTCTCTGCAGACTACCACCCCTGTCCAGTGTCTGCTCGTTTGCCTTCATAGCAACCCGCTTAGTACACTGCAGTGCCATTGTTAACAGTAATCTGGTACACTATGGCAGATCCCAAACCTTCCAAAGAGAAAAACAAGAACAACGCAGTGAGCAGAACTTTATGCACCAGCTGCCAGACTCCGCTCCCACGCAAACACGCTTCCTAATTTTGCAGGGACTGCAAACCTGAATGCCCCACTGAGACTACCACTGACTCAGTTCCCAGTGTGTCCAACATCCCTCCATGGGGTCTGGCACTGTCGCAACAGGTAGACTCCATAGTCCAAATGTTGCAGTTCCATCCAGGTCCTTGCACAGCCAGTGATTACAAACGTCTCAGCTCCCACTCCAGCAGGGAACATCCGCAGCCTACGGCCCCCCTGCCCACCAGAAGACGGACTCATATCGGCCCGTCCCAGGGCTGCTCTCCCGCTGTGTCATCCCTAAGTGACAGGTCCCACTCCGCTTCACCGGTCTGAATCACTCTCCAAGGGGGAACTATCAGAACCAGATGCACCCCGCGAGCTTTAGACCACGGACACCCAGGCAATGGTTGACAGCCTCATTGAAGCTGTCAACAAGACGATGAACATGTCACCACCCCGGAGCGTAGCTTCTCGTTCACAAAAGGCTAAACGTCCTCATCTAGTCTTCTCTAACCACGAGGAGTTTAACGATATAATCCAGTGACACTGGGACTGGCCAGACAAGCGCTTTGCAGGCCGTAAGGCCATCGAGGCCAAATACCCCTTCGCGCCAGATCATCAAAAAAAATGGTCTGAGTCACCAACCGCTGACTCCCCCCCCCAGTGTCGCGTCTAGCCAACAAAACCTTACTTGCACTCTCCGACAGTTCGTCTATCAAAGGCTTCAACGACAGTCAATTAGACAATCTAGCGTGCTCAATCTTTGAGGCCTCAGGAGCAGCCCTCTCTCATTCGCTATGGCATGGATAGCCAAAGCAGCGGTATCCTGGATCCAGTCCTTACGCGAAACACTGCAAGACCCCGACCCCAGCTGACCTGCTCGAACTACTTACAAGAGCCCAGCAGTACTTCCTGCTCCGCATTGGCAGCAGCAAACGCCATTTCTATGCGCCGAACCCTCTGGCTTAGAGGCTGGCACGCAGATTCCACATCAAAAAGATCCCTCATAAACCTCCCCTACCAAGGAGGTCACCTATTCTGTGGAAAGCTTGACCAACTCCTCTCCGAAACCACTGGGGGAAAAAGCAAGTTTCTCCCCCAACAAAGGTTCAAGCAGCCTTTTCGCCGCCCGCAGTCACATTCACGCTCTCAAGCTCCCCACGGAACAGCAAGGTGACCCACCTCAACCGCTAACACAAGCGCTGGTCGGCCTACCCGCGGGGCCATCAGTACCCCCCATTCTCTCTCAAAACCAACGAAACCTGGAAAAGCCGCCCTAAACAAACCCACACTAAGAGCGCAAAAACACAATGGTTCAACGCATGACTCCCCTCCCCCAATTGCCCGACACCATGGCTCACTGTCGTGCACGACAATTGGGTCAGAGAACTGCTGTCGCCAGGCTACAAAATAGAATTCGCATCCCGACCCCTGTTCGCTTTTTCCTCTTGCAGCCCCGAAAACAAACGCTCAACTGTTCTTAGAGGCCATCAAATCACTACTCAGAAACGGGGTCATAAAACCAGTACCAAAAACCGAACAGTTCATGGGTTACTACTTAAATCTGTTCGTCGTCCCGAAAAAGGACGGAACAGTACGCCACATCCTAGACTTCAAACTTCTCAACAAATTTGTAAAGATCCGACAATTCAGGATGGAATCCCTTCACTCAGTGATCGCGTCCTTAGAAAAAGAATTCCTAGTAGCCATCGAGATACAAGACGCATATCTCCACATCCCCATTTTCCCTCCCCTCCAAAAATACCTGCGGTTCGCTGTTCAATAATGCCACTTCCAATTCGTCGCCCTGCCCTTCGGCTTGGCAACCGCACCCAGAGTCTTTACAAAGGTCATGGCAGCCGTCATGACCATCCCCCACTCGCGGGCAGTGGACATCCTACCTAGACCTACTAATCAAAGGGCCATCATTCCAAGCAGCGTCCAAATAACAACGGACACGCTCTCCCGCCTAGGATGGTTCATAAACCTAGAGAGATTCTCCCCAATGCCGGCTCAGACAATAAACTTCCTTAGGGATGACTCTAGACACCGCAAGAGGGCTAGTCACACTCCCTCAGTACAAAGCCACGGCAGTCCGCAAAGGAGTGCATACTCTTCGCAGCCGCTTACCCCAGTCCATCCGCTTCGGCATGGGGGTCCTAAGAAAGATGGTGGCTGCAATGGAAGCAGTCCCCTTCGTTCAACTACATTTCCGAACCCTACAGCTCTCCCTCCTCTCGGCCTGGGACAAAAGTCCCTTCAGCCTTGACCGCAAGCATCCCCTATCCACGCAGGTCAAGAAAGCACTCAGAAGGTGGACAATAGCCATCATCACTCACGCAAGGAAAATCCTTCCTCCCACTCCAGTGGCTGGTGGTAACCACCAATGCCAGCCTACTCAGCTGGGGGGCTTTCTATCGTCAGCACACGGCCCATGGCCACTGGATGCCCCAGGAGTCACTCCTCCCAATCAACATTCTGGAGCTGCGAGCGAATAGCTTGACACTCCAACATTTTCACTCCTGGCCAGTTGCCCCGTCCGCATCCAATCAGAGAACGCTTCGGCGGTGGCGTACATCAATTATCAGGGCGGCACACGCAGCAAATCAGCAATGTGCGAAGTGAAACACATCCTACACTGGACCGAAAAGACAGTCAATCATATCGGCAGTCCACATCCCGGGAGTGGACAACTGGGCAGCGGACTTCCTAAGCCGCCAGGGACTGGCATCAGGAGAATGGTCCTTACATCCGGAAGTCTTTCTACAAATCTGTCGATGCTGGGGAACCCCCGGCGTGGACCTCGTGGCTTCAAGAATGAACACAAAAGTCCCTGTCTTTGTAGCCAGGTGCCGGGACCCGCTTGTCCTAGGAGTGGACTCTCTAGTCCTCCCCTGGCGCCAATTCCAACTCCCATACAATTTTCGTCCACTCCCGCTAATCCCTCGAGTGATCAGAAAGATAAAAGGGCTCAAGTAATACTCATCACCCCAAACTGGCTACGACGGGCAACTGTAACCCACTCCTTTTTTTCATTCTCACAATTCTAGAATTCCTTCAAAACGGCTGTGACTCTGGCCTAGCTCTATCAAAGGCCAAATCTCAGCCTTAAGTATCCTTCTCCAATGCAGGATTGCGTCCAAATCACAGGTCAAAAGATTCTTCCAGGGGCTTTCCCACACACGGCCTCCCTACATGACACCCGTGGCTGTCTGGGACCTAAACCTAGTTCTATGTGCTCTCCAGGATCCGCTGTTTGAACCTCTGAAAGAAGTACCATTAATCCCATCTCTCGTTTAAAGCTGCCTTCTTGATCGCAATCACGTCAATTAAGCGTTTGTCCGAGCTGGCCGCCTGTATGTATCTCAGGGACTGGACACCAGAACAGTAAGAGGTTAAATCCCATGTCCATCCACAAGAGGTCACCTGTTTTATATAAGCACAAGCTAACTTTGCAGTCACAGTGACTGCAAGTCTCCCCAGGGGGCATCTTAGGAAAAGCAGAGAGTGACAAACTTCACACCTCTAGCCAGAAAGAGAAGGGGATCAAAGACTCCACCAAATGTTAGTATAGCAGTTGATATTTACTGTGGGCAAGGAATTGGTATAGACAAAGGAGCATTTGAAAAATAATGTATGCATGGCTAAATGAGTGAGTGTCCAACCATAGACCCAGAATTAGATGATTAAAATGGGAGGCCGGTCTAGAAATCTTACCCCCCCCCCCTTCCAGACTGACTCTATAACTGGATTCTCTCAGCCAAGGCAAAGTGTAACAGAGATGGGTCAGCCGAGCTGCTGTGAACAACATTCCATATATTTACGCTCTCCCCATCGGGCAACAGGAGTCAAGTTTAGGTTTCTGTAAGTTTTCTCCTTTTTATTTCATTGTTTGCATAATTGTATGTCACTTTTTATTTCCATTTTTTATATCTTTCATTGTAAGCACTGTATCTTTTATATTAAAGCTTTAAACTTTAATAAGTCTGAACCTTGTATACTTTAAAGAATTCACAGCCCTAGGAAGTTGTGATTTTGTGAATAATCTGATAAGTCTTAGTTTAGGGGAACTCATCGGCCCCCCAAAATCCGATGGGTGGTGGCAGCGTGTGTGAAGCGGGGTGCGCAGTCTGAGTTGGGGTGTGATTGAGGCTCCCTTTCAGCATAGGACAGAGGTCGAATGCTGGATTGAGTGAAAGGAGATAGATTAACCCTTGCAGGCGCAACCCCAAGTCATGTGCTGGAAAATGAGTACTTGACACCGCCCTATCCTGTAGGCCCTCATACCTATCCTTCCACAAGGATAAGGTAACCCTCCGGCTGTCTCCGTCCTTCTTGCCCAAGGTGGTATCCCACTTCCACCTTAACGAAGACATCGTCCTCCTGTCCTTCTGCCCAACTCTGGTACACCTCTTCGAAAAGCAGCTCCATAGCCTGGACCTGGGAAGGGCCCTCAGACACTACATCTCCCAAACAGCTCCATTCCGCAAAACAGAAACGCTGTTCATCATCCCCGAGGGCCTAGGAAAGGGATGGTGCGTCTAAGTCCACACCGCGTCAAAGGCATGCCAACTCCAGAAGGAATCAAAGCGCATTCAACTCGATCAGTGGCCGCCTCATGGGCCATTCGTCACCAAGCCTCAGCAGCTCAGGTTTGCAAGGCAGCAACCTGGTCCAGCCTGCATACCTTCACCAAACACTACAAGATTCACACCCAGTCCTCTGCAGACACAAACCTAGGAAGAAAAAGTTTGCTGGCAGCAGTCGCGCATCTGTAATCAGCTGGCACATGATGCTCGACCACTACTCAACTGATTCCCACCCAGGGAGTGCTTGAGGACGTCCCATGGTCCTGTGACCCCCAGTGATGCGAAGGAGAAGCAGGGATTTTTGTGTACTCACCGTAAAATTCTTTTCTCCTAGCTAATCATTGGGGGGACACAGCACCCACCCTCTAATTCTTCAATAGTCTGTTCAGTAAATTGCCTTACGCTATTTGTACCTAGTCTGTACCTTACGCTAGTTGTACCTTATTACTTTATGTGCTCTCCTACTGCTCTAGTATTAAACTGAATATCTATGCCTACGACGGGTGTATACTGCAGGAAGGAGGGCTTAATTATTATCTCTATTTAGTGTTGCCTCCTAGTAGCAGAAAAGCATACACTCATGGTCCTGTGTCCCCCAATGATGAGCTAGGAGAAAAGGATTTTACGGTGAGTACACAAAAATCCCTGTTTTTATTTAACCTATTCCACTTGTTAATATGGTAAATTTAGGGCTAAAACAACATTTTTGTGGTAAAAATTTAATTATTTTTTTGTTCACCGCCCAATAGTATACAATTTTGTGACACACCTGTAGCGTCAATTTGCTCACTGCACACCTGGATGAATTAACTGAGGGATGCAGTTTGTAAAATGGGGTCACGTGGGGAATTCTGCTGTTCTGGCCCCATGGCATCCACAAACCATATCAACAAAATCTGAACGCCAATGTTGCACCCTGTCCCTTCTGAGTTTTGCACTGTGCTTCAAATGTAATTTTTGATCACATATCTACATACTCAGGAGAAATTGCACAACAAATTTTATGGTGCATTTACTCCTGTTACCCTTGTGAAAATGAAAGGTTCAACATTTTACATGGTCAAAAAAGTTTTTGTTTTTTTATTTTCACAGCTCAACATTATAAAATTCTGTGAAGCCCCTGGGGTTTCAAAGTGCTCACCACACATCTAGATAAATTCCCAGAGGGGTGTTGTTTCGAAAGTGGGTCTCTTGTGTGGGGTTTCTACCATTTGGTACATCAGGGGCTCTAAAAATGTGACATAGTGTCAGCTAACGATGCTAACTAATTTTCCATTAAAAAAGTCAAATGACACTCTTTCCCTTTCAAGCCCTGAGCCCAAGCAGTGGTTTTCTGCTACATAAGAGGTGTCGGCATACTCGGGAAAGATTGCACAACAAATTTTAAGCAATTTCTCATCTTAACCTTGTGAATATGCAATAGTTGAGGCTAAAGTAACATTTTTGTTGGAAAAAGTAAAATGTTCATTTTTTTCCTTCCTCGTTTCTTTAATTCCCATGAAGAACCTGAAGTTATAATAATCTTCTTAAATGGGATTTTGAGTAGCTTGAGGGGTGCAGTTTTTGGAATAGTGTCACTTTGGGGTAGTTTCTGTCATGTATCCTATTCAAAGAGACTTCAAATATGACGTGGTCACTAAAAAAATGGTTTGTAAATTTTGTTGGAAAAATGAGAAATTGCTGATGAACTTTGAACCCTTCTAACTTCTTAGCAAAAAAAATATTTCAAAAACTGTGCTGATGTAAAGTAGACGTGTGGAAATGTTATTTATTAAAGAGGACCTGTCACCCCCCTCCCCCTGCTGCATGGCAATCTAAATGCAGAATGTCTGCTGCATTCAGGGAATGGGTCCCCCTTGTGTCTGTGTGCTGTGTACCCCGAGAAATAGCCTTAGGAAAACTCACTGTTACAAGCCATGAGGGCAGTCCCTGTGGCTGGAGTTAGCTCTATTTACTGGGACCATTCCCTCCCCCTCTGCCTGTCTGTGTCGCCTCCTGCTGTGCTATTTATGCTTTGATCAGAGAGCAGGGCAGGAATCTGGAGCTGAAGTCAGGACAAATGATTTGCATGCTGTGTGGCAAGGTGAGTGACAGAGAGGAGGAAGGCAGTGCAAGCACAGCAGTAGGCAGCACAGAGAGGCAGGGGGAGGGAATGGCCCCCGTGAATAGAGCTAACTCCAGCCACAGGGACTGCCCACATGGCTTGTAACAGTGAGTTTTCCTAAGGCTGTATCTCGGGGCACACAGACACATGGGGGACCCCTTCCCTGCATGCAGCAGGCATGCTGCATTCAGTGCTACCTTTAGATTGAAATGCAGCAGGGGGTGACAGGTCCTCTTTAGCTATTCTGTGTAATTGAACTCACTTGTTTAACCCCTTCCCGACATAGGACGTTGTGCAACGTCCTGTGTTTCTGCCCGTTCCCGACACAGGACGTTGCACAACGTCCTGGCAGATTTGAGCTGCTGCAGCTCCTGTGAGTGGGGTCGCTCAGGTGTCACAGATGCTGCTGCTCTGTGACAACCTGTAGATGACCCCACAGGGGGTGGATTAACCCCCCCGTGCCCAGGACCCCTCCGATCGGCAGTTTAAAAGTGAAACTGCCGATCGGAGGGAATCACAGGGATTCACCCCTCCAGATCTGATTGGAGCTCTCCAATCAGATCTGGAGGGGCGGATCGGCATGTGTCCACCCCTCCTCAGCCCCCTCCAGCTCCATGACTCACTGGGGGCCCCCACCGTCCCCCCAAACCGCCCGCCCCCCTCTATCATTATGCATATGCCGGCGGGCTGCACCCTCGGGTGTGCCCGCCGGCAACTCTGTCCGATCCCCTCCTACAGACCCCCCCCCCCCCAGGCAGCCCCCAGCTCTGCCCTGTGTGCTGCCCCCCCTCACCTCCTGCGGCAGGCTACACACCTCAGTGCACCCGCCGCTGCAGCCGACCCGGCTCTGCCTCCGGCTGTGCGGCTCCTCCGCCGGCCGGTCGGTGGCTCCGCCTCCTCTCACCGCCTCCTCTTCCGGCCACCTGCTCATCGGTGGATCCAGAGGGTAAGTATGTATGTATGTATGTATGTATGTAAATGAATGAATGGATGAATGAATGAAAATTGATGGATGGATGGGGGGTGCATACGTGGACGTGAGCGTACATGAGTGTGCGTGGACGTGAGGGAGCGTAGACGTGTGCGTGGACATGTGCATAGATGCATGTGTGCGTGGACATGTGTGTGGATGTGCGTGCGTGTGTGGATGTGTGCATGCATGGATATCAGCGTGCATGCGTGGATGTCAGCGTGCGTGGTTGTGTGCGTGCGTGGATGTCAGCGTGTGTGCGTGGATGTGCGTGCGTGGATGTGGATGTGTGTGCGTGGATGTGGATGTGCGTGCGTGGATGATGGGTGCATAGGTGGATGGATGGGTGCAACAAGGGATCAAGTGTCCTCTTGTTGTAGTCTCTGAGATCATAGTCATGGTGCACTGTATGACAGATCATTGTCATACAGTGCACCATAACTCTGACCCCAGAGGCTGTAGGAAGAGGACACTTGATCCCTTGCTGCAGTCTCTGGATTGAGCAGAGGCATTCGAGCGTCGTGGGACCTTCGTTGTGGACTACGTCTGAGGCGATCGCGCGTCGTGGGACCTTCATTGTGGACTACGTCGGAGGCGATCGAGCGTCGTGGGACCTTCGTTGTGGACTACGTCGGAGGCGATCGAGCGTCGTGGGATCTTCGTTGTGGACTACGTCGGATCTTTATAATAAAGATGGAGTCCGAATTTTCTTTGTTTTTTTTTCAAATAAAAAGATTTTTCTCTGTGTGTATTTTCTGACTATTTACCAGAGATTCCTAATGGTGGGTCTAACATTGGCCCTATATTATGAATCTCGGGCTTAGTGCCAGCTGCCAATAAAAAGCTGGCATTAACCCCTTTATTACCCAGTTTGCCACCGCCACCAGGGCAACTGGAAGAGTCTGGGTACAGCGCCAGAAAATGGCGCTTCAATGAATGCGCCATTTTCTGGGGCGGCTGCGGGCTGCAATTCACAGCATGGGGGGCCCAGAATGCTTGGGCCTCTCCATGCTGTGGATTCCAGCCACCAGCTGCCTAGTTGTACCTGGCTGGACCAAAAATATGGCGGAGCCCCATGTCATTTTTTTTCTAGAATTAGTTCTAGAAAAAAAAAAAAGGGGCTTTGCTGTATTTAGATGCATAGTGAACACTTTGAACCCCCGGGTGCTTCACAAATTGATCCGTAAAAATGAAAAAAAAATTTGTGTGAAAAAAAAAAATACTTTTTCCTTATTACGGATCAAATTGTGAAGCACCTGGGGGTTCAAAGTGCTCACTATGCATCTAGATGCATTCCTTGGGGGGTCTAGTTTCCAAAATGAGGTCACTTGTGGGGGAGCTCCAATGTTTAGGCACACATGGGCTCTCCATACGCGACATGGTGTCCGCTAACAATTCCAATAGTTAGCGGACACCATGTCGCGTATGGAGAGCCCCTGTGTGCCTAAACATTGGAGCTCCCCCACAAGTGACCCCATTTTGGAAACTAGACCTCCCCAAGGAAGGCATCTAGATGCATAGTGAGCACTTTGAACCCCCAGGTGCTTCACAAATTGATCCGTAAGAAGGAAAAATTACTTTTTTTTTTCCACACAAATTTTCTTTTTTCATTTTTACGGATCAATTTGTGAAGCACCGGGGGTTCAAAGTGCTCACTATTCATCTAGATGCATTCCTTGGGGGGTCTAGTTTCCAAAATGAGGTCACTTGTGGGGGAGCTCCAATGTTTAGGCACACATGGGCTCTCCATACGCGACATGGTGTCCGCTAACAATTCCAATAGTTAGCGGACACCATGTCGCGTATGGAGAGCCCCTGTGTGCCTAAACATTGGAGCTCCCCCACAAGTGACCCCATTTTGGAAATTAGACCTCCCAGGGAACTTCTCGATGAATTGTTAGCATTTTGAACCCCCAGGTGCTTCACAAATTCATCTGTAAAAATGTAAAAGTACTTTTTCTTCCACAAAAATTTTCTTTTTTCATTTTTACAGATTAATTTGTGAAGCACTGGGGTGTTCAAAATGCTCACCACCCATCTAGATAAGTTCCCTGGGGGGTCTAGTTTCCAAAATGGGTCACTTGTGGGGGAGCTCCAATGTTTAGGCACACAGGGGCTCTCCAAATTCAACATGGTGTCCGCTAACAATTTGACTGAAAAATCAGCTCAAATTGTTAGCGGACACCATGTCGCGTTTGGAGAGCCCCTGTGTGCCTACACATTGGAGCTCCCCCACAAATGACCCCATTTTGGAAACTAGACCCCCCCCAGGGAACTTACCTAAATGGGTGATGAGCATTTTGAACCCCCAGGTGCTTCACAAATTCATCTGTAAAAATTAAAAAGTACTTTTTTTTCCACAAAAATTTTCTTTTAGCCTACATTTTTTCATTTTCACATGGGGAACAGGATAAAATGGATCCTAAAAATTGTTTGGCAATTTCTCCTGAGTACACCAATACCTCATATGTGGTCATAAACCACTGTTTGGGCACACAGCAGGGCTCAGAAGTGAAGGAGCGCCATTTGACTTTTTGAATGGATAATTAGCTCCAAAATTCAAATTGCGCTCCTTCCCTTCTGAGCCCTGCCGTGCGCCCAAACAGTGATTTATGACCACATATGAGATATCGATGTACTCAGGAGAAATTGCCCAACAATTTTTAGGATCCATTTTATCCTGTTGCTCATGTGAAAATGAAAGAATTGAGGCTAAAAGAACATTTTTCTTGGAAAAATTAAAATGACCATTTTTTCCTTCCACTTTGCTTTAGTTCCCGTGAAGCACCTGAAGGGTTAATAATCTTCTTGAATGTAGTTTTGAGTAGCTTGAGGGGTGCAGTTTTTGGAATAGTGTCACTTTTGGGTGTTTTCTGTCATGTACATCCCTCAAAAAAACTTCAAATGTGATGTGGTCACTAAAAAAATGGCTTTGTAAGTTTTGCTGGAAAAATGAAAAATTGCTGATGAACTTTGAACCCTTATAACTTCCGAACAAAAATTTTTTTTTTTTTTCAAAAATTGTGCTGATGTAAAGTAGACATGTGGGAAATGTTATTTATTAACTATTTTGTGTCACATACCTCTCTGGTTTAGCAGAATAAAAATTCATAATTTGAAAATTGCTAAATTTTCAAAGTTTTTGCCAAATTTTTGATTTTTTTCACAAATAATCGCAAAAATTATCGACCTAAATTTAATACTAACATGAAGCCCAATATGTCACAAAAAAACAGTCTCAGAATCGCTCGGATCCAATGAAGCGTTCCAGAGATATTACCTCATAAAGGGACAATGGTCAGAATTGACAAAAATGGCCTGGTCATTAGGGTCAAAATAGGCCCGGGGGTGAAGGGGTTAAGAGCCTAAAAAGTGACATTTTGAAAATCGTGGAACTTTTGCAAAAAATGTCCGTCCGTATCCCCCCCTCCCACTTCCAAATGCAAAAAATATTGACCTACATTTACCACTAACATGGAGTGCAATATATCACGAAATAACAGACTGGAACACTTCAACGGATCCCAGTGATTCCAAGAGTTATAACCTCATAAAGTGACACTAGTCAGAATTGAAAGAAATGGCCTAGTTATTATGATCAAGTAAGGATATTTATTAATTCTGCTAGGAAAAGCTATTTTGTAATAAATAGAAAAAAAAAGTTTTTAGTAGAAAATGCAATTCATTAAAAGGTAACATAAATGAGTAGCATCGTCATTCAGCACATCCCTAAAGGTACCTTTACACCCTGCTACAGAAGGTTAGAAACCACCAGGTGTCAGAGACAATTGTATCTTGTACCGTCAAAACACCGCGAGGTAGCGGCGTGTAATTCAGGTTGTTGCCACCAGTTACTGTCGACACCTGTCTTTCAGCCGTGCTCAAAAACAGGTAGGTTTAAACCCTATGGTAGCGGCGTGTAATCGAGGAACAGGAAGGTATTTTCGTCACCTAGTGAACTCCCTGGGGCGTGACGCAGCCTCCGGGATACCGCCCCCCTTCAGCGATCATTGGTGGAAGATCCTGCATTACGATTGGTTATCCCTGCATAGGGCGGCATATTTAAGGAGCTGACCAGTCACACTACACAATTGCAATAGCATCATGTATTAGCCAGCCTTCCTGCGCTGGCTGGCCAATCATGATGCTATTGCATTGTCCGATCACCGTACAAGTGTCTCGTAATCCACAACTCTGGCACGCCTATGTGTTGTCCCTGCTGCCCCAGGTCAGCCCATATTCTCTTGTGGTAGCGGCGTGTAAATCAGGGAAGGTGCTCTACAGAAGGTAACCTGCGGCACCCGTCGGTGCTTCCAGGGATAGAAAAAACCTACTGTGGAGCACCTTGTAGCGGCGTGTAAATGCGGTATCAGGTACCGTTAGGAACCGTTGAAACGTGCTCGTGCACGTGAGACACCCGGTGGTTTCTTACCTTCGGTAGCGGCGTGTAAAGGTGCCTTAAGTGTTACCTGCTCAGCGTTGCATGCTTTTACTAGGTCTGACTTCTTGCCATTTTTTCCCCATTATAGGTGTTGATCCACACAGAATAAAAATATTTGAAGCATATTTGAAAGCCGTAAAGTTGCTTAGAGAAGAAAATGGTACAAAAACACAAAGATATTCTAAGGTAATGGTGCAGAAATACATGCCGGCATTAATGTGTGCATGATATGCTGGATTTGTCCAGGGCAGCATATTTTAAGTCCAGTACTACCATGCTTCCCCAAAAATAAGGCAGGTTCTTATATTGTCTTTTACTCTGAAAGATGCACGAGGGCTTATTTTCAGGGAGTATCTTGTATTTCTCTTGCGCTTCATTGGGGGACACAGGACCATGGGTTATGCTGCTATCCCTAGGAGGCTTGACACTAAGTGAATTATGAAAGAAACAGAACAGATTGGCTCCTCCCTCAGAGCATACACCCCCTGGCTGGGACAGGCCCCGACCAGTTTAAGCTTAGTGTCTGTAGGAGGCAGATGCAGTCTACAGACCCTCATTTTTTTATTTTCAATTTTATTTTTTATTTATTTTTTTTCAACAGAAGTCATTAGACGGGCGACAGCCGTCCTTTAAGAAGGCTTCTTTCCCAGTCATCAACAGGCGTTACCGTGGAGAGTCATCTCCACGAATTCCCTTCTGCTGTGTTGGATCTTTAAGGAATACACCATTTTTTAATTTAACTTTTTACTTGGATATCAATGGCGACGGTTTCCTTTAAAGGAGCTGATTTCCTAGCCATCAACAGAAGGGCACATGGAGTGTCGCCTCCTCATATCCCCCTCTGCACCTGGCGTATAACCATCATCCCAGTCCTGTGGGACAATATAGACTTCCTCAGCCTCCTGTAAAAGGGGCCTGAAACGCACGGCTAAAAGCACAGCCCCCAGTCACACTGAGGTCTCGCTCAGCAGCATATTCTCCTGTGTGAGGTAACACTGCTGCACACACACAGCGCTGCTGGCAGTCATTTCATCTTGTGATACGGTGACAGACCAGGGCAAGTCGACACCCGATGCAGCTCCCGACACCGGTGTCTGTACGGCGGAGGGCTCCCTAACAATCCACCTTACACATTAGACTTCCGGACTGCTGCCGATCCGCTTCTTCACATTAGCTTCCCGGGCGTGGCAATAAATTTAGGCCCTGGCTTCGGCCTAGTTGCAGTTCTTACTTTTGGCCCACCCTTTGATGATGCGGGGTTCCCGCACACGCCCCCGATGTGACATCACATCGGGCGTGAATCCGACCCTCCGCTCCTGGCCTCGCCCACCGTGTATTCCATTCTCCTGTGTGAGGTAACACTGCTCCTGCGCTCTTTTCTGTGTATACAGCACAGCTGAGGGACATTTCTTAACCGCTGGCGTACCGGAAGGTGGTTTTCGGGTCGGTACCAGTCTTTGGGACACAGGACCATCGGGCTACTAAAGGGGGGGGATCTCCACTTTTCTGGTAAGAGTGGATCCCTAGGCTGCAGGGCTCTAGAGCCATCCAAATCTCTTAGGGATAGCAGAAAAAGCCCTTACCCGCAGCAGCTCTGCTAAAGCACCTCTATACAACCTGTTTCTGTTGATTCTAGAAGGAGAGCCACTATCTTTATTAACATGCAAACCTCTAAATCATGCGTCACCTTTCACCTGGCCCTCCGAGTGGTCACACCACACGACACTACCTGGCCTGCGTTCCCGCAGAAGCCCTGGAGCCCTCCACCAATGCCGGAGCAACCAGTGCTCCGAGCCCGCCAGACTGGGCACTATTGCTCACCCAATCCTTGGAAAAGCTGTCTAACTCCCTGGTCCAGGCAATGCAGCACCGTCCCCCGGTCACATCTGCCCATGATGGTGCACAGGACCCTATTTGGGAGCCTGCAACTGTCGAGGTCAAGCGACGTCCAGCCATGGCAGAGGCAACTAAGAAAAGGTCTCGCAGAAACGTCTCACCCGTTTCTTCCTATGGCTCTCCCTCTCCTCACGGATGGGAGACCGGGCTCCCCTACTATGGCTGAACCTCATATTCTAGACTCCGAATCAGACATGGATGACCTTTTTGATCTAGAATCCCCGAGACTCAAGCCATGGTCGATGACCTAGTGTCAGCAGTTAACCAAATGCTTAAGATAGACTACCCTATAACCACGACTACGGACCATACTGTCTCATTTAAGAGAGCGAACAGTCAACAAAAACTTTTTGCTGACCATCCCGACTCCAGGATATTCTGTCCAAACAACAGGAAAGAGTGGATAAAAGGTTTAGGCTCGTTACCCCTTTCCCCCAGCCCTCACTAAAGATTTGGCAGATTTGCCACCGGTCGACTCCTCTCAGTCCCTCGTCTAGCGGAAAAACTATATTGTCCTTGCCGGATGGGTCCTCTATTAAAGACCTAACAGGCAGGTCGAGCATTTAGCACGGTCAGCCTTTGAAGCAGTGGGATCGGCTCTATCGCCTTCGTTCACCTCAGTTTTGTGGCCAAGGCAATTGTAGTTTGGGCGGAAACTTTACAAAAATCCCTCAAACGTTCAGACCTAGAGCTGGTGGATGTGACATCCCAAATCATTATGGCCGGAGATTACTTAATCCATGCTTCTCTGGACTCGGCCACTTGTGCTGCCCTCACAGCTTCTAACACGATCAACAGTCGCAGAGCCCTTTGGCTCCGGTAATGGCGAGCGGATTCACCGTCAAAAAAGTACTTAACCAGCCTTCCTTATCAAAGCGGGAGACTTTTAGGCGAACTATTAAACTCCTTGGTTGCGACTGATGGAAAAAGTACATCTCTTCCCCAGCACAAATCGAAACACCCTTCTTTTAAAAGACCACAACCACGTTCCGGCCATTTCGTTCCTCTTTCGGCTGGACATCCTCTCGAGCGCCTACATCCGCAAGCCGTTCTCCACGTACAGAGAGGAGCAACCAGTCATCTTACAAGTCGAATCAAAACTGGCAAAATAGGCCAAAGCAATCTAGATCCAAAGGGTCCGGATCCAATAGTTTCTCCTCATCGTGACTCGCACTTATTCCCTGAAGACACTCCCACCGTCGGTGGTCGTCTACGCTTCTTTCATCGCGTATGGCAATCAGTCACCGGCGATAAATGGGTCAAAGATCTCGTGTCTTCCGGTTACTACATAGAATTTATAGCCAGCCCTCGAAACCGTTTCTTTCCCTCCAAACCACCAAAGTCACCGATACAAGCTCTTGCTTTTTTCCACGCAATATCCTCACTTCGGCTCGCCGAGGTAATCATTCCCGTGCTGGACTCTGAATGTTTCAAGGATTTTTACTCAAACCTTTGTTGTTTCTCAAGAAGGACAGGGTCGGTACGTCCCATCCTGGACCTAAAACATCTGAACAGATATGTCGCTGTCCGTCGTTTCAGGATGGAGTCCCTGCGTTCCATCATCGCATCTATGGAAGAGGGAGAGTTTCTCACCTCCATCGACATAAGGGACACGTACCTTCACATCCTGATAGCTCAGGCGCATCAACCTTTTCTACGATTTGCTGTCCACGAGGAGCACTTCCAATTCGTTGCTTTACCCTTCAGTCTCGCCATGGCACCAAGAGTTTCATGAAGGTCATGGCTGCTGCCATGACCATCCTTCATTCCAGAGGAATTATTGTACTGCCCTATCTGGATGACCTCCTCGTCAAAGGCTACTCCTTCACCGCCTGCGAGGAGAGTGTCCAAATAACCATGGAAACTCTTTCGCACCTGGGTTGGTTAGTCAATCTCGAAAAATCTCGAAGTCTATCACCTTCCTGGGCATGGTCTTCACACATCTCGGGGTTAGTCACCCTTCCTCGAGACAAAGCGCAAGCCCTACGTCAGGGAATATGCAACCTGCTCCGATCTTCCCCACACTCCATCCGTTACGGAATGAGGGTTCTCTGCAAAATGGTGGCTGCAATAGAAGCAGTCCCATTCGCTGAATTTCACCTTTGCCTGCTATAGATGGCCCTGCTGACAACCTGGGACAGGAGTCCCTTCTCACTGGACAGGGTATTCTCCCTGACCCCTTCGGTCCAGAGGTCACTACGTTGGTGGATGTGCCCGACTGCTCTATCCAAGGGCCAGTCCTTCCTTCCGGTCGATTGGGAAGTCCTCACCACCGATGCCAGTCTCCTGGGTTGGGGGGCGGTTTATCGTCATCATGCTGCCCAGGGTCGCTGGTCCGAACAGGAGTCAACGCTTCCAATCAACCTGCTGGAGATATGAGCCTAGCCCTATCTCTACATTGTTTTCACAGCCTCCTGGCAGGTCATCACATCTGTGTCCAATCGGAAAACGCGACGGCATTGGCCTACATCAATCACCAGGGCGGCACCTGCATCAGAAGGGCTCTCGGCGAAGTAGAAGGCATTCTCACCTGGGCCAAGTCGACCGGGACAGTCATCTCAGCAGTGTACATCCCGGGAGTGACAATTGGGCGGACAGACTTTCTCAGTTGCCAGAGCCTCGCCACAGGAGAATGGTCCCTGGACCCGGAAGTGTTTCAACAGATTTGCTGCTGCTGGGGGACACCGGATGTGGACCTCATGGTTTCTCGAATAAACACACCAAGGTCCCGGTGTTCATGGCCGCTCTCACGATCCGACTTCAATCGGAGTGGACGCACTGGTGCAATCATGGCATCAGTTCCATCTCCCGTTCCTTTTGTGCCTCCATTACCCCTAATTCCGAAGGTACTGAGGAAAATCAAATCAGAATGAGTTCTGGTCGTCCTCATAGCTCCAGATTGGCCCAGACGGGCCTGGGACGCCGACCAGTTCACTAGTTGCAAACGTTCCCTGGCGTCTTACCAGATCGTCCAGACCTTCTATGTCAAGGTCCGATTTGCCACCAAGGATCGAGGGCTCTGAATTTGACGGCGTGACCATTGAGACCTGGGTGCTGACTCAGGCTGGTTTTTCACCTGATGTCATTGGTACCATGACTAGAGCTGAAAACCAGCTTCTACACGTATCTACTATCGTACATGGAAGATTTTCTTTTTATGGTGAAACACCACAGTCACCCCCTTTTTTACTTTTTCAGTCCAGGTGATCCTCAGTTTTCTGCAGTCGGGACTAGACTCTGGGTTGGCCTTAGTTCCCTGAAAGGCCAGATTTTTGCTCTTAGTGTCCTTTACCAGCGAAAACTTGTGACACGTCCACAAGTTAGAACCTTTATTCAAAGGGTCTCTCGGTTCCAACTTACCGAAGACCTGAGAGCCATGGGACCTTAACTTGGTCTTGGATGTACTCCAGAGATCGCATTTTGAGCCTCTGAAAGAGATTTCTCTCACTCTCCTGTCCTGGAAGGTGGTCTTCCTTGTGGCGTCCATCGTGTTTCCGAATTGGTGGCACTCTCGTGCCAAGAGCCTTTTTTACTTTTCATCAAGATAAGGTGGTACTGTGCCCACTTCCATCTTTTCTTCCAAAGGTGGTTTCCTCCTTCACCACTTCCCTTTCTTCTCTCCGGCTCGGTGCACCGCGTAGAGAGGGCTCTGCATACCCTAGATCTAGTGAGAGCCGTTAGATACGTTTCAAGAACAACCCCCTTCCGTAAGATGAACAATCTTTTTGTCCTTCCGGAAGGTTACGAAAGGGCATGGCAGTGTCTAAAGCCACTTTGGCTTGGTGGATACGTTCTACCATCCAAGAAGTGTAACTGCTGCTGAACGTACCCATTCCTAGTGGTCTGAAAGCACACTCCACTCGTGTGGTGGGAGCATCTTGGGCTATTCGTCACCAAGCATCGGCGGATCAAGTGTGTAAGACGCCTTCCTGGTCCAGCCTACATACTTTCGGCAAACACTATAAGGATCATACTCGGGCTTCTGTGAACGCAAGCCTTGGCAGACGTGTACAGGTGGCTGTGGCGCACTTCTACACGCGCACTTTCTTTTTCATGTGCTTGGGCGTCTCATTTCTTGGGTTACGAATTTTATTTTCCCACCCAGATGCTTTAGGACGTCCCATGATCCTGTGTGCCCCAATGAGGCGCAAGAGAAAAGGGATTTTTGTGTACTCACCGTAAAATCCTTTTCTCTGAGCCATCATTGGGGGACACAGCACCCACCCTGTTGCCCATTTCGGGCGTTGTCTGGTTCTTTATTTCTCAGTTTGGCATGTTAACTTTTGGTTGTACTCCATTGTTTATACCTATTCTCCTACTGCTTGGTCACTAAACTGGTCAGGGTCTGGCCCAGCCAGAGGATGTATCTGTGGGGACGGAGCCAATCTGTTCTGTTTTTTCAGAATTCATTAGTGTCAAGCCTCCTAAGGATGCAGCATAACCCATGGTCCTGTGTCCCCCATGATGGCTCGAGAAAAAGATTTTATGGTGGGTACACAAAAATCCCTTTTTTTTACCTTTTGACTTTTCTTTTCACACTATGCAGGGCGAGGGATTCCCCGCTCGCCTACAAACAGCATCTGTGAGGCACTTCGAGTATCGTCTTAGTGCCCACAGCGACTACCCGACCTGCTCTGCGGACACCCTTGGGGTGTTTTCCCCCTTGGGTGTCCAGATGCCTAGCTGGTGGGATCCACTGTCTGTGCCAGCACCTCGGCTTAGCACCCCTGCTGTACAGGGTGTGCTGAGAGCTTGAAATGTCCTTGCCTCCTCTCCCCTTACCCCCTCCCTCCAGTCATGGAGCGAGGGGTACCGGGATGAGAATGCTCCCCCACTGCAGCCTCAGATTCTTCCCCACTGCGGGCAGAATTAAAAATGTTAAAATAATCAGGTGTGCTCATGGTCTGTGTCCCCCAATGAAGTCTCAAGAAAAAGATTTTTCGGTGAGTATACAAAAATCATTATTTTTTTTTTTTTTTTTTAAGCTGCCTGAACTTTTCATTATTGAACCATAGCTAGGGCTTATTTTAGGAGTATGGCTTATATTATTTGCATTCTCCAAAAAGCCTGAAACACTCAGCTGCAGATTATTTTTGGGGTAGGTTTTACTTTTGGGGAATCATTGTATGTCAGAAGGATCCAGCATTGAACTGTTTGTCAAAATTCATTTTGAAAGAGTAAGGCTGCATACTCACGGTCTGGAGGAGCTGTGTGTTGGATGCAGCTCCTCCGGACGTGAGTGAAGCTGCAGGTAGCCGCCGGGAGACTGCAGCCGCCCTGTACTTACCATGTGCGGGGGGGGTGCGGGGCGACTTCTCCCTGCAGTCTCTGTGGAAGCCGCTTCCGACTCTGCAGCATGAAATAAACATGCTGCAGAGGAGCGGACTGGCGGTGAGGATGGGTTTACTTGAAATCCCATCCACTATGCCACTAGTGTACTACGCAGTGTTTTGGACGCAGCAGCAAGACGCGTCCAAAATGCTGCGTATACTGATCGTGTGCCCGCACCCCAAGTCTACTTTGTTTGAGCTGTCTTCAAGTAACAGAAATGGTCTTTTTTTTATTAATACATCAGCCATGTTTAAGGGAACGTTTACGAGAACCGGCATGTTAAAGTTGCCAAATTTGTGGACAAATTATGTAAAAAAAAAAAAACACTAAACTGATTTTTTTCTTTTCTTTTTTTTTTTTTGCTAATTTTTCTTCATATTTTTTTTTTTTTTTTTTTTTTAGGTTTTAGAAATAAATTTAAACACCATTGTACCATATGTGAGTGGCCCCAAGAGACCACAAGACCGAGTATCTGTAACTGATATGAAGAAGGATTTTGAAGCATGCTTAAGTGAAAAGGTGCGTAAATAACAAACCTGCCAACTAAGGCTGTAATCATAGTGTACATATACAGAGAGGTTATGGCTGCATTCACATTACCAATTGCTCATTCTGTCTGCTGGTTGCATTTAGAAGAGTAGACAAATTGAATTTTTACACAAAATGGATCTGATAAGATGTTTAGATTGTGAGCCCCAATGGGATCAGTGTTGCAAATGTATGTGAAGTGCTATGAAATTAATAGTGCTATATTAATGAATAAATAGTACTGTCTGTTAGATACGTTAAATATGTGATGTAAACTGAAGCAGAGGAGCCCAGCGGATTATGGGGTCTGTCTGGATTCCATTTTGTGTCTAAAACAGAAAATAGTGCAGCATGCAACATTCTTGAGCAAACACTGATACAAAACACACCCCTTAGGGTATGTGCCCACTGGAATTTTTTGCTGAGTTTTCTGCGGTTTCTGCATGCAGTTCACCATTGGTTTTATGGTAATTTATGCTAATTTGTTCCTGCGATTTTGATTCCCAGCAAAACCAATGTGTTTCACCGAAACATTGGTTTTGCAAGTAGCAAGAACTGTCAAATACCTGCGTTTTTGGTGCGGATGGGAAAGAATTGACATGTTAATTATTTTCCTACGTTTTTGCTAAAGTCAATGAAAAAAATGCAGGAAATAAAACCCCAGTAAAAACGCGCAGAAAACACAGACAAAATCATAGCTAATCTGTCAAGGACTCTAGGATCCTAAGATTTTGCTGCATTCAGGACTGCTTAAAAAACGTCCTGTGGGCACATACCCTTAAAGGGAATTTGGCACAATTTTCCCATCTAATCTGAGAGCAGCGCAATGTAGAAACTGGGGCCCAGACTCCAACAATGGCCCACTTATTGTGCTGGTTAGTGTAGTTGGGATAAAATTACTGTTTCATTAGCAAGAGATTATCACTAGATAATATTCTGCTAGGTAGTCCTCCACATTCATGAGCTCTGTACAACCTACCAATGATTGGCAACTTTCTGTGTACGTTGTACATGTGCAGAAAGCTGCCAATCAGGTAGTGGTGAGGTTATACAGAGCTCGGTATTCGGAGAACTGCTCGATCTGCAGCAGCTGATTTATCAAAGTGACATCAAGCAGCCAAGTAAGTGATACATTGTTAGAATCAAGGTCTCTCTTCCAACATTATGCTGCTCTTAGATGGGATAGCAAAAACCTGGTGACAAATTCTCTTTAATAATAGACAGTGGGGACTTTTTATTATTTCCTAGTTTTTAAATTTCATATGTCATCAAGTCATCATAAAACTGTCCACAATGTAATTAATGAATAAAACTAATTGCATTCTTAAGCACCTGTGTGGGCATTCTTGGTTCTTCAAATTGGGCCATTGTGTACTCAATTTTTTGGTTTCAAATAGTATAACTTGCAAATATATGTTTACTGTAAAAAAAAAAATTAAAACATATATTTACTATAATATAAATTCTCATGGCTTTACTCCTTGCTCAGTGTTATGGCCTGTGGCACTTTCCCAATCTGCCCAGTGCAGAGAATATATAACATTGGGGTTCACGTCATTTAGTGCAATATTTGATTGGATCTTCTTTCATCTGCGTTCCTACTTATATATACAGTTGTGGATTTTTTTTTATTTTGCAGAATATCCACTTCATATTACAAGTGTTGTTGTTGATGAGATTTAATGAAATCTCATTTCCGGGCTGCTGCAGAAATTAAGATCTGCAGCTTGTTAACTTCTATATATTTTACCCTTTGTAATGCATAGGGAGTTTGTGCATCAAATCCACCACAAAATCCTCAGCATTATTTATCGCTGCACTTTTCATTCCGGTTTTTAACTTCATATTCCTGCACGGAAAGACTCACTGGAATGGACTATTGATGAATATAAATCCATCCAGGTTTTCTTTGTCCAAGATTAATGACTTTGTTTTAGAGAGAAATTATTAATTTGATGCAAAATAAATTAATCTAATTAAGGACAAGGGATACACCGTGTAACCTTAAGATTGCAATGTCCTCTGCTAAGTGAATGTGATTGTATTGAGAGAGAAGTTGGTGTAAGCATAACATGACAGTCCCAAAATATTAAACCTTCTGACTTGGAAGGTGACGACCTCTGTGGTCACTGGTTGTGATTTAGTATTCTGGCATTGCCATGGTAATGTTGTGCATCCAAAGTCCTTATAGAGCTCTAACCATGAAGGTTGGTTTGCCATTAACTAAAATGGCCTTAATTATTAAGGAAGTTGCTTTGTAATTCAGTAAAAAATGTACTGTTTCTAAAATCCCTTCTTTAGCACTTGTGAATAATTCCTATTCAATTGTGTATAGTATGTGATCCCCGTTCCTTTATGTGCACCCCTCTGCTGTAATTTGACCCTTCCTAGATCTATTTGGGTCCTGTTGAAGTCAGTGTGAAATGAAGAACTCTATGGAAGCTACTAAAGATGCCCAGTAACTGTTACTGCTCCTGCACAGCTTTCTATAGACTCTTGTATGCTCCATTGACTTCAGTAGAACTGATAAGTATGAGAACATGAGCATCCAAGGTCTTTGGGTTCTGTACTACTCACTTTTCTTTTGGACTATTATATGGTTTAGATCAGACTTGAAGGGAACCTGTCAGGTCCTCTATCCCCTCGAACAACAAGCAGTTCTGTGCCCATATCTATAACCCCTGCCTAACAGTCCCTCTGTGTAGCAGCACACATTGACCGATCTTTACAAAACGTATTTCTGAAGGCAGTTTATTAGATGCAAAGTAGGGCTTTGATTAGTTGAGGGCGCACTAGTTCTGTGACGAGTCAGCAAACTTAGCATATTATCATAACCCTTTGGGCGTGAGAACATACTTTACAAAAGCTGACACCTTGCCAGTGCTATACAAAGCTTCCACACTCGTGGTTTTGTTCTCTTCACAGCATAGAGCTTCTTTGAAGCAAAGTGTGTGTGTCCAGGCTTCAGATCCTCCGATCCTGCGCCCTACACCTGTCTGCAGCCGAGATGCATACACTCGGCTTCACAGTAATGTGCATGACCAAAAGTGTGGATGACTTCTGATCATGCGCAGTGAGCCTCTCTGAAGCCTGGACGCATACACCTGGCTTTAGAAGCTCATTGCTGCCTGGGGAACCAAGTCATGCATGCGCAAGCTTTGTATAGTGTGGGCAAAGAAACCAGCTTTTATCAAGCATGTTGTCACGACCATAGGGACAGAGTAACATGCTAAGTGGTCGGGTAACAAACACCCCCTCAACTATTCAAAGCCCTAACTAATTAGCATATCGTAAACCGTTTTTAGGCCCCTTTCACATCAGCTTTTTTTTCAAATCGCGGCAGATGCGGTGAAAAAAACCGCATCTGCCGCGATTACCGCATACCGGCTGCACTTGCGGCACAGCTGCGGCAAGCCCCATACAATGTATAGGCGGGCTTGCGGCAGGTGCGGCAAGTGCGGTTTTGGCACTTGCGGCAGGTGCAGCGGTGAAAAAACCACATCTGCCGCGATTTGAAAAAAAACACTGATATGAAAGGGACCTTAGAAATGGTTTTCTAAAGATCTGTATATGTATGCAAATACACAGAGGAACAATCAGGCAGGGATAGGAGATATGGGCACAGAACTGCTGGTGGTTCTGGGTGCCAAGTGTACTTGACAGGGTTCCTTTTTTAAATGTTTTTGGGGAAGCAAATGTTGCATACTATGCTTTAATCACACTTTTAAGTACTACGTTTACATAATGCACTATGTTTTGTATCAATTAAAATAATTTTAAACATGTAAAAAATGTAAATTGAAAAATAACTTTTATATGTTTTTATTTTGCTTTTCGCAATTTGGGACTATCTCGTCAGGTGGGCTTGAGAGGATTTCAAGTCCCAGCTGAAAGGCAGAAAATGGAGGTTCCTGTTACATATGGAAGAACAGAGTACATGTTGTCCCATGGCTGTGTGCTCATTGCTGCTGTGATAAGCTGTACCAACAACTGCAACCCTTCTGTCATGTTAACTGCAGGTAATGAGAATATTAGACAATTTACATAGGCTCTACTAGTTGACTACTTGTATCCATTATACAGCTTCCTTTTCTAATTGGCTGTAATTGGGCATTTATTGTGATGGTCCCATTTAAAGACATTCAATAATGCCATGCACTGCAGAGTGGTTGTGATCAGGATGGTGTCTCCTTTTCATGTCACTGTTTTGCTGCTGATACACACCTTTTCTGCTTTTACATGGGTAAACATTAAAGTGACTGTTTCAGTAAAGGCAACTCCTAAAGTGTAACCGCCATTTAAATATTTATTCAATAATAATGTAGAGCAAGTGATTTTAATATATTTTCAAATATACTTTATAAGTGAAATCTGAAAGAAAGCCATTCATAAACCTTCCACAAGATGTCCCTACTAGGTTGTGTGTGAATAAGACATATGTTCATTTTCAGTCAGATATGTATTCACACTGAATACAAAGTATGTAACCATATAAGGGAAAGGGGCCAGGACATACACTGTGTGCAAGCTCCTGACTGCAACTGATGAGGTGACAGGTTGCACTGTTATCTGTTCCTGGCCACACCCACACACCCCTAAAAATGCAGTTTTTAAAGGAGCACCAAAAAAGTTGAGAAAATGGCACAATAAAGCATTATCTTAGCTGCTATGTGACCCATTATTAATAACCAGAGCTGTATTTTTATTTATTTTTTTTTCTTCAATGAAATGACATTTGACATTTACACTAACTTTAAATTTGGCCTCGTTTTTCCCAGGCAATATCACTGGCTGCCTTCACATTTGCGTATGTGAACGCAGCTTATGCTGCGTTCCCATACGCAGTCAAACGCATGCGCACTGCGTTCCTATGTTTAACATAGGAACGCATAGTGCTTGCATTTGCTGCGTTCGGTTGCGGATGCGGACGATATCTGCTCCTTCCGGTGTCCAGCGTCCACACCCGGGACGCAGCATGTTGCATTTTTTGTGCGCTCGGGGACCTTGGAAGATCAGCAAGCGTCCCCAAGCGCACAAAACATGCATTGTCTTCAATGGGTCCGCAGTGTTCTGCGCTTGACAGCGCAGGAGAACGCTGCGGACCCATTGAAATCTCTCCCGGTGGCCGCCGGTGATGTCACAGGAGCTCACCGACGGCCACCGGGAGATCAGCTCAGCCTCTGCTGATCTCCTCCTCCCCGCCGCCGGTAATCTGCTAGCGATGTCGGCGGGGAAAAACAGCTGATTTGACAGCTGTTTGAATCTTCCCGCGCCGACATCTCCTTTCGGTGTCGGCGCGGGAGATTCAAACAGCTGTCAAATCAGCTGTTTCTCCCCGCCGACATGTCCCGGAGTTACCGGCGGCCGGGAGGAGGAGATCTCCAGTGCTGATCTCCGCCCCCGGACACCGCTGATTGGCTGCTGGGCTGCACAGTGATGTGTCCGCAAGTGGACATTCTGCGCTGCGGACACATCAAAATGGCACTGCTTTGCACTGCGTTTGTGTCTGCATGCCATCAGCATGCAGACACAAACGCAAATGTGAAGGTAGCCACTGCCAGTGGAAATTGTGGTCAGTTGGACAATAGTACCACACAAAAGCCATTAACCTTCTCTAATGTTCATATGTCTTATCGAGTCTAATGTGGGGAGTTATCCTCCTAAGAAAAGCACAAACTACAGGTCATATAAAGCTGTTCTCTTGTTTTCTGGAGCCAGGCAAAGAGAAACTGCATATTATGGTTGCATGAGAGTTTGGCTTTGCAGACAGCTCAGTTGGGAGGTTTTTTTTCTCAGCTTCGGACCTCATACCTTGATGCATAACCCTATTGCCTGATGAGCCTATGGAGATGGTATGCATCTGGACTCTATATAGGGATAGGATAAGGATCAGATGTGGATGGGAGTCATTGTTTACATATACCCTCTATTATTTTCTCTCCGAGGGATTTTGTAAAGTCAGTTCACTGTACCAGGAATCATGACATGTTTGGAGAGATCATCCCAGTTCTGTAAATATCCAATGTTTTTGGCTCTCCTAGTCTTGCAAGTGACCACTGTCATTTTTTACAATTCTAATTAGTTTTTGGTTTTTTTGCTTATTTTTTTTCCCACAGGATTTGGCCATTGCCTTTTCTAATTCTTGGCACATATACTTATGTTTTTTATGTGTTTTCATTGTATTTTTTCTTCCAATTAATGATAAGTTATATAGCTTGTAGCCCTGCTATGTAATTGATTACTACTATTCCATATCATTCACTTGGAGAAATTAGAACCGGATGGATAGAAGCCGCGCTGACCACAATAAGAGTAACAGAGTAACACACACTGTTTATTCAGCCTACACGTTTCGTGGCAAACAGGCCACTTCATCAGGGCTCAAGATTCAACAGCACATCCAGTTATATATATACACACAGGAACAATCAAAAAAAAAAATCACAAAAAATGAAGCTCCACCCCCCTCTCTGACGTCACTTCCAGTGAAACCGCCCACTATAAGTCAAACGTATAAAAATGCCCATTACATCGATTACAATACATTAAAAATACCGTATATACTCGTGTATAAGCCGACCCGTGTATAAGCCGACCCCCCTACTTTTGCCCCCAAAACCTGGGAAAATCTATTGACTCGCGTATAAGCCGAGGCTGGACCCCAGCACAGGTATACAGCCCCCAGCAGTGGTATACAGGCCCCAGCAGTATGATATACAGCAGCCCCCAGTGGTATATACAGCAGCCCCAGTGGTATTGCAGCCCCAGTGGTGTATACAGCAGCCCCAGTGGTATTGCAGCCCCAGTGGTATTGCAGCCCCTATATACAGCAGCCCCAGTGGTATTGCAGCCCCAGTGGTATTGCAGCCCCTATATACAGCAGCCCCAGTGGTATTGCAGCCCCAGTGGTGTATACAGCAGCCCCTATATACAGCAGCCCCAGTGGTATTGCAGCCCCTATATACAGCAGCCCCAGTGGTATTGCAGCCCCTATATACAGCAGCCCCAGTGGTATTGCAGCCCCAGTGGTATTGCAGCCCCAGTGGTATTGCAGCCCCAGTGGTATTGCAGCCCCTATATACAGCAGCCCCAGTGGTATTGCAGCCCCAGTGGTGTATACAGCAGCCCCTATATACAGCAGCCCCAGTGGTTTTGCAGCCCCAGTGGTGTATACAGCCCCAGTGGTAGTATATTGCAGCCCCAGCGGTAGTATACAGCAGCCCCCGTAATCCAGGGCCCCCCCAGCCTGACTCCGGTCACCTGTAAAGGAAACTATACTTATCACAGTGCCGCTGTCCGCGCCCGCTCGCAGCTGCCGTACGCGATCCTCCATCTTCATGCCTCTTCTTCCTGTTTCCTGTGCTCGTCGCAGGGAATGACGTCATTGCCTGCGACGAGCACAGAAACAGGAAGAAGACGCATGAAGATGGAGGATCGCGTACGGCAGCTGCGAGCGGGCGCGGACAGTGGCACTGTGATAAGTATAGTTTCCTTTACAGGTGACCGGAGTCAGGCTGGTGGGGCCCTGCATTACGGGGCTCCTGTATACCGATGTATACATCGGTATACAGCACTGACTCGCGTATAAGCCGAGGGGGGTACTTTTCAGCCCAATTTTTGGGCTGAAAAACTCGGCTTATACGCGAGTATATACTGTACATTAAAACACAATAATCAGTGTTTAAAAATACTGAAGAATGTATGCGATTTTAAATACTGATTATTGTGTTTTAATGTATTTTTAATGTATTGTAATCAATGTAATGGGCATTTTTATACGTATGACTTATAGTGGGCGTTTTCACCGGAAGTGACGTCAGAAAGGGGGGTGGAGCTTCATTTTTTGTGGATTTTTTTTTTTTTATTGTTCCTGTGTGTATATATAACTGGATGTGCTGTTGAATCTTGAGCCCTGATGAAGTGGCCTGTTTGCCACGAAACGCGTAGGCTGAATAAACAGTGTGTGTTACTCTGTTACTCTTATTGTGGTCAGCGCGGCTTCTATCCATCCGGTTCTAATTTCTCCAAGTGGATCCTTACTTTTTGCCGGGAGCCTGCTGCGACCATACATGCTTGTCCAAGGGAGTTGTGACCATTCACAACCAGACCAGGTGAGTCTGTATTGTGGGAGTCCGTGTGACCATCAAACCCGAAGGTATTACTCTATGTGCGCTTCTTTTCCTTCTTATTTGTAGAGATTCCATATCATTGGGAATCCTACTGTGGACTGTTACTCAGCCTCTAGAATACTGGAGGTAGCTTTGGTTTTAGAATATGTATTAAAAGTAAAATTTTAGGCATATTGCTATATTTGGATTACATTTTCAGTAACTACTGGGTCTATTCTGACGTTTATTTGTCTTTTGCTGTTAAAATTCTTACTTGTATACCGTATATACTCCAGTCCAAGCCGATTTTGCCAGCACACTTTTTGTGCTGAAAAATGCCTCCCTCGCCTTTAGCGTTGAGTCAGTGATATTTGCTCAGGGAAGGGGGGGTGGTGACTGGGGGTTGGAGAGGCTGGGAGAAGGCTGGATCAAGCTGCAGAAGGAGCGAGAGGTCACTATGTGTCATGTAAAATGCACTGCATCCCCCTGTCAATCACCGACGGGGGAAGCGGCGCATATTACATTACACTAAGTGTACACACTCCCATCACTGGTATATGGCCTCCATGCTGGCGCTCACAATAAAATAATTAATGTTTTTTAACTCGCCCTCCGATGCTTCTCTGCAGGCAATGTGTCATTCTCCCCCCGCCCCTTCTGCACTGTGGCTTCCTCATTCTGCTTGTTCCCGGCAAATCTAATCCTGGACGAGTGCAGCAGTGATGTCATCGCTTATGTGACGGTCACATGATTAGAAGCAGGAAGAGCAGAGGGAGGAAGCCATGGTGCCTGCAGAGAAGCGTTGGAGGGTAAGTTACAACGTTTATTATTTCTCTCTCGCTTTCATTGGGGGACACAGACCCAACAGACAAGTGTTACGCTGCTGTCTTTAGGAGGCTGACACTAAGTAGACAAAAAAAAGTTAGCCCTTCATCTGCAGTGTACACCCTCATGCTGGCTCAAGCTGAAGCCAGTTTCAGCTTAGTGTCAGCAGGAGGCAGATGTGACTCTGATCCTTTTTATTCAGAGCACACTTGACATTTTTTTTATTTTTTACTTTTATTTTTTTCTATTTTATTAATTTTTATTTTTCACCAGATGTCGGGGCGACGGAACCCCTCCAGGGTACCGTGCGCCCACATACAGCGACTGTGGGACACATCAAGTGTCGCCTCTTAGTGCCCACAGCGCCGGCCGGACCGGCTCTGGATCACCCTTGGGGGTGTCGTGCCCTCATGTGGACCCAGATGCCTAGCTGGATGGATCAGCCCTCTGTGCCAAGACCTCACTCCATCACCCCTGCTGTACAAGGATGCTGAGAGATAGCAGGTCATCCCCCCGCCTCTCCCTTCCTCTCTCCGGTCATGGAGCAAGGAGTACTGGTCGAGATGCTTCCCCTGTAGCCTCTCAGCTTTCCCCTCTCAGCAGAGCAAAGCAGCCGGGGAGCAGGGCACCACAAACTGGCTCCTCCCCACAGGGAAGAAGCACCAGGAACCGGGGCAGGACGAGAAAACCAGGCATGGGGGTGAGTAGCCCACCGCTGGCCCCAGCCAGCTTTCTGTGGTTGGCACCGCTGGAATCGCGGCGGTACCGCCGACCAAGGCTTTAGTTGAGTCGCAATCACCGAATCGACTAGAAAAAGAGGACAGAGGAGTTTATCCCCCAGACCCTCTTGGTCTTGGATTCGATGGCCCTCGAATTAGGCCCTCGTTCCCTAGGAGAGGTCTCGGACTCGGACCCTGTGTCTGAAGATGACGCAGCCTTCGACCTGAACTCCCCAGACACACGGGCATTGGTAGACAGCCTTATTACGGCCGTCAACCAGACATTAAACATGAAGGACGACTCTGTCAGCGTACAGGAGCACGCGATCTGCTTCATCCAGAGATCCAGATGCGCGCATAAGACCTTTTCAAATCACAATGAATTCAAAGACATACTGCGAAGACACAGTGAGCACTCAGATAGGTTTACCGGGCGCAAGCTCATAGATTTACATTACCCCTTCCCTGCCGATGTGTGCAAGGAATGGGCTGACTCCCCGGCCGTGGACCCTGCAATTTCAAGGCTGTCCACAAGGACCCTTCTGTGCCTACCAGACGGGGCATCTCTTAAGGACCCCACGGATAAACAAATCGACACCCTCTCACGCTCTGCGTTTGAGTCGACGGGCGCGATTTTTTCACCGGTCTTTGCCTCGATCTGGGTGACCAAGGCTCTAGCGTCTTGGTCTGAATCTCTCCGCAAGGAGATTCAAAGCCGCTCACTCCCAAAGGATCTAGTTGAACTGGCCTCTCAGATCTCCATAGCCAAGGAATTTCTAATCAATTCCTCTTTGGACGCAGCAAATTGTGCGGCCCAATCGGCCAGCAACAATGTTACCATTCGCAGAGCCCTCTGGCTTAGAAACTTTGAACTCAGACTGGCCCTCCAAAAAATCCCTAACTGGCCTCCCTTACCAGAGAGGTCACCTTTTCGGGCAAGGCCTCAATAGATTTATTGCCGACACAAAAGGAGGCAAAAGCACCACCCTCTCGCAATTCAAACCTGCACGGTTTACCCCCAGATGTCAGCCAGTGCGCTTTCAGCCCTTCCAACCCTTTGGTGGATGGGCCAATCCACAGACAACTCCCAGAACAGCTAGGTCCCCCCCACCTCTAAGGACAGACTGGGCCAGCCGTCTTTCAACACGAACGCTCCCCGGCAATCCCGCTCCAAGACTACCAGAAACCTGGGAACACGGGCCCGCAGGTTCCAAACGGCGTGACTTCGATTTTTCTTTCAGAAAGCAACACCAGAGTAGGCGGCTGTCCCTCATGGCCCCCCTCATTTTGGTACATTGACCCTCATCCAGAGATCCTCCTAGAATTAGCCTCCTTAATCTGGATATGGCCTCCTTATATTGGATATAGCCCCCTTGTGCTGGCACACGTCCCCCAGTGATGCCACACATGCCCCATTGATGGCACATGTAACCCCCCCGTGCGGCACACGTCCCTCCCTCATGCCGGCACACGTCCCCCATTGCTGGCTATGGTTCCCCCATGCTGCTGCCCATAGTAAAATAAAAATGACTTTACTTACCTTCTCCAGCGCTGTCCTCCCGGTGTCTCCCTCCGTGCTGCTGTGCTCCTCCACTTCCTGGTTCTCGGTAATGCCGGTCATGTGATTGGCACATCAGATTGACATCACTTCTGCATGCCCGATCACAGCGGCATGCAGGGAGACACTGGGAGGACCGCGCTGGAGAAGGTAAGTAAAGTATTTTTTTATTTAACTATGGGCAGCAGCATGGGGGGGCCATAGCCAGCACAGGGGGGCATGTGCAATCATATAATATGTGCCGCTCCCCCAGTCCATCACCTCGGTGCGGTTTCAGCAGTGATGGAGAGCAGCAGTGCATATCATATGAGCGGGGGCACGTGACAGCCTGCACCAGCCCGCCGCAGCCCCCGGTCAGGCTCCAGAGCTCCCTTCAGTATATGATTCGTATATTCGAATTATAAAATGCACCCCCACTTCCCCCCAAATTTTGGCGGAACAAAAGTGCGTCTTATAATCCGAAAAATATGGTTTATGATACAAGGTGTTGTGTGTTTCCTCCTACTGCTTGGTCACCAAACTGGCTTCAGCTTGAGTCAGCATGAGGCTGTACACTGCAGAGGAGGGGCTAACTTTTTTTGTCTTAGTGTCAGCCTCCTAAAGACAGCAGCATAACACCCATGTTCTGTGTCCGCTAATGAAGACGAGAGAGAAAAGGATTTTTCGGTGAGTACACAAAAATCTCCTTTTATTGTGAGCTCCAGCATGTGGCCTATATACCAGGGATCGAGGGGCTGTAGACCAGTGATGGCGGGGGGCTGTGGACCAAGGATGAAGATGCAATATACAGTGTATGAGGGGCTATATACCAGGATGGGGGGGTCTGCTGCATTTTCCACCCTAGGCTTATGCTCGAGTCAATAAGTTTCCACAGTTTTGGGGGGTAAAATTAGGGGCCTCGGCTTACACTCGGGTCGGCTTATACTTGAGTATATACGGTATGTATATAAAAAGCTGATTTATGTAAAAACAAAATGTGATGATGGCGACTCTCTCACAGGCCTGTTGGCTAAAAAGGCTGCAGAAGCGGGACTCAAGGTGAAGCCGTACATAAGGACAAGCTTATCCCCTGGAAGTGGGACCGTCACACATTACCTCACCGCCAGTGGAGTACTGCCCTTCTTGAACCAACTGGGGTTAGTACAAGATTTGCATTTCTAAAGTGATACTTTTCTTCAAGAGTCAGTGGGTCTGTCAGGTCAATACCCAGGCTATAGATCAATACTTCATATAGTCAAAACTGTAAAAAATGTTGTGTGATATCTTCAAGGAGCTTTGAGTTGATACACTTGGCAATGCTGGTTGTATTTGGGCATAATCATGAGGAGAGTGCTCCTTGCAACTCTCTGCAGTTTTGACATAAGAACCAGACAGGGACTAAAGTCCACCTTGGCACAGACTACACAAAAAATCACAGAGCAACACATGGATGATGTCATTTTCAATGCCTGTCACCCACTCATCACTTCCTTCATAGGGCCGTCTGGTTCTGACCCCTTGTGCTTAATGAAGTGAGTTGCACTAATAATGAGGTGTCTGTTTATACCTGCAGGGACATATGCCCAGTCGGCAGGTATCGTTCTGTCTATTACGCATATCTCCAGACACAATGTCATCTGAACCTGTACTCTCCTGATGTCAATAGCCCATTGTTCACTGGTGATATCTGTCTGTTACCAACCTCTACACACTCATTGACTGTGGTGTCACAAAATGGTATTGAGATGCCATGTTTCCTCACTGCAATACAGCTAATGGTGACTCCTCCATAACTCCATACATGATATACAACATGCATGACAGACAATAGAAAAAATTAAAAACAAAATATGACGTGATTTAATTCTCAATGGAGAAACACAATGATTGTGAGCTACTTGTTTACCCTTGTAATAACAAATAGGCAAAGATGTCAATTACCCACATAGGACCTACATGACTTATAAGTGCAGACTTAAATGCAAAATCCTTGCTATACCTCCATGTAGAAAATATCTGAACTATTAGCTCCATTATTAGATTGAATTCTGTGCAAGTTTTTGTGCTGTGTTTTAAAGCATCAGCAAAAGTTATGAGATTTCTGAAATCCACACGCTGCTTTTTTTTCCGCATTTATGTATTTTAACATCCGTGCGTTTTTCTTTTCTTCCAATCTGCAGCATGGCAATTTTTGTGTTTGCATTTTTTCACATTCAAATGAATGCTTAAAAATGCAGTGAAAATGCACGTATTATATGCTGTTTTCTGGTCGTCATAATGGGAGACCCAGACAATGGGGTTTAGGGCTCTGCCCTCCGGAGGTCACACTAGGTACTACAAGTTTGTAGACACCGCCTCCTCCGCTTATAAACCCCCACCGTAGGAGACATCCTCAGTTTTAAACTTAGTGTGCTCGGAGGATCACGCTTTGCTTGCACTTCACTGCATTCTCACAGCTTACGTGATGGCGTATGAAGACAAGGTAAAATGGTCCCGCTCGGGACCTTCGACAGCCTCCCCGCTCACCCTCTGCGGAACACGCTGGTGGAGGTACCGGAGGGCTTTTAGCCTGGACACTTCAGTGTTCTCCCGGTACGCTGTCGCGCTCCTTCCTTTCCATCCCTCCATGGAGGCTCTGGTAAGGGGGAGCCTGGAGCCTTGCACAGCTCCGCTCCGTCCGAGGCCTCCCTAAATGGTGCTTACAGACCGGACGGAGCCAGCCCAGTCCGAGGCCTCCCTAAATGGTGCTTACACTCCGGACTGGTGCTGTACCCCCGTCCGAGGCCTCCCTAAAGGTGCTTACAGACCGGACCGGCACTGAGGCACCTGGTGTGTCTCCTGTGTGCCTGGGGGTAGTGTCTGTCACTTGGTGCCATGACACTCAGACCGCGCGGTTACCCTCGGGTCCGCGGTTCTGGCGGTGACCCTGTGCTGGGGTCTCCTTGGCTGACCGCCCTGTGTTTTCACAGGGGCTGAGGCTGTAGACTGCGGGTGTTTTGTGAGTACATGCAGTCTGAGTGTGTGTTATGGTGATATGTCACACTCTTTTCCCGCGCTGCGGGCTCCGGCACCTCCATTACTGGAGGCAGCCTGGAGGAGGAGGAGGCAGCCCTTGTGGTGACTTCACGCTGGGCATGTTGTGTGTTCTTCCCGCGTGTTCCAGGCTCCGCCCACATCTTCACTGTCGGCGGCCATCTTCTCCCTCACTTCCCGGCTGGGATCTGACGGCAGCGCGTGTCTGCACTTACAAGGGAGACCGGAACTCGCGGAGGTCACACACACACACCGCTTCCTCCTACCGCTTTACTGCGGTCGGTAAGCCACCGGGATTCCCGGTTTGTTTGTGAACTTTGGCTTATATTCCCCTCACTGTGGAGATGTCCTCAGTTGGGAAGCATGCTGCTAAGGCGGCGGTGGTCACCATTGCCTGTACTACATGCAACGGGACACTGGTGGAGGGGTCCTGCAATAACTGCGGACGCCCAGAGGCCCGGTCTGCTACTACTGAGTCTGCAAATCCGGGATTATACCCTGAGGTTCAGGTGATCCCAGGGCCATGGGAAACGCAGAATAAGATCAATGAATCTCTGCTGTCCCAGATGTCCTCCATGTCGCAAACCCTGGAGGCACTGCATAGGAGACTGGAGAACCCAGCTACTCCTCCTAGTTACCCCCGGGTGTCTCTTGCTTCTGCTGTAAGACCCCTAAGCGAGCCCGTGAGGCTTCTCCTGAGCTCCAGACTCTCTCTGAGGAGGAGCGTTCCTCTGATGGTGAGGAAGATGATGGGGGTTCTACTCTCGGGTCTATGTCTGAACCTCCAGATGGGGTGGAGGATCTGGTGCCCTCCATCAATGAGACATTGCGTCTTGTCACTCCTCCTGAGGAGGTGACTGTACACCCCAAGGAGGTCTATCAATGGCTGCGGCCAGAGGCTAGACCAAGTGGCTCCTTCATGGACCACACTAATTTTGGAAGGGTGATTAAAGCTCCCAGGTTACATCCTGGGCGGCGTTATGTCCGTAAAACTAAGGACAATCGCTTTCCCTTTCCCCAGGAGGCGCTCCAGGAATGGTCGCAGTCTCCCAAGGTGGATGCTTCCATGACTAGGATTGCTGCGCGCTCCTTGTTTTCTGCCTCTGATAGCTCCTCGTTGAAGGATGCTACTGATAGACAGGTCGAGCAACTCGCCAAGTCTTCCTATGAGGCTGTGGGGGCTTCGTTTGCCCCTAATTTTGCCGCGGTCTGGACCCTACAAGCGATTACTATCTGTTTGGATGGTATCACTGATCTAGCTAGGTCCAGTCCAGAGGTCCTGACGCTCACTGAGAGAGCAAGGGCCTATGCGGACTATGCCAGGACGGCATCTTTGGAAACTGCCGCTCGCTCAGCTGTGGCCTTGGCCAATGCAATTGCGATCCGCAGGCTGTTGTGGCTGCGTCTTTGGGACTCAGATGCCACATCTAAGAAGATTTTACAAAATCTTCCGTTCGCTGGTGACAGGCTTTTTGGCACCGAACTGGACAAATTGATAAAGGATTCTGCTGAGTCTAAGATCCCGCAGAATAAGCCTAAGCCACGGTACACCGTGAAAAGGAACCCAAAACAGTGGTCCTTTCGCTCCGGTTCACAGTCATCAACGACGTCCACTCGCTCAGACCGAGGGGGCAAGCCTGCTACTCAGTGGCGTTCCAAGAGTCGTCAAAAGAAGCCGGCGGGGGCAGCGGCTGCCACCCCCAAGCCCGCCTCGACATGACTCGCTCTCTCATCCTGCCTCCCCACAGGTGGGGGGCCGCTTGTCTCGCTTTCAGGACAAGTGGCTTCTTCACATTCAAGATCAGTGGGTTCGAGACGTAGTCTCCAGAGGTTACAGGATAGAGCTGACGTCACAACCAATACCCCGATTCCATCGGTCGGTTCCATCTCCAGAAAAGGCTCAGGCTTTTCACCTGGTGTTGGAGGGGCTCCGCAGAGACGGAGTGGTGGTCCCTGTGCCCACGGAAGAGAGGTTCAGGGGTTTTTACTCCAACCTCTTTATTGTCCCAAAGAAGGACGGCTCTTTTCGCCCGGTTTTGGACCTCAAGTTGTTCAAACCGTCACGTGTTGGTTCGGAAGTTCCGCATGGAATCCCTGCGCTCAGTGATCGCGGCTGTGTCACAGGGAGACTTCCTAGCGTCCATCGATATCAGGGACGCTTACCTTCACGTTCCCATTGCACCAGCTCATCAGCGCTGGTTGAGATTCGCAGTGGGGGAAGAGCACTTCCAATTTGTGGCACTGCCATTCGGGCTAGCCTCGGCACCACGGGTGTTCACAAAGGTGATGGCCTCCATGATGGCTCTCCTGCATGCGCAGGGACACGCCGTCATACCCTATTTGGACGACCTGTTGGTCAGGGCGCCATCGGAAGACCTTTGTCGGGTGGGCCTGGAGGTGACCATGAAGTCTCTGGAACGGTTTCGGGTGGCTTATCAACATTCAAAAGTCGACCCTGGTTCCGACCCAGTCATTGACATATCTGGGCATGGACTTCCACACGGACTCGGCCCTGGTGTCCCTACCTCAAGCCAAGCAGCTTGCGATCCAATCAGGAGTGCAGAATGTCCTCCTGTCGCCACAGTCATCCCTACGGGTATTGATGAGACTGGTGGGTCGCATGGTAGCGGCGATAGAGGCGGTGCCGTTCGCACAGTTTCGCCTCCGTCCTCTCCAGCTGGAGATTCTTCGCAGATGGGACAAGAGGACGATCTCGCTGAATCGGCTGGTGACGCTGTCACAACCAACCAGGGACTCTCTACAGTGGTGGCTCCAGCCACATCACCTGTCACGGGGCCGGTCCTTCCTAAAACCGTCATGGTTAGTGGTGACCACCGACGCCAGTCTGAAGGGCTGGGGTGCGGTGTTCTTGCACCACAGGGCTCAAGGCCTCTGGACTCAGTCGGAGTCGGCGTTGCAGATCAACGTGCTGGAGATCAAGGCGGTCTATCTGGCGCTACTGGCGTTTCAGAAATTCCTGTCAGGACAACCCATTCGGGTACAGTCCGACAATGCGACGGCCGTCGCCTACATAAATCATCAGGGAGGGACCAGAAGTGCTCAGGCCCTCGCCGAAGTCCACCGCATTCTACTCTGGGTGGAGGAAAACGGCTGCCTGATCTCCGCAGTTCACATCCCAGGGGTCGAGAACTGGGAGGCCGACTATCTGAGCCGACAAGGGATGGACGCCGGGGAGTGGTCCCTACATCCAGACGTCTTCCGGGACATCTGCAGCAGATGGGGCACTCCGGACGTGGATCTGATGGCCTCACGACTAAATCATCAGGTGCCCCAATACATGGCGAGATCTTGGGATCCCCAGTCTCTGGGGCGGATGCCCTGATCCTGAGTTGGTCCAGCTTCCATCTACCGTATGTGTTCCCACCTCTGGCTCTGATTCCCAGGGTCCTGTGGAAGATCAGGACAGAATGCAGAGTGGCCATTCTAGTGGCTCCAGATTGGCCCAGGAGGTCTTGGTACCCGGACCTGTGGCAACTGTCAGGCGGACACCGGTGGGCTCTTCCAGAACGCGCAGATCTACTCGCGCAAGGCCCGTTCTTCCACCTCAATTCCAGGGCCCTCAGATTGACTGCATGGCTCTTGAGGCCTGGCTGCTAACATCCAGAGGTTTCTCCCCTACAGTGGTTGCCACTATGAATCGGGCGAGGAAACCTGTTTCCAGGAAGATATACCACAGAACGTGGAAAATCTTTTTTACCTGGTGTGCCTCTGGTGGCCGCTCACCGTGGCCTTTGTCTATCCCGACATTGTTGGCCTTCCTACAGTCGGGGTTGGAGTTGGGATTATCCCTTGGCTCTCTGAAAGGTCAAGTATCAGCACTTTCAGTGCTGTTTGACAGGCGCTTGGCGCTCCTCCCGAAGGTACGTCAATTTCTGCAGGGGGTGTCTCGGGTGGTTCCGCCTTACAGACGACCTCTGGACCCTTGGGACCTCAACATGGTCCTGGCGACACTGCAGAAACCGCCGTTTGAGCCACTGAGAGAAGTCTCTCTCTCTCGTCTGTCCAGAAGGTGGTCTTTCTGGTGGCGATTACGTCTCTGAGACGGGTCTCAGAATTGGCTGCACTTTCGTGCAAGTCTCCTTTTCTGGTGGTTCACCAAGACAAGGTGGTGTTGCGCCCACGGCCCGAATTTCTGCCGAAGGTGGTTTCAACTTTTCACCTAAACCAGGAGATTGTTCTCCCATCATTTTGCCCCGCTCCCGTTCATCAGGTTGAGCGCGACCTCCATACTTTGGATCTCGTGAGAGCTGTACGCATTTATGTGTCCAGGACCGCCTCCTTTAGGAGTTCGGATTCCTTATTTGTCCTCACGATGGGTCGCTGTAAGGGGTCCGCGGCTTCGAAGTCGACCTTGGCCAGATGGATCAAGGCTCCCATTCAGGAGGCGTACCGATCTTCTGGTTTGCCTCTCCCGGTGGGTTTGAAGGCACACTCTACGAGAGCTGTAGGTGCCTCCTGGGCCTTGCGACATCGAGCTTCTGCTCTACAGGTGTGTCAGGCGGCCACTTGGTCCAGCCTGCACACTTTCTCTAAGCACTATATGGTGCATGCCCATGCCTCTGCGGATGCGAGTTTGGGCAGGCGGGTTCTCCAGGCGGCGGTTGCCCACCTTTAGAGGGAACCATGTGTTATCCGTCTTGTTGAGGAACTCTTCCCGCCCTGGGGTATTGCTTTAGGACATCCCCATTGTCTGGGTCTCCCATTATGACGACCAGAAAAAAGAGAATTTTGTTTACGTACCGTAAATTCTTTTTTCTTTAGTCATCAATGGGAGACCCAGCACCCACCCAGTTGTTCCGTTGCATATTTTGCACTTGTTCTGTTCTCTGTTGAGACAGTGTTTGCCGGGTTGTTGAACCGTCTGTGCACGGCATTCTTCCCGATGTTTCGGGTGTGGTTTAATTTCTCCTCGCAGCTTATGGACTAAACTGAGGATGTCTCCTACGGTGGGGGTTTATAAGCGGAGGAGGCGGTGTCTACAAACTTGTAGTACCTAGTGTGACCTCCGGAGGGCAGAGCCCTAAACCCCATTGTCTGGGTCTCCCATTGATGACTAAAGAAAAAAGAATTTACGGTACGTAAACAAAATTCTCTTTTTTTTCTTCCAAGTGATACATTTTTAGTGCAAAAAAATGCTACAAAAAACGACACACTATTATAGGAGTAGTCAACTGCAGGCCTCGAGTGCTGCGCACAGTGCAGATTTTCAGGATTTCTTTAGTATTGCACATGGGTTGGAATCATCACCAGTGCAGGTGATTTATATTATCACCCGTGCAATGCTAAGGAAATCCTGAAAACATGCACTATGCGCGACTCTCGAGGCCTGCAGTTACATACCCCTGCACTATTATATGCACCATGTACTAGATAGATACTATTACCAGCATAATGACTTTACATCTACTCTATTAGAACTACTTGGCTGTGCTGAAGTCAGGCCTCTATAGTCATGAAAGGTGTCGTGTTCCCTTCCCCTGCTCTGCCCCGACGTCCTCTGTTCATAATAAGAGCAGAAGAAGGTCTAGATCCAATGTGCAGTTCAGTCACTACTCTGAGTTGCTGGGGCACCTTCTCCACATACTGCTGGCAGCCCCACTTCCAGACTACACAGTAAAGAGAACTTAATTACTGCAGCTTCCTAATGCTGAACTACTGACTAGTTACTGTGCAGTGTAGTCAGGCTATACAGGAGTGGGCCACGCACCTTGCGGCCCATCAGTAAGCTAACCTTCTAAGGCAGAATGTCAGTCTGGGCCTTTGTGTGGTATATGTGTATCCAGGAGCTTGTCGCCTGTCCACAGTGCTTTCCTCTTGAATATAGTGGACTCCCATGTTGTGTGCAGTTTATTCTTTCAGCCCTCCCAGTAGGCAAACTACAATATTTTCTGTGCTGTTTTGCATAATAAGAATAAGACCTGCAGCTCTGCTTTAACTGTTAAGATCATGAATTGATCTATTTTTTAGTAGTTTTTATATATAATTTTAAACTTGACAAATGTCAATTTTTGCTTTTGTGTTCATCCAGGTTTGACATTATTGGGTATGGATGTTCTAGATGTGTTGGCAATACTGATCCGTTACCTGAGGAAATTGTCACTGCTATTAAGGAGGTATGCTGGTGTGGTTATCCTTTGTAAATCACTGCAATGAATTGTATGAATCTGATATGTTAAATGTGTTAATTGTTTTTACTTAGGGGGAACTGGTGGCATGTAGTGTGATATCTGGAAACAAGCATTTTGAAGGGAGTAGGTGTAGTTGTATCCGTGCCAATTATCTGGCATCCCCTCCTTTGGTTGTTGCCTATGCATTGGCAGGCACCATAAACATAGACCTGCAAACAGATGCTCTGGGTAAGTATAACATACGTCCTGTAACATTATGGGCTGTTGTTGAGTAGTTTTTATTCTGTAGTGATAAAACACATACACACCATAAAAAAAATGAAAAGTTAAGATTTAATCTTTTGTTAGTGACAAGAAATAAAAATCTCTATGCCTCTTTTGAAATATGTACATTAATATACTTTTATTCAGGCCCAATTCTATGTTGTTTTCAGGGGTAAATGCTCAGGGTGAGAAGATCTTCCTAAGGGACATTTGGCCCAGTCGTGAAGAAGTTTTACAAGTAGAGGAGAATCTTGTTATACCGTCCATGTTTAAAGAGCTAAAAGTGAAAATAGAGGTACAAAAGTATATCTGATATGTCACTTACTACAACAACCATTTTCTAATAAGCAATCAATAGTTTACTGTTTTATCACACTAAACCAAATGCTCCTGTATGGAGTTGAGCTAAAAGACTCACTGGACCCTGATCCAGCTGCCGTGTTAGAGGTCCAATGCTGCCAGACTTCCACTTACCTGGCAGCCCAGCGCTTCTAATTAGTAAGGCCGGCTTCACACCACGGTTTTCAGCTGTCAGGTTCTGTCCGGTGTTTTGCAGGATCCACCGGACAAAACCTGACAGCACAGATGAGCAGAAACTGTGGGCAAATATGCCCTCTGATCCTGTTTTTTGCAGGATACTTTTCTGTTCGTTCCTGCTGCTGTCCGCGGTGCTGAAATCTCAGCCTGCATGTGCTGGTGCAGCTTCCTTGGGGCTAAACGTTCAGCCCTTTGAGCAGTGATGCTCTCCATGGTGCTGAACGTTCAGCGGTAGCTTTGAAATGCTGCTGCTGTCCATGGTGCTGAATGAGCGCGGCAACATTTCAGAGCCGGCGCTGTTCTGTAAATGGCCTCCGGGAAACTATCCGATTTTTTTTTTATTTTTGCCGAGGCAAACCAGCGCCCATAGACTCCCATGTTATGGGCCCCGGATCGCCCTGGGTCTGGGAGGATCCTATTTTGTCCGATTCTTGCACTGGAGACAAAAAATGATGCTGACTCATATTTTGTGTCCGATGCAAAACCGGACAAAATACAGCAAACCAGATGGCCAAATAGGACCAATCCGGCACCATAGGGATGCATGTGGCAAAACCGGATCAGGTTCTGTCCGGTTCAAACCGGACAGAACCTGAAAGCTCAAAACCGTGGTGTGAAGCTAGCCTAAACCCCGCGATGACTGTGCATTGTAGGTGGTGCACTCTTGCAGTGGCATGCTAATCAGTGGTGGCATCCGGGGTTGCAGTGCTCTGGTCTCCTGTCACAACCGATTGGCCTTGAACTAGAGTCCTGATTTTCCCTCATTCTATGGCCCTCACAACACAGATATCCGACCAAATCTGACAGATCTCTGGTTGCAGTGAAAATATCATTTTTATTTGGCGTTACAACATAGCAATGTATCCATGTTCACTGCACAGAGATTGTTCAATATGGACTCAGATACTGTGTGGTAAATGCCAAGGTAATATTGATGTTTTAGGCTACATTCACACACACGTTTTTGATTAGTTTTTTTTGCAGTGCACTGCACTGCACAAAACTGATCACTCAAATAGGATCCCAGCAAAGTCGATGGGTTTTCACTTTTTGCCATCTGGACAGGGAATTTATTGTGATCTGTTTGTTTGGGGTTTTTTTTTGTTTTCGTTTTTTTTATACTGGAAGAGTGATCCATCCAGAAAAGGGCATGTTAGTTTCTGTGGCGTTTGTCTCATCCACTTTTTGCATAGGAAAACATTCTAAATGGAAAAAGAAAAACGCAGCACCAAAAACTGATCAAAAACGAGTGTGTGTGAATAGGTGACAGGTTTTTTTAAAAAACTGATCAGATTTGCAGGTGAAAAAACGAATTTAAAAAAAAGTGCAAAAATGGTGTGTCTGAATGAAGCCTTATACTCCTCATAATCTATGGTGTTGTTTAACTCTTTAAGGATCAGGGAATTTTCCTTTTTTTTTTTTGTTTTCATTTTTTCCACACAATCTTCAAGTACAAAAGCTTTTTATTTTAAATATAGACTTCTAGTGCTTGTCTTTTGAGGGAACAAGATGTACTGTATTTTCACATTATAAGACGCACTTTTGTTGCCCCAAACTTTTGGGGAAAGTGGGGGGGTGCGTCTAATAATCCGAATATACGGATTATATACTGCAGGGCCCAGGGGAGATAGGGGCAGCACTGGAGTGGTGCTGGGGGCTGGGCGGGCTGGTGGAGGCTGCAGGAGATCTCCTGCTCCCGCTCATATAATATGCACTACCGACCTCCATTGCTGTGGTGCTGAAACCCACCGCGGTGACGGGCTGGGGGAGTAGCGCATTTATATGGGCCTGCGCCCCCCTGTGATGGCACATGTCCCCCCTATGTTCGATATGGCCCCCATGCTGCTGCCCATAGTAAAATAAAAAAAGCTTTACTTACCTCCTCCAGCGCTGATCTTCCAGTATCTCCCCGGTCTCCCTGCTGCCGTGTGATCGTGCACGCAGAGATGATGTCACTCTCTGCTGTGCCGATCACATGATTGGCACTAAGAAGCAAGAAGTGGAGGAGCTCGCAGCATCATCTCTGTGTGCCTGATCACAGCAGCACGGAAGGAGAGGTAAGCAAAGAGTTATTTTTATTTTACTATGGGCAGCAGCTTGGGGGCCATATCAAACGCAGGGAAACGTGTGCCATCCATAGGGGGCCATGGGCAGCACAGTGGGATGTGTGCCATCCATTGGGGGCCATGGACAGCACAGGGGAATGTGTGCCATCCATAGGGGGCCATGCCAGCACAGGGGATGTGTGCCATCCATAGGAGGGCCATAGCCAGCCACAGGGATGTGTGCCATCCATAGAGACCTGTGCCAGCTGTAGGAGACGGGTGCCATCCATAGACCTGTGCCAGCTGTAGGGGACGTGTGCCAGCTGTAGGGGAACGTGTGCCAGCAATGGAGGACATGTGGCATCACTGGGGGATGTGTGCCAGCACAAGGGTGCCATATCCAGATTAAGGGGGCTAATTTTAGGATGGAGGGCTATGGGGGACATATACCCTATATGATTTGTTAGACGGACACTGGCATTATAAGACCGACCCCATTTAACACTAAAAAAAATGTTTTCTCTTTTCCTTCATCAAATTTGGGGTGCATCTTCTAATCAGGTGCATCTTATAAAGCAAAAAATACGGTAGTTTTGAATGGCATTGTTCATTTTGTCATTGAATGTTTTCACATTTTTTTGGTACATTTTAAGTGGGATGAAGTGGTGAAAAAGAAATTGCCATTGTTTCTTGAGTTTGGTTTTTAAGGTGTTGTAGAGTGGTATAAATCACCTGGAAGATGATTGTCCAGACCAGTGCTATTAGGTAGATGCATAACTTGCATCAATTTTTGTTAATTTTTCCAGTTGATTATATTAATAAAAATTCTCAAATTTGCGCTGACATTTTTTTCCAAGACCCATAATATTCTTATTTTGTGCTGATGGAGCGGATTGAGGGCTTGTTTTTTTGTGGAGTGAAGATGAATTTTCATTGATTCCAGTTTGGGTTGCTTACAATGTTTTGATCACTTGTTTGTTTTTTGTTTTTATTTCCTTTTGCTGTGTTAGTGGGTGTGATGGCGGGATATGGTGGGTTATATTTTACTATAACAAAAAAAAGATACCAGCGGCACTCACCAAGTCTCTTCAATTGCTGTGCAAGAGTTTTTCATTCCAAGTTCCAGGAACGAGGGGTTACATGAGTGATGGGAGGGGAGGATTATAGGGCAGACTAAGGTCGCACCGTTTCGTGTGTTACCGCTTCAATGGGTCCGTTAAAGCCGTAACAAGCGAAACGGCGCAATCGTAGTCTGTCCTGCAATCCCCCGCTTCCTGCACTAATGTAACCCCTTGTTCCTGGAACTTGGAATGAAAAACTCTTGCACAGCAATTTAAGATTTGGTGAATGCTGTCTGTATCTTTATTCGTTATTTGATTTACATGTGCTTCCTTGGGTTGGGCAACGCCTGCCGTAGCCCTGGTGGTTTGTGATTATCACAGTAGATGCAGTCTGACACCAGGTGGATTGTTAGTGCCCGGATTCCGTCTTAGGCTGGGATCACATTTGCGCTGTGAGCGCAGTGTCCCTGACTGCAGCAAAACGCAGGCACTATGCGTTCCTATGTTTAACATGGGAACGCATAATGCCTGTGTGTGGCTGCATTCAGGTGCGTTTGCGTTCGGCTGTGCATAATTTGCGTAAATGTTGGGGGTTTTTTGTGCGTGGCTGTGTGCTTGTTTTATACGCAAGCAGACAGCCACGCACAAAAAAATAATTGAAGTGAATCTGGGCACAGTGCCATCTGTTGGCAATCGCACAGACACAGCAGAAGATGGTCATTCGAGGTCATCCCCAGTTAAATTCTGTCCTGGCGTTCTACCTTCCTCTTCTTTGCTCTCATTTCTTCTTATTCATCCCGGTTGCCGCCGCTGATCTCCTTCTTCGCTGCCGCTGATCTCCGCTTCCCGGCTGCCGAGACCGCTGATTGGGTGACCGGGCACACTCATAATGACATTTTCATGTGAACGCATGCGGACAATCACTGCTGCTTTCACATGAAAATGTCTGTGTTCAGCACCGTGTATGCGCACCATACGCTGCGGTGCTGAACGCAAATGTGAACCCAGTCTTACATAAGGTTATAATTTACTGCATTTTACAAGTGTTGTCGCTATACTGTGTATGCTCCTTCTTCCCCCTTCCTGTGTACTCATTACACTCCAGAGGGTCTGACGATTGAATTACTGTGGACATATCCTTACTTGGTCATTCTAGTCCTGTGTCTGTAAATGGTTGTACTCACCAACCCCACACCCCTCCCCTGGAGTGTGTCATTTAGTCTGTGTGTGAGACCAAGCTCCACAAAGGGATATAGAGAAACCTGGATTACATGGACATACAATATACTGCTGGATTGTTTTATGGATTTTTGTTTTTCAAGCAATAAAGGTTCTTAAGCTGTTTACGCATCTCTCCCTCTCTTTGTGGGATACTGGAGAAGTACCCCGTGACAGTGGGGTTGACCAGAAAAATAACAAGATATAACGCTGGCCATTTGTTTTTTATTTTATTTTTGTTGTGTTTTTTAAATGGTACTGTCTATTGATACTTTAATATGGTTGATCAATTTCATATTTTGTTATATTGGACATTTATTGAGGTGGTGATACCAGATATATTTATATTTATCTTTTTTTATTTAAAATGGGTAATTTTTTAACGATCATTTAAAAACAAAAAAGTTAATATTCATGTGTTTCCTTTTTTTTTTAAAGACTTCTCTTAGAAATTTGAACCTCGTCTAAACTGTATGCGGAAATATTTCAGTACAGAGTGTATATCTTGATCTCCTAGTGTCAAGTCCAGAAAGATGTCCCCATCCCTAAGGCCTTCCTTCCTTTACCGTCCCACAAACGGACAGCAGGATAGTAAAGGGAAGGAAGGCCTTAGTTATGGGAACACCACCTGACACTGGCCTGTGTTTGTCCCTTCCTGCCCTAACAGCCCTAAGCAGGTCCTTCTCCCTGCCGTTGTCGTGTGCCTAGACCCTATCTGTCACCTAAGGCAAACCTGGCTAGTGTATAGGCCAGCGAATGCACTAGACGTCACCTCTAACGTAATAGCACACAGGGATAGACAGATTGGGGTAAGACTTAAAGAATATCACAAACTATAGGTGGAAGCCAGACTCCAAAAGGTTTAAGCGGCTCTGCTACATCTGGTCTCCAGCAGTAGGAGAGCTCCACACACCAGGATGGTCATGCATAGAAGACTCAAAAAAATGATGACAGGTGATGGATCATGTTACAATTTAAAGAATGGTGGGAGTGGTCAGCAAAACCACATAACCAGAGCAGCAGAGAAATACAGACATTAACCCTCGCAGGTCCGAAGGGAATAAACACTTTTAATATACACTACAGACTCCTGAGCTATAACTCCTGACACCTAGGGTGTTCAGCCTAGCAGCAATAGAGCAAGCTTCTGCCTACTATGGCATCCCAACATTCACCCTCTGTCCCACCACGGAACTGAGGGGTGCATGATGGGAGCTGATTTGTGCGATCCATTTAAATGGTGCTGTCAGAGGTTGACAGCAGCATCAAAATGGTTCACACTTGTGACCTGGCATCAATATATATGGAAGAAGCTTCACTCCTAAGCCCCGTCCACACGTTGTGGACCCCATCCTAGAACAATAATTTGTGCTCTAATGTGGGAATGGGTTAATTTTTCTCCAGAATAACTGCTTAGGATGTCCAGCACTAATAATCATAAGCCACTTCTACTGCATGGGATCCAGATGGTTGGACTGAGTTAAGAAGAAATTGTCACTATCTTCACTGGCTGTATTAGGTTGATGTTCAAAATCAAAAGCAGGGGATGCCCTTATTATTTTATTTTGTAAACTTATGCATGTTACGATTAAGTAAATTATTTGTTTGCAAGTCAGCCCCTATGTGTCCTAGGGATACTATAGGATAAATTCATCTGAAATGTGATGTACATGATTTGTGGAAATATGCGCCTTTGCAACAAATGTTTTATTTTTCCATTACAACAGTATTTAGTAAGCATTCTTTATCTTCTTTGCAAAGAAACAAAATACGAGGTGGGACCTTTTGGATGCACCAGACAGCACTTTATTTCCTTGGGATAATAGATCTACATATATCAGAAGTCCTCCATTTTTCAACAAGCTGGTATGTACAACTGGAGTTGTGTCTCTACTCTACGATGTATTATGCTTTCTTTTATAGCACCTTCATATTCTGAGCATTACTCAGGCAAATGACAAATATATATATTACTTAAAACACTAACGCATGATGCAGGACAGAGAACCTCATTCTGGTGTTGTCACTTGTTCTGCATGCTGACATTTTGTTAAAATCCCTGCTCTCTGCTGTAGATCTAGCAGTACTCTGAATGTTGAGCTCTGTACTACCCTTCCCCACCCCTGATTGGCATCTGTGTACACTGGACACTGACCACTTCTAATCAGTGGTGTGGTTGAGGTGATACATAACAGCTGACTTGGAGGTAAGAAACACTGTCTGCTGCTGATAAAGCACTGATGTTATTGAAACAGCAACACCGTCTACTTCAGATTAAATAACAAACACCCTCTTGAGAGATTCCCTTTAATTGACATGATAGACAACACAGCTCAATAGTCTAATATTACTAGTTTAGTTGAAGTAATAAGAAATTAGGTAGGCACTGTTTTCTTACAGTAGTTATAGCTGAAAAAAATTTTGCCTTCATTTTTTTGTTTTTCAGATAGGTTTTGCAAAATGAATGTGCTTTTACATTCTGCTATGTATATATTTGATATAAATATTTGCATTCTGTCAATTTTAGGAAAAATCTCCAGCACCTCTGCCAGCAATTGAACGAGCCCATGTATTACTTTATTTAGGCGATTCCATCACTACTGACCATATTTCACCTGCAGGAAGCATTTCTCGGACAAGTCCCGCTGCCAAGTACTTGACTCAGAGAAAGTATGTTCTCCTCAATAAACCTCCTTCTTATAACCACTTACATGCCCGTCTCAGTACTCTGCTGTTTGTTTTCAGCCTATTTTAGTGTTCTTTTTTTCCTTTCTTCCATGTAGCTTAGCGCCAAGGGAGTTCAACTCCTATGGCGCCCGCAGAGGGAATGATGCTGTGATGACTAGAGGAACTTTTGCAAACATGAAACTTCTAAACAAGCTTGTTGGAAAAACTGGGCCAAAAACCATTTATTTTCCATCAGGGCAGATGGTGAGCAATAAGATTACTGAGAATATGTATATTTTCAACACTGATGGCATGTTTGCCTAAAAATACTTCTGTATACAATGATAATGTTGACAGCTTGGGAGCCTATTTGACTTTTGGCCAGATCACTGATCTACATGGTGTATCCATAGCACATATTGTATATGGCACCCCCAGCTCTTATGAATATCATGATTCAGATTGTGACATCTAAGGAAGTATGAATAAAAGGAATGGGATTTCTTTTTTTTTTTTTTTTTTTTTTTTTTATCAGACTCCGCATTATAGCCACTAGAATGGGACGGTGTTAGGCTGCCTTCACACTTGCAGATGCATCTGCAGCGTTTTGCAGATGCATCTGCAAGTATCAGCATGCAGACCGCAGTCCCTATGTTTATAATGGGGCGCACCGCGGTCTGAATGCTCTCATTCATTCCTATATGTGAGCCGTAAGCAGGCGTATGCCTGCTGACAGATCACACTCTCCCGTCCCGCACCTTGGACGCAACATCTCGCGTCCATAGTGCGAGCGGGAGAGTGTGATCTGTAAGCAGGCATACGCCTGCTTACGGCTCACATATAGGAATGAATGAGAGCATTCACACCACGGCCGCGGTCTGCATGCTGATACTTGCAGATGCATCTGCAAAACGCTTCAGATGCATCTGCAAGTGTGAAGCCAGCCTTAAAAAGAATCTGTTATTGGGAACAATGCTTCTAAGCCAACTGTAAAGGCATGTGGATCATTGGAAGCTAAATAAAGTGATACCTTGATATCTATGATCTGATGTCTTATTTCAGAGAAATTCCAGTTATTCTTGTATGTAAGTGAGCTGTTCCAGAATATGAACTGGAGCCTAATCTGCATGAGAATCTGCCTCCAGAGACTATTTTAAATAGCACCTCTTTCTATCTGTGCTCTCTTCTCCTCTCAGTGCTTCAGCTTCCATCTCATAGGGAGCCATTGTTGAAATACAGTAAAAAGACAAAAGTCCTACTGTTCTGTTAATAAATTCTGGAACAGCTTGTTTACATATAAGGATAACATGGGTTTCTCTTGAATGAGACATCGGGTCGCAGATATCAAGGTAACACTTTATTCAGCTTCCTGACGTTTTCTTCTGTTACCCTTTTGAAAATGCAAAATTTCAGGCTAAATTAACATCTTTGAGGAAAAATGTTACATTTTAAAGGGAACCTGTCACCCGATTTTAAGTCCCTACACTATCTCTAGCTGTCCCTACACCTTCCTAGCAGCTCCCTATCTATCCCTTTCACGTGATCAGCCCCAGAATGCGCTAGAGCCGATCACGTGACGGCCCATAATGCACCGCGCCGGATGTGACGCCCGGCCGGTGCAAAGAGGTGTAGAGGGCGGGAGATTCCAATTAATGGGGCTGAGTGGACCCAGAATAATGCCGCCCAGCGGGGCGTGCATTACAGCCAGGAGGTGTGCTGAAGGAACTGAGGCCATGCCTACCCAGTCCCCCAACCTCTGGGACTGCAGTAAGTTTAGACTTATTTTACACATCTTTCATAGGGACACTTTAGTTAAGAAAGGGATAGATAGGGAGCTGCTAGGAAGGTGTAGGGACAGCTAGAGATAGTGTAGGGACTTAAAATCGGGTGACAGGTTCCCTTTAATTTCGTCCTTCCACATTTCTTTAGTTCCTGTGAATAGCCTGAACGGTTAATGATCTTCTGCAATGTGGTTTGAAGTAGGTGTTTGAGTGGTGTCACTTTTGGATATTTTCTGTCATTTAGGCCCCTCAAAGCCATTTCAAATGTGCTGTGTTCCCTAAGAAAAAAAAAATGGTTTTGTAAATTTTGTTGGAAGTACCTTTGGGTTCAAATGCTCAATACACCTCTGGATAAAATCCTTGATGGGGTCTAGTTTCCAAAATGTTGCCAGCAATCTATTTCTGCTTTACAAAATTCAAACATTCCTCCTTCCATTCTGAGCCTTCCCGTTTGTCCATATCCCACACGTAAACAAAAAGTTCTGTATCCCCGCGCGGGTAAGAAAGCATGATGTCTACTTTTTGGTGTTACTTCTTGTAAAATTGATAAATTTGGTGCTAAAGCGACACTTTTGTGGGAAAAAAAAAATGTTTTCACTATGATGACCTATTATTAAATTGAGTGATGTGCCTTTGGGTTCAATATGCTCACTATACCCCTAGATTAAATACTTGAGTGGTGAAAATGGGGATTTTTGCTGTTTAGGTACCTTAGGGGTCCTGCAAATGTGACATGGAGCCTGCAATCTATTTCAGTCAGATTTGTGCTCCAAAATTGAAAAAGCGCTCCTTACCTTTCGACCACTGCCATTTGTTCAAACTTCTGTTTCTGACTACATTTGGGGTATCTGTGTGTTCAGAAGTAACTGGGTAACAAATCTTGGGGTCCATTTTGTCATGCTATCACTTGTAAAAGTGAATAAATTGAGGCTAAAGCAACATATTTAGATAAATGTAAATGCATTTATTTTTTAATTCCACTTTGCATTCATTGCTGTGAAGCAGCTGAAGGTTTTTTGGAATGGTGTCACTGTTGGGTGTTTTCTGTCATTTAGGTCCCATAAAGTGACTTCAAATGTGATGTGGTGCCTAAAAAAAAATAGTTTTGTAAATTTTGATGTAAAAATAAAAAAAAAATGATAAACTTTCAACCCTTCTAACCTAACAAAAATAGGTTATATTTCAAAAATCATGCTGATGTAAAGTAGACATGTGGAAAATGTTATTTTTTAACTACCGTATATACTCGTGTATAAGCCGAGTTTTTCAGCACAAAAAATGTGCTGAAAAGTCCCCCCCTCGGCTTATACACGAGTCACTATACGGCTGAGTGTGGGGGGGCCGGTGTCCGGGGGCTGGAGCAATATATAAGAAGAGTTAAGACTGGCATCGACCACAGGCGTAGGTGCTAGCAGAAAAAACATTATACTTACAATTGTGAACCGCCGCGACACTACTATGTTCAGGAATAAAGTGAATAATGAGTAGCACCAACAAGACAAGGATCTGTGAATATGTTTCAATTGTGTACTGCAGAAACTGCCCTTTGCTATATATATGAAATCGGAGAACTTAGTCTCATTAGTAGCTACTAGGGATTAAGCTTGGCATCCACATCAAGGAGTCTCCATTGCCAAGTCCTATCACTATGCCTAATGAAAATGGTATGAGGTGGATGGATTTATATGTCCTAGGTGTGATTAAAAACGACGTACAGGTGTGAACTAGGATCTAGCAATGGTGTCCTATGTGTGGTTACCAAACTAAAGAAAATGTGGAATATGGGAAAAATTTATTATAAAGTGGGAGCTCAGTCCAAATAAGCAATATATAAGAAGAGTTAAGACTGGCATCGACCACAGGCGTAGGTGCTAGCAGAAAAAACATTATACTTACAATTGTGAACCGCCGCGACACTACTAGGGGGGCTGGAGCAGGCGGGGGGAGGCTGTAATATGAGCGCCCGGTCACGTGGGGCCGCTCATTAGTGCAATGCAATATGCACTGCATCCCCCTGTCCATCAGCGGCAGGGGGAGCTGTGCATATTACATTGCCCTCCCCCCGCCGTGGTAAATACAGGCCCCCGCTCCCCCCCCCCCCCCCCCGTGGTAAATACAGGCCCCCGCTCCCCCCCCGTGGTATATACAGATCCCCGCTCTCCCCCCGTTGTATATAAAGACCCCCGCTCTTCCCCCTCGTGGAATATACAGGCCCCCACTCCCCCAGTAGTATATACAGGCCCCCTCCCCCCATTTCCCCCCCGTGGTATATACATGCCCCCGGTAGATGCCGCACACCTGTAAAAGAATCGCTTTCATACTTACCCTCCTCACTGTCATCGCGCTCCTCCGGTCTCATTCCCGCTTCTACCAGGCGGCCGGCGCATCCACAATGACGTCATTGTTTCTGCGCGGTCACATGACCGGGTAGAAGCAGGAAGGAGACTGGATGGAGGACGCGCGATGACAGTGAGGAGGGTAAGTATGAAAGCGATTCTTTTACAGGTGTGCGGCATCTACCGGGGGCATGTATATACCACGGGCGGGAAACGGGGGGGGGCCTGTATTTACCGCGGGGGACCTGTATATACTACTGGGGGAGTGGGGGCCTGTATATACCACGAGGGGGGGAGCCTGTATTTACCGCGGGGGGCCTGTATATACTACTGGAGGAGTGGGGGCCTGTATATACCACGAGGGGGGGAGCGGGGGGCCTGTATTTACTGCGGGGGGCCTGTATATACTACTGGGGGAGTGGGGGCATGTATATACCACGAGGGGGGGAGTGGGGGCCTGTATATACTACTGGGGGGAGTGGGGGCCTGTATATACTACTGGGGGGAGTGGGGGCCTGTATATACCACGAGGGGGGGAGCAGGGGTCTGTATATACATCGGGGGGGGGAGCGGGGGTCTGTATATACCATGGGGGGGGGGGGGGAGAGCAGGGGCCTGTATAAACCACTAGGGAGGCTGCTGTATACTACCACAGGGGAGGCTGCTGTATACTACCACAGGGGAGGCTGCTGTATACTACCACTGGGGAGGCTGCTGTATACTACCACAGGGGGAGGCTGCTGTATACTACCACAGGGGGAGGCTGCTGTATACTACCACTGGGGAGGCTGCTGTATACTACCACTGGGGAGGCTGCTGTATACTACAACTGGGGATGCTGCTGTATACTACCACAGGGTGAGGCTGCTGTATACTACCACAGGGGGGGCTGCTGTATACTACCACAGGGGGAGGCTGCTGTATACTACCACAGGGGGAGGCTGCTGTATACTACCACAGGGGAAGGCTGCTGTATACTACCACAGGGGGAGACTGCTGTATACTACCACAGGGGGAGGCTGCTGTTTACTACCACAGGGGAGGTTGCTGTATACTACCACAGGGGAGGCTGCTGTATACTACCACAGGGGGAGGCTGCTGTATACTACCACAGGGGAGGCTGCTGTATACTACCACAGGGGGAGGCTGCTGTATACTACCACAGGGGAAGGCTGCTGTATACTACCACAGGGGGAGACTGCTGTATACTACCACAGGGGGAGGCTGCTGTTTACTACCACAGGGGGAGGCTGCTGTTTACTACCACAGGGGGAGGCTGCTGTTTACTACCACAGGGGGAGGCTGCTGTATACTACCACAGGGGGAGGCTGCTGTATACTACCACAGGGGGAGACTGCTGTATACTACCACAGGGGGAGACTGCTGTATACTACCACAGGGGGAGACTGCTGTATACTACCACAGGGGGAGACTGCTGTTTACTACCACAGGGGGAGGCTGCTGTTTACTACCACAGGGGGAGGCTGCTGTATACTACCACAGGGGGAGGCTGCTGTATACTACCACAGGGGGAGGCTGCTGTATACTACCACAGGGGGAGACTGCTGTATACTACCACAGGGGGAGACTGCTGTATACTACCACAGGGGGAGACTGCTGTATACTACCACTGGGGAGGCTGCTGTATACTACACTGCTGGGGGCTGTATACCTGTGCTGGGGTCCACCCTCGGCTTATACACGAGTCAATAGGTTTTCCCAGGTTTTGGGGGCAAAAGTAGGGGGGTCGGCTTATACACGGGTCGGCTTATACACGAGTATATACGGTATTTTGTGTGACATAACACTTTGGCATATGGGCATAAAAATTCAATGTTTGAAAATTGCTAATTTTCTCCAAAGATCCAATATTTTCACAAACGCAAAAAATATCGTCCTAAATTTTCTACTAACATAAAGTCCAATATGTCCCAAGAAAACATTCTTGGAATCGCCAGTCTGTCGATGGAACTTGGGGGTTTTACATTAGAAACAGAAAGCTCCTATAGAGTTGTGGACATAAACTGGAACAAATTTGTTCTTTTCTGAAAAGAGATTTATGTGGAGATTTTTGGCTTTCCCTTACGGAATACTCTACCAAATAAATGAAGCATGTAAAATCAGATTCAAGTTTCTAAAGACCCTGTGAACACATTGTGAATCAATACTGGTTCCTTATTTTCCTAGATGGATGTATTTGAAGCAGCAGATTTATATCAGAAAGCTGAAATCCCACTAATTATTTTAGCTGGAAAAAAATATGGATCGGGTAACTCAAGAGACTGGGCAGCCAAGGGACCATTCCTGCTGGTATGTTCTGGTCTTTTATATTATATTTATTGATATATCCTCTTTTGGTTGGCTTGTTTGTTTTTCAACATGTATGTTACGTTGAATCAGGAAAACTTCATACGTCCGTGACTACAAAATCATACCAGAACTTGTAAGTGAGAAGAATATATAGACTGATTGGGGAGGGGTTGTTAGAAAGTAACAAAATATTAAGTTATTTGTGAGGGGAAGGACCAACAAGGCGAAAGTTTAGATGTGTAAATACAATACATCTCTGAACCCACTAAGGGCCCTTTCACATCAGCGTTTTTTTGAAATCGCGGCAGATGCGGTGAAAAAACCACATCTGCCGCGATTACCGCATACCGGCTGCACTTGCGGCGCGGTTGCGGTTTTTGCCATGCAAAGTATAGGCGGACTTGCGGCAGGTGCGGCAAGTGCGGTTTTGCACTTGCGGCAGGTGCGGCCGCGAAAAAAACCGCGGTCAGCCGCGTTTTTTTTCGCGGCCGCACCTGCCGCAAGTGCAAAACCGCACTTGCCGCACCTGCTGCAAGTCCACCTATACTTTGCATGGCAAAAAACCGCAACCGTGCCGCAAGTGCAGCCGGTATGCGGTAATCGCGGCAGATGCGGTTTTTTTCACCGCATCTGCCGCGATTTGAAAAAAAAACGCTGATGTGAAAGGGCCCTAAGGCTACAGTGACCAACAAGTTGTAAATCCGATTTAATATATGGTTAGAAATCCTTGAATCCAAGTGAACCCCAGATATGCAGGTCAGTTGGTAATCCATGTAGACCAGATGCCCTCATATTTCTGTACCTGATGGTTTCATATACCAACAATACATATTATTATTTTTAATTATTATAATTGCGCCACTTATTCCATGGCGCTTTGTGTGTGAAAAGGGGCATATATAGACAAGTACAATAATCATGAACAAGGCAAGGCACAGAAAGGTACAGGAGGCGAGAAGACCCTGCCCGCGAGGGCTCAGTCTACAAAAGGATGGAGGAGGATACAGTAGGTGAGGAGAGAGGACCCTGCCTGCAAGAGCTCACATTCTCCAAGGGATGGGTGAGGATACAGGATCCTATCTGTGAGGACTCGGTCTACAAGGGATGGGTGAGAATACAGTAGGAGAGGGTAGAGCTGGTCGTGCAGCGCTTTGGTGGACTGAGGATCACTGCCGGTTGTAAGCTTTTCAGGTTCCTTCTGAAGGTTTTCTGGTCATCATAATGGGAGACCCAGACAATGGGGTTTAGGGCACTGCCCTCCGGAGGTCATACTAGGTACTACAAGTTTGTAGACACCGCCCCCTCCGCTTATAAACCCCTACCGCAGGGAACATCCTCGGTTTTAAACTTAGTGTGCTCGGAGGATCACGCTTTGCTTGCACTTCACTGCATTCTCACATCTTACGTGATGGCGTCTGAAGACAAGGTAAAATGGTTCCGGTCGGGACCTGCGACAGCCTCCCCGCTCACCCTTGTGGAACACGCAGGTGGAGGTACCGGAGGGCCTAGAGCCTGGACACTTTGTGTTCTCCCGGTACGCTGTTGCACTCCTTTCCATCCCTCTCTGGGGGGCTCTGGAGAGTGGGAGATGGGAGCCTTGCACAGCTCCGCTCCGTCCGAGGCCTCCCTAAATGGTGCTTACAGACCGGACTGGAGCCAGCCCAGTCCGAGGCCTCCCTAAATGGTGCTTACACTCCGGACTGGTGCTGAACCCCCGTCCGAGGCCTCCCTAAATGGTGCTTACAGACCGGACCGGCACTGAGGCACTCTGTGTCTCCTGTGTGCCTGGGGGTAGTGTCTGTCACTTTATGTGTCCTGACACTCAGACCGCGCGTTACTCTCGGGTCCGCGGATCTGGAGGGTACCCTGTGCTGGGGTTACCCTGGCTGACCGCCCTGTGTGTCGCAGGGGCTGAAGCTGTAGGCTGCGGGTGTTTGTTTGTACACGCAGTCTGTGTGATGTATTTCACGTTACTTCCCACGCTGCGGGCTCTGGCGCCTTCATACTGAGGCTGCTTGGAGGATGGGAAGCAGCCCGTGCGGGTGACGTCATCGATGGGCGTGTGTGTGTGCTTCCCGCGTGTTTTCGGCGCCGCCCACGGTTTCACTGTCGGCGGCCATCTTTACCCCTCATTTCCCGGCTGGGATCGGTCTGCAGCGTGCGTCTGCACTCCAGGGGAGACCGGAAGCTCTCGCGGAGGTCACACACACACACCGCTTCCTCCTACCGCTTCGCTGCGGTCGGTAAGCCACCGGGATTCCCGGTTTTGTCTGCACAATTTGGCTTATTTTCCCCTGCTCTGGCGATGTCCTCAGTTAGGAAGCGTGCTGCTAAGGCGGCAGATGCCACCATTACCTGTGCTACATGTAATGGGACTCTGGTGGAGGGGTCCTGCAATAACTGCGGACGCCCAGAGGCCCGGACTGACAGTGCTGAGACGGCAGCTCCGGTGCTGTACCCTGAGGTTCAGGTGATCCCAGGGCCATGGGAAACTCAGAATAAGATCAATGAATCTCTGTTGTCCCAGCTGTCCTCCATGTCGCAGTCCCTGGAGGCACTTAATAGGAGGCTGGAAGGCCCAGCTACTCCTTCCAGTTACCCCCGGGTGTCTCCCTCTTCTGCTGTGAGACCCCTTAAGCGGGCTCGTCGTGAGGATTCACCCGAGCTCCAGGCTCTCTCTGAGGAGGAGCGTTCCTCTGATGGTGAGGAAGATGATGGGGGTTCGACTCTCGGGTCTGTCTGTGTCTGAACCACCAGACGGGGTGGAGGATTTGGTGTCCTCTATCAACGAGACCTTACGTCTCGTGACACCCCCTGAGGAGGTGACGGTACACCCGAAGGAGGTCTATCAATGGCTGCGGCCGGAGGCTAGACCAAGTGGCTCCTTCATGGACCACACTAACTTTGGAAGGGTGGTTAGAGCTCCCAGGTTACATCCTGGGCGGCGTTATGTCCGCAAACCCAAGGACAATCGCTTCCCCTTCTCCCAGGAGGTGCTTCAGGAGTGGTCGCAGTCCCCGAAGGTGGACGCTTCCATGACCAGGATTGCTGCACGCTCCCTTTTCTCTGCCTCTGATAGCTCCTCATTGAAGGATGCGACTGATACAGGTCGAGCAACTCGCCAAGTCTTCCTATGAGGCTGTGGGGTCTTCATTCGCTCCTAATTTTGCCACGGTCTGGACCTTACAAGCGATTACTTCCTGCTTGGATGGTATCACTGACCTGGCAAGGTCCAGTCCAGAGGTCCTGGCGCTTACCAAAAGGGCAAAGGCCTATGCAGATTACGCCAGGACGGCGACTTTGGAAACTGCCACTCGCTCAGCTGTGGCTTCGGCCAATGCTATTGCGATTCGCAGGTTGTTGTGGCTGCGTCTTTGGGACTTAGATGCCACATCTAAGAAGATTCTGCAGAATCTTCCGTTCTCTGGTGACAGGCTTTTTGGCACCGAACTGGACAAGCTGATAAAGGATTCTGCTGAGTCTAAGATCCCGCAGAATAAACCTAAGCCACGTTACACCGTTAAAACCCAAAGCAGTGGTCCTTTCGTTCCAGCTCACAGTCATCAGCACCGTCCGCTCGCACGGACCGAGGAGGCAAGCCCGCTTCTCAGTGGCGCTCTAAGAGTCGTCCAAAGAAGCCGGCGGGGGCAGCGGCTGCCACCCCAAACCCGCCTCTACATGACTCGCTCTCCCTTCCTGCCTCCCCACAGGTGGGGGGTCGCCTGTCTCGTTTTCAGGACAGGTGGCTACTTCACGTTCAAGATCAGTGGGTTCGAGACGTGGTCTCGCGAGGTTACAGGATAGAGCTGACGTCAAAGCCGATACCCCGATTCCATCGGTCGGTCCCATCCCCAGAAAAGGCTCAGGCTTTTCACTTGGTGTTGGAGGGTCTCCGCAGGGACGGAGTGGTGGTCCCGGTGCCTTCCGGGGAGAGGTTTCGGGGTTTTTACTCAAACCTCTTCATTGTCCCAAAAAAGGACGGCTCCTTCCGCCCGGTTCTGGACCTAAAGTTGTTCAACCATCACGTGTTGGTTCGGAAGTTCCGTATGGAATCACTGCGCTCCGTGATCGCAGCTGTGTCACAGGGGGACCTCCTAGCGTCCATAGATATCCGAGACGCTTATCTTCACGTGCCCATTGCACCGGCTCATCAGCGCTGGTTGAGATTCGCAGTGGGGGAAGAACACTTCCAATTTGTGGCGCTGCCTTTCGGGTTGGCCTCGGCACCGCGGGTGTTCACAAAAGTGATGGCCTCCATGATGGCTCTCCTGCACGTGCAGGGGCACGCCGTAATACCCTATCTGGACGACCTGCTGGTCAGGGCGCCATCGGAGCACCTTTGTCGGCAAAGCCTGGAGGTAACCATGAAGTCTCTGGAACAGTTCGGGTGGCTTCTCAATATCCAGAAGTCGACCCTGGTTCCGACCCAGTCACTGACATATCTGGGCATGGACTTCCACACGGACTCAGCCCTAGTGTCTCTGCCACGAGTCAAACAGATGGCGATCCAATCAGGAGTGCAAGCAGTACTCCTGTCACCACAATCATCCCTACGGGTCTTGATGCAGCTGGTGGGGCGCATGGTAGCTGCGATAGAGGCAGTGCCTTTTGCGCAGTTTCGCCTCCGTCCTCTCCAGCTGGAGATTCTTCGCAGATGGGACAAGAGGACGTTCTCTCTGAATCGGCTGGTGGCACTTTCCCAACCAACCAGGGATTCCTTGCAGTGGTGGCTCCAACCCCGTCACTTGTCGCGGGGACGGTCCTTTCTCAAACCGTCATGGTTAGTGGTGACCACCGACGCCAGCCTCATGGGCTGGGGTGCGGTGTTCTTACACCACAGGGCTCAAGGCCTCTGGACTCCGTCGGAGTCGGCGTTGCAGATCAACGTGCTGGAGATCAAGGCGGTCTATCTGGCGCTCCTAGCGTTTCAGAAGTTCCTGTCAGGGCAACCCATTCGGGTTCAGTCCGACAATGCGACGGCCGTCGCCTATATAAATCATCAGGGAGGGACCAGAAGTGCTCAGGCCCTCGCCGAAGTCCACCGCATTCTATCTTGGGTGGAGGACAACGACTGCCTGATCTCCGCAGTTCACATCCCAGGGGTCGAGAACTGGGAGGCCGACTACCTGAGCCGGCAGGGGATGGACGCCGGAGAGTGGTCTCTTCATCCAGACGTCTTTCAGGACATCTGCAGCAGATGGGGCACTCCGGACGTGGATCTGATGGCCTCGCGGCTGAATCATCAGGTGCCGCACTACATGGCGAGATCATGGGATCCTCAGTCTCTGGGGGCGGATGCCCTGATCCTGAGTTGGTCCAGATTCCATCTACCTTATGTGTTCCCGCCTCTGGCTCTGATTCCCAGGGTTTTGTGGAAAATCAGGTCGGAATGCAGAGTAGCCATTCTAGTGGCACCAGATTGGCCCAGGAGGTCCTGGTATCCGGACCTGTGGCAACTGTCAGGCGGACACCGGTGGGCTCTTCCGGAACGCGCAGATCTACTCGTGCAAGGCCCTTTCTTCCATCTCAATTCCAGGGCCCTCAGATTGACTGCATGGCTCTTGAGGCCTGGCTGTTGACATCCAGAGGCTTCTCTCCTACGGTAGTCGACACTATGACTCGAGCTAGGAAGCCTGTTTCCAGGAAGATATACCACAGAACGTGGAAGATTTTCTTTACCTGGTGTGCCTCGAGTGGCCGGTCCCCGTGGCCCTTATCCATACCGACACTGTTGGCTTTCCTACAGTCGGGGTTGGAATTGGGTTTATCTCTCGGCTCCCTGAAGGGTCAAGTGTCAGCTCTTTCAGTACTGTTTGACAGGCGCTTGGCGCTCCTTCCCAGGGTCCGTCAATTTCTGCAGGGGGTGTCTCGGGTGGTTCTGCCCTACAGGCGGCCACTGGACCCGTGGGACCTTAACATGGTTCTGGCGACACTGCAGAAACCGCCGTTTGAGCCACTGAGAGACATTTCCCTGTTCCTCGTCTGTCCCAGAAAGTGGTCTTTCTCGTGGCATTACCTCTCTAAAGGGTCTCAGAATTGGTCTGCACTTCGTGCAAGTCACCTTTCTGGTGGTTCACCAAGACAAGGTGTGTTACGCCCGCTGCCAGAATTCTTGCCAAGGTGGTCTCCCTTTTCACTACAGGAGATTGTTCTCCGTCATTTTTGCCCCGCTCCCGTTCATCAGGTTGAGCGCGATCTCCATACTCTGGATCTCGTGAGGGCTGTCCGCATTTATGTGTCCAGGACTGCCTCCTTCCGGAGTTCGGATTCATTATTTGTCCTTACGTCAGGTCGCTGTAAGGGGTCCGCGGCATCTAAGTCAACCTTGGCCAGATGGATCAAGGCTCCCATTCAAGAGGCTTACAGGTCTTCTGGTTTGCCTCTCCCGGTGGGATTGAAGGCTCACTCTACCAGAGCTGTCGGTGCCTCCTGGGCTTTGCGACATCCAGCTTCGGCTCTACAGGTGTGTCAGGCGGCCACTTGGTCCAGCCTGCACACTTTCTCTAAGCACTATATGGTGCATGCCCATGCCTCCGCGGAGGCAAGTTTGGGCAGGCGGGTCCTCCAGGCGGCGGTTGCCCACCTTTGAGGGGGACCATGTGTTATCCGTCTGTTGAGGAACTCTTCCCGCCCTGGGGTATTGCTTTAGGACATCCCCATTGTCTGGGTCTCCCATTATGATGACCAGAAAAAAGAGAATTTTGTTTACGTACCGTAAATTCTTTTTTCTTTAATCATCAATGGGAGACCCAGCACCCACCCAGTTGTTCCGTTGCATCTTTTGCATTGGTTCTGTTCCCTGTTGGGACAGTGTTATCCGGGTTGTTGAACCGTTTGTACACGGTTTCTTCCCGACGTTTCGGGTGTGGTTTATTTGTCTCCTCGCAGCTTATGGACCAAACTGAGGATGTTCCCTGCGGTAGGGGTTTATAAGCGGAGGGGGCGGTGTCTACAAACTTGTAGTACCTAGTGTGACCTCCGGAGGGCAGTGCCCTAAACCCCATTGTCTGGGTCTCCCATTGATGATTAAAGAAAAAAGAATTTACGGTACGTAAACAAAATTCTCTTTTTTCACAGTAGGCGAGAATCTGTGTTGGGTCAGAGAGTTCCAGGTACGAGGGATGCACAGGAGAAATACGAGCTGCTTATCGCATACTAAAGATATGTGTTTAGAGAATGCGACTGGCATTCACTTCCCTGGATCACTATTATCCATCACACAGTAGATGTAACGTGGGACACCAGTTTACTGTATTTTAAAGAAACCTAGCATGCCTGCATTTAATAAGACAAACAATAGTGATAGGCAAATACTTTTTGTAAAAGTCTAGAGATATTTTTAATATATACATTTTTTTATTTCACAAGCTACGATGAGTTATAAAAAAATTAATAAATGGCAGTAATGAGTTAGGGGCCTTTCACATCAGCGTTTTTGCTGATGTGCAGCAGATTTACCCGATCTGCCGCCTAACGGCCATCTTGCGGCCCAGATCCGGCAAGCCCCATGCATTATCAATGGGGCTTGCAGTCTGGTGCGGCAAGAGCGGTTATGCCGGATCCGGCACTTGCGGCTGCAAAAAAAGCTGCAAGCAGTGTTTTGGGTTTTTTTGGGGCCGCAAGTGCCAGATCTGCCGCATACGGCAGAACCGCACTTTCCGCAGCTCACTGCAAGCCCCATAGACAATTCACGGGGCTTGCTAGATCCGGGCTGCTAGTCGGCCGATCCGGCCCCGCCTGCCGGATCAGCCGCAAACATCAACAAAACGCTGATGTGAAAGGGGCCGTAGCTGAAATCATTTGAACATTTTATGCTAATTGACTCCTTAATTTTAGACACTCCATAGATCTTGTTCATTCTTTCATGACTGTCTTCCAACAGGGCGTTCGAGTTGTGATAGCTGAAAGTTATGAGAATAATCATAAGGAACAGTTAGTGGAATTGGGATTGCACCTCTTCAGTTTCTTCCTGGAGAAAATGCAGAATCTCTGAGCCTTTCTGGTAAAGAACAGTATTCTATATCTATTCCTGCCAACCTAGTACCTGGAGAAAGTCTGGAAGTCAAGGTAGGATTTAGCTGTATATTACAAGCTCATTATTGTACCATTCAATTTCTTTTGCTAGGCTCTACATACCACTATTTCTTCTGCGCTCCATTGGGAGACCCAGACATTGGGTGTATAGCTTCCGACCTCCGGAGGACACACAAGGCATTACACCTAAAAGTGTATCTCCTCCCCTACTGCCTATACACCCCCTCCCGGGAGAATCCCATCGTTCTTTGCTTTGTGTTGAAGGAGGCACACTCTACACTCATGCTCTCACTAATTAGTGTCGGATGGAAGCAAAGAGGATCTTTTGATCCCCAGCATGTCTCCTTCCTCTTTCCCAGGGTGGAGGCGGTTGAGGTACCCTTAGGGTACAACGGGATGGAGCCCTCATGCTGCTTATCCTTCCCCATCCCTTAGGGGCTCTGGGGAAGTGGGATCCCCCTGGCCCCCCACATTTGGGCTCATTCACCCAGTCCACGGCTCCCTCGGTGTCTGCTGGCCTGCGTGAGGGATCCACTGGGACCGGACCCTGCACCACCAATGAGGTACTCTGTGTGGGTCTGGGATGCCTCTGCAGCTGCATTAGGCTGGCTGGGAAGGGAGCGCTGTCTCCCCCGGCTTCCTGGGAACCTGGCCAGTCACTCCCGCGATTTTCGCGGGTGCTCCGCGCTCACCCCCTGCTGGCAGGCGACCGCGGTGATAAATTTAGGCCCCGGCTTGCGGCCTAGTGTCTCTAGAGCCGCGCCGGGGCTTCATGGGGCGGGGCCGCCCCTCGGGTTGTGCCCGCCCCTCTGGAGGACGGCCGCGGCAGGCCGAGCCCTGGTTCCCTATGGGAAATGCTGTTCTGCAGCTTAGGGGGCGGTTTTGCAGTGGGGGAAAGGACCTGCCCTCCAGATTTTCCGCGCTGGCTGGGGACACTCCCGGGCCACTCCCTCTCTCTCAGCTTCTTCGGCCATATTGGGGGCCTCTTGTCCTGCTGTTGGCTGCAGGGCTGCGCGTCTCTGGAGGGCACACAAGGTCCGGTAGGTCACCCCAGTCTCTGGTGGTGCCCCATTGTCCCCTGTCTGCAATTGCACCCCAATTTTCCTTCCTCTGATATCTATCATTGGATGCACTGAGGGGACACCATGTCTAGCTCCAGGAACAATGCTCCCAGGGTGCAGACACGTTATCATGCTTGCACAGCATGTAAGGTCAGCTGCCTGCTGAATCCTCTTTCCCTCACTTGCTCGGCTTGTGCCCCGGCTAATGTGATCCAAGTAACTGCCTTGGTGCACCGAGCCACCCCCCAGTTCTGGGTCTTTGGCGTCTCCGCCTGGCCCGGTGGATCCAGCAGTACCTCCGCCTTGGACGGCTGTTTTGCTCAGTCCATTTCTGACTCTCTGTCTCAGTCTATGGCGGCTATGACCAGAGCATTGCAGGAGTCCTTGTCGGGTGGATGGGAGGGTTCCCCTGGGGCCTCCGCCACGCGTCGTAGGCGTCGGAGGTTCTTCCTCTACTAGAGGTTTGGACTCTGGTGACAATTCCGGACTCTCGGAACCGTCTCCGCGACCTCCTAAGTGGCCACGCCGAGCGGTTTTCACTGCGCCCTCGCAGGCGGGCTCCCGAACGGCGGCCTCTCTGTTGGGGGAGGAGGAGGACTTAGACTCCGTCCGGGCTCCTGATGAGGATCCGGACGAGGGTTCTCTGGTGGACGACTTGGTGTCCTCTATCAATACGGTGCTGGATTTGACGGCACCGGTGCCGCCGGTGGATCCTTCCTTTCAGAGGAACATTATCAGTTTCTCCCCCCGGCCAGGTCCAGGGGATCTTTCCTGATCATTCTAACTTCCGCTCTACGGTTCAGACCCCTCGGGCCTGTCCTGACAAGCGCTTTGCTAAAAAGCAGAAGGATTCCCGTTACCCTTTTCCACCAGATGTGGTCAAGGGTTGGTCTGTTTCTCCGAGAGTGGACCCTCCGGTTTCTCGGTTGTCCCGCCAACACCGTTATGTCGGTGGCGGACGGGTCCTCTCTCAAGGACCCCACGGACAGGCAGATTGAGCTTCTGCAGAAGTCCATTTTTGAGGCCACAGGTGCCTCTTTGCTCCAGCTTTCGCAGCTGTGTGGGCCCTTCAGGCGGGTGTCAGCTTGTCTCTCGGAGATCCCTAGGATTGCTTCGGGATTCTGAGGTGGCGGTCCTAAGTTCAGGCTGAGGTGTTTACGGACTATGCTAGATCCGAAATCATGGAATCTGCTAGTCGATCGGCGGTAGCTTCGGCTAATTCGCTGGCAGCACGACGGATGTTGTGACTGGAACGCGGACGCTACGTCTAAGAAGTTCCTCCAGGGCCTCCCGTTTTCGGGAGATAGACTTTTTGGGGAACGTCTTGACGATCTCATCAAGGAGTCTACGGGTGGGAAATCCACCTCCTTGCCGCAATCTAAGGTGCAGAAGACCGGTCAGCGTCAGTTGCATGCTAGGTTTCGCTCCTTTCGTCCCTCTTCCAAGGCAGCCTCATCCTCATCCTCCTTTTCCCGTCCGGACAAGGACCAGAGGTCTCGACCGGTGTTGGACCTCAAGCTCCTCAACCGCCACGTGAGAGTCAGACCCTTCAGGATGGAGTCCTTACGCTCTGTGATAGCGTCCCTGTCTCAGGGGGACTTCCTGGCATCGGTGGACGTGAATGATGCTTATCTCCACATCCCCATTGCTCCGGCTCATCAGCGATGACTGCTGTTCGTGGTGGGAGAGGAACATTTCCAGTTTGTGGCGTTGCCCTTCGGCCTCTTCTCGGCCCCGAGGATCTTCACCAAGGTGATGTCTGCAATGGTGGCGGTGCTGCATTTGCAGGGACATGCGGTCACTCCATATCTGGACGACCTGCTGATAAGGGCCTCGTCTGCGGAACAATGTCAGATGAGTCTTTCTGCCACTTTGGACACTCTTCGGACCTTCGGGTGGATAGTCAACTCCCGAAGTCGGACCTCATTCCTACTCAGACGATCCTGTATCTGGGTATGGAGTTCCATACTGTCCCGGCTCTGGTGATCCTTCTCCTCGACAAGCAATCTTCGATTGTGGAGGAGGTCCGACTCCTTTTGCAGGCGGACTTGGTTCTCGTCAGACGTCTCATGCACGTTCTAGGGAAGTTGGTGGCGACCATCGAGGCGGTCCCTTTTGCGCAGTTTCATCTGCGTCCGCTTCAGCTGCAGATCCTGAGCGGATGGGGCAAGAATCCGTCCTCTCTAGATCGGTGCATTGCCCTTTCTCCCGCGACGAAGGATTCTTTCCAATGGTGGCTGTTGCCCAGGTCGATGTCCCGAGGCAGGTCGTTCCTTCCCCCCTCTTGGTTGGTGGTCACCACGGATGCCAGCCTTCTGGGCTGGGGTGCGGTGTTCCTGCATCACAGGGCTCCGGGCACCTGGACGGTGCAGGAATCATCCTTACAGATCAATGTCCTGGAGATTCGAGCAGTCTACCTGGCTCTTCTGGCTTTCCAGAGGTTTCTGTCGGGGAGTCTGATTCGGATCCAGTCACAGACAACGCGACTGCCGTTGCCTACATAAACCATCAGGGAGGCACTCGCAGCAGTCAGGCTTTTGCGGAGGTCCAACCCATCCTTCGGTGGGTAGAAGACAACGACGCGTCCATCTCGGCTGTTCACATCCCCGGGGTGGACAATTGGGAGGCCGACTACTTAAGCCGGCCAGGAATGGACGAGGGAGAATGGGCTCTTCACCCAGAGGTGTTTCGGCACATCTGCAGCACTTGGGGAACTCCGGACGTGGACCTGATGGCGTCCAGGCTGAATCGGCAAGTTCCAGCCTTCATGTCTCGCGCCCGAGACAGTCTGGCGGTAGGGACGGATGCGCTGGTCCAGGATTGGTCCCGCTTTCGTCTTCCCTATGTCTTTCCCCCATTGGCCTTGCTACCCAGGGTTCTGCGGAAGCTCGGGGCGGAATGCAGACGAGCTCTTCTCATCGCTCCGGACTGGCCCAGGAGGGCCTGGTTACCCGGACCTGTTACGGCTCTCGGTGGGGGATCCATGGAGACTCCCGGATCGGCCGGATCTATTGTCTCAAGGTCCTTTCTTCCGCCACAATTCCTCGGCCCTGAGCCTGACTTTGTGGCGCTTGAAGTCTGGTTGTTGACGTCCCGCGGTTTTTCCACTAAGGTCGTTGATACAATGAGACAGGCCAGGAAACCGGTTTCTGCAGGTATCTACCGCAGAGTATGGAAGATTTTCTTCTCCTGGTGCCGTCTCCACGGCAGCTCTCCCTGGCCCTTCTCTCTGTCGACCCTTCTGGCCTTCCTCCAGTCGGGGTTGGATAAGGGTTTGGCGCTCAGTTCCATCAAGGGACAGATCTCGGCGTTGTCGGTTCTCTTTGATAAGCGTTTGGCTACGCTTCCTCAGGTGAAGAGGTTTGTTCAGGGGGCGAGTCACATAATTCCTCCCTACAGATGTCCTTTGGACCCATGGGATCTTAACCTGGTCCTTGCGGCATTGCAGAAGCCGCCTTTTAAACCTCTTAGGGAGGTTTCGCTTTCCAGGCTTTCACAAAAGGTTGCCTTTTTAGTTGTCACTTCTCTGCGGAGAGTTTCGGAGTTGGCCGCTTTGTCATGTCAGTCTCCTTTTCTGGTGTTTCACCAGGATAAGGTGGTGCTTCGGCCTGTGGCGGAGTTCTTGCCTAAGGTGCTATCTCCTTTCCATCTGAATCAGGACATTGTCCTGCCATCCTTTTGCCCGAATCCGGTTCACCAGTATGAGAAGGCTCTCCATACTTTGGATCTGGTCAGGGCTCTCAGGATTTCCGTCTCTCGAACGGCGTCATTTCGCTATTCGGATGCACTGTTCGTTCTGACTGTGGGTCAGAAGAAGGGTGAGCCAGCCTCCAAGTCTTCCTTGGCTAGGTGGATCAAGACTCCTATTCGGCAGGCTTATGTATCCTCTGGTTTGCCTATACCTACTGGTATTAAGGCTCATTCCACAAGGGCTGTGGGGGCCTCGTGGGCCTTGCGTCATCAAGCCTCAGCTCTTCAGGTGTGTCAGGCGGCCACATTGTCTAGTCTTCACACCTTTACTAAGCATTATCAAGTCCATGCTTTGGCATCGGCTGATGCCAATGTGGGCAGGCGGATCCTTCAGGCAGCGGTTGCTCATTTATGATGGGCCTGCTTTTGGGTTTTTTCCCGCCCTGGGATAGCTCTTGTACATCCCAATGTCTGGGTCTCCCAATGGAGCGCAGAAGAAAAAGAGAATTTTGTTTACTTACTGTAAATTCTTTTTCTTATAGCTCCTATTGGGAGACCCAGCTCCCACCCTGTGCCTTTTATTGGGGCTTTGTTCTCGGTTAGTGCCTGGTGTCGTTTCTCCTCGCGTGTTGGCCCTGTTGGCCGTTTGTTATTCCCAGTCCTGTTGGACTGGGCACGGGTGGTCTTTCCTCCTTCCTGCTTGTGCACCGAACTGATGGGATTCTCCCGGGAGGGGGTGTATAGGCAGTAGGGAAGGAGTTACACTTTTAGGTGTAATGCCTTGTGTGTCCTCCGGAGGTCGGAAGCTATATACCCAATGTCTGGGTCTCCCAATAGGAGCTATAAGAAAAAGAATTTACGGTAAGTAAACAAAATTCTCTTTTTTTTATTTAACATTAAACAACTGAGATCCAATTGAAGTGTAGACTTTCAGGTTTAATTTAAGGTGTTGAACAAAAATATCCTGCAAATCATTTAGGAATTGCAACCATTTTTCTACAAAACCTCCCCATTTAAGGGGTTCAAAAGTAATTGGACAAGAATAACTAGCATTAAATAAAATGATCATTTTTAATACTTTGTAGAGAATCCTTTGCAGGAATCACTGCCTGAAGTCTGGAAGCCATGGCTGTCCCCAAACGTTGGGTTTCCTCCTTTATGATGCTTTTGTAGGCCTTTACTACAGTTGACTTTAGTTGTTGCTCTTTTGTGGGTCTTTTGTGAAATGCATGATGCTGTTGAGATTTGATTTACAATACACTAATTTATATGTTTGTTCTACCAAAGTGCAACTGATAATCTTTGTGATTTTCCCACAGTATTCTTTTTGTAAATGTCCATACTCTAGGAATAAGAATGATTGCATATCAAGTCCTATGAATATTTTTAATATTACCATTTAGGCTATTGCTCCATGTTGACATTTTTAATTATGTGGCAGTTGCAGTTAAAATCGTGTTCTACAAAGAGGTAGACATTGTCTGGAATTGTAAAACAATCATCTGGTTATTGGTAGAAGGAAAGGAAAGGAAGAAAACGCACCGATCTAAATGTAAATGTATAATTAGATCGTAGGTGGATGTAGATGGCACTCACCTTTTTTAGGTCTTGAGATCATAGACCTCTATTGGATCTTCTGGTTCTTATTATTGTTTTTTATTTTCAGACAAACACTGGAAAGATATTCCAAGTAATTTCAGCCTTTAACAATGAAGCAGAAGTAACATTCTACAAACATGGAGGAATATTAAGTTATGTGGCTCGGAAATTCTTATAGTGGTGATGTCAGCAAAGAGAAACCATGAACTCTCTGAGATTGTACAGATGCTTTCTGTGCGCTTGTACTTTTCTTGCCTCCTGAAAGACTCTAGTTGGTGGAAAAAAATGAGTCACCGAAGCTTCTTCCAGCACTTTCAATAGAAGACTGGTGCTATGGGCATGCCTTCCTCAGTCCCACCTTGGGACAACCAACAATCATCACATTTATTCCTACTTGCACTTTCATTTGCAGGTGGACATTTTGACTTCTCTTGAAGCCTTGTGCACAGTTTTGCTCTTTAAGTCACTCAACTGCTATTTTTGGACTTCCAGTAGCTGCAGTATTGAATGATCGATACCATTTTATTTAAAAAATAAATAAATAAATTGAAAAAAAAAAAACCTATCCTTCCATTTGATGAACTCTGTGTATCCATCCTAATTTGGAAAGGAAGATGCTTGCGTTTGGTTGTGATAACACCAGACTTATTAAATATGTTCTGAAATAAAGATGCCTAAATCCTTACCAATGTTTTGTACTTGTTCACTTACTACATTTTAAGATGTCTTAACCCCTTCAGGACCTTTGACTTAAGGTTATATCCTGATCAGGAAGGTGTTCAGGTTGTAAGGAACCTCTAGTTATCATGTCTTCAGTGACCACAGGTAATACTTGAAATACTTATACAACAGGTTTTTTTTTTTCCTAATATATAGAATTAGAATTAGTGTAAGATAGTTGCAGGCGCTTAGTGAATTTTTTCACTGACATCCATTTATTGCAGTTTCTGAATTTCAGTAGAAATTTCTTGTAATTATACTACAGGTTTTTTTTTCTACTGCGTAAAATTAGTATAATTTATTTGCAGACAATCAGTAATTGTTTTTATTGTTGTTTGTTTAGATTAGAATTTTATTTATTTTTTTATTAAATTCACCAAATTTTTATATTCCTCTTTTATTATATTATTTTGATCTTTTTTTTCTTTGTAGATTCTTTTTTTCTGCTTTATATAGTTTACGGTTTTTGCAGGTGCATCCAATTTCAGCCAGATTCTGTAATATTGGAGTGTTGATGGTTTTTATAGCACTCCAGCTTTCCCGCATGACAATGACCCAGAAATGCTCTGAGGCCAGTTGTAGAATTTTGCATGTTAAAGATAATGCAGTGTCTACTATCAGATTGCCCGAACTTAAACCAAACTTTGAAAATTCAGATAGTCATTTGACATTTCAACATTAAATTTGATTAAGTGTACATTCCCCGAAGGGACATCTGTGGATGAGTCCCTTATAAGTTTCAAAAGGAGGTTTAATTTCCAACATTACTTGCCCAGTAAGAGGGCCAGGTTCAAAATGCAATTGTACAAACTGCAAAAGTATCTCACGAATCATACACCGTTTAGGTTTTGTGAAAGGAGGGACATCTGGATTAAACCCACTGAATTTCCCCAAGCTGGGAGTAAGTGGGAAAATTGTGTGGGAATTGGTGCACCCATTGATGAATAAAGCCCCCGTCACACATAACGAGATCGTTGTTAAGTCCCAGATTTTCTGACATAACAGCGATCTTGCTAACAATCTCGTTATGTGTGACACTTAGCAGCGATCAGGCCCCTGCTGTGAGATCGCTGATCATTACAAAGTGCACTGGGTAATTTTTAAGTTGTTGGTCTCCCGCTGGGAACGCTGTATCGCTGTGTTTGTAAGGGACAACGACCAACGATCCCAATACTACGCCCAACAATTCCCAACGACCTTCTATCATTCCAGATCATTGCTGAGTGGCTGGTGAGATCTGACTGTTTGACATCTTACCAGCGATCCCAGAGTGATGCACCAGCAACACTTTGTATTGTTTCAGCTATGGTCCTCTTCAAATTATGCACATCCCCTGCATTGTGATTGGCCAGGGCCTGTCACAGCAGTCTCATATATAATCCCACACATGCACACTGCCCCTTCGCTACCCAGACATTGATGCCAGTTTTATGTGTATGTGTCAGACCTTTTCATCTCTCCTTGTGAGTGCGCACGCCAAGCGCATCTGTGTTACCGCCATTATATGTCCCTGTACTACCAAGGCTCTGCGTGCACAGGGACAGCGGTGACACGGGCACACTTGGCATATGTGCTACCAAGCAGACACGAGAAGGCCCAGAGTAGGTGCACATATGAAATCAATAAGGGGACGTAAACCCAGATTCAGTGCGCAAGCTCAGAATTATAGATGAGATTGCCATGTCATCACCACTCAGCATGTAATGCAGGGGTGGGGAACCTCAAGCCCCAGGACTGAATGCGGCCCTCGATTAACTTTTCTGCGACCCATGGGCAGATTCCTGGGGACTGCAGTGCTCAGGCTGGCAGCCACGTTTTGCTGAGTGCCTGCCCTATAAATCCAGCTTCCCAGTGATCTCTATGCCCCAACCTCAGCCTCTGCAGTGACTTATGCCCCCAGCCTCTCTTGCGATGTTTATGGCTCTAGAAAACTTGGAAAAGAAGTTGAGAATTAACATGATCAATATCACCTAACATCACAGCCACACCAACGAGAAATAGCCCCAGCCATAGCAGGGGAATTTCTCCTTCGCCTCATTGGGGTATACAGACCGTGGGTGTTATGCTGCTGTCCACTAGGAGGCGACACTAGGCAGAATCTGAAAAAGATTAACAGTGGCTCCTCCTCTGCAGCATTACACCCCTGGAAGAGGAAGTGATTCTCCAGTTTTTGCTTAGTGTCGATAGGAGGCACACACAAATTTTATTGCTCCTAAAATTTTTCACTTTTTGATGTTTTACTTCAAGAAGAAGAAAAGTGGGTCTCTAACGAGACTCCCGGCATGGTCCCTCCTCGGCCACCCACTGTTGGGGCGCCTGGTTGAGGTAGACTTTTTTCCCCTAACATGCCGCTCCTTCCTCGGCCCCCCAATGTTGGGGGCGCTGGGTTGAAGTTGAGACAACGGTCCTCCCTCCCCATTTCACCACTGTTGGGGTCATTGGGTTGAGGTCGAGGTGACAGACAAGGCCTCTGATGGTGGAGCAGCATCCCTCCCTAAATACCCCTTTGGGGTTCATTTAGGTTGAGACACCACAGGTAGAGCCAGCAGGTGCAGCACTCGGAGCACCCCAGGAGTCCTCAGCCCTGCTGAGCCACTCCATGGACTTCAGCGGCAGCGTGTTCGCCGCAGTACACCCAGGACTTACAGCCTCGCTGTGTACTCCTGAGGGTGCCAAGGGACCAGCAGCGGGGCAGCCAGCATCCCTCCCTAATCACCCCTGTGGGACCATTAGGTTGAGGCACCACAGGTCACAGGCTACAGGTCGGCTGCAGTGTAATCCAGAAGCCTCAGCCACGCTGAGTGCTTCTGATGGGCGGCACATCCCAGGGCTGCATATCCCAGGAGCCCCAGCCCTGCTGTGTGCTCCTGGTGGGGGCCGTAGGACTCCATGCCAGTGGTGCAGGCACCTACTACCACGGAGCACAGACTCCCTATGTCCCTGCAGGCCAGCACCTACCCCTGGAAGCCGACACCTGCATATATGGCCATGTCCCAGGAGACCCTGATCTAGGGTCCTCCGGCGGGAGCCGCCACCACAATGGCGCCATAATGGCCGGGGGTCCAGCAGCTGCCTCTGCCGGCAGCTGTATGTAAGGCCGAGCTCCAGGAGACCCAGTACCTGGGTTCTCCTGTGAGGGACAGCGCCGCACTATACCTGGGGACCGCGGGGATTCGGGTCCGTTCCGGTCCCTCCGCGGGTCTCCGCGCCGGCCGAGCACCATCTGCGGCATGGGTACATTACTAGAGGCCGCGGCTTCGGCCTAGAGCGAAGCCGCCGCCTCTTTCCCCGCCCCCGGCCCGCCCCGGATGACGCGAACAGCATTATGGAGGGGGCGGAACGGAGCGTGCAGGCCACTGTGGAGCAGAGTTTCATTTCCCTGCACGCTCCGCCCCCCTCCTGGTTTCTCTACAGCCCTGTACTGCGGCCATGATGGGGGCAATCTCAGCCATATAATAAAGCGATATTAAGGCATCTTCCCCGCATCTAGTATTGAATGCACAGATCCCTGCACTTCAGATATAAGTGCAGGGTACTCTGTACAGCCGCTCATGATGCTCGGAGCCCCACTATACTGGGGCCCGTAAGCACTGGGAACATCACAGGACCTCTTCCCTGCCGCAGCATGCAGGCACACAGGGGAAAGGGGCTGTACAGTAGCCTGCCCGGGGGGTACCGGTCTGCGGTGTCCGCAGTGCCCTCATCAATGTCATGGGATCTGACATGCTTCATCCCCGACTCCCACTGTGGGGTGGCACGGTTGAGGTCGAGACTCCATGTCATATGCCGCCCCCCTTCCCCAGAATTCCCTGGGAATACTAGGTTGAGGAGTCCTCCCCGAATCCTCCAGCCATGTTGTTCAGCAGTACTGGCGACGCAGGATCTCGCACTGCACACTCTCTGCAACGAAGCCAAGCAGGGCTCCCTCCCTGCTGCGGCTCTGCATGTTTTTTCCCCTGCAGCACAAAGCATTGTAGCCTGGAGGATAGTGATATGGACCTTGCACCTGCGGGTTCCCAAGTTCAAATCCTCTACACCTGTGTGTGTATATATTATATATATAGATACATTATATATGTATTTCTGGATGTATGTAAAGTGCTATGCAATTAATAGCGCTATATAAATGGATAAATATTATTATAATTATTATCAGAGGCTCGGCATACTTCCTCCCGACTGTGGCTCCACACAGGACGTAATGTGGACGATAATGCCACAGTAAAGGCGCTACAGGCAGCAGACCAGTCCTGCCCTCAGAAGGCCAATTTGACCACGACTCAGATCTCAATACGTCCTTAGTCCTAGAGCCGCCAGACTGTCGCTCTATTGGAAGATCTAAGATATACTGTAGCCTCAGTCTCTCACAGGCCTCCCATATCCAGGGACGTCTGTCCAGAAGACAACTGGTCACATTGCATTCAGATGCCATGGGAGACCAAAGCATTTCCCTCCCTCAGCGCACAGCCAGGCGGCCCCTCAAGCGCCGTCGGCAAACTGAATTCCAACCGGAATTCATTCGGCTAGTTCACGTCTAGACTGACACAGACAAGATTCGCTTCAGTCGGGGCAGAGATAGCCATCACAGCATTAGCAGGTCAACCAATATTGAATGCCTCGTCCGCCGCCCTACTCTGTCGACCCAAACAACTCGAGTCGCCACCTCAGCTGACTACCTAATGCGCGCAGCCCTGCACGTTGCCAATTGCTCAGCAATAGCAGCTCACAATGCCATTCCCTTAGACGTGCCCTCTGGGTACGGGAAGGGAAGAATGGACGTGGTCTTCAAGAAGCCCCTCACGGTTTTTTTCCATTCCTCAGAGGACACCTGTTCGAAGGACAGCTGGACAAGTTAACTTCAGATGCTAAGAGAGGCAAGGGCACTCCCTCCCTCAGTGCAAACCTGGACGACCGCTCCTTTCAGAATTTATTAAGGTCGGTCAAGACTTAGACTGACACTGATGAGTACTCGGTCGCCACGCAGGTACCTGTCCCAGGATACCCAGAAGGGTAGCTCATCCTGACAGAGTCAGTCTCACCAATCCGAGACCAAATCGTCTCCACTGCGTAAAGGCTCAAGTACTTTTTCCACCCTGTAAAGCCTCTCCTCATTTCAGGAGTCGCTGTAACTGTATCACGCAAAGACCGTTTTCCAACCTTTCTGTGGTCCAATCAGGAAGGTACATTACGATCCGTACTGGACCAAAAACAACTAAACTAACATGTCCGAATAACATATCCCACATGGTATCGCCACTCTAAGTTGCTTCCAAAGAACGATTAATATTCCTTCCGCCCATAGATATACAGGACGCCTACCCGTATATTCTTATGCAGCTACTGACCGAAAGTTTCATCAGATTTGCATTCAAACAGGAACACTTAATTAGTGGCTCCCCCGTTTCGATTCAACTACAGCTCCTTCAGTGCTCACAAAGGTCAGGGCAGACGTCATGACTACCCCTCACTCCAGGGGTGTCATCATCCTTCCGTACTTGGACGTTCTGCCTATCCAAAACTCTGATCCTCGTGGACTGCGAACATAGTGTCTCAGCACTGTAGACACTATAACAACCTCCACAATTATACTCCGGTTCCAACAGTTTAATATTTCACAGCCGCATCTCAGACCGCCTTCACACTCTCTATTCTCAATTCAAGGAACAAGAACCTCAATCACTCGACAGGAGTTTTCACCTGTCCTCTGAAAGTAGGCGGTCTCCCCCCCGGTGGCTCTGACCACTCTTTCTATCATACAGGGAAGGTTTTTCGTTCCATCACGCTGAACAGTTTAACCACTATCACGAGCCTGACGCGATAGGGTGCAGCATCCCCCCATCTCAGTACACAAGGCGAGTGATCCCGCCCGGAGTCAAAAATGCCCATGAATATACGGAAGATTCCGGAAATAGTCCTAGCACTGAAGTCCTTTAGCCAATGCCACGGTTGTGACATATGTCAGTCACTAGGGCGGAACCCAGAAGTCTCCAGGCAACGGATGAAGTTCATCATGTACTTCACTGGGCGGAATCCACAAACTCAGCACTATAAGCCGGTCACATGTTGGCTGTAGATGACCGGGAAGTGGTTTTCTTCGCCCGCAAGGGGACTACCTCAAGGGAGTGTTTCCCACACCCTCACGTTGTCCCATGAATCTACCGATGCTAGGGAACCCCGGATGAGGTACTCGTGATTCCAGCCTTCAGGACCAGGTCTTATGACCCACAGTCATTGGGACCACACACACACCAGTCCAGGGATGGATCCGTTTCCGTGTCTCACTCATAGCAGCCGTATCATGGCGCTTGCCGGACTGTCCAACCAGACAGTCCAGACTCACTCTCTCAAGACAGGTTATACCGTCAGAATTCCTCAACTCTGTATTGACGGCATGTCTGTTGAGACCTGGGTCTTAACCAAGCTGGGTTTTCTTAGGATATTGTGGCGAACATTATGAGAGCGAGGAAACCAGCCTCCTCAAACATTTACCATCGCACATGAACATTTGTTTTTGGTTGCTTGGTGCACCTCTAGAGGCCGTTCACTTTGGCCCTATCCCTGACAAGAATTCTCAGTTTCCTCAATTCGGGCCTAGACTCAGGCCTGTCCTTGGGTTCTTTCAAGGGGCAGTTTTCAGCCCCTTCCACCTTCTTCCACAAACGTTTTGCTCCCAGACCTCAAGGAAATCCTTCCTTTGAGGGGTCTGCCATTTGATTTCCCCATTCAACAGGCCGCTACACCCGTGGGACCTAAACCTTCTCCTCACGGCTGTACAAGAACCATCCTTTAAGCCTCTATGAGTCACTCCCTGAGCATTCTCATACTAACAGTGGTGGTTTTTTGGTGGCAATTACTTTTTCCTGCAGAGTATCGGAACTTACAGCACTCTCAGGTAAATCTCCTTGTCTGGTCTTCCACCAAGACAATGTTGCCCTTCGCCAGTCCCATCCTTTCTTCCACTGGCGGGGTACTTCTTCCGCCTAAATGAAGACCTCTCTCTGCAAGCTCTGTGCCTGGTTCCAGGCCATTGGGTCGTGAAGGCTTTACATTGTAGGACCTCGTCAGGGCCCTACGCATCTATGTATCCAGGACAGCACCTTTTTAGGAAGTTGGATTCTCTCTTCCTTCTTCCAGAGGTCCGATATAAAGACACGTCAGCCTCTAAGGCTACTATAGCTAGATGGATTCCACCAACCATCCAAGACGCTTATACCTTCAAAAAGCCGCCCCTTCCTGCTGGTGTCGGGGCACATTCTACTACGGCCGTGGGGGCCTCCTAGGCCGTCCGGCCCCAGGCATCAGCACATTGGTGTCATAGGCAACCAGGTGGCTCAGCCTACACACATCTACAAGTCACTGCAGTGCTCACACTCAGGCCTTGGCAGACGCAGGTCTGGGTAGATGTTTCCTCCAGGAGGCCGCAGCCCTCCTGTAGGTACATAGTTTTTCGCTGACCATGTTCGTCATTAATAGTTCCATCGTTTTTCTCACCCAGGGACTACTTTGGGACGTCCCACGGTCTGTGTCCCCCAATGAGGCGAAGGAGAAAAGGAGATTTTTGTGTACTCACCGTAAAATCCTTTTCTCTTAGCCTCTAATTGGGGGACACAGCACCCACCCTATTGCCCTTGTGGGCCTTTTTCTACAGTTCTCACATAGCTTCTCAGCTGTTACATGGTTAACATGTTTACTCATGTTTGCCTATTATCACTCTGTTAACTGTTTAAACTTGTGCCTGTTTAGTTCCAGGCCTTGTAGTTCTGTGAGCCTGTTTAGTTACAGGCCTTGTTATACGATTATTACTTCGTTATCTCTTCACTGTTTTCCACATGCACCTGCTTAGTTACAGGCCTTGTGGTACTAGTGTTACTCTGCTAACCCTTAACTGTTTACACACGTGCCTGTTTGGATTCAGGCCTTGTTACACTGTTATTACCTTGTTAACTATATTTGTTTACACAGGTTGCCTGCGTAGACTTCCTGTGTCACTGTTATTATCTGTTAACTCTCCTACTGCTTTAGCACAAAACTGGAGAAGCACTTCCTCTTCCAGGGGTGTAATGCTGCAGAGGAGGAGCCACTGTTAATCTTTTTCAGATTCTGCCTAGTGTCGCCTCCTAGTGGACAGCAGCATAACACCCACGGTCTGTGTCCCCCAATTAGAGGCTAAGAGAAAAGGATTTTACGGTGAGTACACAAAAATCTCCTTTTTTAGGTTGATAATTTTTTGCAGACCTCGAATGACCGTACAAATTTTCAAACGGCCCCCAGCAGAAAAAGGTTTCCCACCCCTGATGTAACGTATAAGACTTTGTGTGTTCCTGATTTCAATTATAGAGACCACGTACCCATTCAAAACGCCACTCCGCTATATCTGATATATCTGATGATTCTCAGTCTCAATGTCCAGTGTTTATTACATCGTCTCACGCTTATATAGGCATACATTTTAACATCCTAATTGGTTCAGCTTATCTCTCGGCATAACATATATATGTCCTATTGGCTGAACATCCGCACCTTTTGCACACCGTCTCAAAGTTTGAGTATGACATACGAGGGGCGTTCATTAAAGATTTCCTCTGACCTACTTCTATTTATCACAGGATGCTGAAAACTGCACGTGTAATGATGTGTCTCCATAGGTTACGTGCCATTTTGCAACTTTGAACTGATAATGGTTCAATGGTTTTTTTCTTTTCAGGTACTGAAAACTGTGATAATTTACCGAGAGCAGTCATCAAGTTCCTTTACTTGAAATGTGTGTGCGATAGCGTAATGCGGTCGTCCTGAAATTGGAGCCATTTCCACCAATGTTTGACAGCATGTAAAATGATGCCAGCTCTTAACTACATCATATGATGGGGAATCGTCACCATAAACCTCTTTAATCTCATCAAACATCTTCCTTGGCGTCCGACCTTTCAAGTAAAGGAATTTGATGATTGCTCTGTACTCTATTGGGTCCTTTATCATACCACTTCAGCACCTGTAAAAGAAGGACTGCTATCAGTTCAGCGTTGCAAATTGGCAACTAACCTATAGAGACTTATATCATTACACGTGCAGTTTCAGCGTCCTACGATAAATGGGAAAGTGAGATCTTTAATGGACGCTCCTTGTACTTTTTAACGTTCACATTCCTATGTGTATTCCTTGGGTTTTGTTTCCAATATAATAGTGTATACTATCATAAAATACAGTTTACAGCTGAAGGTTTTCAAGAGGGGTAATGATAAAGCAAAGAAGGTGATGTTTAACATTTTTGTCTTATTGCACAGGTGGTATGCTTCTCGAAGCAGTTGAATTAGAAAGAATAGTGAGGAGGGGGACATAAGATTTTTTTTTTTTTTCACTTATAGAATGTAAAATAAGGTGAAATGAACATTAGAGATGGAGAAAAATTCCTGATATATTTATTTTTACTGTGCATTTTGTATTATTAAAAGTTTTTCAATTGCTGCCATCATGGTCAATTCATGGTTTACACACACCGAGACCCATTCACCTTACCTAACACATACATACTCATGTCCTACTTATTGATGTCAATGTTTAGCGCCTGTAGCCAAAGTTCATGAGATCAAGCCATTCTAATCCTCTGAATAAGTAAAAGGGTTTTGTACATCAAAAAATGCAATAGTCATTATGCTTTACCCTTTGTCACCACCTATTATAAAATCTAAGCGTTAGCAAGAACCCCCTGTGTCTGTGTCATTAGGTATTACTATTAGTCTGAGTTTTAAAATGCTATCTTGGCGCTATATAGAGTTTAATTATATTTCATTTCATGGAGATCTTCAACCATATTTTGGAGACCACTGTGACAATTGTAGTTTTGTATATACCATAAAATTCCTTTGTTGCTGAGTACATTAAGGCAGGGATGGGGAATGCTAGGCCTCGTGGCCCACCAACAGTGCAGGGTTTCAGGATTTCCTTAAGGTACTGTCACACGTGGCGATGTCGCGGGCGACATCGCCGAAAAGTGACGTACACCGATGTCGCGGGCGACATCGCAGGCCAGCTGTCACACGGCACGACGTTGCCGGTGACGTGGCGGCGATGCGGGCGGAGCCGTCGCTCGCTGGGCTGGGCTCAGCACAGCGAGCGATCCTCAGCAACGCTGCGATATAGGATGGATCGCGCCGCCAACAGTGTCAGACGACGCGATCCAGCCTAATCGCTGGTCACAGGTTTATGAAAATGTTCATAAACCTGTCAACCTGCGACCAGCGATAATTTGCAGTTGCGTCGCGCTGTCACACAGCGCGATGCACTTGTGATGTCGCCCGCGACATCGCTATTACGTCACTTTTCGGCGATGTCGCAGGCGACATCGCCACGTGTGACACTACCTTTAGTATTGCACAGGTGATAATTGAATCACCTTGACTGGTGATGATTCCAACCAATGTGCAATACTAAGGAATTCCTGAAAAGCTGCACTGTTAGCGGCCCTCAAGGTCTAGAGTCCTCCACTCCTGCATTAGGGAATACAGTACTGTGGATATAGGCCCTGCCACAGTAATACTTTCTCAGGTAGAAAAACGTAGGCTCCATTTAGTGTGTTTCATACTTTTCTCAAACAGTAAGCAGCTCGATTTAGTGTCTAAAGCAATAGCAGAGAGAGAAAAAAGAAAATCTGTAAGAACCAGGCAGAAACCACTTTTTTCATGCACTAGTATCAGGCACTTTACTTCTAATGGTTTGATGTCTTTCATCATCATATGCTGGTTTATTGCATTTAGATACATCAATACGCTGCCCTATGGTCTTTCTTACATGCATATTCTATTGATGCCTCAGCTGCAGGTAAACTCTGCCTGTGACAACCAACCTGTACAGTAGGTGCATTATAGTTTACCCATGCTGCTAGTTTCTTGTAGGTGTATATGTAATTTAAATACCCGATTCAATGTAATTATTTGTGCTTGGTGGTAATTTTTTTTGACCAATTGCTGTGCTCTCTGTTATATTTACTTGTGATTGTTCAGGAATGTAACATGGCACAGGCAGCTGTGGGCGTGGTAGTCTTCTCTTATATGTTGGCTTATTACATGAAGTTTGGAGTCCTGGCTAGATGTGTGGAGTTGTCCATCGTGGGCATTACACCTTTGCAGGCCGCATGATACCATTGGCTTTGGCTGCAAAGGACCAGATGGTAAAATGTTCAATGAAGGAGACCACTGCTCTAAAGTAAAATCTTTACTTAATGATAATTTGGTAGTAAGTATGTGTGGAGACACGGGGGGTCAGGGGTGTTCTCATCCAGTGGCCTGGCATTCTTTAGAAAGACTGTACAGACTGTGGATCATCCCACTAAACCTCCGAACTCCTTCCCAGTGGGTAGAAAGCTACTCAGACAACACAAGGTGAGTGTACCACACTCCAGTAAGATTTTATTAAATCATGAATCGTCAACAGCATATATTAAGTTCCCAACAAGGACATAAAATGATGCAGGTGACAGTCAGAGCTCACCCTAGTGATGAATCACCAGGGATTAAGGCTACGTTCACACACTGCGCTTTTTTGTGCATGCTTTTAAAAAAAAGCGCAAGTGCGTGTGCGTCTGCCGGCAAAGTGAATGTAAATTCACTTTTGCCGTGCAGACACTGCGTAAATATATGCAGCACTTTTATGGGAGAAAGCGCAGGCGTAAAAAGAATGACCATATCAATTCTTTACACACCTGCGCCCTCTCCCATAGGAGCCATTATCCCCGCTGGAATTACGCATCACCGTTCAGACAATGCGCAATTCCAGCGGGAATATGCCAACACTGCAGGATGTGATGTCACACGGGAGGAAGAATCCTCCCCTGTGCGACATATGTGACAGCCCCTTTTGGGGTTCCTAGTGTATTAATATACACTGCAAAACCCAAATGAAAGTAATCCAAATGTGTTAAAAATAATAAAAATTGAATACTTACCTCTCCACCGGGCGTTGGGGGAGCCGGTAGCCGAGACATCCACAGGTACTGACCTTCCAGGACCTATCAAGAGCTGTGATTGGTCGCTCGCGGTCATGTGATTTGTGTCATATGCACTTTACATATCACATGACCATGAGAGGCCAATCACCGATCTTGCAAGGTCTTGGAAGGTCAGTCCCTGTGGTTCTCTCGGCACCCGGTAACCGGAACAGCCGGTGGAGAGGTAAGTATTCAATTTTTATTTTTAACACATTTGTATTACTTTCTTTTGGGTTTCGCAGTGTATATTAATACACTGCGAAACCCAAAAGGGGCTGTCAGAGATGTCACACAGGGGAGGATTCTTCAGATGTGACATCAGTTCTACCCTGCGCTTTTGGGGGAGAAGTGAGCCTGTAAAAAGCACGATGTGTGTGAATGCACCGCTTTTTTTTTTTTTACTGCACTTTTTTGCGCGGTTGCTAAAAGCGAATGTGCAATGTGTGAGCGTAAAATGAAACCTCTGCGACTTCGGGGCATCGAGGGACAATTAGCCAGCCAGCATCACCGCGCTTTTCACAGGCACCCACTGAGAGGAGGTAGCAAGCTTAGGAAGCTGACCAAGCACAGCAAGGTATGTGGCCAGGTGAGTGGATTGTCCCAACCTGGGTTGTACAATCCACCAGCTGGAACTGTGGTCCCTAGGCTGAAGTCTTGTAGAGTCACTGGTGATAGGAGTAGGCCCCTTTTTATGTCCCTCAGCTGCCATTTAAGGCCATTGTGTCCCACAGGATTGGGGCAATTGGGTTCAATTGTCCTCCAGATGATGCAGACTAGTACAATCAGCAGGTGTTCCACATGTTAGCATACAAAAAAGACCCCACACAGTCCAACATTAAACCATCTAAGGAAATGTGTATATGATCCATGCTGCCGTGAGATGAAGGAACCTCAAGGGTAACTCAAGAATTGGTGGCTTTATTTGACGTGTTTCAGAGTGTTATCCTCGCTCCTTCTTCAGGAAACCAACCAGATGTGGTTGGATTCCAGAAGGAGCGAGGCTAACGCTCCTAAACGAATTGAATAAAGCTACAAATTCTTGATTTAACCTTGTAGTTTCTTCATCTAATGGCAGCATGGATTATATAAACATATTTCCTTTGGATGTTTTAACTACCACGTAGTATACGTGGATTGTAACTCCTACAGTAGCCGTTACATACTACGCAAACTGGTTGTGTCTCACACAACCAGGTCAAAAGAGCAGCAACATTTATTTGCTTCTGGCGTGTTATACAGATAAGACTTTGTATCCCTCACAGTTTGTTCCCAGCATTGAACAATGGGCCACGTCACACACACAGATATCTGTGCAGATATTGATCGCAGATCTCTGGTTGCAGTGAAATCATGGACACATTGGTCCATTTTGTGGAAGTATATAAATGGATTAATGTGTCCATGATTTCACTGCAACCAGAGATCTGTGAACAATATCTGCACAAATATCTGTGTGTGAGACGTGGCCCAATGGCCCATGTACCTTGACTCCCCAAACAAAGGAGTAGGTTCACCCCCACACAAGTGGCCAGAAATTCCTTATTGACGCTGAGTCGCCACATTATGTAAAGTAGATAGCAGGTGCATAGCTTTATGAATGTTTCCTTTACCACACAGAAACTCTTTATACAGTTTATTGCTTCTCCAAACACAATCCCTGTTCCTTAAACACAATACAGCTCAATACTACAGCCCAGTTAGGGAGAGTCCTAATCTCAACCCGTGGCTTTGCTTTTTCTTCCCCAGGACATGCTCTGCATCTCATGAACTGTTCCATTCTGGCCTGTTACCGCTCTGACTCAAACTGGGGACCTATGCGACCTGTCCCAGGATACATCTCCTCTTGACCACGTTGTACTTCTGTCAACTTTCTCTGCTATCTGGATCATGTAATATTCTACCTCTGTATGCTCTCACATCCGGAACATACGTCATGCAGCTCTGCTCGCTAGTCAGACCTTAGGTCTGTCACTACTGCAAGCTGGGCCCTATCTGCTCTCCTGATAGGAAAGTGTAACTATCCCTTCACTCTAGCCCCTCCCACTCTGGGCTAGCCCCAAAAATTAACTACATCTTACCCTTTTGCAGGCAAAAACACATTTCAACATTATTAATGCATGTCACAGTTCTCATTTTACTTTACACAGGTGTATCCCGGGGGGAATAGGGCAGTATGTCCATCTACTTACAGGAACATTATAAACATTTTGCAGGCTGATAGTGGGGGACCTCATTACTTCCTATGTTTAGTTCTTCTTTCAAATCTGTTCAATACAAATATCCTCAATACTATGCTAATTGTCCTTGGCAGACCTCTGACAAGAAACATGAACTTCAATCACACAGGGGAATTGCATAAAACTGGTGAATGAATCCATGCATTTAGTACATGTGAGAGAAAAAAATGCTTCCGGGCTTAACGTGTTTTAGAAATAAATCATTACCCCACTAGGTACTAATTGTAGTAAGTGTGTGGGTAGTGCATCCCACAATGTAAACATGAATGCCATATTTGCCTTTGGTGAACATGCCATTTACAGCTCTTAGGATCATGTTCCTGTATTTTTTTTTCTTAATTTATCAATCGTGTTTTGACTTTGTGAAAAGGGAGTTTTGACATCATTAGATTAGTCAAACAGGAGCCATTGGAGAAGAATAAACACAGAATGAGCACAGTGCTGAGCTCTAAGTTCTGAGCACCAGTTCTTTCTGCAAACAGCTGATAACATTGTACAAACTAAGAGCAAACAGAAACGGCCTGATAATGTGAAGGACCTTCTAATGGGATCATTCAAGTGGATTTCACCAATAGTAAAACATTTTTTTGTCTTGCCATGGACTATTTTTAATTTCACACCACTTGTAGAATTTTTCTGTGGAACTTACCCAATGCCAACTGGCGACTACATTTTAGCCCCGAACGCCTAGCTTGTTGCATGTTTTGTTTTGTGTGTGTGCGTGCTGGCGCTTGGTTTTTAATCATGCCAATGCGCCACCAAAACATGCATTGAAAGCAATGGATCCGCAGTGTCCTCCGCATGACAGCGCCAGAGAACGCTGTGGATCACATTGAAATCTCCCGGTGGCCGCCACCAGGAGATCAGCTAGAGCCTCCACTGATCTCCCGCCGATGTCAGGCGCGGGAGATTTGAAGACACAGCTGATCTGACAGCTGTTTAAATCTCCGAATAGGTGATGTCGGCGCAGGAGATTTGAAGCAGCGATCAGCTGTTTCTTATCTCCTGCACCGATATCACCCTATTCGGTGTCGGTGCGGGAGATTAACAGCTGTCAGATCAGCGTGTGTCTTCAAATCTCCCGCACTGACACCGGTGGGAGACAGCTGTGGCCGGAAGGAGGAGATCTCCACCGCTGATCTCCTCCTCCTGGCCGCCCCGAGACAACTGATTGGCTGGCCAGGGTGCATACTAATGTGAACGCATGCAGAGATTCTCCGCTGCGTTACATCAGTATTGGTCCTGCGTTTGCGTCTGCATGCCATACGCATGCAGACACAAACACAAGTGTGAAGGCAACCTAAGAGAATCTTTCATGGGAAAAAAACATTTTTAACCTGTTTATGTAGGGTTAATCTGCAGGTTAATAGCATCTGAAAACTGCCCAATGCCTGCACAATGAACCCCACTGTCAGCATGAAATTAACTTTAAATCTCTCTGCAACGTTTGGGTTTCAGTCACAGGTGAGGCACCGGCGTAGGTACAGTCACCATTCTGTATCAAGTACAGCAGCTGTAACCGTGGCCTCCACACTGACAGCAGATTCTAATGCAGAGCGACTATTAATCAATGTGGGGACCAGGGGCGTAACTACAATAGGTGCAGGGGTTACGATTGCACCCAGGCCCTGCAGCCTAGGGGGGCTCCAAAAGTTCATCTGGCCTATAGAAAAAGACTAATACTATTAAAGATTTACAATAATGGGGAGCCCCATTGGAGCTTTTAGCATCTGGAACCCTGGGGTGATAGCCTGCACAATGACCGACTGTCAGTAAATTCAAGTTTTTAAATCTTCATAGCAAGTTGAATTCATCACAGTGTGACACAAAATCGCATAGGTAAAACAGTCGTAGCGTAATGAGTTTCTGGCCCGATGGCCCTATGCGATTTTTGTGTACACTACTGTATGTGATTTTACTTCTGTATAAGATTTCTAATAAAACTTTGGATTTTTACTGGAAGCCTCCCTGCTGGCCATTTTTTTTTTTGGATTTCTCTTCTTGTTGGCTATACCAGGCTTTTTTTTTCTATTTCAATATATTCACATTCAAAACTAATATACTGGAATATAACAGCTTTATGTGGTCCTCTTTATTTTATATTACATTATGCTGTCTACAAACACGTCACAAATTTAAAAATATGTAGACTAAGACCACTCTATCTGAGACATTCCTTGACGTGGGAAAGTGGCTCAAAAGATTATTTCGGTAATCTTTTGCAAAATGTCTTTATTTGTATGCAGTATGGTAGTGACAGGTGTACTTACATATTTATTTTTTCAGCAATTTTTGGCTGTGCTGGCTCCCCTGTTTTCTCTCTGGTATGGTTTAGTGGCTGACCACCACTTGCCGTGCACGCCAAATATTGTCTGTTTTCCATCTGCATGGACTCCATTATTTTTAGTAACTGTTCACATACGGTTACCTCTTCCTGTCCTCAGGCTAGTTTATTGCAGCTACACTCACCTGAACCTGACATGCTTTTACCCATAAGAACTGGTTGGGTCGTGAGGGTTAACTGTGAAATAGCCCAAACACTTGTGGTGGAGGCCGCAGGTGTGGGGGCCACAGTTGCTCTTCATTCACTGACCCACCTGGCACCTTGGGAAGCATTGTCTACTTGTATAGGTAAGTGTTAGCGTTATATGGTCCTCTTTATTTTATATTACATTATGCTGTCTACGGACACGTCACAAATTTAAAAATATGTAGATTAGGACCACTCTATCTGAGACATTCCTTGACGTGGGAGAGTGGCTCAAAAGATTATTTCGGTAATCTTTTGCGAAATGTCTTTATTTGTATGCAGTATGGTAGTGACAGGTGTACTTACACATTTATTTTTTCAGCAATTTTTGGCTGTGCTGGCTCCCCCTGTTTTCTATCTGGAATATAACAGTAGTATTATTAAAATTACTTAATGTTGTATTGCCTTATTCAAAAATAATCTATAGTGAAGTTTCCTGGCCTTCCACCTTTTTTTCTCTAATCAATAAGAACAAGAGCTCCAATTACCATAGTTGAGGAGGAAAGCACAAACTACGGTATGTATATTTACTAAAGAACGTCCAGATATAGACTGAACTACTTGGATCAAGATGGCAACAATGTGAAGCCTTGGGCTCAATTCACAGTATTTTTGCTGCGTTTTTAACGTAGTGGAATTGCTTGTGTTTAATGCTAATTTATGCTAATCCTTTTCAGCGTTTTAGGTAAACAACAAACCCTATAGGATTTCAGGAAAAGCTGTCCACCTACATTGGGTTTTGTTTGGTGCAGTAAGTGGAAACACCCACAGGTTTTGCTGCGTATTAGAAACAATGAGCATGTCAACACTTTTGCGTTTTTGCTATAGTTTTCATTGTGAAATCTGCTGCAAAAATGTAGGAACCAAATCCGCAGGAAAAACGCAACAAATCCGTAGGAAAAACTGCAGCAAATGTCCTGCCAACAAAAAAGCAAGCCCTGGGATTTGCTGCGGATGAGTTCACTGCATAAACCAAAGTGTCTGGACATAGCCTTATTCATACCTCTATTGATCAGTAATTAGCATCATTATTTGTAACTCAAAGGCAGAAATAGAACCAAAAATGAAAAGGTAGAAATCAAGTCGATTATTATTTACTTTTTTTTTTTTTTTTGTACACTTTTGACAATTTCCTAATTTCTTCCTCTTAATTTGGGGTCCGTCCAATAATCTAGGGCATTTGATAAAGCGAATTATAGAGTATTTTATTTTTTATTTGTGTAGTGTCATTTTTAAGATGTGTGTGTGTGTGTGTGTGTGTGTGTGTATGTATGTATGTATATGTGTATATATATATATATATATATATATGTATATATATATATATATATATATATATATATATAATGTGTGTGTATATATATATAAACCAATTGATAAAGAGATTGCTGGGCACTAACGCATGTTACAGCATCCACCCTATGCCACATCAGTGACCGATGCCTGTAGTGTAGTCGTCCGGTGCTGGCATATACAAGTCCATACAACGTTCAATAAAGGCAAAAAAAAACCGCACTCACCGACAGATGATCTTCTCTTTTTTATTCATAGTCCAAGTCAGTTTTTACATGGCTATGTGCAGCAAGGAAGGGGGTGCAGGGAGGCGGACGACGGTTCACCGTTTCGCGGTCGTAGAGGACCCGTAGAAGCGGTATACGACCGCGAAACGGTGAACCGTCGTCCGCCTCCCTGCACCCCCTTCCTTGCTGCACATAGCCATGTAAAAACTGACTTGGACTATGAATAAAAAAGAGAAGATCATCTGTCGGTGAGTGCGTTTTTTTTTGCCTTTATTGAACGTTGTATATATATATAATATATAATATATTTTATTTATTGTTATAGCGCCATTTATTCCATGGTGCTTTACATGTGGAAAGGGCATATGTAGACCTTAATGAGGTGTATATGAAGCATAGCGGGAATTGATAAACCTTTCATTGCTAGATATAGCTATGTGAACAAAAAGTGGATGTGGGTTTATTATTGCTATACTCATGAGATATTTTTGTATAGATCCTATTAATAACTTAACCCTATAAACTGTATCAGACTTTTTTTTATATAACTTAGACTGGATATGTTGAATGTTTCCTTTCTGGTAGAGTTGCTTTGCAGCCAAACACAATGATCAAACCACATAACATGTTTCAAGTGAAATTATATTTTTTTTTGTAAAAAAGCTTTAAATAGAGGACCTTTCACCAGGTAAACGGTGGCCATATTTGCTCTTATTTTTTTCTTTCTACTCCTGAGTATAAATTTTTTCCTAAATCTGCCATAAAGTCCCAGAAATATGGGCATTTTTATATATGTGTTCATTTTTATGGTCTTTACCAAGGGATTTCTTTTTCTCTGGATCGAGACAGTCCAAAGGAATAATCGCAGCATGTCGACTTGGATCACATTTAGCTTTGCAAGTCAATGGGGTCCATTGAAACATTGGACTGCACTTGGATGCAGTCCTACGGTATTTACATGGACTAATACAATGGAGAAGATATACACTTTTTTTTCTCAATCTTTCCATCAGAATCATATCCCACTATGATCAAACTCTGATGAGAGTTTGATCAATGTGTGATCAGCACAATCGTCTCAATTCTCTCACTTGAGAGAATATACTGTATCTTGGTGTGACCCTAGCTTTAGTCGCATGTAACCTTGTTTTTCCTCTCCTATTAGTGCTGGTTTCCATTCAGCTTCTCTGTATGTAAATCCTATGTCATTCAGCTGATTTTTTTACAAATCTGTTGCAAACAATTACTTATGATTACCATATTTTTCAGATTATAAACTGCCACCAAATTGGGGTGTGTCTTATAATTAGAATCATGCTTTCATGCAGGGGTTGCAGCGGCGGTTGACTGAAGGTACACGAGGTATGGTCGCCGGTTAATGTCCGCAGTGGGGCAATGCTTGAGGGCCTGGAGCTGAGGGTGTCATGGCAGTGTGCGGTGAGTGCCATCGATAATTTTGGGCTCCATCAGGCAAATGGCTGCATAGGTGGCGTAGACGCAAATTGAGCTCTCCGAGAGCAGAGAGCTCAATCTGTGCCTGCGCTGCCATTACCGCGATAGACTTCAAGAGATTAACTGCAAAGGCGGCACTTGTAGATGGAGATTTTGGATGTCCGAGATCTTCATCTGCACCTGTGCTTCCTCCCAAGCCATTTGCCAGAATTCGAAAGTATCAATGGCGCCCGCCGCAAACTGCTGGAACACCCCCAGCTCCAGGCACGCAACCATTGCCCCATTGCTGACATCCACCAGCAACCCTGCCTCCTGCCCACAGCTTTTCCCGATCGTGTCGACAATGACCTCCACCACCACGATCCTGCATGCTGTGACTCTGCCACTCCACCACCACTGTGTTTCCCCACCACCCAGTAAACTACACTGCATATGTGAGACACATCAAATTATAGGATACACCCACTATGGTGAATACACTTTTTTCCTAATTTCTTACTCTAAGTTTGGGGTCCGTCCAATAATCTGGAGCATCTTACAAATTGAAATATACAGTATTTATTATTAAAATTATTTATGTTGGAATGTTATTTTTTAAGGTGTCATATAGCTATAGTGCTATTTATTGCATGAGGCTTTACATGTGGAAATGGCATACATAGACAAGTACAATATACATGAACAATATAAGGCACAGACAGGTACAGGAGGAGAGAAGATCCTGCCCATGAGTAGGAGAGGGTAGAGCTGGTTGTGCAGTGGTTTGGTGGACTGAGGCTCACTGTAGGATGTAGGCTTGTTGGAAGAGGTGGGTCTTCAGATTCATTTTGAAGATTTCCTTGGTAGGCGAGAGTCTGATGTTTTGGGTCAGAGAGTTCGAGTATAGCGGATGCATGGGAGAAATCTTGTAAGCGGTTGTATGAAGAAGAGATCATAGTGGAGTAGTGGAGGAGATCTTGATAGGGTCCGCAGGTTGTGTGAGGATACGTATCGGTAGACCATGTCACAGATGTATGGAGGAGACATTGTGGACAGCTTTGTATGCCATAGTTAGGGTTTTGAACCGGGGCCTCTGAGAAATGGGGAGCCAGTGATGGGCTTGGTAGAGAGGAAAGATGGGAATAGCGGGGAGACAGGTGGATTAGTCGGGCAGCAGAGTTTAGGATAGATTGGAATAGTGCAAGAGTGCTAGAGGGGAGGCCAGATAGCAGGAGGTTACAATAATCAAGGTGGAAGATCATGTGGGCATTTACAAGTATTTTTACAGTATCTTGGTAAAGGAATGCACGGATCCGTGAAATATTTTTGATTTGGAGTCGGCAGTAGGTGGCAAGGGCTTGGATATGTGGCTTGAAGGAGAGGGCAGAGTCAAGTATCACTCCTAGGCACCGAGCATATGGGACTGGGGCGAGTGAGCAGCCATTGACTTTGATGGATAGGTCTGATGGAGGGGTAGAGTGAGATGGGGGAAGATAATGAATTCTGTTTTGTCCATGTTCAGTTTTATAAAGCGAGCAGAAAAAAGTAGCAGACAGAAATTGTGGGATTTTGGTCAGTAAGGAGGTGATGTCAGGTCTAGAGAGGTAGATCTGCATGTCATCAGCGTAGAGATGGTACTGAAAGCTGTGGGACTCAATGAGCTGCCCCAAGCCGAGGGTGTAGATGGAGAAAAGTAGGAGTCCAAGAACCAAGCCTTGGGGATATGGTGAGGAGGTGGTGTGGGAGATGGAGATGCTGAATGTCCAGTCTGTTAGATATGAAGAGATCCAGGAGAGGGCCAAGTCTGTGATACCAAGAGATTCAAGAATCTGTAACAGGAGGAATGGTCTACAGTGTGAAAGGCAGAGGACAGGTCTAGGAGGAGTGGGACAGAGTAGTGTTGCTTGTTCTTGGTTGTTAGTAGGTCATCGGTAACTTTAGTTAGGGCTGTTTCGATAGTGATGTGGTCGGAAGCCAGATTATAAGTGGTCAAAGAAGGGAGCAGGAGGAGAGGTGGGAGGACAGTTCAGGATGGACATGCTGTTGCAGTAGTGCTGAGGTAAAGGGGAGAAGCGATATGACGTGGTAGCTAGAATCCGGATGGGTCGAGGGAGGACATTTTGAGGATGGGTGTGATCAATGCGTGTTTGAAGAATGAGGGGAAGACACCAGTAGTTAGTGATAAGTTGAAGAGATGGGTTAGGGTTGGGATGAAGACTGTGGTGAGTTTGAGAATGAGGTGGTATAAGGGTGAATCAAGGACACTGTTGGTGAGGTGTGATCTTGACTGAAGGGAGGAGAGCTAATCTGTTATGGTGGAAAAGCTGGCTTTGGAAGAAGAGGGCTAAGCAGTTATGAGGAGGGGCTGTGGGGATAGTGGGTCAAAGCTTTCTCTGATGTTATCAATCTTCTGCTTGAAGAAAGAGGCAAAGTCTTCAGCAGATATAAGAAGAGAGGGAGAAGGTGCTGAAGGATGGAGTAGAGAATTTAAAGTTTTGTTTAGGATTGTGAGACAAGGAGGTTGTTGGAGATGAGAAGTAGGCTTCTCTTGTGGCAGTGAGTGTGGACTTGAAGTTGATGAGGGACTGCTTGTATCCAGCGAAGTGCTCAGTGAAATGGGATCTCTTCCATCTCTGCCCAGGAACCCTGGAAGCCCATCTCAGTTCTTTAGTGAGGCTGGTGTGCCAGGGTTGCCTGTTTGTGTGAGTTTTGTTGTATGTGAAGGGAGCAGCCAAATCGAGGGCTGTAGTTATTGTGGTGTTATAAAGAGTGACAGCAGCATCTGTGTCATGTAAGGAAGCTATGTCTGTAGAGGGAGAAGGGGCTCTGAAAATGAATGTAAATCAATATGTTTGAGAGATCTGCGAGGATGAGTGAGTTTGTGGAGTGGGGGTTGTGTAGTAGGAGAGGAGAGGGAATAGAATGTTAATAGGTTGTGGTCAGACAGGGGGAGAGGTGCATTAAGACCCTGTTACACAGCACAACATCGTCAACAACATCGCTGATGCGTCACATTTTTGGAGGCGTTTCAGCGACGTCGTTGCAACCCCATTGTGTGTGACTCTGGCAAGTTGCTATGATAAATCGTTGGATCGGAGTTGACAGGTTTACCAACATGTTGGAAAGCCTGACGATCTCAACTCCAGCAACATGCTGCATTGTTCTGTGTGACACCGCGATAACTATGTCGTGGACGACTTCGCCCATTCACAGCAATGAGCAGGGATCGCTCGCGGGGTTTGCAAATGATACCTGCTCACATCGTTGGTGAGTTGGCCACGATATCTGGACGTGTGTCATCTCACCAGCGATGTTGAAATTATGTCAAAAACGACCGCGCGCCCCCGAGATCGTTGCAGACATCTTTTCAACATCGTGCCGTGTAACTGGGCCTTTAGAGAGATTAGTGAGGGGACATAGGCACGTGAAGATGAGGTCCAGCTTGTGGCCATCTTTGAGTGGTTGCAGAGGACCATTGAGAGAGCCCAAATGATGTAGTCAGTGATAAAAGTTTAGAGGCAGCTGGGTTTGAAGTGTCAATGGGGATGTTGAAGTCACCCATGATGATAGTGGAGATGTCAGCAGAAAGGAAGTAAAGTAGTCAAGTGGTGAAGTGGTCAAGAAAAGCGGTGGTTGACCCTGGGGGGAGGTAAATGACAGCCAGCAAAAGGTTGCTGGGAGAGTATGCACCTTGAAAGAGGGGAGAGTAAAGAAGGGAGGCAGTTGAATTGGGGTAAAGGAGCAAGCCAACTTTTCCATCATACTTGTTACTGGGGCAGGGGGTTGGAGAAAGACTGAATCCACCATAAGAAAGTGCAGCTGGAGAGGCTGTATCAGAGGGGGTGAGCTAGGTTTCAGTGATGCCAAGGAAAGAGAGTTTGTTAGTGATAAAGAGGTCATGAATGTATGGAAGCTTGTTGCAGACAGAGTGAGCATTACATAAGTGTTCCAGGTAGAGGGAACTGGGGGAGCAGGGGCTGGAAGATTGGGTAAAAGGTTATTAAGGTTGCGAAAGTTTGTGTTGGATCGTGGGTATGGGTTAGAAATGACTGTGGAGATGTAATGAGGGGCTCCAGGATTTGGGGATATGTCACCAGCAAGTAGGAGAAGCAGAGAAGAGCGTTAGAAGGTTGGGAGCAGGAGAGGGTAAATGGTGGGGGTGAATATCTGGAGACAAAGGATAGTATGTGAAGGAACAGTTCTGAGGAGAATGTGAGATGGCAGGGTAGGATGTAGGGAGAGAGCACTACTTTATTACTGGGTGAAGGGATTAGTGGAGTTAGTAAGAAATGAAGTAGTATGGGGGTGAAAGTGAAAAGAAGAGGAAACCTTGTTTACCGTAACTATGTATTCCAATACTTTGCAGTTCAATTTTGGTCTAATTTGTTATATCAGACTTTGAATTCTGCACTGGAATTATGCACGGAACAGGCTAAAGTCTGAACAGACCTGAGGGTCCTAATTTATGACACAAGTCCAATCAGGTGTGACCAAGGGGAGGACATGGACGTCTCTTGATCATCTAATCAGAGCTGAGACTAGATGCAGAAACACATGGCTATAGTAACACAGCAGTCATAAAATAAGGCTGATTTCACACTGCAGTTTTTTTCCTGATCAGGTTCCATCTGGTTTCTGTGCCGGAACCAGGAGAGGAACTTGCAGAGAAAAACTATAATTGAAAGATTGATACCTGTTCTGAGTTTTGGAGACACTCCTGGTTTTGACACATAAACCTGATCGAACCTGATCAGGGAAAAAACTGCAGTGTGAAACCAGCCTAAGAAGAAGGGGTTGACAAGTCAAGACAAAATGCACTGCTCATAGAAGAGATGAGATGCAGCCAGGGATTACATGCAGGGAAAAGATGTGTAATAATAATGATGAAGTTGTACCAAGTCATATACAGGGGTTGGACAAAATAATGGAAACACTTAGAAAAATCGACAAAAGTTATTTTAATATGGTGTAGGTCCACCTTTTGCAGTGATTACAGCCTCAATTCTCCGAGGTATGGATTCATACAAGGTGATATCATTGGCCCGGCGGATCTCCACAAAATGGCACCCCAGATCATCACAGAACCTCCGCCATGTTTTACAGTTTGGAGAAGGCAGTCTGGATGGAATGTTTCTTTCGGCAATCTCCAAACATACACTCGGTCGGAGGTCGTAAAATGGGATAAACAATGAATTGTCTGAGAATATCACATGTTTCCACTGCTTGAGTGACCAATTCTAGAGCTTTCTAAACCACTCTAAACGCTTGGAAACATTTGTCATTGAGAGCAGCGGTTTTCTAATTGCAGCTCTTCCATAGAATCCAGATTTGTTCAGCTCCCGGTGAACAGTTTTCGTGGAAACTGGGTTCTGTAGGTGTTCATTGAGTTCAGCAATGATTTTCAGAGCCGTGGTCTTGCGATCCTCTCTCACAATTTGCTTTAGAGTCCGACGGTCTCTCTCAGTCAACTTCAACTTTCGGTCGGACCTGTGCTTTGCTGCGGATGTTTTTCCTTCTCTTTCAAACGTAGTCATTACTTTGGATATAGTTTCTCTTGACACGCCAAGCATTCGGGCACTTTCTATTACACTAGCCCCTGCCATACAAGCGCCAACAATTTTGCCTTTTTGAAAATCCGAAATGTCTGCCATTGGCATCAGGTTCTCATCAATGTTCTTACAATTCGGCAAAACAAACAGTTAATTTACACACACATATCACTTAAAGGGAACCAACCACCCCAAATGACCCCCCCGGACTGTTAATATGTGTCCATACACCCTGCAGACACATATGGGGCAATTGTTTTTGCTAAAAAAAACGGATTTGTAAAAGCTAAGATATAGCTTTATAAACTTTTAAAAATGTTGCCGACTGGGCGTTATCTGGGTGGGGGGGGGGAGCGCTGCGCAATATGTACAACCTGGTCTGGTGCTGTCTCCCCGCTGCTGTCTCCGGTGCTGTGCCCGCTGGTGTCCTCCTGTCATGGTCACCATGCTGTGCCCCAGGCCGGTAACATGATTATCGGTGCGGGCTCCGAGCAATGGGGAAGCTTCCTGCTTCCTCCTGCCCATCCCCGCCCAGGTCAGCCCTGCACCAATGAGAACGCAGGGCCAGTGATGTCATGTAACCGCCCCTGCGCTGTGATTGGCTCACAGCTGCGATCACATGACACAATGGCCCTGCGTTCTCATTGGTGCAGGGCTCACCTGGGTGGGGATGGGCAGGAGGAAGCAGGAAGCTTCCCCATTGCCCAGAGCCCGCACCGATAATCATGTTACCGGCCTGGGGCACAGCATGGAGACCATGACAGGAGGACACCAGCCGGCACAGCACCGGACCAGGTTGTACATATTGCGCAGCGCTCCATCCCCCCCCCCCCCCACCCAGATAACGCCCAGTCGGCAAAATTTTTAAAAGTTTATAAAGCTATATCTTAGCTTTTACAAATCCGTTTTTCTAGCAGAAACGATTGCCCCATATGTGTCTGCAGGGTGTATGGACACATATTAACAGTCCGGGGGGTCATTTGGGGTGGTTGGTTCCCTTTAACATAAATAATCAACTACAAAACATTAACATATGTCACGGTTTGCATGTTTATAACATGTTCGAAGACATGTTTATATAATGCCAAAACGTTAGGTATTTCCATTATTTTGTCCAACCCCTGTGTGTATCTACTATATAATTGTCTAAGGGTTTTTTGAGTCTGTCTGTCGCCGAAATCACGCGCCACACAGAGGCAGCTCATTGGCTGCCGCCTTCGGCGGTGGCCAATGGGCTCAGAGTATGCAAATAACGTGTGCTGAACATTCGAATTTCGCACCAATTTGCAGCCTGGCGGAAGCGGCGCGGTTTGAATGCCGCTCCTCTGATTGGTCGCCGCATTCAGCGTCGACCAATCAGAGGAGCAGCTTGCGCCATATTGTATTTTAAATATGGCGCCAAGGCGCGCGCCGCTACTCTGATTGGTCAGTGTTGAACGCGGTGACCAATGAGGGAAGCGGCGCGCGGTTTAAATGCCGCTCCTCTGGTCGCTGCGTTCAGCGCCGACCAATCATAATAGCGGCGCGCGCCATATTTCAAATACACAGTGTATTTGAAATATGGCGCTATTCTGATTGGTCGCCGCTTTCACTGCCGACCAATCAGAATAGTGGCGCGCACTATGGCGCCCTATTTGAAATACACTGTACTCAGTGTATTTGAAATATGGCGCCATGGCGCCCGCCGCTATCCTGATTGGTCGCCGCGTTCACCGATGACCAATCTGAATAGCGGCGCGCGCCATATTTCAACTACACTGAGTACAGTGTATTTGAAATATGGCGCGCACCGCTATCCTGATTGGTCGGCGCTGAACGCGGGCGGCCAATCAGCATAGTGGCGCTCGCCACGTCGCCATGTGTAAAATCTGAAGTAATGGGTGGATTTTACACATGCCGCCGTGGCGAGCACTGCTATGCTGATTGACCGCCCGCGTCCACCGCCGACTAATCAGAATAGTGGAGCACGCCATATTTCAAATACACTGAGTACAGTGTACTTGAAAAATGGCGCACGCCGCTATTCTGATTGGTCGCCACGTTCACCACCGACCAATCAGAATAGTGGCGCGCACTATGGCGCCATATTTCAAATACACTGTACTCAGTATATTTGAAATATGACGCCATGGCGCGCGCCGCTATCCTGATTGGCCGCCCGCATTCAGCGCCGACCAATCAGCATTGCGGCGCTCGCCACGCCGCCATGTGTAAAATCCACCCATTACTTCAGATTTTACACATGGCACCGTGGTGAGCGCCGCTATGCTGATTGGCCGCCCGCATTCAGCGCCGACCAATCAGAATAGCGGCGCGCGCTATGGCGCCATATTTCAAATACACTGAGTACAGTGTATTTGAAATATGGCGCCTTTGCGCGCGCCGCTATCCTGATTGGTCGCCGCGTTCAGCTCCGACCAATTAGTGGAGCAGCATTCAAACCGCGCGCTGCTTCTCTGATTGGTCGTCGGTGAACGCAGCGACCAATCAGAATAGCGGCGCGCGCCATGGCGCCATATTTCAAATACACTGAGTACAGTGTATTTGAAATATGGCGCGCGCCGCTATCCTGATTGGCCGCCCGCGTTCAGCGCCGACCAATCAGCATAGCGGCGCTCGCCACGGCGCCATGTGTAAAATCTGAAGTAATGGGTGGATTTTACACATGGCGCCGTGGCGAGCGCCGCTATTCTGATTGGTCGCCGCATTCACCGCCGACTAATCAGAATAGCGGCGCTCGCTATGGTGCCATATTTCAAATACACTGTACTCAGTGGTTAGCACTGTATGGTGGCTGAGTAGTTAGCATTGTATGGTGGCTCAGTGGTTAGCACTGTATATGATGGCTCAGTGTTTAGGTGGCTCAGTCGTTAGCATTGTATGATGGCTCAGTGGTTAGCACTGTATATGATGGCTCAGTGTTTAGGTGGCTCAGTGGTTAGCATTGTATGGGGGCTCAGTGGTTAGCACTTTATGGTGGCTCAGTGGTTAGCATTGTATGGTGGCTCAGTGGTTAGCACTGTATATGAAGGCTCAGTGTTTAGGTGGCTCAGTGGTTAGCACTGTATATGATGACTCAGTGTTTAGGTGGCTCAGTGGTTAGCACTGTATATGGTGGCTCAGTGGTTAGCACTGTATATGAAGGCTCAGTGTTTAGGTGGCTCAGTGGTTAGCATTGTATGGTGGCTCAGTGGTTATCATTGTATGGTGGCTCAGTGGTTAGCACTGTATTTGATGTCTCATTGTCTAGGTGGCTCAGTGGTTAGCACTGTATATGGTGGCTCAGTGGTTAGCACTGTATATGGTGGATCATTGTTTAGGTGGCTCAGTGGTTAGCACTGTATATGGTGGCTCAGTAGTTAGGACTGTATATGATGGCTCAGTGTTTAGGTGGCTCAGTGGTTAGCATTGTATGATGGCTCAGTGGTTAGCATTGTATGGTGGCTCAGTGGTTAGCATTGTGTGGTGGCTCAGTGGTTAGCATTGTATGGTGGCTCAGTGTTTACCATTGTATGGTGGCTCAGTGGTTAGCATTGTATGGTGGCTCAGTGGTTAGCACTGTATATGGTGGCTCAGAGGTTAACATTGTATGGTGGCTCAGTGGTTAACATTGTATGGTGGCTGAGTGGTTAGCACTGTACATGGTGGCTCAGTGGTTAGCACTGTATATGGTGGCTCAGTGGTTTGCATTGTATGGTGGCTCAGTGGTTTGCATTGTATGGTGGCTCAGTGGTTAGCATTGTATGGTGGCTCAGTGGTTAGCATTGTATGGTGGCTCAGTGGATAGCACTGTATATGGTGGCTCAGTGGTTAGCACTGTATATGGTGGCTCATTGTTGAGGTGGCTCAGTGGTTAGCATGGTATATGGTGGCTCAGTGGTAAGCACTGTGTATGGTGGCTCAGTGGTTAGCATTGTATGGTGGCTCAGTGGTTAGCACTGTATATGGTGGCTCAGTGGTTAGCATTGTATGGTGGCTCAGTGGTAGCACTGTTTATGGTGGGTCAGTGGTCAGCACTGTATATGATGTCTTATTGTTTCTTTGATTTAAGTGAGTCCTCCCACTGATAAATAGTAAAAATGGAGGCTTAGCTGAGCCCAAGGAAAGAGTGACAAGGAGGATAGGGACCCATCAGATCTAAAATCACCTTGAAGCTGGTTGATGGACAAACAGGTATTGGCCAATATGTGTACCAAGAACCTTAGTTTATAAAGATAATATATCCAAAAAATACATAGACGATAGACACATAGGTGGGTGATAGATAGATATTGTGTACTCCTTGCATTATTGTTAAATCTTCATAAATAAACTACATACATATTCTAGACTACCCCATGCGTTAGAATCGGGCCACCATCTAGTATATATATAATATAATATTTATTAATTTATATAGCGCTATTAATTCCATAGCACTTTACATACATCAGTAATGCTGTCTCTCTTGGATCTCACAATCTAAACATCCTTATCAGTATGTCTTTACAATGTGGGAGGAAGCCCACGCAAACACAGGGAGAACATACAAACTCCTTGCAGATGTTGTCCTTAGTGTCCTCGGTGGGAATTGACCCTAGGACCTCGGGACCTCAGTGCTGCAATGGCTGCAGTGCTAACCACTTGAGCCACTGTGCCGCCCAATATACTAGTACCAAATCTTAGGTCCGCTTTACACACACCAACTTCTGTGACCAACTTCTGAACAGATCTCTGGTTGCAGTGAAATCATGGACACATTGTTCTATTTTGTGGCTGTGTACAAATGTAACAATGTGTCCATGATTTCACTGCAACCAGAGATCTGTTCAGAAGTTGGTCACAGAAGTTGGTGTGTGTAAAGCGGCCCTTACAGACAGCTCATTCGGAACAACCGACATTTGCTACACTCCATGTTGGAATCTATCGACAGGTTTTGTTTATAATACTTTCAATTGTTTCAGTTGATAACTCCTGTTAGGGCAACATGTTTGGAAGTTCTTTTGCTTGGACATTTCTAATACTGAGTTTAGGTTTGTAAGGTCGCCCTTTTAACTAAGGACTAATTTACTTGCTTACACACGCCAGAATTTATTTTAGAAATGCATAATAAAATACAAATTTTATAATATTCCTTAACATTATTGTACAATTCCATGATTTCTCTACTTATTGATGGAATGTTGCAAATCATGTGCCAAAAATTAACCTAAACTATTGAAAGATTTTTTTTTTTTGTTCAACTTTTTTGGAAATGCAATTATTCTGTTTTGTTCGTTTGCTGCTCATCCAAAGGGGAAAAATGCTCTGAAAACCTGGGAAGAATTGACATGTTGTGTTTCAAATTAAAGCACAGCAGGTCAAACACGTGGGAGTGAGATATTAGAAATCTCTTCATCTTGCTAACCACTGTAAAATGTTTTGTTTTGTTTTTTGCGAGAACTTTAGCTTTTAAACAGTTTTGTGTTTTATTTGTAATCTGTTTATTTAATATCATACAATGACATGTAAAATCTTAGAATTTATCCTTCTATTATCGATTGATTTAGAAATTGTATACACAAAGCTCACGTGAGATGTACATAATAAATGTCAACTTGGTGTGGCCACATTTTAACAAATCGTACTAGTAATGTTTTCAGCATTTTCCGGCTGATAAGACATTCCCAGGCTTTTACTTTTCACCTGGCTGGAAGCATAATGCAGTCACACCTTATGACCCATTACTACAGCAGTAGCAGCAGCCAAAGGATCCCATGGAGTCTGCTCCTACCTACGAAGTGTGAGTACAGAATGATGATTGACCTATACTCTTGTCATGGAACGTTTTTATATTACATATACATAATGGTTCAAGGTAGTATTTGGACTGGTGGAATAAGAAGTTCAGAGATCATCAGGATGTTTCGTAAACACAATCATTGAGCTGGAACTTCTTGCTAAAGTTAACTAGTCCTTACCCCATGTAATGTGTCCTACATTTACCAAAAACAAAATTCGTTAACAATTTTGTTGCTATATTTTCAGTTGCTGAAGATAATGACATCCTTCTTGATGTATTGTAAAGGACTAATTGTATTAATGTGTTCTTGAGTCTATAATGACTTGAGTAGTGTGAGTGTTACATTTCTTATGCTCTTTTAAGTACTTTTTTCCACAACTTTAAATTTTTGCAATTTTTATTTTCCTTAACAACTTGACATGGTATGTATACATACATATATTCTTGAGTATACTCATCTAAATCTGATATATAATTTATTGCTACAAATATGATATCAATGTGTTAGATCCAGTATAACTATATAGTAACAGTTAAGCCACACAAATAATTTTACCGTTTTAATATTTTAATGAATTCGTATCACATCTCCCATTGTTTTAGATTAATATGATTTATACTAAAATACTAATGTATTGTTTATCAAGAATGAAAGTTACTTCTTAAAGGGGTTGTCCTGTCTAAAATGACAAGCCTGGTCACTCTATGGCTGCCTTCACATTTGCGCATGGGAAGGCAGCGTATTGCTGCGTTCCCATACGCAGTCAAACGCATGCGCACTGCGTTCCTATGTTTAACATAGGAACGCATGGTGCCTGCGTTTGCTGCGTTCGGGTGCGGATGCGGACGATATCTGCTCCTTTCGGTGTCCAGCGTCCGCACCCGGGACGCAGCATGTTGGGTTTTTTTGTGCGCTTGGGGACCTTGGAAAATCAGCAAGCGTCCCCAAGCGCACAAAAAATGCATTGGCTTCAATGGGTCCGCAGTGTTCTGCGCTTGACAGCGCAGGAGAAAGCTGCAGACCCATTGAAAAATCTCCCGGTGGCCGCCGGTGATGTCACATGAGCTCACCGACGGCCACCGGGAGATCAGCTCAGCCTCTGCTGATCTCTTCCTCCCCGCCGCTAGTAATCTGCTAGCGATGTCGGCGGGGAGAAACAGCTGATGTGACAGCTGTTTGAATCTTCCCGCGCCGACATCTCCTCTCGGTGTCGGCGCGGGAAGATTCAAACAGCTGTCAAATCAGCTGTTTCTCCCCGCCGACATGTCCCGGAGCTTACCGGCGGTCGGGAGGCAGAGATCTCCGGTGCTGATCTCCGCCCCCAGACACCGCTGATTGGCTGCCGGGCTGCACAGTGATGTGTCCGCAGGCGGACATTCTCCGCTGCGGACACATCAAAATGGCCCTGCTTTACACTGCGTTTGTGTCTGCATGCGATCAGCATGCAGACACAAACGCTAATGTGAAGCCAGCCTATGTGATTGCATGTGGCTGCAAACATGCAATATACATACTCGTTGCTAGAATCCGACTGGAAAGGCATGGCCACATTCAATGCAAGTGTCCATCCAGTTGGATTCTGGCCGTGAGTATGCATATCAAATACTTGCAGCTACATGAAAATCGTTCCCAGTCCTGAAACCAGAGAATCCTCTCAGTGAAATGACTGCAGAGTTGTCATTTTACACTGGACAACCCCTTTAAAGCAGTATTACACCTTAATTTTTATTTTTCATTTTGTGACAAATAATACAATTGTTCATTACACCTTTTGTATCAATGTCTTATAGTGTTAAACTTCATTTATTGTGAATATTTGTTACTTCCAAAATATTAAAAATCCTGTTCTAGTTATATGATGGATCAGCTATATTATGTGTATTAGAACTGTGTTCTTAAGCCAAGCATCTGTATAGTCATGACGCGATCAGGATAGATTTTTATCTGCCTAATGTCATTTCATAAGAACTTTACAAGCTAAAAAGCAGAAACCTGCTGTAGGGGATTGTTAAAGAATATCGAAAAATTGTTTCACTTCAGTGTAAGGTGGTAAGATAGAAGTAGAATAAACTCCTATTAAAACAGGCATAAACAATGGAGGCAGCAATAATAGGGACAGAAGCCACCATGTGAGGCAAGGTTAACAATAGATACAAGCGTAGGCATCTGATTTAGATTTAAAGTATACAAGGACCTGCTGATAATATAGCTAATGTGTATGAAAATCACCAACACACATGAGCACATAAATTAAACCCTGCTGTTCTGTTCGGTCAAAAATTATTGAATTTTATGTTTTTTATTTCATTTTTAATTTGTTTATGAACAACCATGTTCACATACATTATAATAAGTAACAGGTATTTAAATAAAACACTTAAATTATCTAAAAATCAAGACTTTAATAGGTCCGGTAATAAATGAGCGGAACATTACAAGTGTATAGTACACCTGAACAGAACAGTAGGGTTAAATAATGCAGGTAAAATACCAAAGCAGTAGTAGTACCCACTGGTCCCCTAAACTGCTAAGACCACCAGCTAAAGCTTATATGAACCCCATCAGAGAAGTCATTACCTCTCTTAGTGCTCCTGAGAATCACTGGTTCTTAGCACTTTAGTGTCCACTGTAGAATATGTACGGTGGAGGCCTCATTGGGTACAGTATGTGCCGTTACTCTGATAAAACTAAAATACAGGTGACGCAAGTCATTGCACTAAAATTCACAAGAGAAGAGCCCAATTCATCTGTAAATAAGAAAGTGTTCTAGAAGCTGTTTGTTTACACCTCAGTTTTGGGAGAAGCTGTAAATAAGAAAAGTCACTAAATTAAAACCAGATCATTTTTTACCACCAAAAGAACCCCTATAAACAAAACACCAAAAAGAATGGCAGAATTGCATTTTTGTTTTTGCAATTGCAGAGACCTATTTTCCTTAACAATATATGGTAAAATGAATGTCATCATTCCACACTACAACTCATGCTGCAAAACAACAACCCTTCGTATCATGTCATCTGATGGTGTTATGTCCTCATACATATACACAATGGCATAACTAGAGTCTGGTGGGCCCCGGTGAGAAATTCAGGCCTGGCTCCCCCGAGCGCACACACATTGGTCATATGTATGGACCCCGTGTAATGTTCTAAGTTCTATAAAGACTCACAAATTGACCCCTCTCCCCCTTCTTTATGTATTAATGTCCCCATCCTACTGGAATATGGAGGTTATCCTTTTATATATGTCTCCCATCCTGCTATATATGGGCCTCCTCCTGGAATATGGCTCTTATCATGGAATATATGTCCCCCATCATGGTTTATATGGTCTTCCTTCTCCCGCCACAGTAGTCCTCCAATTATTATAATGCCATATTCCTCCATATATTACAATATGCCCCCATAGTCCTCCATGTATTATAATGCATCCTATAGTCCCCCGTTCATAAGGTAGCCCCAATAGTCATCCAATTATTATAATGCACCCCCATTATCCTACATATAGTAGCCTCATAGTCCTCCATATAGTATAATACAGCCTCTCAGCCTTCCATATAGTATAATACAGCCTTATAGCCCTCTATACAGTATAATGCAGGCTCAGTTCTCCATATAATGCAGCCTCTATAGTGCAGCCTTATATATGCAGCCTCATAGCTCTCCATATAGCACAGCCTCATGCAGTGCAGCCATACCCTACTGTTCTAAAGTTTGGGGTAATTTAGAAATTTCCTTATTTTTTATAGAAAAGCACATTTTCTTCAATGAAGCTAAAAGTAAATGAATCAGGAATACACTCTATACATTGTTAATGTGGTAAATGACTATTCTAGCTGCAAACGTCTAGATTTTAATACATTAGCTACATAGTTATATAGAGGCTGTAGGGATCAGTCTCTATAGCAGCAGCAAGTAAGGCAGTGACACTCAGGCTCAGTCCAAAAACAAGTGTGTTTTATTTCACACAATGGCAAAACAAAACAAAAAAACAGTCCTTACATCAGGATAATAGCGTCGGCCCTAAACCTGCTCCTCCTGGAGCTCGCCGAGGGGTCCTACCCCACCTTGGGGTCCGGTACAACGCTCCGTGTGCTCTCACAGGCTACTTTCCCCCAGACTGAACTCCTCTGCAGTCTGATCTCATCTCACAACACCTTGACAGCCGTCTCTTCTGGCCTAACCTTTCTCACCTGTCTTTCCCTCCCAGCTACTTCAAAAGCCTGGGGCGGGAGATGAGGAATGGAGGCCCGCCCAAAAACCTTCCCCCATTCCTCATAGATGAGGTCCCATAACAGGCTTTACCAACAGCCACCGTTCTCAGTAACGGTGGCCACACCTACCTCACCTATGCTCATGTAAGAATCTCCTGTCCCATACATGCAGTAGCTCACCATCCTTGGGGAAACATAGCGCCCCTCTACCACCTTTCCCCTTGCTACCTCACACCCCCCCCTCAGTTCAACCCTGGGGGGGTGAACTCCTGTCACCAAACAGTGAGTCCGGGACAAGGCATCCGCATTGCCCTGCAGCCTCCCGGCTCTGTGTTCCACCGTGAAGTTAAAGTTCTGGAGCGACAAGAACCACCTGGTGACTCGCGCATTCCTCTCTCTTGACTGTCTCACCCACGTGAGTGGGGAGTGGTCAGTCACCAACCGAAACTGTCGCCCCAGCAGGTAATACCTCAACGCTTCCAAGGCCCATTTGATGGCTAGGCACTCCCTCTCGACCACACTGTAATTTTTCTCTGCAGGCGTGAGCTTGCGGCTCAGGTAGTTAACGGGTGTTCTTCCCCATTCACCTCCTGAGAAAGGACTGCACCTAGCCCTACTTTTGAAGCATCTGTCTAAACGATGAAGGTTTTGGGTGAAGTCAGGTGTGATAAGGATGGGAGACCCGCATAACACCGTCTTCAAGACCAGAAAGGCATTCTCGGCCTGGGGGTTCCACTTTACCATGACGGGCCGTCTTCCTTTCAGAAGGTCTGTCAATGGGGCTGAGAGGGTGGCAAAATTGGGATGAACCTCCTGTAGTATCCCACAATTCCCAGAAAGGCTCTCACCTGCTTTACTGTCCTTGGTTGGGGCCAACTCTGGATGGCTTCGACCTTGTTGACCTGCGGCTTAATCATACCTCGCCCTATCACATACCCCAAATAGCGTGCCTCCTCTATTCCCAGAGCACACTTTTTGGGGTTGGCAGTCAGCCCCACTACCCGGAGAGAGTCCACCACAGCCTGTACCTTGGCCAAGTGGCTCTCCCAGTCACTGCTGAAAACGATGACGTCATCCAGATAGGCTGAGGCGTACCTTTGATGAGGCTTCAACACGATGTCCATTAATCTTTGGAACGTGGCTGGAGCCCCATGTAAGCCAAATGGCAACACCAGGTAGTGAAACAGACCCTCCGGGGTGATGAACGCGGTCTTCTCTTTGGCGCTATCCGTAAGGGTACTTGCCAGTATCCCTTAGTTAGATCGAGTGTGGAGAAGTACCGGGCTTTCCCGAGTCTTTCAATGAGCTCGTCTACTCGTGGCATTGGATAAGCGTCAAATTTAGAGACCTCGTTCAGCTTCTGGAAGTCGTTGCAAAACCGTATCGTCCCATCAGGTTTGGGAATGAGCACAATAGGACTAGCCCATTCACTTTTCGACTGCTCAATAACCCCTAACTCCAGCATTTGATGAACCTCCTTTGAAATGGCCTTTCGCCGTGCCTCAGGTACTCGGTAGGGCCTCATCCGAACTTTTACCTGGGGCTCGGTGACAGTGTCGTGTGTAATCAACGAGTACGCCCTGGCAGCTTTGAAAATACATCCGTATTCCTGGCCACAAACTCTCGAGACTCTTGCTGCTGGTTTTTCGTGAGGGTTTCAGCTATCGTCACTTCTGCCCCTGCCCCCTCAGGCACCACCTTGGCCTGTAAAGTCAGTGCAGGAGGACGGTCAGCTGGAGACCCTTCTGTACCCAGACCCTCTCTGTCTTTCCAGGCTTTTAGCAGATTGACATAGTATATCTGCTCGGTCTTTCTCCGACCCGGCTGATATACCTTGTAGTTGACCTCCCCAACTCTTTCTAGGACTTCGTAGGGCCCTTGCCACTTCGCCAAGAATTTACTCTCCACAGTAGGCACTAGTACTAGGACTCTGTCTCCCGGGTTAAAAGTTCTGACCTTAGCGGATCTATTATATACCCGGCTTTGAGCTCTTTGGGCTTCCTCTAAATGTTCTTTCACTATCGGCATCACCGCTGCCATCCGGTCCTGCATGGTCGCGATGTGCTCTACTACACTTTTGTGAGGGGTGGGTTCCTGCTCCCATCCCTCCTTGGCAATGTCGAGCAGGCCCCGGGATGTCTACCATACACGAGTTCGAACGGAGAAAAACCTGTTGAGGCCTGTGGTACCTCCCGAATCGCGAACATCAGGTATGGTAGAAGACAATCCCAGTCCTTCCCATCCCTGGATACCACCTTTTTCAGCATGCTCTTTAGGGTTTTGTTGAATCTTTCGACTAAGCCATCTGTCTGCGGATGGTAGACCGAGGTGCTCAACTGCTTTACCCGGAACAGTTTACATAGCTCCTTGGTAACCTTGGACATGAACGGCGTCCCCTGGTCCGTAAGTATTTCTTTAGGAATTCCTACCCGGCAGAACACGGCGAGTAGCTCTTTGGCTATCAATTTCACCGAGGTGTGCCGCAGTGGAATTGCCTCTGGATACCTGGTAGCGTAATCCATGATTACCAGGATATGCTGATGCCCTCGGGCAGACTTGACCAGAGGACCCACCAGATCCATGGCGACCCTTTCAAATGGTACGTCTATAATGGGCAGGGGTACCAAGGGACTACGGAAGTGCGGCATAGGAGTGGATTGCTGACACTCGGGGCATGATTCGCAATACCGCTGCACCTCCCGAAACACTCCCGGCCAGTAAAAACGCTGCAAAATTCGTTCCAGAGTCTTTTTATGGCCGAGGTGTCCGCCCAGCACATGCCTATGTGCCAAGTCGAGCACCGTCGGGCAATAAGGCTGCGGAACCACCAGCTGTTCCAAGGTCTCACCCCGCACTCTGTCAAGCCTGTATAACAGATCCTGGTTGACAGCCATGTGGGAAACACCTGGTCTGCTCCTGGGTACTGAAACACCCCATTAACACAAATAACGTTTTCCCTTGCCCGATTTAACGTCGGGTCTTGGAGCTGTGCCGTACCAAAATTGTCACGGGAACTCCCAACTCTGCGAACTCAGGTACTGACCCGAGCTCGTCGGCTTCACCCGCTAATACCTCTAGAGGGACATTGTTACTCCCACGGCTGGCACCCCTGAGTCGGGATCACGAGGTTCAGGCTCAGGGTCCGTGACATTCTGGACTTGTATACCCCTTGACCCCGGGTTTCCCGGTAACAGAGTCCAGAATAGGGGAAAGTCTCTCCCAAGGATCAGTCCATACGGCAGGGACTCTAACACTCCCACCTCATGACGACACTCCCCCTTTGGGTTTGGATAGTGATTATGGCGGTAGGGTACTCTTTCAAATCCCCATGAATGCATAAGACCCCCACATTACGTCCCGTGTAGGATGCAGACCCAGCCAAGGTGGCATGCACCAGGGTGATAAGGCTTCCCGAGTCCAAGAGGGCAGCTGCAGGACATCCCGCCACCGTAACCTGACACATTGGAGAGATATGCAGGCTCCGGGAAGCAGCGGTATATACCGGAAGGCATAGAGGGAGACACGCCGGGTCACACTGCAGTCCATAGGATCGGTGGTGATAGGGCAGTTTGCAGCAATGTGTCCTCGCTCTTGACACCTCCAGCACACAACAGTTTCTAGCTTCCTTGCCTGAGGGCCTGCAGGGGTGGGGGTGCGTGTCAGAGTCCTGTATTTCTCAGGGTCGGTGACCTTGCGGGATTTGGGGAGCACACGGACTGGGGAAGAAACTTTTAACAAGTTCTGGGTGGCCTCATAATGTTCCACCAAACCGACCAGCTGGTTGGCATCGACAGGGTCCCCATGTCCCACCCACTGCTGTATGGCTGGGGGCAAGGCCCGCACAAACTTGTCCAGTACCACCCTTTCAACCATCTGCGCTGGGGACAACAGCTCCGGCTGTAACCATTTTTTTACAAGATGGACGAGATCATACATCTGAGACCGACCGCTACAGTCTCTACATAGCCCAGCGATGGACTCTCTGGGCACGGAGATACACATTCACACCTAATCGAGCTAGAATCTCGGCTTTTACCTTTTGATAGTCCCGGGGCATCCTGCTCGCTCAGGTCGTAGTACGCTTTCTGGGCTCTCCAATCAGATATGGCGCTACGACCTCCGACCATTGGTGTAGCGGCAGACTCTCTCGCTCTGCCACTCTCTCGAACCCCGCCAAGAAAGCTTCGACATCGTCCCCTGCGGTCATCTTTTGGAGGGACGCACGGACCCTCATCTTGATGTCCTGCTGTGGATCAGATGGTGCACTTGACCTCAGGGCTGTTAACTGTTCCATCAGGAATTGGTTAGTTTGCTGTTGAAGTCTCAGGGCCTCCGTATGGCTGTGCTGCTGGGCCTCCAGCGCCTCAGCATACATCTGCTGTTGCTGCTTCTGCTGCAGGTTGGCTTCAATCAATGCCTTTACAACGTCCTCCATTGCTGAGCGCTGCTTTAGGGCTTGCTTCACCCAGGACATACAACTCATCCTCTACAGCGGTTAGTGTATGCCTTACTGCATTGCCCGCTTTCTCCACCATATGTAGGGATCAGTCTCTATAGCAGCAGCAAGTAAGGCAGTGACACTCAGGCTCAGTCCAAAAGCAAGTGTGTTTTATTTCACACAATGGCAAAACAAAACAAAAAAACAGTCCTTACATCAGGATAATAGCGTCGGCCCTAAACCTGCTCCTCCTGGAGCTCGCCGAGGGGTCCTACCCCACCTTGGGGTCCGGTACACGCTCCCTGTGCTCTCACAGGCTACTTTCCCCCAGACTGAACTCCTCTGCAGTCTGATCTCATCTCACAACACCTTGACAGCCGTCTCTTCTGGCCTAACCTTTCTCACCTGTCTTTCCCTCCCAGCTACTTCAAAAGCCTGGGGCGGGAGATGAGGAATGGAGGCCCGCCCAAAAACCTTCCCCCATTCCTCATAGATGAGGTCCCATAACAGGCTTTACCAACAGCCACTGTTCTCAGTAACGGTGGCCACACCTACCTCACCTATGCTCATGTAAGCATCTCCTGTCCCATACATGCAGTAGCTCACCATCCTTGGGGAAACATAGCGTCCCTCTACCACCATTCCCCTTGCTACCTCACAAGGCCCATTTTCAACAACCACCACTCCAGTGTTTTAATGGTACATTGTGTTTGCACACTGTGTAAGAAGGCTAATGGACATTTAGAAAACCTTAGAAAACCCTTGTCCAAGTATGTTAGCACAGCTGAAAATGGTTTGGCTGATTAGACAAGCTATAAAATTGATCTTCCTTTGAGCTAGTTGAGCATCTGGAGCATTACATTTGTTTGTTCTATGAAACTCTCAAAATGGCCAGAAAAAAAGAACTTTCATGTGAAACTCGAAAGTCTATTCTTGTTCTTAGAAATGAAGGCTATTCCATGTGAGAAATTGCCAAGAAACTGAAGAATTCCTACAACGGTGTGTACTACTCCCTTCAAAGGAGATATAAATATTCAAAATCATCACACACCTTTCACCATTAGGCAATCTCATGTTTGTAAGTTCATTATCTTTATGGTGTATGTAATTGGACAGTAGGTAACACTCCTTTCAACATTTAAATAAGTGGAAAGCTCTATGGCAGAGGTCCCCAACTCCAGGCCTCGAGGGCCGCAAACAGTGCAGGTTTTCAGGATTTCCTTAGTTTTGCTCAGGTGCTAATGTGATCATGTGCACAGGTGATGAGTCCAACCAGTGTGCAATACTAAGGAAATCCTGAAAACCTGCACTATTGGCGGCCCTTGAGGCCTGGATCTGGGGACCCATGCTCTATGGAGTTTAACTTACATTAGAAATTTTCACCTTTATTGAATATATATATATAAAAGCAGACACAAGCCAGGGCTCTGTGGGGAATTACTAGGATGATTCACGAGAGTGTGCAATGGGTGAGTGATCTGTAATAGCCCCTTGGGCTGAGGTACCCTTTATATATGTGCACTTTGAAACTTGCTGTGATGCTGTACCTTATATGTGTAATGTAAAACCCATGGAGTGACTACCTACTTGCAGCCTTTGGAGGTGTCTCCTTTTTTGTACTTCGTTCATACTGTTTATGTGTCTGCTTTTATATATATTCAATAAAGGTGACATTTTTTAATCTAACTTAAACTTCATAGTGCTTTCCACTTATTTAAATCCCTTCAAAGGAGAGCCCAAACAGGCTCTAACCAGAGTAGAAAGAGAAGTGGGAGGCCCCGCTGCACAACTGAGCAACAAGACAAGTACATTGGAGTTTCTAGTTTGAGAAATCGACACCTCACAGCTCCTCAACTGGCAGCTTCATTAAATAGTACCCGCAAAACGCCAGTGTCAATGTCTACAGTGAAGAGGAGACTCCGGATGCTGGCCTTCAGGACAGCGTGGCAAAGAAAAAGCCATATCTGAGACTGGCTAATAAAAGGAAAAGATTAATATGGGCAAAAGAACACAGACATTGGACAGAGGAAGATTGGAAAAAAGTGTTATGGACAGACGAATCAAAGTTTGAGGTATTTAGACCGCACAGAAGAACCTTTGTGAGACGCAGACCAACTGAAAAGATTCTGGAATGGATGCCTGATGCCATCTGTCAAGCATGTTGGAGGTAATGTGATGGTCTGGGGTTGCTTTGGTGCTGGGAAAGTGGGAGATTTGTACAAGGTGCAAGGAATTTTTAATAAGGAAGACTATCACTCCATTTTGGAATGCCAAGCCCATACCCTGTGGACAGCGCTTGATTTGAGCCAATTTCATCCTACAACAGGACAATAACCCAAAGCACACCTCCAAATTATGCATGAACTATTTAGGGAACAAGCAGGCAGCTGGTATTCTCTCTGTAATGGAGTGGCCAGTGCAGTCACAAGATCTCAACCCCATTGAGCTGTTATGGGAGCAGCTTGACCAAATAGTACGCAAAAAGTGCCCATCAAGCCAATCCAACTTGTAGGAGGGGCTTCAGCACTCATGGGGTGAAATTTCTCAAGATTACCTGAGCAAATTAACAGCTAGAATGCCAAAGGTCTGCAATGCTGTAATTGCTGCAAAGGGAGCATTCTTTGACAAAAGCAAAGTTTGAAGGAGAAAATGATTATTTCATATAAAAATCATTATTTCTAACCTCGTCAATGTCTGGACTATATTTTCTATTCATTTTGCAACTCATTAGATAAAGAAAAGTATGAGTTTTCATGGAAAACACAATGGTGAACCTAAACTTTTGAACGGTAGTGTATATCTTCCTTTATAGTGCAGCCTTATATATGCAGCCTCATAGCCTCTCTATATGGTGCTGCCTTATACAGGTGGATTTCACACTTGTCTTGGTAAAACTACAGCTACTATAGCCAGGGCTAACAAGGTCAGCTGTAATGCAGAAAAGTCCTTCCTTTAATTGGAAAGGAGTATGTTATCTGCTTTCTGTTTTTATTGGCTTTCACTTGGTGGATTCTTATTTGTTCATAAGATCTGTTAAATGACAATGATATCTATTGTTACAATTCAGTTTACTGTCAACAAGTATTGGGTTGGCATTCCTGGCATTGTTATGGGGCCCATTGTATTCTAAGGATCCACGATTTATTGTATTTGCAGTAGTGTGGCACCTCAACCTAAGTTGGTGTGCTTGTCTATAATGTATTAGCAGTAAATAAGAAAAAAATGCGGCACTCACCGAGCAGGGCTTATTTCTTTTTTATTTCAGAGTCCTCTGTACATAGATTCTCTGCGATGGGGGAGGGAGTGAGGAGACACACAGGTGACGGATTCCGTTTCGGAGCACCTGCCCCTTCTACGGACCTTGTTGTGAGACAGGGGCAGGTGCTCCGAAACGGAATCCGTCACCTGTGTGTCTCCTCACTCCCTCCCCCATCGCAGAGAATCTATGTACAGAGGACTCTGAAATAAAAAAGAAATAAGCCCTGCTCGGTGAGTGCCGCATTTTTTTCTTATTTACTGCTATTGCTGTCTAATAAGCGTGCACCCGGGCACATGAACCTGCTTTACTCGCACCCTTACATGTGCAAGTAGCACCGGTCCCTGTAACACAGCAGTGCCCAGTATATATCTGCAAAACTTTCTATAATGTATTAGTTTTCATACTTTAGACAAGATTTATGTTAATCTCAGAACATTTTTCTGAAAAATTATTAAGTGAAAAATTACTTTAAAAGCACCGTCACACCGCGATATGGCTGATGTGAGCGCGCACGTTTCGGGCACTTTTTTCAGCCTGCTGTGGAGCTGTCACACGTAGCGATCTCACGTGCGATCTCCGGCAATCCTGAAATCCGGAAATCACCTACAGAAGACCGGAAGCGATCTTCCTTTCCCACATCGCCAAGTCACACGCCACAACCACAATCAGCGATGTGTGCGTAGAGTTTGACCATGGCAAGGAGACAGGAGTGCAAGAGTTTGTTACACCGTTCCCCTACCACTCCGATTGGCCTACACAACTGCGTTACCACCAAGCCACCAATCACCGCAGAGGGGGCGTGGGAAACAGCACGCTCAGGTACACCGACGGGATTGATTCCAGAATGTCTGAGCTCGCTTTCTACATCGCTATCGCCCTGTCACATGCCACGATGCGCTGAAATCGCCTGGTGGATGTCGCCTGATTTCACTGCAGTGCAGGGCAATTAGGCGACGCTCCACCAGAGATTTCTTGCTGTAGAATCGCCCAGTCACACGCCACTATGCTCATGCGATGTGGTTTCCGTCGAATTTGGGAATTCCCAGCAATCTCGCCGGCGATATGGCGGCGTGTGACGGTACCTTTAAACAGCTCAGAATGGTGAACAAAACTAAAACGGCATACTTACATTACCGATTCTACACAGATCCCGTCCAAACACTGCTCGTTCTACTATCTAAGCATATTTGATGTTGACTTGTAATATGATGACATATGAATGCAATCATCAATCACTGGCTTTGGCAGCTTTCCATGGGTAACTGTGCTGTGGACAATAGTTGTCTGTAGGGGTAACATGCCTGTATCAGCATAAAGGCCCTGTCACACATTACGATATCGTTAACGATATCGTTGCAACGTCACCGGTTTAGTGACGTTGCAGCGATGTCGAAACTACATCGTTGTGTGTGACACGTATCAACGACCAACGATAAGTTTATCTAATACAAAAAACCTTGTCAATAAAAATGTGTAAGTACTCTGCAGTAAAAAAGTTTAAAATGCAAGTGCAGTAAAAAATATATAAATAACAGGGTACTTGGTCCATACGTTTTTTGCGCATAAAGTGTACTTCAAGCTGCTTCACCTCATCACGGTGTACCCTATCTGTTGTATTAAAAACCTGATCAAGTAATGTGTATCAAGTGAACAGGGTCCAAACAGGTCCAGTGTCCGATATGGAGTGAGGTTAAAAGCAGCCTTTTGTGTGCAGAGCCCGAGGTGAGGGGCGGGGAACTCACATCTCTTGCTAAGCAAGAGGCTAATTTACAGAAAACTGATGAACTCTGCACACAAAGAACGTGTCTGTGTGAACACGCTCACGCCACCAAACAATCTAATGCAAAAAACCTTGTCCATAAAATGTGTAAGTACTCTGCAGCAAAAAAGTTTAAAATGCAAGTGCAGTAAAAAATATATAAATTACAGGGTACTTGGTCCATACGTTTATTGCGCATAAAGTGTACTTCAAGCTGCTTCACCTTATCACGGTGTACCCATATCGAAGCAGTCCTATCTGTTGTATTAAAAACCCGATCAAGTAATGTGCATCAAGTGAACAGGGTCCAAACAGGTCCAGTGTCCGATATGGACTGAGTTAAAAGCAGCCTTTTGTGTGCATGAGCGTGTTCACACAGACACGTTCTTTGTGTGCAGAGTTCATCAGTTTTCTAACCAACAATAAGTTTGTTGATTGTTGATCATGGAATAATGGTCAGGACCATTATTTTATCGTTGGTCTCCTGCTGGGTGGCCAGCATCGCCATATGTGACAGCGGGAGACCAACGATCAACGACCTCCCAGCGCCACACAACACACACTGGGAGGCTGGTAACTAGGGTAAACGTCGGGTAGCTAAGCGCAGCACTCTGCTTAGTTACCCGATGTTTACCCTGGTTACCAGTGTACTCGCTGGTCCTGATCGCTGTTGAGTCTGCCTGCGTGTCAGCTCACCAGGGATCAGATTGCAATGTTCCAGCGATCCGGATCGTTGGTGGGATTGCTGGAACATTGCAACACGTAATGGGGCCTTAAGAATAGGGGCTTGTTGGCAGCGGATCATTCAGGATACACTGCAATCGTGTTGACAACAGAACTTAGCTTTAATTAGCAACAAACAGGTATAGATATGAAGGGCTTTGTGGAAACAGGAATATACATTGTGAGAGTCATGTGGGATTAGTGGATGAGGGCAGGTATATCTCACCCAGGTATCTGTCCTATGCAACCTAACCTGGTCAGTATCACCTGGTTGCTAATGAATTAGTGGGAGGCGGTTGGGGTAGGTAAAAGGAGTCTGGGAGGTCGGGCGGGGCTCTCTCTGTCTGTGAACACAAAAGGCCTGACTGTGCATGGAGGCACATGTGAGTGAAAGCATTGATCTTTGGTTATATGGTTTGGCTGAAGGGAGAAGCCCTTCAGTCTGCAGTGAGGTTGCATTCTGTTTAGTTAGTGCCGGACATGCAAGGATTTTTGTTTGCTGTTTTGTTTTCTTTCTGTTTGCTTTTACCTTAATAAATCTGGCCCAGGGCAGTGCCTTGCGAGCACACCTGAGGTGAATCCGGAAGCTGCCCACAGGGAGATTCATGTGAGTCGGTACTGGCAGAAACTGACTACAGAAGATGATGTCGAAGCATACCTAACCACGTTTGAACGGACAGCGGAGCTGGAAAAGTGGCCGAAGGCATGTTGGGCCGGCTTTCTTGCTCCGTTTCTGGCCGGTGAGGCCCAAAAGGTGTACCTCGATCTGGAGCCTGAAGCAGCACAGGATTTTGATAAACTAAAAGCCGAGATCCTAGCCCGGCTGGGAGTGACGATGGCTGTACGAGCACAGAGAGTTCACCAATGGACTTATCAGCCCGATAAACCACCGCGGTCCAAGATGTTTGACCTCATTCACCTGACGAAGAAGTGGCTACAACCCGAGGTGTTGACGGCGCCAGAGATGATCCAAAGAGTTGTCTTGGACAAATACCTAAGAGCTTTACTGGCAGCCCTGAGAAAATTGGTGAGTCATGGAAACCCCACGACCGCAGATCAGCTGGTGGATCTAGTGGAATGTTATTCCGTGGCGGAAGGACTCCTGGACGACGCCACGCGTCCTCCCTCTTCCCCCTCTTCACGGGGATCAGGTAAGACTGTATCAGGGTCTAGGGGAGGGGGAAAATATTCTAAGACAGTGGGGGAGGAAAACGGGACTGCCGGACCTATGAGGCCTAAGGGACCGAACTATGGACTGAGCAAGGGGTCTGTAAGGTATTTTCGCTGCCAGAAGGTGGGCCACATTGCTGCAAACTGTCCAGTAACTACTGAACCAATGCAGTGTGATGTCACGACCTGTGAAAAACGTGTGGCTATGGTTGCACGGGTGGTGTGTGTTGCGGCCTGTCAAGGCGATATGGAGAAACACCTGTGTGACCTGTCTGTTGATGGTAAGAATGTTGTTGCGCTGTTAGACTCCAGGAGTGTGGTAACTCTGGTCAAGGCCAGTCTGGTGTTAGTCCTGACTGGTCCGTCAGATACATTTTCTGTGACGTGTGCATGGAGACACCTGCTCGTACCTCACCACTGTCTCCTGCATTACTACTCCCTATGGGCCTGTGTATCATAAAGTGGGACTAGTCCCAGCCTTATTGCATGATGTCATTCTGGGAAGAGATATTCCCCACTTCTGGCAGTTGTGGGAGAACCAGTTGGTACCCGGGGGAGAGGCACAGGGGATCCTACTCTGAGGGGCCCTGAGCCACTGGAGGATGGCCCCTCAGAGGATTTCAGGAAGCAATCCCCTGAAAACAAAGTTGGACAGCCATCCGCCTTCCGGTCTGCTGGAATTGGAAGTTCAGAAAGATGACTTTCAAAGCGAGCAAATAAGGGATCCTACCCTGTCTCAGGCTAGAAAAAATGTCAAGGTGGTAAACGGAGTACAGGTGGATGCCGATAGTAGGCTGGCTTATCCTCACATGGCCCTGGAGAATGACTTTCTCTATCAGATAGAAAAAAAAGGGGAAGACACGGTGCAATGGTTGGCAGTGCCGGAACCCTACCGGCAGAGTGTGCTGGCCCTGGCACACACAGACGTGATGGGAGGCCACCTGGGGGTCCAAAAAACTACCGAGAGGATATTACACTGTTTTGTTTGGCCAGGCATGCATCACGATGTTCGCATGTATTGCGAGTCTTGTCCAGAATGCCAAATCTCTGCACCCAGGCCCCATCTATGTAGCCCCTTGGTACCCCTACCTATCATCGAAATCCCGTTCGAGAGGATTGGGATGGATTTGGTTGGGCCCCTCCCCAGGTCTGCATGGGGACACCAGCACATCCTTGTCATCTTGGATTATGCCACTCGTTACCCCGGGGCCATTCCTCTGTGTAACGCGGCCACCAAAACCATCGCCAAGGAGCTGGTCCATGTGTTTAGTCGGGTCGGTATCCCGAAACAGATACTCACAAACCAGGGGACCCCCTTTATGTCGAGGGTAATGAAAGAGCTCTGCAGGCTCTTACAGATAGCACAGCTACGCACCTCTGTCTATCATCCTAAAACAGACGGACTGGTCGAGCGGTTCAACAAAACCTTGAAACAGATGCTCCGAAAGGTGATAGACAAAAATGGGAAGAACTGGGACTACTTGCTCCTGAATTTGCTGTTTGCCATCTGGGAGGTTCCCCAGTCCTCCACCGGGTTCTCGCCTTTCAAACTTCTGTATGCCCGACGTCCCCGGGGTCTCTTGGACGTTGCAAAAGAAACCTGGGAGGGACAGATTACCCTATTCAAAAGTGTGATAGACCATGTAACTCAAATGCAGGACCGTATTGCGGCCGTTATGCCCATTGTGAAAGAGCATATGATGCAGGCTCAAGGGGCGCAGAAGAGGGCTTATGACAGGGGGGCCAGGGTCCGCACTTTTGCACCCGGAGATAGGGTGTTGATCCTGATACCCACTGTGGAAAGTAAGTTCCTGGCAAGGTGGCAAGGCCCCTTGGAAATTATGGAATGGGTGGGTGAGGTAAACTACAAAGTGTATCATGCTGGTAAAAGAAAACCAGAACGGATTTATGACGTGAATCTGATAAAACCCTGGAAGGACCGTCCGGCTCTATCAGCGGGACTGGCCCTTCCGATCCGCACGTGGACCCTGCCCGAAGTCCATATTGCGGAGACTCTTTCGGAGCGGCAAAAGACGGACGTCAAGCAGTTTCTCTTAACCAACCAACAGTTTTTTTTCTGAGAAATCTGGACAGACCATGCTCATTAAGCATGATATTATAACAGAGCCATGTGTAACCGTGCAGGTAAAACCCTACCGTATCCCGGAAGCTCGGCGGGAAGCAGTCTCCCGAGAAGTGAAGTCGATTTAGAGCTAGGAGTGATTGAGGAATCGCATAGTGCCTGGTCGAGCCCGATTGTGTTACTCCCTAAACCAGACGGCACCATTCGGTTCTGCAATGACTTCCGGAAACTGAATGCAGTTTCTAAATTTGATGCGTACCCAATGCCACGGGTCAAGAACTGATAGATAGGCTTGGAAAAGCCCAGTATATCACGACCTTGGACTTAACGAAGGGGTATTGGCAGATTCCCCTGACGGAGGCAGCCAAAGAGAAGACTGCGTTTTCTACACCGGACGGTTTATACTAGTATGTGCATATGCTGTTTGGACTACATGGGGCACCAGCGACATTTCACAGATTGATGGACCGGATCCTGAGGCCACTTAGGCAGTACGCTTCAGCCTATTTGGATGATATCATCATCTACAGCCTGGAGTGGGAGGCCCACCTCAGGAAAGTGAAAGCCGTGATGGTGAACCTACGGAAGGCAGGTCTCACCGCCAACCCTAAGAAATTTCATATCGGGCTGGAAGAAGCCCGGTATTTGGGTTTTGGGTTATGTTATCGGGAGGGGAATCATTAAGCCCCAGTTGGACAAGATACGAGCCATTCAGAACTGGCCGCAACCAATGAACAAGAAGCAGGTGAGGGCTTTTTTAGGGATTGCCGGCTATTATCAACGGTTTATTCCCAATTTTGCAGCCATTGCTGTTCCCCTGACGGATCTTACCAAAGGGAAGGATTCTGTCATGATCAAATGGACCCCGGCAGCGGAAGAAGCCGTCCATGCCCTAATTCTGGCTCTTTGCTCTCAACCTGTGTTGGTGGCTCCTGATTTCCTAAGCGAGTTTGTAGTCCAAACGGATGCTTCCAACACCGGTATAGGGGCAGTATTGTCACAACTGAGGGACGGAGAGGAACATCCGGTCCTTTATCTAAGTCGGAAGCTAAATAAACATGAACAGAGGTATGCAATTGTGGAAAAAGAATGCCTGGCCATTAAGTGGGCTCTTGAGTCCCTCAAATATTACTTTGGGGGGCAGGAAGTTCAGGCTGATCACTGACCATGCCCCTCTCAAGTGCATGCACTTGAATAGGGTACGGAATAGCCGGGTGACCCGGTGGTTCCTTGCCTTGCAGGCCTACAATTTTACAGTGGAGCATCGCTCGGGGGTGCAGAAGGGAATGCTGATGCCCTGTCGCGGATGCACTGTTTTGTGGGTGCCATTGCGCAGCCGGAGTGGTCTGAGCAGAGGGCGGGATATGTGAGAGTCGTGTGGGATTAGTGGATGAGGGCAGGTATATCTCACCCAGGTATCTGTCCTATGCAACCTAACCTGGTCAGTATCACCTGGCTGCTAATGAATTAGTGGGAGGCGGTTGGGGTAGGTAAAAGGAGTCTGGGAGGTCGGCGGGGCTCTCTCTGTCTGTGAACACAGAAGGCCTGACTGTGCATGGAGATGCATGTGAGTGAAAGCATTGATCTTTAGTTATATGGTTTGGCTGAAGGGGGAAGCCCTTCAGTCTGCAGTGAGGTTGCATTCTGTTTAGTTAGTGCCGGACAGGCAAGAATTTCTGTTTGCTGTTTTGTTTTCTTTCTGTTTGCTTTCACCTTAATAAATCTGGCCCAGGGCCAGTGGAATCTAAATCTCTGCTGTTGAACTGAGTGACACACAAAACATACGTGCCCTTTGACCCCGGCGAAGGCGAACCCCGAGTGTGTTATAACAACATCTTAATGTCCCTTTGCAGCATCAGTAAGCTGCTGTGCTTCTTTTCACATGCACAGACACAGGAAACTGGTTACAGTCACATGGAATTTCCTGTGTGTGAGCCTCTGGAAGATTTCCCCCCCCTTTTTTTTTTAACTAACTTTACTGACAAAGCACAAACTTAGCAATACAACACTTACACATACAGGATTGGAGTTGTTGCACTTAACATATTCCAGGAGGGCTGCACAGTAACGTATCACGCATGTGATAGCAACGCTAATAAAAAGCTTGCGTTGAAGTTTATGGCAAATGTTTTATGTGCAACTTGACAGATACCAAGTTGAAATTTATAATTAATATGAGATTTTCGGAAGTCATTAGATTATTTTATGACATGAATGATACTACATGCTCAAATGCAAAGCATGGATACATCATATACTAATTCAGAATTCAACTTTTTCCTCCTGCAGTGTAGCATTGTATTTTGTGCCTTTACTTTCGAAACTGTTGATAATCTACAAAGAAATAGATCGATTACATGTCCATTTTTCAGCATTAAAATGGTTAACTAGATTGCCACAAAGATAAACAACATTTTGTCCAAGAGAAAGCCATAAAAGCAGTCACTGCGTCATGTAGGTCCTTTAGTGGAAAACCACTCCTTTTTCTCCAGCATAAAGTTTATTGCAAAGTTAATTACCCTCTTTAACTAGCAATATCCTGCATTAATGCCATCAAGAAAACTTCTTTTACAATTGCAACAATAGTTAGGATTGCTGATAATGTACGCTTCAGTGGAATACATATTGAAGGAACCTTCATGTTGTACATGCAGTCCGATCTGTAGACAAGATGGTGTAAAAGAATGAAAAGCAAAAAGTAGGAAAGATATATAGGTTGGTTGGAAAAGCTTCAGTATATTTTGTTGATTGAAATTCCTTGTATTTGTATGAATACGAGCCCAGTGGGCGGTCCTACTCACTGATTGACAGTTATCTGCATACACAGTCATGCAGGGAACACTTTCAATCCCTGAATAAGACTTCCCTCTGGACTCATATGCTTACACCAGGAATTACAAGGGCAAAAATGAAGTCATACTAAATCTTTTCCAACAAAAATGTATATCAATCTGATCAGTTCCTTCCGATCTATAACATCCTGCTTGTATATTTTTCAATTTGTCAGGTTTCCAATAAAGTATGAGTAAAAGATGAAAATTCTTACTGTACTGATTTGAGCTGATGTGCTTGTCAAGAGTACTTCATCCATATAGATCCATATATCTCACTAATAAATACTGGCAAAACTGGCATCCAAGTATAAAAGGGGTTGTCTATTACTTGGACAACCTCTTCTCATTCTCCATGCTGGCACTCGATCTCATGGGGCTCCTGACGTTGAAGATCAATCAGCACCAGCTTGTTTCTCTCTGCCTTTTGACAGATAAGTAATCAAGAGTGTTTTGCCTTTTTACACATTGATTTGGTGTATATTCTGGCATACAGCACAGGGTACTGTCACACTTGGCGATGCACCAACGATCCCGACAGCGATACGACCTGTAGGGATTGCTGGTGTGTCGCTGTCAGGATCGCAGGTGAGATGTCAAACAGTCAGATCTCACCAGCGAAGCAGCAACGATCCGGAATGATACGGAGGTCGTTGGGACCCTGTCAGTCAGACCTGTAGTATTGAGGTCGGTGTCCCTGTCAAACACACCAATGCATGCTGCCCAGCGGGACCCCAACGATCAAAAAATGGTCCAGGCGACTCTGACATGACCAGCGATCTCACAGCAGGGGACTGGTCGCTGCTAAGTGTCAAACATAGCGAGATCATTGGTGAGGTCGCTGTTGCTTCACCAAACTTGTGACTTAGCAGCGATCTCGCTTAGTGTGACGGCGCTATAAACCTTCTCTGTCTTACAAATAAGCAGACTGTTTCCTGTGGTTTAACTTCTTTATTGGTCAACGGATAAATTAAGTGGTAAAACTATAAGAATACAAATAGCCCAACTGAGTACTGCATATATCATATGACACAGCTACAGCAATATACTGTACAGAAAAATTACACAGTAAGATGGAAACTTATACATGTGGACACACGCGTTCCTAACAGATACAACACTGATCTGGAAGGTGAATGTATCTGCCTTTAAATCCCAGAGCAAATCAAGACTCCACTGCATGGGAAGGGTGTTGATGCTTAGGTCGAAGTCCTTTAGATCACTTGAATAGTCTTGAGAGACAGGGCCGTATTTAGAGTTCCTGCTGCCCTAGGCACTTTCAGTGGTCTCGCGTGCTTCCCCCCCAGTGATCAGTCAGACTAAGCATATGTGCACACAGCATGTTATTTTTCAGGCCGATCCGCAAACACTAAACGGAATGAACTCATGCATAGCAATGTAAAATGACTTGCTGTTCATATGTTCAGTCTTTTGAGGTTTTTCTTTGTAAGGCTGCTTTCACAATAGAGATTTTTTTTCAATCGCGGCACATCCGGCAGATTTTGACGCACCTGCCGCGTAACAGCTCACTTGCTGCAAACGTGCGTTCAGCCTAATTCATTCCCTATGGAACTTGTGTTCATGTGTGGCAGTTGTGGGTTTGCTGGATACGGTGCTTGGAACGAGTCAAAAAAATGCAGCTAGCAGCATTTTTTTCCTTTGCCGCAAGTGCCGTATTTGTCGAATCTGGCTAAAAACAAAAGTGTCCACACAATTCCGGCAATCTTGAATGCATTAGCAAAAAAACGTGATCTTGCTGCAAGTGTGCTGGACCTGTTCTGTCTTTTTTCAATAAAGGCAGGAATCTGCCAGATTTGAAAAATGGCAGATCAGGCGAACCTGAAGTTAAAAAGTTTAAGTTTGCCTGATCTGCAAAAAATGCAGATGTGATAGCAGCCTTAGCTAAACCTGCAAGGACAGTCTAATATGTGTAGGGGCTCTAAGACTATCTTCACACTCTGTGTATTTTTTGTTTTGTGCAGCGCTATTTTGAGCATGCAAATAACGGATGCGCTTTGTGCAAAAACCGCATCCTATTTCACACATTCTGCTTTTTCAGATGCACTTTTTTGACCCCATTCTACAATGTGGGCAATGAAAAAGCGCATTAGAAAAGCATAAAAAGAATTGACGTGGTCATCCTTTTTGTGTATGTGCTTTGCAGTGAAAAGTGTGTCCTCAAAAATACAGATCGTGTGTATGATATTTTGAGAAATGCATTGCCTTTGCTGGAAAGCAAAACGGCGCCGCATTCACTGCAATTCCGCATCCGCTAAATAGCGCTGTGTAAAAGCTGAAATACGCTACGTGTGAATGTAACCTAAAGCCCCAGTCACACATAACGATTTCGCTAGCGAGATCGTTGTAACTGTGACGTTACTCCGATCTCTCCAGCGATATCGTTCTGTGTGACACTTTGCAGCGATCAGGCCCCTGCTGTGAGGTCGCTGATCGCTGCAAAGTGCTCTGGGTCATTTTTAGATCGTTGGTTTCCCGCTGGTCAGCACGCATCGCTGCGTGTGACAGCGAGAAACCAGCGATCTGTGACCTCACAGGGCTGGTTACTATGGTAAACACCGGGTATCCAGGCAGCGCGCGCTGGCTAGATACCCGGCGTTTACCATGGTTACCAGCGTCCTCCCTGGTAACAATGTCGATAGCTGACAGCTGCGGCCGCCATTGGTGCGGGACAGTGAGGAATTCATGACAGGACGTTGGCAGGGAGACGCTCAGGAAGCTTTCATTCCTGTCAGGGAGCCGCCATGTTTGAACGTAGCCGCACCCTCCACGTCTGGAACACAAACACAAGCCCGGGGGCTCCGTCCGTCACCTCACAGTAGCGGCCGCCATTTTACCTCAGACACGGACCCTGACAGCCCTCAGTGCCCTGGAGCGATGTGGGAGGTGGCTCCCATGGCCTGATCGCTGGGGAGATCTGCCTGTTTGACAGCTCCCCAGCGATCAGGTAACGATGCTCCAGCGATCCCGGCAGGTCGTTATCACTGTCTGGATCGTTGGAGCGATCGTTATGTGTGACAGCACCCTAACCCTTCAACATACTGCATCCCCTCATGTTCCAAGCTGCTCATCCCCCCCATCCCCCTCATGTCCCATACTGCTTATCTTCCGTCCATATGTCCCACACTGCTCCCCGCATATGTTCCATGCAGATCATCCTCCCTCCCAATCCTCTTTCATGTAGCTTCTCCTCCCCATCCCCCCTCCATGTTACATGTAGCTTCTCCCTCCTCTCCCCATCATGCCTCCATGTAGCTTCTCCACTTCCCCACCCTCCCCCCATCCTACCACCATGTAGCTTCTCCACCCTCCCCCCATCCTCTCTATGCTTCCCTCAGGTTGGCCTTGGTGCTATCTTCGGCTTAATAGTGCTTACCTGTCTCCACGCTCCATGCTGCAGGCTCCTGGGACCGACATCATCTTCCTTCTCCTGTACTCTCCTGCAGCAGAGTCCTGTCAGCAGTGATGACTCATCATCACACTGCTGAGCTCTGAAGCAGGAGAGCACAGCGGCATATTGGGGTAGGAAGCAGATTGGAGCTTCACTGACCCCGGAAGTGTTGGGACCCGGAGCACTCACACATTCACTTGTAACCATGTCTTAAAGGCGTGATTACAAGGGAATGTGGTGCCCCCCTCCCTCCTCCAAAAACACATTTTATGCAGAGCTTGGAGGAGAGAGTAAGACGTTAAAATATATATATATTTTTGTTACTCTTCATCCTGGCACCACGCCCCTGAAACTTGGTACCCCAGGCACGTGCCCTCGGGTGCCTAATTGAAAATATGGCCCTATTGAGAGGGAAGGCATCCATTAATTCTTAGCTGTTAAGGTACCGTTACATGGCACGATATCACCCGCAACATCACCGAAAAGTCGCTGGTTGTGCGATGCTGAGGCGACATCGCAAGTGCATTGTGCCGTGTAACAGGATGATTCAACCACGATAAATCGCTGGTTGTGAGTTGACAGGTTCACTGACATTGTCCAGAAACCTGGCGATGTTGCACAAGCGATTTGGCAGGATCGTGCTGTGTGACACCGTGATAACGATGTTGTTTGCGATTTAAATGGTTGTGCAACCAAGCCCATAGGCGTGCCTGGGCATTGTGTTTTCTGAGCCCCGTCTGCAGCGATTGGTGGCTAGTACTGCGTTCTGATTGGCTGGCTGTGGCAATGGCGCCATATTTGATTATCCGTGCGTTAATCAGTAGACTTCTTGACTTCTTCTTCTCAAGTGTCATTAAAGACCTTCAAACAAGGGGCGCCATTGAAGTCAGCATCCTTTTCATATGGCGTGGAGCTTGGCGTGTGTTGACGAAACTAAAAACCTTGCTGCCTGACGAGTGGTTTAGTGATGCCTAAAAATACATATATGTGGTCATGTTCAATTTTCATTGATGGTAGCAGAAATGTCTGACACAACATGTGTCCCATATTAAAATCACTACACACATCTGATACCCCTCAATAAGGCCACGTCCTACGCAGGAGCGTTACCGTGTGATGTTTTGGCAACGCCGCAGTGTCTTGCAGAAGCCTCAACAAATGCCAACAGACTTCAATGGCGAAGGCATTAAGGTAGCCTCCATGCTGCCAGACAAGGCTGACCAATGGTAACGCAGTTGTTGTGACCAATCGGAGTGGTAGGGGCGCAGTAAAACAAACTTGGGGATGCCTATCTCCTAGGCTGTGTCAAACAGTATGCCCACATTGATGATGTGGTTGTGCTGAGTGACACAGCGATCACAACCGGCAACATTGCTTCTGGTGTTGTTTAGGCGATTTCAGAATCCACGGATCGTCGGTGGTTGCACACAATATCTCTGTGTGACATCTCAAAAGCGATCTTGGCAAACTGTCAAAAACGTGGGCGCTCATGTGACATCACTTCAATGTCGTGCCATGTAATGGTACCTTTAGAAGCAGTTTTGTGCAACCTCAAATTAGACATAGCAAGCATTTCTTGAGCCCTTTTTACGAGACTGATTGCAGCCTACTTTGTCGGTGTTGATATCCACATAGAAACTTTTTTCCACAAAGGATCTAATATCCGACTCTTACTTTGCTTCACCCTCTTTGGTGGAATTTCTGAGACCATAGATGTCGACTGCTGGGGAACGACTGTTCTTGAAGATGTGCACTCTAATTCGATGCTCTGCGACATCTTTATGGGGGTTATTATTGTGGCATCAGAAGAACCTCAAGTAGTTTCTGTGTTCCTCTTTGACAGGAATGCAGTGAAACATCTGTTGTATGTCAGCCATAAATGCCACTGTATCTATACAGAAACATAGCAGTACTTCCAGAAGTCTGTTATTGAGGTCTAAGCTGAACAGTGGGACATCATTTAATGAGACACCTTCACATTTGGCACTTGAGTCAAATGCTATTCTTTTCTGATCTGGTTTCTAAGGCTATGTTCCCACAGTGCTTCTTTTTTGTGCTTTGTTTTTGTGATGCGTTTGTATATGCAGAAATGCAACAAAAGAGGCATAAAACTATTGCGTTTGTGCTACATTTGTGCACATACAAATGCAGCACAAAAACGCAGCGTAATTAAGGGGACTACAAACACAGACAGACAATTTCTCACCCTTCCCCGGTGATTCTTCTTCCGTACACTGGCAGGAGATGTCTTTATTGTCCAGCCAAGACTCATCATCTGATAGGACGATACCCAAAGGTCCTTCAGCTGGTGTGCACGGAGGAAAAAAATACCGGAGAGCACCAAGGGATCGCCATGGGATTGCTGGGGAGGGTTAGTATTGGTGCATTTTTGTTTTGGAAATTGCAGGAAAAAGCACCACAAACGGACTGTGTGAATACCCATCCATTTGTGGTGCTGTCTTCTGGGGTTTATTATGGAGTCTATGGGACCTGAGCTCTTTGCTGTTTCCATTTCCCAGTCTGGAATGTCCATCTCCCAGTTCTGTGCTAGTGACAATAAAGCCCAGTTACACGGCACGAAGTTGAAACGATGTCGGCAACGATCTCGGGGGTGCGTGGTCGTTTTTGACATCATTTCAACATCGCTAGTGAGATGTCACACGTCTAGATATCGTGAACAACTCACCAACGATGTACTGAGCAGGTATCGTTTGCACAACCCAGCGAACGATACCTGCTCATTGCTGTGAATGGGTGAAGTCATCCACGACATCGTTATCGCGGTGTCACACAGAACGATGCAGGTGTCAACGATGCCAGAATCACATGCAACGAGGTCGCAACGATGTCGCTGGTACGCCTCCAAACCCGTGACATATCAGCAATGTTGTTAACGATGTTGTGCCGTGTAATTGGGCCTTAACACAGACCTACAACTCTCCCCTCTGTACCAGTCTGTCATTGATAATTTGTTTACTGTAAACTATATCTATAATTTTGAAAACCAAATTGTAAAGACCGGGCACTACTGGGATTTTGTGTTGGGAGTTTCCCCGTATTCAGTTGTCTTAGATGAGACAGCTATGCACCTGGATGTGCTCACTCAAGTGTATGTTAAATAAAACAGTCCAGAAAAAGAGGGCACTCACCCATTTGGTGCCCTCTTTTTTTAGACTGTTATATCTATAATAATTTTGTATGTAAACCCCTCTCATGTACAGGACCATGGAATTAATGGTGCTATATAACTAAATAATAATAATATGGACATTCCAGGCTGGGAAATTGAAACTGCAGAGAGCTCAGACAATGGGGTTTCTGTTGTGAAGAGCCACCACTACCTCATAGGCCCTGATAATATGGATGATGCCCTAGAATATGAGCCTGCACCCTGTGCCCCTGCTGCCTCACATCATAAAGACCACTTATATGTTTTTTTAGTCTGTATAATACCGTTCTGTCACAGAGGGTGTCCCTTTAAGTATGAATGGAGGTTGTTCCTTCTGCTCTGTAGAATGATAGTTGTGTTCAATTTAATTTCATTGTATACTTTCTTGCTTGGAGTTCAAAGTGGGATCTCTGGCAATCTACATAGGCTGGTCAATGTAATAGATGAGGGTTGTCATCTAACCTGGGATGGACATACTTTGAGATGCACTATGCTGGCTCTTGATGATCTAGGTCTGGGCCAAGTACATTGCTGCGTTTCTTGGATTCAGGATACTCTATGGCTACCAGGAACTCTGCCTTGGCTATTGCAACTGCTACCTTTTCCTCGGCGGCAAGATTTTTCATAGACGTCTGTAGGTGTGCTCTCTCCACTTCTTGGTTTGCTTAGTTGCATCTCTTGAGTAGTGAAGGTGGATCTCATGTTTCTCACCTCAACGTCTGCAAAAGCGAGAGCAGCAAACTCTTTTAATGATGACTTGATAGAGCAGCTTGCTTAGGACTTCGTCGTGACTGAGGTTGCTCGGTTAGTAAACACTGCATGCCTATTTGCAGACTATGTGATACTTCTGTGTTGACCCGATCTATGTAGACACAAGCTTCAGAGTGGTTGGAATTGTGTTTCACTTGCTGGAAGGCTGCACTCTAGTTGTTTGCGACTGTATGGTAGCTGCAGTAAAGGGTGCAGTGTGAGTGGTAGTGGCTCTGTACAGTCCACTCCACTATTGTTTGCAACTAGCATCTATTTTACTGTTCTGACTTCTTACACGTTGCTATGGTGTGAAATCTGGCATAGAGCATACACTTTCTCTATTTTCCAAATAAGCAGACTGTTTTCTGTAGCCTAACTTGTTTATTGGTCTACAGGTTATTTAAATGTTAAAACTATAAGAATTAAAATAGCAAAAATGAGTACTGGGTATATCATATGACACAGCTATGACAATACACAGTACAGAAAAAACTACACAGGAAGATGGAGACTTCTACATGAGAGTACATGAGTCCCTAACAGACATTCTGTGTAAAAATGATTGCTGTGTAACCTAGCAACAATCGTAAACATTATAAAATCACAACAGAGGTAGTTTTCTTACCAGATATACTTTGACACAGATGATGGAGTTTTATGAGCAGTGCAGGAAAATAAGACCACACAAGTGCTCTAGATGAATCCTCTCTCAAAATGGTTGTTACTACCCAGAATGCTTAGAGCTCACCCACAGTACACTGGGATCTTAAGCAAGATTTAATGTGCAGGTGGCAGGCAGGTTCCAAATGCTATTAATCTACACATTAACAGGTTAATAGCATTTTTTTTCATGTGGCATGTTTCTTTAAAGTGATTAACAAGTGGCATTTTTCTCTATCTCTGTCTTTAATTAAAACAATATTGCTACTAATACATGATAGAACATCAATATGAGATATTATCAACGAATATTGTTAATATGTGCTGTTCTTTTTCATCTTTAAGTTTCACCAACCCTAATGACACGAATAGTGAAACCCTGGGCATCTGCTTCAAATCAATTCGAATGGACCTATTTGTCCATTTTTCTCTGATCCCCGCGGTAAGTCATTGTACGGAGCCATTGTGTGCCACATTCTCGGCCACTTTTCAGGTTATTCATATTCTTTGCACAATGTGCCTTAACTGTATGTCACAGTCAGGGTGCGCATGTACAGACAATGTCCTGAAACCTGGCGATGTTGCTCAGGCGATCTGCTTGAATCACCCTGTCTGACATCGCAACAGTGATGTTGCAAGCAACTTCCCCCATTCAGTCCAATGTTAAGGATCACTGGCAGGGTTGAATTTAACTCTGGCAGCGATAGTTGCTTTCAACATCGCCGCTGCGTTGCCGGTGATCTCTCCTTGTCTGACAGCTCAGCAGCGATCTTGGCCAGCGGCCAAAAACATGAGCGCTCCCGTCAGTTGCCGGCGATGTTTTCCCGTGTTACGTGGCCTTTACTTTAAACCACCACTCCAGCAGGGAAACTAAAAAACAAAACACTGGAGTGCTGCTTTAACCAATAGCAGCTGTCAAAGAATACTTTAGTTTTCATAGTTCAGAGTATTCTTGCTAATTTAGAAGGCTTATAACGTTTCTTTAAAAGCTGCTATCAGTCAATATTTTTGTGCTATTTGTCCCAATTGAACAGGCCAGTCCCCATATTATGCACAGCCTCAACATAGTAGTAAATTGACAGTTCTACTTACGAGTCGGCCATACCTTTTAGCTGCACATGCCACATAACTAGTCTCTCTTACATTAACCTGCCATTCAATTTCTTTATTCACCTTCCAAGAATACAATACTATTACTGGTAAATCTTACAGTAAAAAGGAATGATCAACTCTTAACCAATGATCGTTCATCATATACAACTTATAATTTATAGAATGCACATTATTATTCTATATCATTTAACCTATTTTTTTCGAGATTAGAAATATATGATCCACTGTATTATTAGGAAGCTTTGTTCAACATATCTATGCGCAAACATGTAAATCTACAAAAGGAATACCCACTTCGATGAGATGTTTGTTCTTTTTAGGTTCTGATTACAATTACATTATCCTATCTGCAACGACGAGCAAAGCATAAAAGATCTATGGGAAAGATACCACTAGGCAAGAGATTTGGCATTGTTGTGTAAGTCTTGTTTACCCTTCTGTTGGTCATCTTGTATTGTTCTTCATTCAATGTCTGTCCTGAAGAATTAGTAGAGGATGTGTTGTAAGTGTGATATCTTTTCTAGGCCTGTGAATTTCATAAGCAGCTACTCAAATAGATGGTCGTATGGGGCAGCATGTGGGGCCACAGCTACCACAGTTTTCCTCTTATTCTTCAATGAATATTCAAATTACTTTGACTTTGTTGCACCAACCTGGGCCAAAGGTAGGTCACCTCAAGCCCTTGGGTATATTATGTCTTAGAAGATACTTAGGTAATGTCAAACCACCACACAAATAAATGACAAAATCATTGCATAAATAAAATGTATGGATGATTAGTCTTTAATACAATAGTCAGGGTCTACATAAAGTACAGTGTATGACCTATTTTTTGCTGATGTCTTTGTGTATAGCTCTAGTCTGTCTTCTATCTGCGCTGGAGGTTGGGATGGATTATTATCCTTTCTTTGCCTGCTTATCAACAGACCACAGACTAATAGGTTCAACCTTAGGATTCTGCTACTCTCTTTGCTGGTAAGCGATAATAACGTCTATGAACAATGCTTATACTTGTACCATTACAAATACTGTTTTGAGTTGATAGGATGAAAACAAAACAAGGCTTCAAAGTTTGTGCAAATAAATGAAGACTTACTAGTTTCAGACCAAAGTTTGGTATCAAAGTGGTCTAACTAGCTACAGTATTCATACATTGCCCCGGTGGGTGCTATGAAGTTGGTATAGTGACAGATTCAGTTCAGGTGGAAACAAAGGCACCACACTTCTAAAAAAGATATGAAAAAGTTGTAAAAGCTTCCAGGTGTGTATGACCTGGAATGTTGAGTACTGTTTAAAAAAGAATATGTCAGAAGGAGTTCACCCCCCAAATTATTTATGTGTGCATATAGACAAGTCCAGCAATACCTTTAACTAGACAGTCTGTTCCTCTATTACTGAGAAATCATTGTTTTGTTGTGTAAAAGAGGCTGTAACTCCATCTCTATTCTTCCCAAGTGCAGCCCTCTCCTACTTGACTGATGGCTTCTTTGTCTGAAGTCACACAGCAATGATGCTGTTAGAGCAAGAGATCTTCATTGAAATAGAGCTGGAGTGACAGAGGCTTCAGATCTTCAGCTTGCATATTGGTGAGCAATAGGGTGGGGTCAAACTCTGGCCTGGTCATTCACTGCTATTTCAGGGTTTTGTGGCAGTGCCCGAGTTGCATGGCTGCAGCAATTATGTCTGCATAAATACACAGCTGTAACTTCACAAAGAGAGAGGTGTTTGGGGTGGAAAGCTGAAACAGGTTTTGTGGGAAGAACATACCTGAACTGGTATTGGTACGTCTGGGAGCTATGCTTTGCTGATTGACAAGCTGGACTCTTGCTTCGAATTCCTGTCTGATGTAAGGCTGCGTTCACACATTGCCTATTTTTACACGCTTTTTTGTGCTCGCTTTTCAAAATACGCAATGTGCTTTTTGTCTGCCGGCAAAGTGAATGGGAAATTCACTTTGCTGTGCAGACAGTGCGTACAAATACGCCACACTTTTATAGGAAAAAGCGCCTGCGTAAAAGGAATGACCGTGTCAATTCTTTACGCAGCAGCGCCGGCGCTTTTTCCTATAAGGGTGGGCGCTGCTGCATCTGATGTCACAGAGGGGAGGAAGAATCCTGCTTCCTCCTCCCCTCTGTGACACCTATGACCGCCCATTTGATTTCGCAGTGTATTAATATACACTGCAAAATCTAAGATAAATAAAGACAAATGTATTAAAAATAATCAAGAATGAAATAGTTACCCCCTGATGGGTGTTCCGGTGTCTGGGAGCCAGGATCCGCCGCAGGAATTGACCTGCTAGGACCTGTGGTGATGTCAGGTGACATCACGGTCATGTGATATGTATCACATGACCGCGAGCGGCCAATCAGCGCCCGTGATGTGACTGTGACATCACAGCAGGCCCTGACAGGATGATACCTCTGCACCGGAGAAAAGGCGCCGGAGGGTAAGTATTTGATTCTTTCTTATTTTTCATACATTTGCCTTTAATTTAGATTTCACAGTGTATATTAATACACTGCGAAGTCTAATGGGGGCTGTCACAGATGTCAAAAAGGGGAGGTTTTTTGCACGGATGAAAATCGCAGTAAAAAGCGCAACAAAATACGCAAATGTGTGAACGTAGCCTAACGCTGTGTTTTGCCTACAGAGGGAGAATCATGGGGGAGGAAGTGGACGGCTTCACCCTTCCACCATTGCTTTCAACCATATCACCATCCAGGGGGTGGGGAAGGTGTTGGCATCATGGGGCAAATACACTTATCTTGTGGGCCACATTTGACCTGGGGGCCAGAGTTTGACATGTTTGCTCTAGGGAGACACAGTCATTGGGGCAATAAGACCTCCAGCAATAAGAGACAAGTGGATAAGTAATACGTTTTTAATAGATAAGAACACTTTTATGTCCTGACAAAGTTTGAGACAAATTTATTATGTGGCTCTATCATTTTTACTATAAAACAAATAAATACTAATGCATTTTACTAATAATCTTTGCAGGTTTTGTGTGCAGCTGGCAGATATGCTTCAGTGTCACAGATTAGCTCATGTGAGTTTTTTCATTTCTTTTTATGGCACAAAAATAATTTATAAAATCTAGTTGTAGCTACCGTAATAATTTCCATAGCAACAAGCTATTACACAGAAGGAATATTTTATTATCAGATTAGGCATTGAGCTGTGAAATAGCATTTAGCTTTTATTGCTTGCACTTGATGCCGCTTCATTAAACCCCACCATTATCTCCTCTGCAGGCCTCCATCATACTTATCTTCACACCAGTGCCATCTCTAGTCTGCTGCCTGTTTCTGGTGGGGAGATTTCTACAAATGTTGATATTAGCAGCTCTATCTCTTTACAGACAGATGGAAAGAAAGGTATTTTGAAAGAAACTTGCCTTTGCCTTTGGTATACTCAGGGCCATCTTAAGTCATGGGCCCAATGGGCACTTTTGCATGGCCCTCACAAGCATTGGGGCCCCTGCTGAATGTTTGGACAACTGGGCATTTTTCATGCTAGAGACCTAGTAGTCCACTGCCACCTTCATCCTTAAAACCAGCCTGAAATAGAAGACATCTTTATCTCAGCTAACAGAGGTCAGATAAAATTCCAGTTTCACAAAACTTCTGTCACACAAGCTGTATGTCATGTTTTTAATGTTTTAACACCAGTTTTGTTGAAGTGCTAATTAACTAAATATATGTTTAATATTATCGAACATTTAGACTGGTTTCACACCAGTGTTTTCTTAAATTCGTTAGAAATCAGTTTTTTTTTTATTCAAAGTCCGCATCTGACCAAATACAGTTTTGCCCTTAAACCTGATGCAACCATCGAATATTATACTTCCATTATAATTGACTTCCATTATAAATGATGCCGGATCCAGTCAAATACATTTTGTTCGGTGAGCAAAGAGTTAACAGCCGGGCACTGAAGCCATGTATAATGATTGTGGACCAGCCAGGTCCTGCCTGCATGAACATGTGGATCATCTCAAGAAGCCGGAGTTGCAGGTCAAGTACCGTATATACTCGTGTATAAGCCGACCCGTGTATAAGCCGACCCCCCTACTTTTGCCCCAAAAATCTGGAAAAACCCATTGACTTGTGTATAAGCCGAGGGTGGACCCCAGCACAGGTATACAGCCCCCAGCAGTGTGGTATACAGGCCTCCCCAGTGGTAGTATACAGCAGCCCCAGTGGTAGTATGTAGCATCCCCAGCAGCCCCAGTGGTAGTATACAGCATTCCCAGCAGCCCCAGTGGTAGTATACAGCATCCCCAGCAGCCCCAGTGGTAGTATATAGCAGCCCCAGCAGCCCCAGTGGTAGTATATAGCAGCCCCAGCGGTAGTGTATAGCAGCCCCAGCAGCCCCAGTGGTAGTATACAGCATCCCCAGCAGCCCCAGTGGTAGTATACAGCATCCCCAGCAGCCCCAGTGGTAGTATACAGCATCCCCAGCAGCCCCAGTGGTAGTATACAGCATCCCCAGCAGCCCCAGTGGTAGTATACAGCAGCCCCAGCAGCCCCAGTGGTAGTATACAGCATCCCCAGCAGCCCCAGTGGTAGTATATAGCAGCCCCAGCAGCCCCAGTGGTAGTATACAGCATCCCCAGCAGCCCCAGTGGTAGTATACAGCATCCCCAGCAGCCCCATTGGTAGTATACAGCATCCCCAGCAGCCCCAGTGGTAGTATACAGCATTCCCAGCAGCCCCAGTGGTAGTATATAGCAGCCCCAGTGGTAGTATACAGCAGCCCCAGCAGCCCCAGTGGTAGTATACAGCATCTCCAGCAGCCCCAGTGGTAGTATATAGCAGCCCCAGCAGCCCCAGTGGTAGTATACAGCAGCCCCAGTAATCCAGGGCCCCCCCAGCCTTGCTCCGGTCACCTGTAAAGCAAAATATACTTATCACTGTCCCGCTGCTGTCCGCACCCGCCGCTGCCGACATCCGCGATCCTCCATCTTCATGCGTCTTCTTCCGACTTCCTGTGTTCGGCGCCGGCAATGACGTCATTGCCTGCGACGAACACAGGAAACCGGAAGAAGACGCATGAAGATAGAGGATCGCGGATGTCGGCAGCGGCGGGCGCGGACGGCAGCGGGACAGTGATAAGCATATTTTGCTTTACAGGTGACCGGAGCAAGGCTGGGGGGGCCCTGGATTACTGGGGCTGCTGTATACTCATAGGGACCGTCACTGACTCGCGTATAAGCCGAGGGGGGTACTTTTCAGCCCAATTTTTGGGCTGAAAAACTCGGCTTATACGCGAGTATATACGGTAAACATAATAAATCTTGTGGACGAAGATAAGAAACAGACAGCACTCACCGGGTAGATGAAACTCCTTGTTTTCTCAACTGGGAGGGTTTGACATCAAAGCGGGGAGAGGGAGTGAGGAGTCGGTGGACCATGGTATGCCGTTTTGTGGGTTCTCAGCTTCAACGGGTCCAGCTGGTGAGCTCCTCACTCCCTCTCCCTGCTTTGTCATCCCCCTGTTGAATACACAAGGAGCTTCATTAATCTGGTGTGTGCCGTCTGTTTCTTATCTTCGTCCACAGGATACATTTTTTTTATGAAGCCCAAAAAAATGTTACATTGTGCGTCTTTGAAGTTCGGTAAAAAACTGTGTCCACCCTGATCCGTCAGAAACCGGATGAAACCGAACTCCATTTTAAGTCAGTTAGCAAAATCTGGATTTAGAAAAACACTGGTGTGAAACCAGTCTTACTTTTTATTCCTGTGTATGTTTGTCATTGGGGCCACACCAAACTGGTTTTCCCAAGGGCCCATAATGCTTTTAAGATGGCTCTGGGTATACTTATCCCTTATCTCTCTCAATTACTCTTATGGCTTTATGGTTACATCCTACTTCAACATGACAAAAAATTGTATCATAGGAGGAAGAGGAACCATTGTTACCTCAGCACTTGACCAACTATGTCCGGCATCTCCTAATTTCTGCTCCTGAAACGTGAGTGTGCTTGCAGTAAAGTTGGTAATTTGATGAATATTCTCAGTTAGTGATGGGGCTCACTTAGTCAAACCTATATTTGGTTAGTGTGGTGCTGTCCATGTGCTGACCCAATAATAACATGTTGTGCCAAAGAATACAACTATTTTTTCATACTGATCAATGGTCTATACTATAAAGTGTTCAATTTCCCTGAAAAGACGTGCAAGACGCAGAGTTCTCCTTTTGAGCTCTACAACACAAACATAGCCTTAGTAATTTAAAAGTGATCTCACCATAGGAATGGTAATCCTGTAGAACCCAACAAATGGTTGAAACATAACTTTTCTTAGTCTTTTGTGATCAGACAGTTGAGTTCAGTGTTGCTGTCAAAGGGAATATTTTTGTGCATCCATTGATATGTATGAATACTTGTCCAGCTTACCAATAGAACATGTAAAATTCTAGTCTCATGTTTTTACTTAGCTGCTTGTGTATTAATCTACCATATATGTTCTTTCTTTTCTATTTAGGGATGAGCAGAATCATTCACAGAGATGGAAGATTTATGCATGGGATAAGCATTTTAAATTTCCTACCAGAATGATAGTGACAGCGGTTCTTTGTTCGATCTGTTTGTATAATGTACGTTAGACACCAATTAAGCTTAATGTCCCCCATATACATTAGATGGCTGTTGGCTGAATGATGGTTTGGTTAATCATTTTGGCTGGCCGTTATCTTGGATGTATCTCTCATGAACAAGAATAGTCAGTCATCTGAGTGCCTCTGTTTTCTCTAGAGAGAGATGCTTCCAGATGTGTCTGGGAGCAGCTTATCTGAGGGAGGACAAAAAGATGGCAGTCTGAAATTGGACATGATGGATCCTTAAGGGGATTGTCCATTATTCTGACTGTAGGGGTGGCGTGGGGCAGTAGTCATGGGTGAGGGCGAGTCCCAGCTGCCGTGTAGTCCTCCACGAGCAATCTTCACCCTGGCCAACTCCACAGCGCAATGGGGGTTAGCTTGGTTGCATGATTTCCTGAGGGAAGACACAGACACAGAGCTTCTTTTTGCTTGTAATGGATCTTTACTAAAACAGTGGCCGAGCACATATATTGCAGAAAAGCTTCTTAAACATTACAGGGACCATATAGTTCACATTCACTAGCAATTTAGTCGCAGACTAAACTGGCTCCAGTATATCCAGTATTACTTTCACTTCGCTCATTTTTCACATCTAATGTCATTGATACATAGTAACATAGTAACATAGTTTTTAAGGTTGAAGGAAGACTTTAAGTCCATCTAGTTCAACCCATAGCCTAACATGTTGATCCAGAGGAAGGCAAAAAAAAACCATGTGGCAACACTAAGCTCCGCATTGGGGGAAAAAATTCCTTCCTGGCTCCAGATATGGCAGTCAGACTAATTCCCTGGATCAGCACCCTATCAAAGAATCTAGTATATATAACTGGTAATATTATAGTTTTCAAGAAAGGCATCCAGGCCCTTCATAAATGTTAGTAGTGACTCACTCATTACAACTTCATGTGGCAGAGAGTTCCATAGTCTCACTGCTCTTACAGTAAAAAATCCGCGTCTGTGATTATGATTAAACCTTCTTTCCTCCAGACGTAGCGGATGACCCCTTGTCCCCATCTCAGGCCTAAGAGTAAAGAGATCATTAGAAAGGTCTCTGTACTGCCCCCTCATATATTTATACATTATTATAAGATCACCCCTAAGCCTTCGTTTTTCCAAGCTAAATAACCCCAAGTTTAATAACCTGTCTTGGTATTGCAGACCCCTTAGTCCTCTAATGACTTTTGTCGCTCTTCTCTGGACCCGCTCTAGTTCAGCTATGTCTTTCTTATACACCGGAGACCAGAATTGTACACAGTATTCTAAGTGTGGTCGCACTAGTGACTTGTATAGAGGTAAAATTATGTTCTCCTCATGAGCATCTATGCCTCTTTTAATACATCCCATTATTTTATTTGCCTTTGCAGCAGCTGCCTGACACTGGCCACTAAATGTGAGTTTGTCATCTACCCATACACCCAGGTCTTTTTCAGTGACAGTTTTGCCCAGTGTTTTACAATTAAGCACATAATTATACCTTTTGTTTCCTCTGCCCAAGTGCATGACTTTACATTTATCCCCATTAAAGCGCATTTGCCATTTAGCAGCCCAAGCTTCTAGTTTACATAAATCCTCCTGTAATATAAAATTGTCCTCCTCTGTATTGATTACCCTGCAGAGTTTAGTGTCATCTGCAAATATTGAGATTCTACTCTGTATGCCCCCTACAAGGTCATTAATAAATATATTAAATAGAAGCGGGCCCAACACTGACCCCTGTGGTACCCCACTGTTAACTGTGACCCATTCTGAGTGTGTTCCATTAATAACCACCCTTTGTTTCCTATCACTAAGCCAGTTCTTAACCCACTTACACATATTTTCCCCTATCCCCATTGCCCTCATTTTATGTATCAACCTTTTGTGTGGCACCGTATCAAAAGCTTTTGAAAAGTCCATATACACCACATCCACTGCATTTCCTTGGTCCAGTCCAGAACTTACTTCTTCATAGAAGCTTATTAGATTAGTTTGACAGGAACGGTCCCTCGTAAAACCATGTTGATAATGGGTCATGAGGTTATTTTTCTTCAGATACTCCAGTATAGCATCTCTTAGAAAACCCTCTAGGATTTTACCCACAGTAGAGGTTAAGCTTACTGGCCTATAATTTCCAAGTTCAGTTTTTGTCCCCTTTTTGAATATTGGCACCACATTTGCTATACGCCAGTCCTGTGGTACAGACCCTGTTATTATGGAATCTTTAAATATTAAAAATAATGGTCTATCTATGACAGTACTTAATTCCTGCAGCACTCTGGGGTGTATCCCATCTGGGCCCGGGGATTTGTCAATTTTAGTGATTTTTAGACGATGCCGTACTTCCTCTTGGGTTAAGCAGGTGACGTTTAATTGAGAATTTTTGTTATCACTGATCATATTGTCTGTCATGGGATTTTCTTGTGTAAATACTGTTGAAAAAAAGTCATTTAGCATATTTGCTTTTTCCTCATCCTCATCCACCATTTCAACCAGACTATTTTTAAAGGGGCCAACACCATCATTTTTTAGTTTCTTACTATTTATGTAGTTAAAAAATATTTTGGGATTCTTTTTACTTTCTCTGGCAATGAGTCTCTCTGTCTCAATCTTTGCTGCCTTGATTTGCTTTTTACAAATGTTATTTAATTTTCTGTATTTATTTAATGCTTCATCACTACCTACTTGCTTTAATTCCCTAAATGCTTTCTTTTTGTCACATATTGCACTTCTTACCGCTTTATTTAGCCATAGTGGTTTCCTCCTATTTCTAGCATGCTTATTCCCATAGGGTATATATTGTGCACAGGTCCTATTCAGGATGCTAATAAACATCTCCCATTTGTGTTGTGTACTTTTATGTCTCAGGACATCGTCCCAGTTTATTGCACTAAGATCATCTCTCAACCGTTGGAAATTTGCCTTCCTGAAGTTTAGTGTCCTTGTGGCCCCTCTACTACACGTCTTAGTAAAGGATACTTGAAAGCTTATTAAGTTATGATCACTATTACCCAAGTGACCTCCAACCCGTATATTTGATATGCGGTCTGGCCTGTTGGTTAATATTAGGTCCAGCAGTGCCCCCCTTCTTGTTGGGTCCTGAACCAGTTGTGAAAGGTAATTGTCTCTTATAGTTTTCAAAAACGTATTACCTTTGCTGGAACTGCAGGTTTCTGATCCCCAATGTATTTCAGGGTAGTTGAAGTCCCCCATAATAATGACTTAGCAAAGTCAAATAGTCCTGCAAGGCTTCAGTCCTTTCCCACCCACCGAGCCTCAGTTAAAGGAATCCTCAAAACTGTACTGAAAGAAGACAGTTGCTGCCGAGGAATGTTTATATTCCTTGAAAAGTCTATTCCTGGATTCAAGTAGGTGGCTAGCCGAACTTACCATGCACTTTGAGGGTCTTTACATGTCCAGCGGGTGGGTCCAAATTCAGATTGTGGCCACTACTCACGAAACCTTCTGAAGATGCAGCTTTTCCTAATGTCCTTTTCTACACTCAAAATCCAAGATGGCCGAGGCCTACTTTTTACCTACTAGGCTTTCCCTGTAGGGTTATGACTATAAACCTTAAATCCTTACCAATCTATTAAGAACCAGGGAGCAGTCATAGGGCACATGGGTCCTAGGTGGCACATTACACAAATGTTAATAAAAATACTCTCAACACTTATTGTACACTAAAACATAATATACATCATATCATAGTACAATACAAATATTGGTTAAACTCTCATTACTCTTTTTATACCATAACACATTTACCAAGGAAGCAGTGTCTTTCAGGGTGGGGGTGGCAGAGCCCCACACCCCCTTTTAAGACTACCCTTTCTCAATTAAAATATTCCCTCATGCAGTAGAAAAACACTTTATACTTAACTCAGGTGCCGGAGCCAAATCAGCAACGTTAGCCCTCAGCCATTTAGTGGCTACAAATCGGCCACTTTCTTCTCACTTCCTTTAAACAAAGTTGAGATCCAGAAGTAGTGAAAGCTGTTGCTGCTTTCTGGCTCCTTCTGGATGTCAGTATTGTCTGAAGGAAGCGAGAAGGAAATGGCCCATTAGCGGCTGCTGATAGGCTACAGTACCAGGAGGTCTGACATAGCCGGATCGGCACTGGAGATGAGTACCAAGTGTTTTCATTCTACATGGTAAAATATTGTAATTGAGAAGGAATTGTCCAAATACCGGACAACCAACCCATTTAACTCTCCTGACAATTAATAGTTCAGGGCTCCCACGCACATTAGACTTTTTGCTGCATCTGTTGTTATCTGCAGGTTCGGCCACCATTATTTTAATGGACATAGAAAGTTTAAGATGGCACTTTGAAATCTAACTATTGACAGTGGGTCCATGTTTTACATTTTATAGATATAGTTTGTTTGTTTCAGTTTTTCCTTGTAGATTTATTGGTTTCACCAAAAGCTGTGAAAGGCCTGGATAGATGGATACTGGGAAAAGTTAACCTCTCCATTTCCAATGAAACCAAAGGCATGTTACTAGTATTAAAAGGTTAGACAACAAACATGAATACATTTCATTCAATACAGTAAATGCTACCATTATCAGTCAGACCGTTTCTCTGTGTCTTTTTACAGACTGCTGGTTTTATTCGACCTTCCCTTCTGCTTTTACAAATGTCATCTATATCTTGCATGTGCTCTCATGCTACAGGTATCACTAATCTCTTATATTCATCTCCAATCATGCTAGTTTATAAAACAAGCAAATGACTTTTACAGTTGTAGTGAAATTTTCAGTTGGTACTGTCCTACAAATTAAGGTAAAAACAGATTATTTTATAATTTTTACAACATATTTCCAAAGTTTTAAATTGTAGCTATGTTACTGTAATACACTTTGTGGGGAAATTTGTGCCGATTTCACAACTACAGCAGTTTTTCTTTAAACATTTACTAAACTAATTCTTTATTTTAGAAAAGAATTGAAGAGACTTTATAAAGGTGCCTCAGAGATTCCAAAAACTGGCCGCCCTGCTGTTGTCTTGGTAATGCTTTGTAATTAGTGTCAGTTATCTGATTTATTACAATCATGGACTTTTGTAGAACATTGTTGCGTTGATCATTGATGTTTTCCAACTTGTTCACCAGACTATTGCGCAACAAAACCAAAGTTGAGATAAGAGTCTAAAACAACTGTTTCATTGAAAGAATGTTTCTGGAACAATATAGTTTCACTGTTTGCACAAGCACACCTGGCTAAAGCGTATTTATTCTGTCCACATGTGAAGCAATTTGATTTTGATAATAGGCAGCCCAACAGAGAGACAGTCACGCTTGGGAGGTGAGGGAATCAGGTAACTTGATGGCGTGAAGGGCAAAGGGGGTCAGGAGATCCTAATTGACCCTGATGCTGGGGTTCCTGGCTCCCCTGATCTCGGAGGTACCTCCGATGGTGAGGAGTGCCGAGCCGCTGTCTGGGGCCGCAAGGGAATGGGGTACACAGGTCTCAGGCGGTCAGTTGCGGGGGATGCCACGGGTAGTCCGTGCCGAGCCGTGCCCTTGGGTGACAATAAAAAGGGTGTATTTACAGGGATAGGGATTGTCAGTCGTGACGCCACCTGTAGATTCCGGTGAGGGCACCGGCGCTGCTTGGCCTCCGGGGTGATGGCGGCAGCAAGATGGAGTGGCCCCCTACAGGAGGAGCAGAGTCCCCGGGGATTGGAAGTAGGAATGGATGGTGGAATAGGGCAGCACAGTCATTTCTGTACAGGGTTGGAATAGGGGAGGTAGTCAGTGTGGTGTACAATGAGTGGAAGGAGGGACACGCACACATCAAAGTCTTTTGGTACCTTTACTGATGACGTGTTACAGGTACACACGTCCGAGAGTGAAGGAAAACACCTTGGGATCTCCACAGCGAGTAGGGTTGTAGGCCTCCTTATTCTGCTTTCCTGTTCTGAGTCATGGCAGGTATGGAACCTAACCAGACTGTTACTTCTCTCTCCACACACGTTTTGCTCACTGAGGGCTCTCTCTTGGGCCACCGCCGTCTGTTTCCCCACGGTCCCTGGCTCTCAATTGTTGGTGCTACGGTGTCCGGGAACCTAAACCTCCTTGGGATGCTGGATTCTCTGCTGGGTCTATCTCCTCTGTCCCCTGCAGACTCGGACTCCAGTAGACCGGTGTTCTGGTGGGGTGAGCTGGAATAGCTCCTCTGCCCCTGGTAAAGTGTTTCTAGCCTTTGCTTTCAATCCCTACTCTGCGGGTCCTCACATGGCTCTGGTGTGCACTGGCTTTGGGCCTAGCATGGCTCCGGTACAGTTTCAGCTTCCTAGTCTCTGAGCTGGCCTTCACAGTTCTGTGTGACTGCACACTCTGGCTAATTTCCCTCCAGCACCTGTATTTATAGGGGATCTGGCTTAAGGGCAGCCAGTTGCACTCCCCCTACAGGCCTGGAGTTGAAGGTGTTGGGTGTAAGTGGTTTACTCACTGTGGCTAATCCTTCAGTGTCCTAGGGGAAGTCTGTGTTTCCGGTACACGGTGCCACACCGCCACCCTTTACCTTAAGCTCCTGATTAGCCCTAGTCTGAGGGCCCTACTTCCACCCACAGGGTCGGGGATCACAGCTTCTCCCACGACAATAGAACTCCAGAGAGGCTTCAGCACAGCAGCAAGACGTCTTCTCAGCTCAATGACCAAGAGCCAACTAACTCTATAAATGGCGTCTGACAGAGGAGAGGGAAGGCTATTTAAAGCCAGGGGGAGAGGATTCCCGGTGAGTCACACTTCAACCACTCAACCAGCAGCTAAACATAATAGTGAGTGCAGCTCTAGAGCACAACACAGGAGGCAAGACCTTCACACCAATACTTCATGCAAGCCCTTTAAGGAAAAGAACACATACAGCAGCATTGGCAATGTCAGTGCAAACTAAGCGATTGACAGACAGAAAGATAGTGGCACTCACTGATGAGGCCTATGACTGTTAGGCTATATGCCCACTGTGCATTTTCGCTGCGTGTTTTTGCTGTGTTTCTGCACAAAAAACGCAGCACCCACAGTTTTGTAATGAAAGTCTTTGTGATTTTCCAAAAGCTGTGCCCACATGTGCGTATTTTGTGCTGCGTGAGAAAGTGTCTGTGTCTGTGTGTGTCTTCGGGTTTGTGTGTATCCTTTTTTATGCTGTGTGTTGTATGTGCTCAAACGCAATATGTTTGTGCTGCTTTTGTTCATAGACAGCTGTATTTGTACAGCTGACAAACGTAGCACAAAAATTAAGCACAGTGGGCACATAACCTTAGGACTTGAAAAAAAACATACAGAAGCCAAAGTATCATTCAAGTTAATTGTCTTGTAACAAATTTGAAAAGTAAAATAGACTCAAATAAGTCCAAAAAAAATTAATTACTCCATATTACATCAATAAAAAAACCATACCAAATTACAGTAAAGGGAAAAAAGCACACTTAGAATGTTGCAGTCATTCAGAATAACCAAATGATGATTATGTAGGTAAAAAAAAGACAGAAATCAGTAATGTCAAAGATAGGAACTTTTCGAGCATGGTAAAAAATAGACAATATGGAGAAAAGTTTTGGGACACCTTTACAGTATACCCTTTGGAGCTTTTATAATATCCCATTCTGTATCATAACCCAAAAGCTGTTCATACAGAGTTGGTCTTCATTTCATATCTTTTCTTTAAAGATGCTGGGAGTGTGGGCCTGGCTCACAATTTTCATTTTTGTTCATACCAAAGGTGTTTGATGAGGTTGATGTCATGACCCTGTGCGGCCAGGCAGTTTATTCCAAACCAACCTCTTCCAACCCTGCCTCTATGGTTCATGCACATACTGCGGCACAATCATGATGGAACAGAAATAGGCTTCCCCTACTGCTCCTACAAAGTTAGGAGCATATCATTGTTCAAAATATTATGGTCAGCTGAAGTATTAAGATTTCACTCCACAGAATAGGTTTATAATGTACGTGGATGGAATGGTGACCCAAAAAGTTGAAAAAACCTTGAATTCCCAATGTTGCCATAAGAAGTGTCAGCTTGAGTTGGCAAAAAACTATAAGTGAATAGTAGAAGGTTGGAAATGGGTGATTTGGAGCGATGAGATGAAAGTCAGTAGACTAGGCTATGGGTGCAAATGAGTCTGGAAGAAAGAAGGAGTAAAGGGGCTATCGGATTGAGAAATTGAAGGAACTGTCAAGTTCGGTGGAAGAAGACTTATGATATAGGGTTGTTTCACAGTTAGAGGATTTGGATACTTGACCAGGATCGGTAGTGATCTCAGTGCTGAGCTATATTTGATTATCCTACAAGACAACTTACTTTGTATACTCAAGTACTGTGGGTATGAAAAGGACAGCAGGACAATGACCCAAAGCATTCATTGAGAGTGGTGAAGAAATCATTGAATGACTGTGAAGTAGAGGTGCTGGTTGGCCCCAACAATCCTTTGACCTTAACCCAATCAAACACTTGTGTTTAGAGTTGAAGAAAAATCTGTATATATCCCAAGATTTCAGTCCAGACATGCTTGAATCTGATCGAGAGCATGCCCAGAAGGTTTCAGGCAGTGTTGAAAGCCAAAGATAGATTTACAAAATAATACAAATTTACATTTAGATTTTTAGGAGCACAACAGTAACAATGATAACAATGCAGTGACATGACAAGAATTTGCATAACTAATCAAATGCTAAATAGTTGCAGGTCAAATTTAATTATGAGATAACCAAGATGATTGTTTATAAAATGAAGGTAGTCTCACGCAGTAATGAATAGTGAGATATGGAATCTGAAAGTCAAAAGTTCAAAACATTGTTATGCTTTTGCTTATCAGTGTACAAAAATGGCATCTTATTACAGGACCACACTCAAATTATTTGATCACTTTGGAACGACCCATTATTTAAAAAAATGTTTGCAAAGGGGGGCTGCATTTTACACACTTGTAGCAATGGGACTAAATAAAAAACTTGAATTGCATACTGAGGAGGTATATCTCAATATTTTGCCATATAGTGTAGGTCAAGGAAATGATCTCTATTAGCTACTTTTTTCATCTGGCTGAACCTTCTCCTACGAACTCTGCCACTGGGGGGGTGCTGTGCTTGCACTGCTAATGGCATTTGAGAATGCCGACACAGTCATGTTTTACATTTGTCTGACTAGTATTTGTGGTCCCACCCAGATATGGTTATTATGTCATGCTGCGAAGTGTTGATTATTCTTTTAATCAGCTCTCTGCTATGAGCCTTCGGCAGGGTTAATACCCTTTAAACACAGCATCTACAGGTCCCCATACATAGTAGATGGCTGTCAGCTGAACGATGTTAAGCTAAGAGCTATCTTGGCTGTCTCTCCCATACACAGGTGCATGATGTGCTGTAATAAGTATAAGGTGTATAGTAACTTGACAGGTAGAGTGATAATGTAAAGTAATATTTGTAGGTATAATGCATAGTAATGTTTGCTAATGTAAGGTATAGAATTGTTATGTAGGATGTTTGTAAGAGACTTTGCCCAGCAAGCACCAGTTAAGTTTTGGTACTAGCTCACAAGGGGAGGAGTTAGTCTCCAGTGTAAGTGACTGTTTCCTGCACAACAGCAGATAGAACCCTGTTAGTGACTAGTACAACACACAAGTCTGACATGTGAGATATCATGATCCTACAGTATTGGTTTAAGTTTCTGACGTGGACAACTAATGGGGTACAGATTGACTTTCATGCGAATGGCCCCCAGACTGAACGAACCTAAGTATGGACAAAGGGCGAAAACCCTTAGCCATTAAGGTATCGGAATAGCATCATTAGCGTGTGAACATAATCTGCCTTCCTTGGGCAGAACCTTCTCAAGCAAAAGACTCTTTGCTTGCACTATGGTGAATCCATTACTCTCCACCATTACAGGAAGAAGAGACTTTGACCTCAAAGTGTCTGGAAGCCTGCTACCACTCACTCGCCTTAGTGATCATACCCCCTGGAGCTGTCATTATGTAGAGGAGGAAACATGGGCCCACTGAGAGGAAGGTGACCGTCAGAGACTGTATTGTTGGGTTGAGCTGGATTGTGCTAGAACTCAAACTACCAGAAAGATCAGGAACACCCCAGTGAGAACTAGAACTGTTTTTGATGCTATGCTGTAGGACTGAAACTGTAGTTAAAGTGTAAATGTCATTTCACTGAAAAAAAAAAAATACATTAATGCACTGGTTGTTAATGATGGGTCACATAGCAGCTAAGATGATCCTTTTTTGCCATATAACTTCTCCCATTTTGAAAAACAGTATTTTCTGTCTGTGTGGGAGTGGCCAGCAGCTCATAGGGATTACTGCAATGTGATGTGATAACAAAGGGTTAACAAAGCTGTGTAGAGCCAGAAGACGAGGGGTTAACAAACATTGTGACAGATCTTTCTGGCAGAAACTAGTCTGACCTGATCCTGAACTCTGATGTTGCTTAGCAACTCTAGGCTCCCTCAGAGCAATCTGACACAATGTTACAAGTCTGTATTCACTGAAGATGGATGTGACTAATAAAAAACGTGTCTGCTTCACACACAGTGCAGTTGGGACACTTTGAAGAAGGTTTAGGAATGGTTTGCTAAAATAATTTTCTAATGAAGTATATTAGAAAGTTTATTAAAATCACTTGCTCTACATTATTATTAAATCAAAATTTAAAAGGCTTTAAGTTATGTGCTCGCAGGCTCTGCTGCGAATGTTAGTTGACAGTCATTGTATTGTGATCCAATTCTCTTGCATGTGAAAATTGAATCACAGGTGCAGAGAACATAGCTTAATTTTTCCAACTTCTTTATTGCCTGTCTCAGTGTATATCTTGGTGGATATGTCATCTGAGTACAGTCTGACATTTTGCATGTGCCCATTGACTTAAATGGGCATGCACTATATGAGATATGCTGCCAATCACAGCATGCTACAATTTTTTTCCCATGCCAAATCTGCACGAAAAAGAAAAACTAGTTGGCACTGTTCCATAATATGACATGAGAGTGAATGGTATCCAATAAAACATTGGATAGCATTCATACAAGTTCTACACGAATGTGAGTGAGCCCTAGAGGGGGCTATCACAACGTTATAACAGCAGTGAAAAACAGCTACCTTTCTTTTTACACATTGCTGTAAATATTGAGGTCTTTTTTGGCATAATTAGAGTCCGATTGGCCCCGATGCAAAGTTTGGACCTTGTCCCCCCCTACTCCCCCTGCATGTTGGTCACATACCCATACACATACCCTCCTTAAAGTGCGCATGCGCACCTCTGAATGACTCGGTCCGGTCTGTGCCTGCGCTTCCGTCGCTATGCGACGGTCCCACAAACACAAACACATACCCTCCTTGAAGTGCGCATGCGCACCTCTGAATGACTGGCCGGTCTGCACCTGTGCTTCTGTCGCTATGCGACGGTACACACAAACAGCAAGTTGGATCTAGGTTCTGCATGTCGGTCAGATGTATGGGTCTTTGTAATGTTGTAAGTCCTATAAAGAAATATATGTTGCTCACCCCTCTCCCTTCATTATGTAGTAATATCCCCCATCCTGTAGTAATGTCCCTCATCCTACTAAATATGTCCCCCATCCTAGTATATAATTCTCTCATCCTGGTCTCCTTCATGGTAAATATGTCTAAATATTTCTCCCATCTTGGTAAATATGTTCCCATCCTGAGCTTCTTCATTGTAAATATGTCCCCCATCCTGATAAATATGTGGCCTGTCCTGGTATTTATGTCCCCCCCATCCTAGGCTCCACCCTGGTATATATGTCCCTTATCCTCGTATATGTGCCCCATCCTGAGCCGCTTCCTAGCAAATATGTTCTCCATTCTGGAATCCATGTCTCCCATCCTAGGCCCCATCCTGGTCTATATTTCCCCCATTCTGATTTACATTTCACTAATCCTGGGCCCCTTCCTGGTATATATGTTCCCATCTGTATATATGTACCCATCCAGAGCCCTATAATAGTAAATATGTCTCCAATTCTGGTCCCCTTCCTGCTGAACATGTCCTCAAACCTAGGCCCCATACTAGTATATATGTCCCCCCTCCTGGTAAATATGTCCTCCATCCTGGTCTATATGTCTAAATACTGGGCCTGTTTCTTGTAAATATGTCTACCTTCCTGGTATATATGTCCCTATCCTGGGCCTTTCCCTGGTATATATGTCACCCATCCTGATATTCCCCTTCCTGGTAACTATATCCTCATCCTGGTATATATGTCCTTCAACATGTTAGGCTATGGGTTGAACTAGATGGACTTAAAAGTCTACCTTCAACCTTAAAAAATATGAAACATCCTTTGCACCTTCCTGGTATATATGTTCCCATCCTGAACACCTTAATGGTAAATATGTCTCCCATCCTGGTCTATATGTCTAAATACTGGGCTTCTTATTTGTAAATATGTCTACCTTCTTGGTATATATGTCTCCATCCTGGTATATATGCCCCCTTCCTTGTAACTATGTCCTCATCCTGGTATATATGTCCTTTAACATGTTAGGCTATGGGTTGAAGTAGATGGACTTAAATTCTATCTTCAAACTTAAAAACTATGAAACTTATCCTGGGCACCTTCCTGGTATACATGTTCCCATCCTGAACACCTTAATGGTAAATATGTCTCCCATCCTGGGCATCTTCGTTCCCCATCCTGGTAAATATGTCCCCCATCCTGATATATATGTCCCCGTCCTGGTAGCTATGTCTTCATCCTGATATATATGTCTTATCCTGGGCACCTTCTTGAATATATAATCTCTGTTTTGCCTTTAATGCATAAAATATAACAATTCTCTTTCTCTGGCTCCCACGTGGCACTGCATCCTCCTGAATGTCAGTGCATGACGTCACTGCCATGTACTTCAGTGAAGGACACCCCAAACTCAGCTGTCGGCCTCTGTTTGGCTTGCAACATGTATTACAGTGCACTGACCCAATTGGTCACCGCGCAGCAATGCTTTTCAGCTGAATTAGACCTTGAGGTAGGCATGTCCCCTCTACCCTCTAGCCCGGTCATGACCTATATAATAAAATTTGACAGAGTAGGCAAATTTAACATTCACAACATATCTGTCATGCTTTTTATATTGCACCATGCAGCATGTACTGTAGATGAAACTGAAGTGCTTTGATATATCAAGCTTGTATATCTAATATATAATTCCCCTAACGCACTTCCGTAAGTTTCGGCGCTGCTTCCATTGTTGTGGCCGTGGGCGCGGCGCCCACGCGACCTGCGAAGCATTGCCCGCGCAGCGGGCATTGCGAGCCGTTGCAGCGAGCCATTGCCCTAGTACACCCCTGCCAGAACGCCAGCTCCGGGGTGGCTACAAGCGCCAGGCAATGAGAATACAACGGGCCGGAGCTACAGACCGGCCCGAGAGAGCCGAGCGCCGTGGCCGAAAACAGAACCAAGTGCCTGGCCATGCACAGCTCTAAAGACCGCTATGTATCTCAATGGGAAGTGAGGCGCTATGCTCATTGGTCGGCGCCAGCACACAGCGACCAATGAGCTTCGCGCCTCACTTACAGCGGTAAATTTGAAACTCAAAGTCCTCCATGTATCTCAATGGGCAGTGAGGCGCTATGCTCATTGGTCGGCGCCAGCACACAGCGACCAATGAGCTTCGCGCCTCACTTACAGCGGTGAATTTGAAACTCAAAGTCCTCCATGTATCTCAATGGCCAGTGAGGCGCTATGCTCATTGGTCGCTGTGTGCTGGCGCCGACCAATGAGCATAGCGCCTCACTTCCCATTCAGATACATGGAGGACTTTGAGTTTCAAATTACCGCTGGAAGTGAGGCGCGAAGCTCATTGGTCGCTGTGTGCTGGCGCCGACCAATGAGCATAGCGCCTCACTTCCCATTCAGATACATGGAGGATTTTGAGTTTCAAATTTACCGCTGTAAGTGAGGCGCTATGCTCATTGTCGCTGTGTGCTGGCGCCGACCAATGAGCATAGCGCCTCACTTCCCATTCAGATACATGGAGGACTTTGAGTTTCAAATTTACCACTGTAAGTGAGGCGCGAAGCTCATTGGTGTGTGGCTGGCGCCGACAATGAGCTTCGCGCTACTTCCCACTAGTACATGAGCTTTGGTTCAAATTACCGGAAGGAGGCGCGAAGTTTTTGTCGCTGTGTGCTGCGCGCCCATGGCTAGCGCCCATCATTCAGATACATGGAGAACTTTGAGTTTCAAATTTACTGACTGGAAGTGAGGCGCTATGCTCATTGGTCGCTGTGTCTGGCGCCGACCAATGAGCATAGCGCCTCACTTCCCATTCAGATACATGGAGGACTTTGAGTTTCAAATTTACTCAAAGTCAAACTCAAAGTCCTCCATGTATCTCAATGGGAAGTGAGGCCTTCTCTCATTGTACTCATGACAGTAGCAACATTAACCCCTTACATTCCGTTTTATCTGTAATTTCTATAACACAGTGTGTAGTTGTACTGCCACTGCGAAGTTAACCCCTTATATACCATTTCTGCCTTAACTCCATACTTTGTAGTCTCTATTACTACTGCCAGTAGGAACATTAACCCCTTATATTCCATTATTGTTGTTATTTCTATTACACAGTGTATAGTTGTAATGACACTGCTAAATTAACCCATTATATACCGTTCAGCATTAACTGCATATTTGGTAGTGTTTATAACTACTGCCACTGGTACATTAACCCCTTGAACACCATTTTGGTTATAATTTACAGCGCTGAGTCTGTTGTGGCAGTGCCTGTGGGACATTAACTCCTTCAATAACATTTTTGATATCATTATAAGTTCCTACTCTGTTATAGTCCTGTTAATCGGACATTAACTCTTTCTACACCTCCACTATATTGCTACCCTCACAGTTCTGCCTACATCGCTACTTAGTCATATATCTGGTGTTTAAGTCTATTATTTAAAACTCTTAAAAAAATTATATACAGATTCTAGACTCCCGATTCTTTAGAATCGGGCTCACAGCTAGTTGCATATAAATACATAAAGATTTGTTTTTTCTAATTATTTATTGTGTTTCCATTTCAGGCAGCCAGTATCCGATATGCTGGGAATCAGATTGCATATTTGCTGTGGGGTAGGTGAAAAATCTATCTCATATTGTCGGTTATAGAACATATAGGTTATTGTGGATTTAACTAGAAACTAGAAGATTTCTCCTGAAAAGCGTCACAGTATTTCATGTCTCTTCTGTGTGTTTCTGTAGGATATTTTCTACTGCACATCATGTTCTTCATGATAAGTCTGATTATAACATTTCTGATTGTCATCCCAATCAAAGAAGGAAAAGGAATGATGATTCTTCAGATCTTCGGTTATACAGTGTAAGAATATTGTAGAAAATTTACAATGATTTTTTATGGTAAAGAGTAAAATACTAGCAGTATATTAAAGGAGTTATCTGGGATTTTTATTAAAAATGTGCCCAAGCACTATCAGGCAGGTGACTGCCACCTACCTGCCTGTTGTGCCTGGCACCGTTGCACTGTTCACCCCCGTCACAGAGTGGTCATAGACCGCTCCTGCTGGGGACAGCATGGCCGGGTAAACAGAGCAGAGGTGGCTTTTCTGCTCTGTTCTGTGAAAGGGGCAGGATTGACAGCCAGCTCGCCGTTACCTGATTGGGGGAGCCGGCTGTTAATCAGCATGACATCAGCTTTCCGCCCATCAACAGAGAGGTGAAGCCACCTCTTTGTTGAAGTGACATCAGTGGAAGCAGCAAAATTGCTGACTGAAGCAGTCTAAGACTGCTCCGTGTTGGTGGTGAATAGTGTCGGGTGTGAAGCCCACTGGGACGGGGTACTCGGTACTGGACTGGGGTATCACGGGGGTTATCACGGCGGTCTTGGTCCGGACCATGTCCCGAGCCCATAGGTAAAGGTTGGGGGTTATTTACAGGGGAGAAAGTCATGACTCCACCCATGGTATGTGGTCAGGGTGACCACCGCTGCTGCAGAACCTCCGGGATGATGGATAGCAGCCTGTGATGTGACGGCTCTCCACGGGCAGAGCCTGGTCCCCAGGGCAGTAGTTATGAAACAGTTTGTGAGGGAGAAAGGGCTCGAGCGCAAGGATTACACAGACTCATTGTTTTGTAGTTTTCCAGGTCTTTTACTGTAGATAGTAATTCAGCTGAGGACTGTCTACGGAGTCTGTAAAGGGGCCGGGTTGCTCCCACCCTGGCCGGGTCATTTGGCTCCCTGTATTCTGCGCTGTGTGTGTGGCCCTGCTGCCGCTTTAGCTAAGCTGCCGGCCCTGTCTTCTCTCACGGGTACCAACTTGCTAGGCAACTTGAGTCTTATTCTGTTTTCCTGACCCCGCCATGTTGCTTCGCTGTGGTACAGTGAAGATGTGGGACCTTCACTAATCTGGTGTTCACTGTGCTGTATGTTTTAGGCACAATCCCGGATCCGGTATCCGTTCTTTGCGCTCCTCTGGGGTGAGTTTCAAAGTAACTCGGTCTCCCAGGTGTGTTCCTCTCTGCTCTGTCTCCTTTCCTCAGACCCTGGCTTGGCCTGGAACTGGACAGCGGACTGTGGGGTGAGCCTAACGCAGCTCGTTTACACCCAGGTCCTTCTTCCTCAGTCCTCCCAGGAACTGAACTGTCCACTTCCTCTCCACACCAGAATATAAGCAGTAGCAGTTTTAGCTCACCCTTCTGGCCTGGAGGCGATAGTGTAGTGTTGTGGGTTGTGTGGGGAGTTAACCTCTGTGATGTTACTGTGGCACATTAACCCTGGGGTGCCACACGGGCACAATAGGCAGGTAGGTGACAGCTACCTGCCTGTTGGTGCTTAGGCACAAATCTTTTTTTAGTATTATAAATTCTGGATAACTTCTTTAATAATGTTATCAGCCTTTATTTCTTATTAAAGGGAATGAGCCAGCAGGTTTTTGCTATGTAATCTGACAGCACTATAAGGCAGGGATAGGTAATAAAATATACGTGAAAAAAAAACTTATAGTATAAGCTGACACACTGATCTAAAACACTGATGACACGGGTATAATTTTTTCATGTATGACTGGGTGACTTTTCATTTTTGTGCTTTCGTTTTTTTCTCCCCTTATTGCAAGTGTCATGGATGTTTTATTTTTCCTCTCTTATTGCCATGGGAGGGCTTATTTTTTGTGGGATGAGGTGTACTTTTAAATTACACCATACATATTATCATATCATGTAATGATAAGCAGGAAAAAAGTGTGGTGAAATAGCAAAAAATGAAATTCTACAATAGTTTTGTTTTGTTTACCATAAAACTGACCGGCAGTATGGTTCTATTTCAGTGGTGAAAAATGTTTTAGAATCTTTGAAAAAAAATCTTGCTTGTGTCGTGACTTTCTGAGAGCCATTAAGCTTTCAGTTTTTGGGATTTTACTTAGGGCCACGTCACACACACAGATATCTGTGCAGATATTGTTTGTAGATCTCTGGTTGCAGTGAAATCATGGATACATTGTTCCATTTTGTGGCTGTGTACAAATGGATCAATGTGTCCATGATTTCACTGCAACCAGAGATCTGCAAACAATATCACAGATATCTCCGTGTGTGACGTGGCCCTTTTGTATATATATATATATATATACAGTGCCTACAAGTAGTCTTCAACCCCCTGCAGATTTAGGTGGTTTGATAAGATGCAAATAAGTTAGAGCCTTCACACTGCAAACGAGAGTAGGATTTATTAACAGAAGCATAAATCTTACAAACCAAAAAGTTATGTTGCTCAGTTGAATTTTAATAAATTTTAAACATAAAAGTGTGGGTCAATTATTATTCAACCCCTAGGTTTAATATTTTGTGGAATAACCCTTGTTTGCAATTACAGCTAATAATCGTCTTTTATAACACCTGATCAGGCCGGCACAGGTCTCTGGAGTTATCTTGGCCCACTCCTCCATGCAGATCTTCTCCAAGTTATCTAGGTTCTTTGGGTGTCTCATGTGGACTTTAATCTTGAGCTCCTTCCACAAGTTTTAAATTGGGATAAGGTCAGGAAACTGACTAGGCCACTCCATCACCTTGATTTTTTCCCTCTTGAACCAGGCCTTGGTTTTCTTGGCTGTGTGCTTTGGGTCGTTGTCTTGTTGGAAGATGAAATTACGACCCATCTTAAGATCCTTGATGGAGGAGCGGAGGTTCTTGGCCAAAATCTCCAGGTAGGCCGTGCTATCCATCTTCCCATGGATGCGGACCAGATGGCCAGGCCCCTTGGCTGAGAAACAGCCCCACAGCATGATGCTGCCACCACCATGCTTGACTGTAGGTATGGTATCCTTGGGGTCGTATGCAGTACCATCCAGTCTCCAAACGTCACGTGTGTGGTTGGCACCAAAGATCTCGATCTTGGTCTCATCAGACCATAGAATCTTGAACCAGTCTGTCTCAGAGTCCTCCAAGTGATCATGAGCAAACTGTAGACGAGCCTTGACATGACGCTTTGAAAGTAAAGGTACCTTACGGGCTCGTCTGGAACGGAGACCATTGCGGTGGAGCACGTTACTTATGGTATTGACTGAAACCAATGTCCCCACTGCCATGAGATCTTCCCGGAGCTCCTTCCTTGTTGTCCTTGGGTTAGCCTTGACTCTTCGGACAAGCCTGGCCTCGGCAAGGGAGGAAACTTTCAAAGGCTGTCCAGGCCGTGGAAGGCTAACAGTAGTTCCATAAGCCTTCCACTTCCGGATGATGCTCCCAACAGTGGAGACAGGTAGGCCCAACTCTTTGGAAAGGGTTTTGTACCCCTTGCCAGCCTTGTGACCCTCCACGATCTTGTCTCTGATGGCCTTGGAATGCTCCTTTGTCTTTCCCATGTTGACCATGTATGAGTGCTGTTCACAAGTTTGGGGAGGGTCTTAAATAGTCAGAAAAGGCTGGCAAAAGAGATAATTAATCCACACATGTGAAGCTCATTGTTCTTTGTGCCTGAACTACTTCTTAATACTTTAGGGGGACCAAACAGAATGCTGGTGGTTTGAGGGGTTGAATAATAAATGACCCTCTGAATTAACTTTTAAAGGGATCCTGTCACCCCCAAAACACCTCCTAAGCTCTTAAAAGCTGTCCCTAGTGCATATTAACACTTTCCCTACACTCCTTTTTGCTCCTAAATGCACCTAATCAAAGTGAAGAAAAACGTTTTATAAGTACCTCATTATTGATGCTAATGAGTGACTATCTATTCATAGTCACTCATCCAGGCAGCCCCTCTTCATGATATCACGCCTATTCAGGCGTGATCTTCCTAATAGATTCAAAATCGCGCCTTTCTGCGCGCCTCCCCACTCTCCCATTACGCAGGGGCTTCAGTGGGGGCATTATGACGCGATTCGCGTCATTTCCTAGCGCCGGGTGACGTAGTACACCCGCGCTGCTCGCTTTGAGCTTCAAGTGCCTCACTGCGCATGCGTGCGGGAGCGCACTGCGCATGCGTGCAGGAGCCGGAACAGAGCGGCCTGTGTCTCCGGATCGCAGGCACAGAAGAGGATTCCATTCCTCATAACAACAGTACGGCGGTCCCATTACAAACCCCTAAGTTAGGGGTTTGTAATGGGACCGCCGTACTGTTGTTATGAGGAATGGAATCCTCTTCTGTGCCTGTGTCTCCGAATCGCCGGCCGCTCTGTTCCGGCTCCCGCACGCATGCGCAGTGAGGCACTTGAAGCTCAAAGCGAGCGGCGCGGGTGTATACGTCACCCGGCGCCAGGAAATGACGCGAATCGCGTCATAATGACCCCACTGAAGCCCGTGCGTAATGGGAGAGTGGGGAGGCGCGCAGAGAGGCGCGATTTTGAATCTATTAGGAAGATCACGCCTGAATAGGCGTGATATCATGAAGAGGGGCTGCCTGGATGAGTGACTATGAATAGATAGTGACTCATTAGCATCAATAATGAGGTACTTATAAAACGTTTTTCTTCACTTTGATTAGGTGCATTTAGGAGCAAAAAGGAGTGTAGGGAAAGTGTTAATATGCACTAGGGACAGCTTTTAAGAGCTTAGGAGGTGTTTTGGGGGTGACAGGATCCCTTTAACGCTTTATAAAAACAAAACAAAAAAATTAAAAAATCTTTTTGGCTGCAGTGCATTTCCCACTTCCAGGCTGATCTACAGTCCAAATGTCACAATGCCAAATTAATTCCGCATGTGTCAACCAGCTAAATCTGCAGGGGTTGAAGACTACTTGTAGGCACTGTATATATATATATATCATAGCTGTACAACCCGGTGTTGCCCGGGATAGTAACTGTTTTTAGTCATAACTAAATAGAATGATAATTTTGCACATAAAGGTCACAAAGTAAATAGACAGAAAATGTATTATATTAATTGATGATTGTAATAGAAACATTTCACATCATATAGTCAACACTACAACTTCACAACACAATTTGCTTCAATTACAAGTGTACAAAGGTTCTTAATCAGGATTCTTGTTCCATTATACCAGGGGTGGGGAACTTCAAGCCCCAGGGCCACATACGGCCCTCGATGACCCTTTCTGCGGCCCCCAGGCAGATTCCTGGGGACCACAGTGCTCAGGCTGGCAGATGGGTTTTGCCGACTGCCTTTTAAATTTAGCTCCCCAGTGATCTCTATGCCCCTGCCTCAGGCTCCACAGTGATCTCTATGCCCCAGCCTCAGGCTCCCCAGTGAACTCTATGATCCAGCCTCAGGTTCCCCTGTGATCTCTATGCCCCACCCTTATGCTCCCCTGTGATCTCTATGCCCCCCAGCGTCTCCTATAGATGTCTATAGGCCTAGCAAACCTAGAAAAATAGTTGAGAAGCAACATGACCAATATCACCTAACATCACAGTCACGCCCCAACCACTACAGTAGGGGTGAGCTGATTGTTTAACCAAATATAGCGAGTAATTTTCAAGTTGATCATTTTCGGTGACCCCCGGAAGATTGGTAGAAATTTCCAAATAGCCCCCTACAGAAGAAGGTTTCCCACCCCTGCATTACACAGTTTTGGTGGATATAAATTTCTCAACAGCAGAATAGGTGCTACAGGTTTTAGAAAGATGTTATGGGAGGAAGTCCTTGTGGTTCCAAGCAGTTGAGGAACTCTGTTGGATAGCATAATGCTTGATCAGTGTCAGTCATTGTATCTACTGACTTATAGGTCCTGCACACACCTGGAAAGAGCCTTCAAATTTGAAGATTGATCTTGTTGACGCTATCATTTTCTGGAGCTTTTCAAGTTGCGTTGAATGTTTGGAAAAACTTTTGCTGTTAGGGCCTTAATTGATGTCATGATGTAGCAAAAGTTGCTTGGAAACATGATCTGTCCAGTGGTTGAGTTTACTGGTGCCTTGCCTTGCCATCTCCAATAGTCAGAGGCTGGCTTAAGGACAGTCTAGTAGAAACATCAGCTGTCATGTGGACCCTTATGTTTGCGTTTAGCAACATAGTCTTCACTTCAAAAAATTATTTTGAACATAAATGTCACAAAGTAAATAGGCTTCCTGCTGTATACTGAGGCCTGTTTGCGGCCTCCTGTATACTGGGGGCTGTATGCGGCCTCCTGCTGTATAATGGGGGTCTGTGTTTAGCCTCCTGCTGTACACTGCGGGCTGTGTTCGACCTCCTGCTGTATCCTGGGGGCTGAGTGCACCCTCCTGCGGTATACTGGGGGCTGTGTGTGGACTTCTGCAGTATACTGTGGGCTGTGTGCGTCCTCTTGCGTTTTACTGGGGCTGTGTGCGGCCTTCTGCAGTATACTAGGGCTGTGTGCGGCCAACTGCGGTATACTGGGGGTTGTGTTCGACCTCCTGCTGTATCCTGGGGGCTGTGCATGGCCTCCTGGGGTATACTGGGGACTGTGTGTGGCCTCCTGCTGTATACTGGGGCTGTGTTTGACCTCTTGCTGTTACCTGGGGGCTGCGTGCGGCCTCGTGCGGTATACTGGGGACTGTGTGTGGCCTCCTGCTCTATACTGGGGGCTGTGTGCTGCCTCTTGCTGTATACTGGGGCTGAGTGCAGCCGCCTGCTGTATATGATGCACCCCAGGGCCATGGGATATTCAGAACCAGACTTTAATACTTCTGGGGAGTCACAGGGGTAGAGACCTGGCTCCGTGACCCTGGGCATCAGATAAGTTTGTGGTTTTTGGGTTTGGGGAAAGAACTCATGATGCCACCCGTGATGTTCGGCTAATGGGGCCAACACTGCAGTACAGGACCTCTGGGGATGATGGGATTGCAGCTAAGGTGGTATCGCTCCCATGGGTGGAGCGGATCCCCAGGGCGACCGGTAAAGTCTATGGTGGTGGTAGGCTGTTGGGGTCCAGGACTGAGGGTGCGGAATAACCAACAGACACACAGTTCGGAGTCTCCTTTACCTTTACTGGTAGTAGCAGGTTCAGACCAAGGCACTGTCCACCGGAGATGTTGGATATCCCGGTGGCCTGGAAGCAAGTTGGAGATCTCCTCACTTGGTGAGTTCTGAGGCCTCCCTGTTGCGCTATTCCTTGCTGGTCCTGGCTGCCTGTAGCTAAGCTATGACCCTCTCTTCCTGCTTGTAAGTCTCTCACCAGTCAGGCAGCATGAGCCCTTCCCGGGGACCACTTTTCTGGCAACTGGCCCTGAGCTCTCCGGTGCTGCTGTGCCTCCAGGTGCTTTGCTGTGGCTGGGAGATGTGGAGTTTCCTGTTCTCTGGTTTTGGCTGCTAGTTCTGTAGTACCTTCACAACTTTAGACTCCTAGACTACAGTGTCCATTTCTGGCGCTCTGCTCTGGGGTGAACCAGTCAGCTGGATGCACTCCCCAGGCCTGCTTCTCTTCTTCCTCAGACCCTCTTGAAAGGGTCCCTCACACTTACTGTTCCTTCACTCTCTCTACCTGGGACGAGCTTAGCACGTCTCCAGTCCACAGGTCATCTTCACAGTCCTCCTAGGAACTGAACTAACTAACTCCACCCCCAGGACAGAATTTATAGGGGAGTTCCCCTGAACCTAGGTGCTGAGCTCTCCCTTCTGGTCTGGAGTGAGGAAAAGTGTTGCATGTGCTGGGCTTACCTGGTGTGGATACCCCTTCTTGCTTCCAAGCATGACACCAACCCCCGAAGGAGGCAATGCCATTGTAGCAATCAGACTCTGGGGGTGCCACCTTCCCCCCTAGTGAAATTCAGTACTCCTGGACAGAGGAAACATTTTTAAAGAAATAACAATAGAAAAATTGAATAGAGTCTTAAAAATGAAAAATTACAAAAAACAAGAAAAATTTGAAAAGCACAGTCACTACGGCGCTTAGTCCTTCCACCGTTGGCTGATGAGGATCTTTATACAGATATGTTTTTACCACAACCAGTCCTGTTGATTATTGGTCTATGTTTAAATTACATATTCAAGAATGTGCAAAAGTTCATACAGTAAGTCCTGTAGGTATGGTACGCTTGGTAGTTGCATATTTACATAGTTACATGTAAATAAAACATATTTACATTTTTAAACTGGTTTATTTTTCACTTAACTCACTAACAGTTCCTATAATATGCTGGGATCTGACCTATGTTACTACGAGTGGATCCACGCAGTACAGGAATTTCTTATGGTCTGTGTTGGTTGCTAGTATCTACTGCTGGTGTTGTGGGTGCACTATACGTGTAGACCTACGCAGCACTGGTATACCAGAGTGTCGTCTTAGACTCACCATGGGACTGACAAATTCTCCGCTAGCAGGGGGTTGACTCTCTTGTTCTACTGCAGCTGGTGGTTCTTCAGGTGATTCTTGAGTCTCAACTGATTCAGGTATGACATGTTGGGGTAAAGTCAATACAGGTACTACAATGGCTTCATTTATCTGGGTCCACATTTTGGGAACGTCTCCAAGCATGGTATGAATCATCTCTTTTTTTTTTTCTAAATCAGATAAATTTTATTAGAATCAGCAAGGAATAACAAAGCATAATACAGTCCTTCACAATGTCAATTTTTCCCCCTTGTATAAACCTCCCAAAAACTGTCGCCCTCCCCACAAAACAACAACCCCCCCCCTTTTTACCCTTACCCAGGCTAGACAACAATCAATCTATTCCAAATACTAACACGCTCCCATACATTTAGCGTTGACAGTGTTCTCACTAGTATCAAGCTGTACCGTTATATCGTGCTTATCAGTTATCGTATTAGACTGGCGTCTGCCAGAGGCAGCACAATTATTTCCACGGTGCCCAGAGGCGGTCCAGGTATTTAGCATTTTTCCTCTTAAAGTATATTTTTTCTTCCAGTTTAATCACATAAGAGAGACTAGTCTAAGAAACTCCTGCCTAGAGGGTGTTTCCTCCAAGATCCAATATTTGGCAATGAGTTTCCTGGCCATGTACAGGAGGCGAGCTATGGCTATCTTCCCCATAGAGTCTACTTCTATTTCCTCCACATACCCAAGTATGCAGACCACCGGGTCTCGCGGAATCACACAGTGATATTTCCCTTCTATTAGGGTGAGGATTACAATCCAGAAGGATGCGAGGCATGGACACTCCCAGATCATATGCAGGATGCCCGCACCTTCTAGCCTACATCTCGGACATTCCGAGTCTGACCACAGCCCAATCCTGTGCAGAAAGACCGGGGATCGGTATGCCCTGTGAACAAGCAAGAGCTGGGACATTCTACCTGGTTCACTTAACGATAATTTGGGGATGTACTCCAAAATTGTGTTCCATTTATCCTCAGACAGAACTCCTACATCCCTTTCCCACCTCACCTTCGCTTTCACAGGTGTGGGGCAGCGCCGGGATTGCAAGTCAGGAAACACGTTGAGCCTGGCAATAGTTCAAACAGGACCCGGTTTTATTGCTGATACACACACAGCAGTGGCACAAGCTGCCGGAATCCGGGTCGCAGCCGGGTACACAGGATACAGTTCATACAAAGTAACCCGGTTTCTTCAGGTTACGGCCTTCCGTTATAGGTCACCCCGAGCTCCCAGCCCTCCCGGGCTAGACCGTGGAACTCTAGACCTCTGCAGTCTATCTCTGCTCCTGCTGCAGCTTAGGCAAAAACTGTGTACAAGGGACCCCACCCTTCCTCCTAACCAGGCTTTTAACTCCGTGTCTCCTTCCGGGACCTTGCAAGACCCGGAGTGGAGGGAGCGGACCGTCCCTTTCTCACACACCCTATACCGGGCTCAAAATATAACAGTGCGCATTCTGGGGGAGACATAGCGCCCCTCGCATATGATCCCCCGCACTGTCTCACAGAGGATGTTTCAGAAGGCACGTATGCAACAGGTCAGCATAGATCGAGGAAATCACCCCCTTCGATCTTCCAGACATGCAAATGTAGTCCAGTACAATATCGGTCAGTATGCACAAATTCCTTACTTTACTCTGTTTATGATATGCATGTTTAACCTGTGCATACTGAAAGCCATGCCTATCCGTCAGACTGAATTCTGACTTCAAGGATTCAAATGGTTTGAGGCCATGTCGGTCGATCACCTGATGTAAGCATACTATCCCTCTGCAAGTCCATTCCCTCAATTCTCCCATTTTATAGAATTCCCCAAGATGCATATTATTCCAGATTGGGGTATACACAGTCGTCCCGTTGACTTTCCCTGAGAGTTTTCACCTTCGTCCACAGTCTGTGCACCAGGTCACGCGTCAGACACCTCCTACCGGCCCTCCCAAACAGACCCATCTCTAACCCCTGTACCAACGGGCGTCTATTAATGGAATTTTCCAGAATAGACTGAAGCAAGCCTTCTCTCGCCCCGTCCACCCATCCCCTCAGATGTTGGGCCTGAGCAGCTAGGAAATAAATCCAAGGGTTGGGCAGGGCAAGACCTCCCTCCTCCTTGGGCCGCTGCAAAGTTTCCAGTTTAATTCTCGGTTGTTTGCCTCCACAAACCAGATCCCTAAAAATTGCTGTAATACGCTGGAACATTGCCTGTGGAATCCACACAGGGGAGTTGTGTAAAACATAAAGTAACTTTGGCATTAAAACCATCTTAATCAGTTGGTGCGACCCACCGCCGATAGGGGCAGCCTACTCCACGTGTCCGCCTTAGCTTTCAGAAGCCCAATGATCGGCTGCACATTAAGATCCAGAAATTCCTTAATAGGTGCTGCAATCTGAATACCTAGGTATTTAAACACTTTCGAACTTCCGGTTCCGGCGCCTCCATGCTGAGTCGGTAGTGAAGAAGCTCCGGAATCCAGGGCCGCACAAACCACCCAAATAACATCATACCCCGCCGTAAACCATCACCGGAGGTCGCGGAGGACACATGAAGCCGACGGCTTGATAGATTTGTGTCCCGCGGCGGTGACAAGGACGGGCACACCAAGGCGGAAAGACCTGCACCAACAACAGGGGCAATGATGGCGGCGCCGGGCGCGGTCCTAAAAGAGCGGGAGACAGAGGAGAGGACGGCCGTGGAGAGCACACTTACCCCAGGACTGACGCTGGAAGCAGGTACTGAGGGAGATGGGAGCCAGAGCGAGGCAGAGACATATGTGGAGGAAGAGGATGGAGGGGGATACGATGAGCAGAGGGGAGAGGCGGGAGGAAAGATGGCGCGCGTACTCCCTGACTGCCCCCCATACAAACGGACCGTCAGCAACATGGAGATGCCAAGTATGATACCTGCCATTAACTATAAGCAACTAGCTAAGGAATTGGCGAAATACATGGCAGAAGAATTCCGCCAAGCAATGACGGAGATGATACATTCAAACACAGAAGGGATGCAGACGAAACTGAGCAACCAGGACCATAGGCTAAGTGAAACAGAGGAGCGCCTGGCAGCAGCAGAGGAACGCATTATAGATCTAGAACAACAACTAGACGAACTACACAAAAACTCTTCTTATGCCCTAAATAAACTAGATGATCTGGAAAATCGTAGCCGCAGGTGCAATCTTAAGCTAGTGGGCCTCCCTGAAACAATCTCCCCTACCCAATTAATTGACATATTTGAAGTAGACCTACCGAAAACATTAGGTCTCACCCACCCCTGCCCTACTGAGAGGACACACAGAATTGGCCCACCAAGAGACATAACACCTGAGGAGCCGGGAAGTCGGGGAACATTGCAAAAAAATCAAGGAAGAGAGGCGACTAAACCCAGACATTCCATAGCGAAATACCTAAATGACCGTGACAAAGAGAAGATTTTGAGAGCGTATAAAGCAAGCCGTATCCCCCTACACATACGAGGACACAAAGTGCTCCTTTACCAGGATTACTCGGCGGAAGTTATGAGGAAACGTAAGGGATTCAGCGAAGTATGCACACTACTCTACAAGAAAAACGTGAGATTTCAGATGCTATTCCCTGCTACTTTGAGATTTAGAGCACCAGGAGGAGAGACAAAGTCATTTCACTCCCTAAGGATGCCATGGATTTTGTGCTAAGACAACGAATGCTACCATCCGGCTCCACCCCAGCCTCACCGAACTCCAGAAATACGCTAAACAGCCAACTAACAGAATCGGGGGATGGGGAAACGCAACGTCCCTATCATTTACGCTCAGGTGCAAATATGGGAGCGATGACGCCAGATCGACCACCACTGAGCAATCAAAGACAACAAAAAACAGGATGGTCCAGGAAGAAGTCTGGCACAGCCAAAAAAGACGCCCAAGCGACAAGATTCAATTAAAAGCACACCTACCCAGACGTGTGACCTGGACCACGTGTCAAAATATACGAGATACTTGTGCGAAACTGAACTTAATAGACACCCAGATGGAATAGAAAAGCATTTGTTTGATTGATCGACATACCAACTGAAAATTGTCGATGGGGCAAGAACTCTGACATCTCAAGGCATAAATGCCGACGGACACAGACAACCCAGAAGTCTCCCCATTAAGAAGGACGATCGATGGTGGAATCAAACTGATCTATCACACACATACGTGAGGGGAGGGGGAAAGAGGAAAAAAAACAAACAAAAAAAAAAACAAATTATATCTTGCCCCGAGAACTTCAGGGGAGAGAGGGTGGGAATTGATATGAATAAGGGAAGGGGAGGGTGCAGTAAGGGAATATATGTATATATCTTGGGGTAACGTGATTAGCTCCTCCTCTCCTTTTCTTCCTGTCATCGCCTCGCTAATCATATACGGATTGTAACGGACCTAAGCGGTGGTTCTTAAATACAGAAACATCTATCTGCCTTGGATTCCTTACAGAGCCGGAGGAGATGATAATGGAGGAAAAAAGAGAAGTGAGCACAATGGAAAAAGGGAGGGATTTTGCAGGGAGGGGTAGGGAAAGCGATATCATAACTGTCTTGAAGGGATCTTTGAAATATTGCGAATATGTATCTAAGGTAGAATTGTCTCTCCCAAGAAAATACATAAGAGGGAAAATGTGTAGGATAATGTCATGCGACATAGAATTCGAGGTACGGTGGGTCCGATCCCATTATATGTGTAAACCCTGCTATGTATTACCGAAAGTTATAATATCATCATGGTCAGGTGGGTAACCTGGAACGTCAAGGGGATGCGCTCCCCAGCTAAGCGCATGATGATATTGCGACATCTTAAACAACTAAAAGTAGACGTGGCGCTACTCCAGGAAACCCACCTGACCAAAGAAGACTTTTTTCGCCTAAAAAAGATGTGGGTAGGTGAGATATATGGCTCGGGGGCAGTCAACCGGAAAGCAGGGGTTTTAACTCTGATTAATAAATCTATGGCACACGAAGTTGTAACACATGATACAGATGATGAGGGAAGATTGAGCCATTTAGTCTTGCAATTACAAAATGATGTACTGAGTGTTTACAATGTATATGCGCCCAACACAGCCCAACGGACTTTTTTCAATGACATTCGACAGCGCCTACTGACTGACAAAGAACCTGTTAAACTAATAGGGGGCGACTTTAATATGGTTCTCAATGAACTAGAAGACAGACGAGGGACTGAGCCACGAACTTCGCAACGAAAAGGTGGAAATGAGCAACAGAGCTTCCTGTCAGAGCTAACGGTTAACTGCATGGTGCCTGATGCTTGGCGAACTTTACATCCACTGGGCAGGGAGTACACGCATTATTCACATGCCCATAACACGTGGTCACGATTAGATACGTTCTTGACCTCCCCGCGCCTACTCCAGAGGGTGATGGAAATCAATATTGAAACGATGGTTATTTCCGATCATAGCCCAGTACTTTTGGAAATTAGTGATTCTTACCCAAAAGGAAATGACATACTGTGGCGATTTCCAGACTCATTGTCGCGTGAAGAAAATTTCGTGACAATGATGAAGGAATGGTGGCAAAGCTACTCTAGAGATAACGAGATCCATCGTTCAGATCCCCCTCTGTTTTGGGAAGCGGGGAAGACGGTAATGCGCGGACATATTATGGCACACGAAATAAAACGTAAAAAAATTATAAGAGACCAATATAGCAAAACCAGCTCAGCAGTTAGAGAAGCTTACTGTATATACCAGGAAGTAGGAACGGAGGCCAATAAGAAATCATGGCAACAAGCGAAAAAAGAGTTTGATGAATGGGCGGCCAGACGTGAGGCCTTGTACAAAACACACATAGATCTTAGACTCCATAGGTTTGGAGATAAGGCCGGACGTCTGTTAGCCAATTTGGCGAGAGAAAAAAGACCCCAGACTCATGTCCTTAAAATACGCGACAGACACGGAACAGTTAGAAACAACCCCAAAGAGGTGGTCCAGACATTGGGAAAGTATTATGCAACCCTATATTCAGATCAAGACAATGGAGACGCTGACGACGGAGGTGCTGCCTGGCTAGACTCGCTCCCCTTACCAAAATTAACTGATGATAATCTGCTATTCCTTAATTGCCCGGTCACAGAAGACGAGGTCAAGGGAGCAATAGGAGGATTGAGTGCGAGCAAGGCGCCCGGACCTGACGGGTTTAACGGAGCTTATTTTAAAGCTATGAAAGATCAGGTCACCCCGATACTTACCGACCTATATAATGGATTTTTACAAGGAGCCCAAATACCGGAGAACATGAACATGGCCCACATTAAATTAATTCCCAAACCAGGAAAAGACACCCTAGACCCATCGGGATATCGACCAATATCGTTAATTAATCAAGATCTAAAATTAATGTCAAAAATAATGGCCGAGCGCCTGGCCACAATTATGCCAAGCATAATACCCCCCCACCAAGCAGGTTTCATAAAAGGCAGATCCACTACAACAAACATACGTAAAGCAATGCTGATAATGGACGTAATGAGGGGGAGGGATGGAGATGAGAGAGGTTATCCAGCCATAGTCACATTAGATGCCGAGAAGGCTTTTGATAATGTACGATGGACATGGCTGGATAAGGTCTTCAAAATCTATAACCTAACGGGTAACTTTCGGACGTATATTAGGGCCCTATATAACAACTCAAAAGCCAAGGTGAGCATACCGGGTTTCTTATCAGACGTAATCAGCCTTAATAAAGGAACTAGACAGGGATGCCCACTCTCGCCCTTACTTTTCAATATGGCAATCGAACCATTGGCTATATACCTAGAACACCACAAGGTTTTCAGGGGCATCATGGTGGGGGCGAAGGAGGTACGTCTGGCGATGTTTGCCGACGATGTCATCCTTTTCTTAAATGATCCAGACAAGGATCTCAAAAATGTCCTTACAGAGATAGAGCGACTGGGCAGATCTTCGGGTTTCACACTTAACAAAAACAAATGCGAAATCATGTTCCTGCAGAATACACCTCCCCTGTCAATGGGAAATCCGTATGATAATATACCAATAGCAAAAGATAAGATTCGCTACCTGGGAATCCAACTGGCCAGATCACCTGCTCAGATATATCGGTATAATTTTGCCCCCATAATTGAAAAAATTGAAAAAGAACTACTGAGATGGAAAGACCTGCCCTTGTCTCTATCAGGTCGGGCGCACTTGATCAAAATGATCAGTTTTCCGAGACTCCTTTACCCGCTCCAAACTATTCCCTTACTATTGAAGCACGCAGATATTAAGCGGCTCAATAAGGCGTTCTCAAAATTTTTATGGAGAGGGGGGAGGGCGAGGATAGCAATGCAGACACTTCTACAGACAAAAGACTCGGGAGGACTGGGACTACCAGATATAAGGGGCTACAATCTTGCCTGTATGGCCAGACATGTGGCAGACTGGTTGCATAATACAGACAGGTACTCTGACGTCACATTGGAAAGTGAACTGGACAAGCCGTGGGGGTTGACGGCTCTCCTCCACTCCCCGCTGTCGGTTATACCGAAAAAGATCAAAAACACGATGGTATGCAGGGACACTATTGCCACATGGAAAGCCATTAGAAAAAAAATGAGACTCTCATGGAAAATCTCAGCACATCTATCCCCATGGAATCATCCGGGATTCAAAATAGGCCGGCAAAATAAACTTTTTGAGAAATGGAGGGAAAAAGGCATAAACACCATGAAAGACCTCATGCACTTAAGTGAGAAGAGGTGGTTGTCGGGCCGGGAGATACTGCAGAGATTTGGTTTGCCAGGTACTCATTATCTGCAATATTACCAGATAAGACATCAACTAATGGACAATCTCCTAGATATAAAGGGAGAAATTAATAATGAGCTCTGGGCAAACACAATTGACTCGAACCCATCTAACATAAACATCTCGTTTCTTTATTCAGGGCTACAAAAGATACTAAGGCCGACTACCCCAGACAAACTGTTCCGAAGGTGGAAAAAATATTTTCCAGAACAAGACTTGATACCAAAATTACTAGAGGGATGGCAATTAGTAAGGCGACACCTGGGAAATGAAAGATGGAGAGACACCCAATACAGAGTGATGCACGGGACCATACAAGGTTTCAATATCCCATCGAAGCAGGGAGGAATACAGAAATGGCTAGCATGCCCCAAATGTAAGACCCCGATGACAGATATAGAGCATGGACTCTGGTCATGCCCGACAACACAAAACTTGTGGAGGGGGGTTGAGACATTAGCAACGACCTTGGCTGGACATAAAATTGGACTATCCCCACTGCTATGGATATTTCATTATGTAGACACGACTGAACACAACACGACTCCCTTGACATTATTTCATACAATAGCCATATTAGCTAAACGCCTCATACTACAATGTTGGCTAGATGAGTCATTACCAGATTCACAGGTGATTATTACAGAAATGAAAAACGTCGCATTTCTGGAAAGAACAGAAACACTGAGGTCACCATCAACGCTGACCACAAAATTCTTTCAAAAATGGCGACCTTTCATTGAAAATATGATGACAGACCATGACATCGGGGACTTTATGGTGCCCTTTAAGAGCACGACCTGGTATGCAAAGATGGAACTGGAAGGAACACTGGGAAAACTAGGAGGTGATAAAACATTATGAGAAAATCATACACAGATAATCCCAAAAAAATTAAAATAGTATATCTAGACAAATGAGAGAACACATGAGACACTTAGACTTATGAATCAAAGTAGAATTATCGCGGTGGGAGGGGGGGGGAGGGGAAAGAGAGGGGAAGTTATTTGGAAAGTTATATACACTTGCCTTATTTTCAAACTATGTCATGATCCATTATATATTTCTAGATGTACGTTAATACTTCCTAATTGCATTGTACATTGTAATGTTGAAAAATTGCAATAAAAAGTTGATTAAAAAAAAAAAAAAAAACCACTTTCACTCTTTTTAAAAGCGTATGGGCCACCTCCTCCACACCTTGATCCTCCACATTATCCATCTCCATCAGATGTGACTTACCCCAGTTAATCCGGTAATCCGAAGACCAGACAAACGTCCAAAGCTATCCACTATGTCTATGGCATTAGTCAGAGAGTCCTTCGAGTCGTGTAAGAATAGTAGAATGTCGTCAGCATACAGGGCTACCCTCTCCTCCACCGAACCATATCTAAATCCAGTAATCGAATTAGTTTGTCTCAAGACCACCGCCAACGGCTCAATGGCCAGGGCAAACAGTAACGGGGAGAGAGGGCAGCCCTGTCTGGTCCCCCTCGTCAGACTGAATCTATCCGTCCTACCTCCATTCACCCTAATCCGGGCCAGCGAGGAAGTGTACAGCAACCGCACCCATGTTGTGAATACCGGACCAAAACCCATATGATGCATGACCCGCCAGAGATACTCCCACCTCCACAATGTCGAATGCCTTGTGCGCATCAAGGGACACCACCACTCTGTGGCTAGAATTATCAGCAGCCATCTGAATATTCAGAAACAGCCGATGTAAGTTAATGGCAGTTGATCTGTCTGGCATGAACCCAGTCTGGTCCGGATGCACCACACCAGTAATCAGCCGAGTCAGCCGGCCCGACAATACCTTGGCCAACAACTTGACATCAGTCGACAGTAGAGATATGGATCTGTACAAGTCTGGCTTCGTGACATCCTTGTTTTCTTTGGGTAAAACCACTATGGTCGCCTCCCTCATAGACTGGGGCAATTGTCTCTCCTCCATAGCCGTCAGTAGAACCTCCCGCAGTCTGGGTAGCAATACCTCCCCCAGAAGCTTATATACTTCTACTGGCAACCCATCCGCCCCAGGAGCCTTGTTATTAGTCATGGATGCCATGGCTTCCTCTAGTTCCTCCAACATCAGTGGTCCCTCTAAACTATCACGGTCCAGGGCACTCAGCCTGGGCAGGTCAGCACTAAGCAGAAAACTGTCAATGGCGTCACTAGGTACCCCAAGTTTGGATGTGTATAAGTCGCGGTAGTACTCCTCAAATATCTGCAGGATCCCCTCCGAGTCCGTTGTCAGAGGACCGTCCGGACGAGATAGCCCATAGACATAGCTCGATGTTCTCTGAGCCGCCACTATAGTGGACAGCAGGTGTCCTACCCTCTTCCCTTCCTCAAAAAAGGTTGTCTTTTGAAATTCTCGCTTCACCTCCGCCTTAGCCAAAAACAAGCTGTCCACCTCCTCCTGAGCTTTCTTCATTTTCTGCTATGCCTCGGCAGTGGGCCCCACCATCAACTCCTCCTCTGCTCTTCTCAGAGTATCCAATGCTCCAGCTTCTGCCTCTCTACTTTGGGTCTTACATTTTGATATTTCCCTTATCAATAACCCACGCAAGAACACCTTGGCAGTGTCCCACACCATTCCTGCCCCCGCACTACCCACATTGTGTAGAAAAAATTCTTCCATCTCCTCAGCTATTTTGGGCATGTCTATCTTATCCAACCATACGGCATGTACCTTCCATTCCCCACCTGATCGCATTCCACCCGCTCCCATCTGCATCTCCACCAGCAAAGGGCCATGATCAGAGATGACCCGGGGCAAGTACGCAACCCCAACAACTCTAGAGTCCAGCAGCGTGTTCCCTATAGCCAGATCTATTCGAGACATAGAACTGTGCGAGGAGGAGTAGCAAGAGTACCTCTTCACCCCAACATTCCTCACTCTCCACAGGTCCACCAATCTCATTTCTCCCATAAATCTAGCAAATTGTGTCTCCTCGTGCCCCGTGTGTCCACTATAGGTCCTGCCACATCTGTCCCACCGTACCTTCATGACGTTATTAAAGTCTCCAATGAAGAGAATAGGAACTCCAGCCCTGGTCAGGTCTATGATTTCCTGTAGTTTTGCTCTGTTGTACGGCGGCTGGAAGTAAACCGCCATCACACAAAGCAGCCTCCCATACACCTTACACACCAAAAAGACATACTGCCCTTCTTTGTCCAATTTAACCTCCACCTCCTCAAACGGTACCAGAGTATGCACCAGTATTGACACCCCTCTCGCATATGTAGAGTATGTAGCATGATATGTCCTCTGGAGCCATGTTCTCGCCAGGACCCCAGTGTTTCCTTTGGTCAGATGAGTTTCCATGAGACATATCATGGAGGGTTTAGAAGTCATGGCATAGCGCAAAGTAGCAGCCCTCTTACCCTTGTCCGCCAGTCCTCTCACATTCCAGCTCAATATTTTAAGTTTCTCTGCCATCCTGTTCTCGGTCGAATAGTTTCACACAACTTGGAACATGCAGATCAGAAACACACCATCGCTTCCTAGCCTTTCCCCTCCCTCTATCTCAGAACAATCCCCCCCCCAGTCCCTATCCCATTGAGCCACCCCACCCAACATTTTACCCTCTCACGTCTCCTCAACCTCGTTTATCGTTATCACCCTCCTAGCAGAGAGTGGGGCAATACCACCAGCCAATACGTTATGCAACGTAACACAACTGTAACAATTGTTTAAAACGTAACCGTTATCTCAACCAAAGCCTCTCCCACCTTTTGCTTTGAACTATGGAAAAGAAAGTCATTTTCCTCAACTCTTTGCCGTTGACCGGGCCGCATAAGTCTCTAATGTCCCGTAGCACCTGCAAAAATAAAAGAACAAGAATACACAGGAACCCATGCACCAATATTTCAACTCTCCTTATAGTCCCGGACTCTTCTGCTATTCTTTTCGATCCTCTCCATGGCCTCCTCAGGGGACTGCAAGAAGTGGACTTTACCCAGCGCAACTAGTCTGAGCTTAGCTGGGTACATCATAGAATATTTCAGGCCCATGTCTCTCAGCTTCGCTTTACATCAGAAAATCTCATCCGCAGTTTTTGGACCAAGGGGAGTAATCCGAATAAAAGGAGATATGTTGTCCATCAATTGTCAAATCTTGGACATCTCTAGCCTTGCGGAGTATAGTGTCTCTGTCCCTGTAATTCAAAGTCTGGCCAGCATGGCTCGGGGGAGAGCACCCGGAGGCTGCGGTCTCAGTGGGATCCTATGGGCTCTCTCCACCACGAAGACTTTGGAAAGAACATTTCCTCCGAATTTAGACAATAGCCACTGCTCAATAAATCCCTGCTGGATTGGCCCCTTCCGTCTTTTCTGGGACCCCACAATCTTGACATTGTTCCAGCGTGATCTATTCTCGAGATCATCATTCTTGGCCAGAACCTCAGCAAGCTGTTTGTCAAATTTAGATTGATTCGTCTGCAAAGTCACTATGTTATCTTCTGCAGTGCTCACATGTTCTTCCACCTCTCCTGTGCGCACCTCAGCCTTCTGCATAGCTGCCTTAATCCCAGTAATCTCAGCATGAATCCCTGAGACCTGGTGAGTCAGTGTAGTTAAACTGTGTTTGCAGTATGACACCACAGCAAAAAAGGTCCCTTAGTGAAGGCTCTCCTTGCACACTGCCCATTGCATCCTGTGTGTCAGCAGCGATTGCTGCCTGCTGTGCAGCCTGGGTGTCAGCCTCCGGCTCTCCAAGTCACTGTCCTGCATCTCCACCTCTGCTCCAGCCCCAGCTTCAGTGTCCCCCTCCATACCTCCAGCGTCTGCTCTCCCCTCCTCCTCTCTCATAAACTTCTCCAGGCAAGCAGCTGCAGTCTGTCTTCTAGCACATGCAGAATTAGCTTGTGCTGCATCCTCCCGGGCCTCTGCACCATCTTGGCCTCTTCCTCCTCTGCCTGCACCTGGATCTCGCTGCCGTATGCGGGTCATCTCGGGCTCCTGCAGCTCCAGGCCTGCTCCCAGCACCCACAGCAGAGTACCGGCAATATTTCTGAGCACTTTGGGGTCTCTGCAGGACCAGCCACCGGCAGAATCAGTGTGTGTCGGCGGGAGAGACCTCACACACACGTCCTCTCACATTGCAGGCTAGGCACCGCCCCCATGAATCATCTCTTGTTTTTGTTTATGGGTTGAGGTGTATCTTGGACTTCTCCTCTGCTTCTCAATTGATCAGGACATTTCTTTAGGTGATCTCTTGAAACTCCGGCTGAGGTCTCTCCTCAATCTTTACTGATTAGGCAGACTTTGGCGTTGTCAAAATTTGAAGGCAATACAGTGTATGGCTTGCCTCCCACTAGTCATCAAGTTTGTTGGTTCGTCTTTTCCTCTTAAGGACTTGTTCTCCTGGTGATAAGGAAACTGCAGGTGCATGTTTATTGTAGGCTCTCTCTTGACTTTCTCCTTCTTGAGACAGGTTTCTTTCAACACACTCTTGCATTTGATGGTACTTCTGTTGCCGTTCAGTATCCCAATCCTCATCTGGTGGGTTTGTTTCAGGTGTCAGGACTCCCATGTCTAAGTCAATGGGCAGCTTGCTAGGTCTTGCCCTCATCAGGTAGGCAGGAGTTGGTGGAGTTCACAGGAATATGATTGTACAAGTCCACTAAGTCTGGCAACTTCTCTGGCCACATACTTCTTTCTTCCAGTGGCATTGTCTTTAACAGGTCTATCACTACCTGATTCATTTTCTCACACATGCCATTGGTCTGTGGGTGGTACGGTGTTGTTCTTATTTTTCTTGCAGCCATGCAAGTTGCAAAACTCCTGGAACACCTCTGCCTGGACCCTAATCCGTAAGTACCTGTTCAGGATAGCCATGGGGTCTGCAGAAATGGGCTTGAAAGGCTCCAGCCTCTGTCCTTGCTGTCAGGTCTTTTACTGGCACTACTACCAAGAAACGAGAATAGCAATCTACTATGGTGGGGTGTAGACGTAGCCTGACCGCCTCGGGGTCAGTTTCACATGGTCCAAGGATACGTGTACAAGTGGTTGTCTGGTGACAATAGACTGTAGAGGAGCTCTCTGACTGTCATGATCCTTCCTCTGCAGGTTGCATGGGCCACAGTTTTTGCACCATTGCCTTTCTCATGCCAACCCAGTAGAAGCATTCGCGCTACAGAATTTCCAGCTTCTTCCATTCGAAGTGCCCTGCCCCATCGTGGTATGCTAAATGGGTCAGTGGATTATTGTCCCTATAGATGGTAAACTTCGCTTAAACCAAGTAGTGTTTAAAGCGTTCTGTTACAGCCCAGACTATGGCAAGGAATTCTAACTTGAATGAGCTATAGTTGTCGGGTTCCTTTCTGTAGGACGGAGCTTCCTGCTGGCATAGGCAATCACTCTCTCCTTGCCTCTCTGCACCTGGAATAACATGGCTCCCAATGCCACGTTGCTCACATTTGTGTAAAACACAAACAGTTGGCCATAGTCAGGGTAGGCCAGGATCTCGTCCCCTGTAAGGGCCCACTTTAACTGGGTGAAGGAGTCTTCCACTCTGCTGTCCCATTCAAACGGAGGGCTCGGCTTCTTGACCTTCTTGGACTGGCCTACCAGGAGGTCTTGCAAAGGCGCTGCTATTTTTGTGAAGCCCTTGATAAACCTCCGGTAGTAGCCTACCAGTCCCAGGAACTGTTGTACTTCTTTGATGCTAGCGGGCCTCCGCCAGTCCCTAATTACGGTTACTTTATCAGGGTCTGGTGCCATCCCTTCAGTGCTGACCACATGTCCTAGGTACTGTACCTTGGGCTTTAGTAAATGGCTCTTGGACGGCTTCACTTTCATGCCAAAATTGGATAATGCCTCAAATACTTCAGCCAGGTGCTTCAGATGGTCTTCATACATCTTCGAATAGACAATGACATCATTCAGGTACACTAAGACGGTTTCAAAGTTTCTATGCCCCAGGCAACACTCCATCAACCTCTGGAATGTTCCCGGTGCATTGCAGAGTCCAAACAGCATGCAGTTAAACTCACAGAGGCTCATTGGTGTCATGAACGCGGTCTTTTCTCTGTCTGCTTCTGCAACGGGAACCTGCCAATACCCACTGGTGAGATCTAAGGTGGAAAAATAGTTAGCAGTTCTCAGTGCAGCTAATGACTCTTCAATTCTGGGTAATGGGTAAGCATCCGTATCTGTAATATGATTTAACTGCTTGTAGTCAACACACATTCTCATTGTACCATCTTTCTTCTTTACCAGGACTAGTGGAGCTGCCCAGGGGCTACAACTATCTCTTATGACCCCTGCCTCCTTCATTTCCTGTAACATCTCTTTGGCACATTGATAGTGAGCTGGTGATACAGGTCGATACCTCTCTTTAACCCCTTCATGACCCGGAAATTTTTCGTTTTTAATTTTAATTTTTTGCTTCCAAGAGCGATAACTTTTTTATTTTTCCGTCAATATAGACATATGACAGATTGTTTTTTTGTGGTATGAGTTGTACTTTCATATGCAATCATTTATTTTACCATATAGTGTATAGGGAAATTGCAAATAAATTCTAAATGCAGTGAAATTGCAAAAAAAGTGCAATTACACGTTTGTTTTTTGGTTCAATAGGAAGTGATCCAATTCTATAGTGGCCGCGCTCCCCGTGGTAATGATTTTAAGAACTTCTTGTCCACAAAAAATTTTATTCCTCAAAACATGCGAGAATATAAAAAACGGATACAACGCGTTTCGGCGGAAACAACCGCCTTCCTCAGGTATCTAAATAAAAATACATCTGACACTTTGCTTTATAGGTAAAAGATAATTACAGCTTGCTAGGTAATGACATGAGGGTGTGGGTATAACCACACCTGTCCAATCAGTCTCATTGTCCGCTTCAGCTATAGTGCTTCATTACATAGTAAAAAACAAACACCCACAAACAGCAATCACTACGCTAAAAAACTGCTAAGAACATTTATCAATAAAATTACTAGTCACAAAAATCTTAAATTACATAAAAGTTAACAAAAAACAAGAAAAAAAAATTTAAAATTGCAATGTTTTTAAAAAGTGCCTTTTTTTTTTTTTTTTTTTTTTTTTTTTTCTTCCTCTTTCCTTCTTTGTTCTGTTTTTTGTTTTAAAAGGGATCATATTCATATACTGAATACTAAATTCTTTCCACAATATCATTGAGACCATTGGGATGCAATGTTTGAAGGCGGTAAATCCAATATGTCTCTTTGCGATTAAGCAGAGAATTTCTATTGATTGTTTCCACAGGTATTTGTTCTAGAGGTGTCACCATTATATTAAAATTCTTATTGTGCTTGAGTAATAAATGTCTCGACAGGCTATGTTTTAAAAACCCATTTTTTGCTCTATTTCTGTGCCCATTCATGCGAGCACGTAAAGTCTGCGTTGTACGCCCCACGTACTGTAACCCACAGCTACAATCAATAACGTAAACAATATAATCGCTATCGCATCTCAGATTCTGTTTTATTTCAATTAATTCACCTGTACTTTTGCTTGCAATCTGTTTCGCACCATGGTTCAGAATCCCACATGTATGACATTTCCTGGAACTGCATCTAAAAACTCCAATCTCATGATCTTTACTTTTTCCATTTTTTGCAGATCTTTTTTTATTATCTCTTAACCTACTTGGGGCTATTTGACTTTTTATCGTTTTCCCTCTTCTAAATGTTATACCTGGTTCCTCAGGCAGACATTTGAGGAACCAGACTAGTAATTTTATTGATAAATGTTCTTAGCAGTTTTTTAGCGTAGTGATTGCTGTTTGTGGGTGTTTGTTTTTTACTATGTAATGAAGCACTATAGCTGAAGCGGACAATGAGACTGATTGGACAGGTGTGGTTATACCCACACCCTCATGTCATTACCTAGCAAGCTGTAATTATCTTTTACCTATAAAGCAAAGTGTCAGATGTATTTTTATTTAGATACCTGAGGAAGGCGGTTGTTTCCGCCGAAACGCGTTGTATCCGTTTTTTATATTCTCGCATGTTTTGAGGAATAAAATTTTTTGTGGACAAGAAGTTCTTAAAATCATTACCACGGGGAGCGCGGCCACTATAGAATTGGATCACTTCCTATTGAACCTTTATGCCTGTGGGAATCCGTGGCAGGACCCAATACAGGATCAATTCAAGGCGAGCAGCAGACCCGGATAAAATATCCAAAGCGTGAGGAGGCTTTGGAAAAACCATATGCTTGAAGTTTTATGGCAAGAGGTGAGTGCATAAAACTTCATTAAAAGGGCACCAGAGAGTTACATTGGTAACGAGCCTTGATTGGCGCCGCATGTTTGTTTTTTATATATACCCTACAGGGAATCACCTTACTTCACGTTTGTTTTTTGGGTATTTTAGTCGCCATGTTCACTATATGGTAAAACCGATGTGACGGGGTGATGCCTCGGGTCGGTACGAATTCATAGACACCCAACATGTATACCTTTATTGGTATCTAGGTGGTGATAAAAAATTCAGACGTTTAAGAAAAAAATAAAACTGACTTTTTATTGCATCTTGAGCTGACCTTTCTAATGACACCATTTTTGGGTGGATGTGCTGTTTTGGTCGCCCGTTATTGCATTTTATAGCAATGTTGCGGTGACAAAAAAAAGTAATTTTGGCATTTGGCTTTTTTTTTCCATTAGGGAGTTTATGGCTCTCATTAATGGATTTAATATGTTTATACATTGGGCGATTCTGAACACAGCGATACCAAATATGTGCTCTGTGACAGCATCCGGGGTCAAGTCAGTACCCTGGGCTGTCACGTGAGTGCCAGAGATACCGCAAAACTATCGCGGGATCTCCGGTGCAGGCTGGGAACAGCGCTTTCCCCGCCACGGCACCTTTGGATCCCGCTGTCAGAGATTGACGGCCAGATCCAAAGGGTTAACAGCACCGATTGGATCCCGGATCCGATCAGTGCTGTCAGCCCGACATCTCAGCTGATCACATCAGCTGAGATGTCGGCTGTTTGATGTGAGCTCCGCGCCGGAGCTCACATCAAACCATGGGCCTTACTGGCCCATGACGTTGTCCAACGTCATAGGTCAGGAAGGGGTTAATGGGCGGATGGTCTCCAGTGGGGATGTAATGTTGTACCCCTTTTACCTGCCCAAAGTCTAAAGGATGATTACTAAAGACCCGTTCATATTCTTGAACTGCCCGGTAAACTCCATGCTTTTGATGCGAAGGGGTGGAGTCAGTGCCTACGTGTAGCTTCTGACACCAGTACTCCAGCTGCCCCTCAGAGCCGTTGTCCTCTGCCTGGTCGAACGGATTCAAAGGTTTCACTGCCGTGGTGGAGTTGTTACTGACAACGAACAGTTTAGCAGTGTTAGCATATCGAGGCAGTTTGACCTCTTCTTCTCCACAGTTCAAGGTACTGTGAGGTAGCGACCCTGGGGAACCCGCTTGGCATGGGGAATTAACATCAGCGACTACATTTTAACGGAACATAACCAGCGGATTTATTGTTTTTCTGTCATAAACCGCTTTCATCACATAACGCGTATTTACATTGCCATATGACATAATGTACACATTAGTACATCACATGGCATTACATTACATTCACATGAGAATCAACGGGACCATATCATGACCTATTGTCGGTCCCAATGGCGGTTATCTCCACCTAACACCCTGACAGGGATATTTCCCCATCCTGCTGTAGGGATCCTCAACCTACTCCTAGGGAGTCTCAACCCACACTGCATCATACACATCATACATAGTCAACGGGACCATATCACGACTAGCACAGTCAGTCCCAAAGTCGGCTATACTTATGACCGCCTGGCCCTTGAGCCGTCCTCGGTCTCTCTCGCCATCCATATGACCGCCTGGCCCTTGAGCCGTCTTCGGTCCTCATCACTGGCTGGCATGCACACATCAGGTGCACTGGCATGCAGCTGGCAGGCTCCCTTCACTTCCCCCGCCGAGGACAGATCACTTCCAGCACGTCCTCACATGGCAGTGGTCTGGACTGCTCTGACTCCCATCGTCCTCTCTCACTTAGACACCTGGCAGGTTCTTATACAGGCTGCCTCACCCACAGCTGCAACACAGTGAGTCAATCAGCACATTTCACTCACACACAGACCTGAGATGTGATTAACCCCCTGTGCACAATTCAGGTTTAGCAAAGCACTCATACACACAGGTTCAGCCACTCATTTGGCTCATGAAAACCCTACAGCTGTTAACCCACTGTACACCGGACAGGTTTCACACAGCACACACATACAGGAAAACCGGCCCATGTGAACAGAGACCTGCACTAATAACCCGTGTGATGCACCCTGCCAGGGGCCACATCACCACAGTACATACAGGTACACTCCCCTTGCGGACATCGACTATCCCTCTGGCTGTTAGGACAGTGGGCTACTATCTGAGTACACGGGCTCTACCAGGCCCTGATAGTCTTCACCCCTAAGGCCTATTGCTGCACTACACCAGATTAACATTTAACTTCTCGGGGCATTGCAATGGAGAACGGGTCACTTACTCTTACACTGATGACTTCTCCACCAGACAGCTCCACCTGCTGCCTCTGCATCAGGGCCTTTATCTCTTTTTGCAGGACTGTCTGCTGTCCGGTGTTGACAGTTTTGGCAACCTGTTGTAACAGAGCAATAATTCTTCTAGACAATTCTCAGTAACATTAGTGCTTTGAGTAATCGTTTCTTACATTCTTGTCGGTCTACATCAACAATTATCATTCCCTGGGTGGTTAGTTCTGCACACTTCACAGTAATGGTCACCTCTTTGAATCCCACCTGCGGCAGAGTTTGGCCGTTGCTAGCATATACCGTTTATAAAGGGTATAAGGCATCGTTGTCACCTGCAAACTAGTGTCCAGCAAAGCGTTCATGGGGATGCCATCAAGCGCAACAGGCAGCACTGGCCATCCTCCCACATACCTGTTGCGCCAGTTCTGTGGGCCAAGTGGTCTCATTTCTGGGGGATGGCTCGCTGCCCCAAGGGTTTCTAGTTTAAAGTACAAAACCTTGCGATGTGGCCCGCTTTGTTGCAGCAGAGGCAAAGGGTTTGTCCTGTAGCATCATAGCGATCGCTGTCTTGTCCTTTAGTCGGTGGATACCTCCTCTGGTGTAGCCACGGGACGTCATCAGGGCTGGAAGCCAACTGTATCTTCTCCATTGATTTGGGCCTCTGCATGGACTGTACAGCCTTGGTTACTTCAGCCATACCCTTGATCAGCTGCTGCACCTGTAATTGTAAGGCCTCAGGGGTAACAGTTTCTAGAGTCTGTGCACTGGTCTCCACTGTGGCAAGGGAAGAGGGCGCCAGCTCTGGGCGGTACGTTAGAGCCAGTCATTGGGAGGGTGCTGTGCTGCTAGCTGTTGGTTCTCGCAGCACTCGAATGGCCTGGTCATTAAATTGCACAAAGTCCAGGTCAGGTTTTTGCAGGGATAATATATGTAGCTGTGTCCTGTGGGCATGAGACCGGAGCCCCTCAATAAACTGCTCAGTCAACAGCTTATTTTCATCTCGTGCACTGTTGGGGTCTACTTGCTTCATGGCTCTCAGTGCCTTTTGGAGATTTAATGCCTAGTACCGTATACTGTCCTGCAACCTTTGTTTGCGCCTATAAAACTTCATTTTAATTTTCGCTGCAGTACAGCTGTCAAAGGTTTCTTTCAACCTGGCTAAGATTTGTTCTTTTGTCAGTGTCCAGCCAGGACTTTACCTCTCTTTGGGCTGCACCAGTCAATTGTCTTATTTGTATGGTCACTTTCTGGCTCTCAGTCAGGGAATATACTTTAAACAAGCTTTTCAGACTCTCACTGAAGTCGTTCAGGGTGTCCTATTCCCCTGAATACTGTGGTAGCCATGTCACTCCTGTAATATAGGCATTGAGAAATGCATGACTGGCGCTGCTGCGGATGCCACGACTACGGCTGCGGCCGGGGCTTCGGCTCGGGCCGCGACCAGCGCTGCGGTGGCGTCTGGGGCTACAGTGGCTTGGTCCAGGACCACAGCGGATTCTTCTCCCTCCGGATCAGATATCTTTCTCCCCCTAGTGAACCGCAGCCATGCTCTCAGTCTCTGTCGGCTTATCAGTCTATTACTCCGCAAGTGGGGAGTTGAGCGTCCAGGGGATTTCCGGATCAGGGCTTCCTGCATCCCACCGGCTGACGTCCGAACGCGGGGCAGGGTTTCTCTTTGCACCCTTTCTAAGGTTCCGCCCACGACAGCACATCACTTCTGGCTCCTTGCGCGCCACATAATACAGCAATGGTGACGGTTAAACAGTTCAATAAAGTCTATAGCACACAGTACCCATCGATACCGGGCACGAAATCTTGCTTGTGACGCCAGAAACTGATGCACCCCAGGGCTATGGGATACTCGGAACCAGGCTATAATACTTCTGGGGAGTCACAGGGGTCGAGACCCGGCTCCATGACCCAGATAAAAGTTTGTAGATTTTGGGTTTGGAGAAAGGAGTCGTGACGCCACCTGTGATGTTCGGCTAATGGGTCCGACGCTGCGGTACGGAACCTCTGGGGATGATGGGATTGCAGCTAAGGTGGTATCACTCCCCACAGGTGGAGCGGTTCCCCAGGGCGACTGGTAAAGTCTATTGTCGGTGGTAGGCCATTGGGGTGCAGGACTGAGGGTGCAGAATAACCAACAGACACACAGTTTGACCTTTACCCTTACTGGTAGTAGCAGGTTCAGACCAAGGCACTGTCCACAGATGTTGGAAATCCGGGTGGCCTGGAAGCAAGTTGGGGATCTCCTCACCCTGTGAGTTCTGAGGCCTCCCTGTTGCGCTACTCCTTGCTGGTCCTGGCTGCCTATAGCTAAGCTCCGACTCTCACTTCCTGCTTGTAACTATCTCACCAGTGTATGGCAGGCAGGGTGAGCCCTTCCCGGGCACCACTCCTCTGGCAACTGGCTGTCATGTCGCCCTTGAACTCGATGGCTGGTATTCCTGCCCCAGCCGCGGGGAGGCACCAGGTTCCTTCGGCTGGTGGTGCCCGTGATAGGAGGGCCATGTCCTCATATGGACTTGCTCCTTTGACACCTGCATCTGTTGCTGGGCATCACCGTGTTTCTCCTGTGGGTGGTGATGATTACAGAAGGGAGGTTCCTGCAGAGACGTCTGGTAGGCGCAGGCTTCATTCTTCTATCGGAAGTGGGGTACTTGGTACCAGTCGTGCATTACCATCTGGCCTGGTTCTAGGGGCGGTCCGGATGAGGTCTACAGGCTGTGAGTTCCAGCCTATGAGAGGGAACTGCGCCCTTCAAATACCTTGGAACCTGTCCTACAGGCCGCCAGATAGTCTTGGTTTCCCCAGTGATCTAGTGTGTATTTTGCTATTTTGACTCCGACCTTTGCCTGGATTTTTTTCGCGGCCTCATCTGCCGCAAGTGCTGAAACCGCAATTGCTGCGCCTGTCGCACACTTACCGCAAGCCCCATAGACATTGCATGGGGCTTGCTGCAAGTGAACCACAAGTGCAGCCATCATGCGGTAACTGCGCAGATGCGTTTTTTCACCAGAACTACCGCGATCAGCGCTTACCGCTGATGTTAAAAGCTCCTTACTTGTGTTTTTGAGTATTTCATAATGCATTTTTATTGTGTTTTTGATGCTACAGGTTTTGTCTCTTTTTGGTATTAAATAAAGCTACTTTGTTTTTGATATACAATAGATACAGAAAATCTGCAGCACCAAAAAATGACCAAAATCTCATTACGGAAACATAGCTTCAAAGGGACCCTGTAAGCTGGTCTAGCCTCTCTAAAGCACAACCATGTAAAGTGCTTTATAAATGAAATTAATATGTAATGTATAATATCCCTATGTATAATAATAATTCCCCTGTATAAACTACCCAATAAAAATATTTGAGAAATATAAATGAAATTAATATTCCTTGAACGTTTCCACAATTTATCACGTTAGAACCACACAAAGTAGCCAGTATTTGTGAAGTGAAAATGAAATGGTAACTGATTTTCCAAATATTTAAAAAATATAAATCTGAACATTGTGATGTGTATTTGTATTTAGCCCCCGAGTCAGTACTTTGTAGAACCATCTTTTGATGCAATCACTGCTGGAAGTCTTTGGGGTATGTCTCTACCAGCTTAGCACATCTAGTGGCTGACATTTTTGGATGGAGAGCGGCTGTAAACTGCAATTTTCAACTCTTGCCACAGGTTCTCAATAGAATTTAGGATTGGGCCATTCAGACACATGAATATGCTTTAATCTAAACCATCCATTGTAACTCTGGCAGTATGTTAAGGTTTATTTTCCTGTTGGAATGTGAATATATGCTCTAGTCTCAAGTTTTTTGCGGCCGCTAACATGTTTTCCTCCAGGATTGTCTTATATTTACCTACATACATCTTCCCATCAACACTGACAATCTTCCCTGTGCTTTCACATCAGCAGTAATGCAATTTTGCAGTAGATCCGGCAGATGTCGTCGCACCCGCTGGATCTACCGCGTGGCTGCCAACTTGCGGCACTGATCCGGCAAGCCCCATAGAGAATGAATGGGGTTTGCCAGATTGGTGCCGCAAGTTGGCTGTTACGTGGTAGATCCAGCGGGTGCGACGACATCTGCCGGATCTACTGCAAAATTGCAATACCACTGATGTGAGGGCACCCTAACAGAGACTCCAGATCTGTTTAGTGCTGAGCCCAGTCCATACATGGCGAGCTGATGTAGGGTATCCTATGTTGGGAAGGAGATCAAGGGGAAACTGTCAACTGCTTCCATATAGAAGTGCTAGGAGTTCTAACTGCATAAACACTTGTTCACCAATAAAAATTATGCTTTTGTTGTAGAGATGTGTGACCATCATGACAAACCTAATGCAGAAGTTTTTATTGGGGGAAAATTGTCTATACAGCCATATGCCTATCTGACATTACTCAAGCAAATCATGCTGCTTAGTAGATGCATACTTACATGATTAGGGGAAGGAATAGTCTGGGGAAATCAAAGCCCCTCCCCCAACTAATCAGCCACTAATTTCGATATCACGATCGCAGCTTCAATGTATTTTTTATATGAACTCAGCAATGCTCGTTAGTATGCAGACAAAGGTTGCTATATATGTTGGGTGTGGAGGGGGTGAGGTGGATCAGCTGACTGATTCCCTTTAAAATTCTGAAAATATGAACAACAAAGTGGTTTTACAATAGAAATGAATAAGAAGAGTTTTTCAAGTATTTTTAAGTCATTATTCTGGCAGTTTTTGAATAGATCCCCTCTGAAAAAAGTCTGGGAGCACAAATCATATTCCTCCAAGAACTAAACCTGGTTTATCTGGATTCAGTTTGCTATGTAACAGTTGAGGTGTGTATGTGTTGTTGTAGCACTCATTTGTAGTGGTGTTTATAGCTGCCATATGTATTGTAGGCTGGGAATAGTGATCATGATTGCTGTGATTGTCGCTCAGATCTTGGCAGTGCAATTCCTTTTCCTACAAGACAAAATCTCACCAACAGATAAGAATAAGCCATTGGCCATCAATAACAGGTACTCCTTTTATTACGGTAAATGTATTCAGTTTATGCTATTACTTTATTCAATGGACATGATTCATGAAGGCACCTTCAAATGTACCAACATTTTTGCTCAACTCATAGTTATGCCAATATTTTCTACTTGTGCCATTTTTATGCTAGCCCAGGTTAACTCTGCCAAATTGGCATAGAAAGTAAAGCATAGCACATCCAGACTTACAATAATATGAAGAGAAAAACACCGGGCACTAGTGGGTCTACACAGGTCTATTGATTAGACTCAAAAAATCTCCAAACATTGGGAGGTGCTCTTGCCAGATACACGTTATAAATATGGAAAGAGAAAAAGTATCATACTCGAAATGGAGCGCCCGTAGTCTCCCTCCGCCTCTCCTCCCTCCCTGCACAACTGTAACCCTATTCCAGCATGGAATAAAAACTGCACATTGAAGAACTTTGATAGGTGAGTGCTGTCATTTTTTCTCTTTCCATATTTATAAAGTCCAGACTCACCATTACTATTGTTGCATAATTATTACAAGAGTTAACATTTTTATTAACAATAATTTATGTTCATTTCTGATTTTCTTCTTAGGAGAGGATTTCAGAATTTCAGCTACTTTTTCATGTTCTACTCGGCTATCCTTGGCTTTGGTGCATGTCTGATCAGAGTCTTATTTAATGTACTCTTGGGGAGCTGGTTGCTTGCAAGAATTGATAAACCACTGTTCCCAAAAGGGCATGAAGGTGCTGATATGGGTGAGTAAAGCCCCCGTCACACTAAATGAGATCGCTAGCGAGATCGCTGCTGAGTCACAAATTTTGTGACCCAACAGTGACCTCAACAGCAACCTCGCTATGTGTGACACGTAGCAGGGATCAAGCCCCTGCTGTGAGATCGCTGATCAAGACACACCGTTCTGGACCATTTTTTGGTCGTCGCGCTCTCACTGGGCAGCATGCATCGCTGTGTTTCACAGGGACAATGACCAATGATCTCAATATTACGCCCGAGAGTGACAGAGTACCAATGACCGCCGTATTGCTGCTGCATCGCTGGTGAGATCTGACTGTTTGACATCTCACCAGCGATCCCGGGCAGGTTGGATCGCTATCGAGATTGCTGGTGCGTCGCCAAGTGTGACGGTACCCTAAGGCCTTGTGCAGAAGACCGTATTTTGGGCTTGAGTGCTATCAGTGGGAATAAAATGGACAGGACTCGGACCAATGTTATTCAATGGTGCGGGTCAGGAGACCAGCTTTTGTCATTGACAGAATCTGTGTTTGAAAAAATTGCAGAATGCTCAATTTTTAATCCAGAAATTGGATGAGACTCACCCCTTCAAGTTCATGGGTGCGGGGAAAAAATTGATATTACAGCATGATGTCTGATTTTTACAGATACATTACAACTTTGTAACATAGGAACTGTAAATAATCCGGTAAATTATTAAAAATAGCTATGGTAAAAAAAAGTGGATTGTACACTGATGACAAGTGAAAAGAAATCATCCCTCTTTTCAGGATGAAAACTGGACCAATTTTTTATATGCTCTTTTGAACTTCGCCTAAAAGCAGCTTTACACGTCACAATATCGCAACGCTACTACGATAAAAAGTCACGTAGTAGGGGCGTTGCAGTTGATATCGTTCGAGCGTTGTGTCGTGTAAATGGGCAACGCAACTCAAAAACGATGCAACTACGATAAAAGTTTTGAATTGTGCATGCTGTTCAACTGTGCAATATTGGCTTGACGATCTGGCAGGATCGTGCTGTGTGACAACGCAACTTCCCCAATTCACTGCAATGTTAATTGTTCATTCCCTGAGTTGCTCAGACACAGTGTGAAAAAGGGGCGTACCACATCGTAGTTGTGTTGCCTGCCGATATCTCTCTGTGTAACATCTACTATGTGATTTTGGAGAAATGCCAAAAACGTGCGCGCTCCCGTGAAATCGTATGCAATATTGGAACGATATTGCGATGTGTAAAGTGGCCTTGAGAGTAAGGTCAGCTTCACCCGTCCATATTTCATGGACCTTGATTTCCAGACTGACTGCTCCAAAGTAACAGCCATGTAGGCATATAATAGGCTGTTAAATCAGGAGACCTGCGGCTTGTCTAGAAATTGCTGTTGGTCCATGTACCAGGAAGCCCAGACTTGAGATCCAGCCCATTGAAATAGCATTGATCCCAATAGATCTACCCAAATTCCTTACTTTGTAGTCTTTCCCATTATATTTACAATATATACAGTATGTATAATGATACATTCTTTTTTCTTTTGTTATTTGTGGTCATATTCTCTTTTACTTTCTAGGGTACAACACTTGGACTGGCATGCTTCAAGTAGACCTGTATCATACTCACCCCATCGTTCTATCCTTCTGTCACATGCTCACACAAGATGCAAAGTCAAGAAAACTCCACACAGGTCCAGGTAGTTTGCTTTAGTAGAACAACTCATTCCTTATGTGGGAAATCCATGGGAAACACCTATGTTGGAAAGTTAAAGAAGCCTCATTATACGGCCGGGGTTCCACTAGTGTATGGCATCGGATGTGATATACGAATACTTGGCTCAGGTTCTGCTATGCTTGAGCCAAGTGTTATTATACTGTGATCTGATTCTGCAAATGAACCATAGGTGCAGAGGAGAGGGAGTGATTAATCTCCCCATCTCCTGCAATGCCAGGCTCAATGTATATTGCACTGCACTTGGATGACATCAGTACACTGCGAGTTTTCACTTGCACCCATAGACTCGTATGAGTCAGTGTCATCCTAGACTCACTGCCAAACGCAGCATGCTGTGATTTTATTCTCATGCTGATTATGTATGAGAAAAAAATTGAAAGGTAGACATTGCCTCATTATTTAATAATGGTGTGAGTGCAATCAGATGTTTTATCAGACAGCACTCGTCCATTGCAAATGCAAGTGGAACTGAGGCCTACAAGCGTAAATGAAAGCCCTCTGGCCAGGGAAACTTCATTTTGTTGCGTTCCACTAATTGGGAAACTTAAAGGCGCCTTGCTGAAAGGGAAAATAGCCTTTAAAGGGGTTGATTTGATTATTTTAGTTGATGATGCATACTGTGATGGAAACCATTTATAAAAAGGGATGCACATCCCAGTTCAGTGGTCATGATAAAGGTCTATGGCTGATAGACGGGAGAGGGCAAACTGCATTTTACCAACTGACATCCGTGACCCTTAATTTGGTAACCGAAATTTTATTGTTGCAGTGTGAGGCACATGTGACCCCTCTAGACCAACGGATGCCCTCAGGCAAGAAGCAGATCTGCTGCTACTGTAAAGCGGCCACAGGCCCCAGTCATGCAGGATATTGCTAAGTAACGTACAAACTTTCCCATATTAGCAGTAATACTAATTACAATTATAATTTAGATGAATCCATTTGTCTGGTTTTTATGTAATCCTCTAATATTTGTATGCATTGGGACGGGACTGTGGACAGGGTATTTTTCTTGGTGCTCTGGTCCCGCTGTCTACTTCCTGTGTTTGATTGACAGGGCATGATCCATCAGTCACTTGTCTTCCATTTTAAATATCATGTCAACACAGTTATTTCTGCAGTCTCTGGAAAAATATTAGATCTTCAACAAAAGGGACTCGTTGGCGTTGAATGCATGATCGCATCTACAAGTCATCGATTCGAGTTCTTAATCTGCACATTTGCCGCCCACTATGTGCTGTGAGGTAGCAACCGGGGAACCCGCTTGCAAAACGACAAGAACACGTGTTTTTAAGTTAACCAATGTCTACCCGTTTATTTTCACATATTAATCACATAACCCGGGTAGCATGTTTCACATATATCACATTGATTAACAACACTTTACATAAACACCATACATTTACATTTAACATCACAACACTTATATTGCACATAACGATTTATAGTAACCCGGGACCTGTAACCACGACTCTCTGTCCCCATTGGAGCTCTACCAACAGCTCCCGTGGTGGCTACGGCCTCCGGCCTACTTACACATCTTACAGTACCTTTATAATAAATACATTTGATATACTTCGATGATGACCCTTCCGGGTTCATAACAGGGATTGGCAAACCCTAGTAACCCGTGGCTGCGGCCTCCGGCCTACCCACGCGTTACCCTATACGGGAGCCCTTCTAACCCCTGCTTCTGACCTTCGTTACATACGCCTCAACGGGCCCTGTGGGTCCCAATGGCGGTACCTGCCGCCTGGCTTTAGTCCCCCAGCATGATGACTCAACACTCACCCGTAGTCAGGAATCCTGCCTGACCGGGTCCTTACACACCGTATGTGATCCATCATTCAAACGTCCATGGATCACACACCTGCTCACAGCCCACATCCATGGACTGTGGCCCCTCCATGGCCCATTACAGGGATTGGCAAACCATAGTACACGGGAACCACATCCGATACCTACTAGGAGCCCTATTACCCCTGTCTCTGGCACCACAGGCACACTCACCCCATTAGAGGTCGTGGTTGAGGGACGGGTACCCTCTGCAAGCAGCAGGGCAAGCCTCCCTCTCGTCCCAAGGACGGAACGCCTCCAACATCATCCATACCAGCTGGGTCACTGTCTCTCCACATGATTATACACGGGTCTTACATAGGTCATCATCTCTCATTCAGGGCCATTGCCTAAGCCCTCATACATCAACGGGTCCTTTACTAGTCGGACCCAATAGCGGTTATGCCCGCCTGGCATTACTCATACACAGCTCTCTCCGTTACACGGGAACCGCTGTCTTACCGGGCACGGATCCGGGTCTCGCTACCTGGATACGGGTCCACCAAGCGTCCCCCACGGGCTCCTTTCCCGGACGTGTTTCACCCCACGCCCGGACCAGTATCCACCGGGTTCAGCCACGGCTTCCCCACCAGGTGCTATCACAACCACGGATCTTGGCACCGGCCTGGAGCTAGCCTGCTCCCTTCATTCACAGCCTCTGGACTGCTCTGCACTTGGCTGGTCTCAGGTTCCATCTGAATCAGTCTCTCAGCTGGATCCCACACCAGTCTCTCACACAGACTGGCTGAGCCTGGCTCTCACACAAGTCTCCAGAATGAATGAATCTCTCAATCATTCAGGTGGCCGGCTCTTATCGTGCCAGCCACTCCCACATGGACACACCCCCTCAGCTGCTAATCATCAGCTTCCACACAGCTCAGGTTAACTCCCTGTGTTCCGGGTTGTCAGCACTCACTCAATACATCCCATTCTTTATGGACTCCTCTCACTCTCACTGCCGCTCATTAGGCTCATGAACTCATTGTGTTCAGGTTGGTTCACACAGTATTACCATCACAGGAAAACCGGCCAGTGTGTACAGGATCATCCTCTGATCCTACATGTGATGTACCCCGGCCATGCGGATCATGCCGGCGGTGCCTCACATACCCCCCTCCTTGTTTACACCCGTGGGTAGGGGTTAAACACACGGCCCTGACAAGTCGGGTGACAGCGTCGCTCCTGGCTTGTGAATAAGGGTCACACACACTGCCGGCTTGTACACCTAGGACACCGGTAAACCGTGTCCTAACCTCCCCCTCCTTGTTCAGACCAGTGGGGGATGAACACACTGCCATAGGAGCCGGGCCACCACACAACACGTTGTGGCACCGCTCCCGGTTTGTACGCTTGTGACTCCTGTCCAACCTCCCCCCTCCTTGCTTAAACCAGCAGGGGCAAACACAGTTCATAGAATCCGGATGTGGCGTTGTCTTGGCAACTTCGTGACCCCTCGGGCCACCGGAACTTTGATCACGCCGACTTTGACTTCGGGACCCCTAGGGCCGCCCGATACTTTGAGTACGACGTCTTCGTGACCTCGCCAGGTCACCGGCAAGAGGCTAGGGTGCGTCGTGCGGTTGCCCATAGCAACCAAGTCCATATAAAGTGCATCAACAGAATTGTTCATATAAGGTGCTCCGGCACCACAGCCCTCGGCTGTACCAACCCCCCTTTGTAACTGGGGTGCATTCCTCACCGGGCAACCTTGCCCGCATTCTCCACCATATGTGAGGTAGCAACCGGGGAACCCGCTTGCAAAACGACAAGAACACGTGTTTTTAAGTTAACCAATGTCTACCCGTTTATTTTCACATATTAATCACATAACCCGGGTAGCATGTTTCACATATATCACATTGATTAACAACACTTTACATAAACACCATACATTTACATTTAACATCACAACACTTATATTGCACATAACGATTTATAGTAACCCGGGACCTGTAACCACGACTCTCTGTCCCCATTGGAGCTCTACCAACAGCTCCCGTGGTGGCTACGGCCTCCGGCCTACTTACACATCTTACAGTACCTTTATAATAAATACATTTGATATACTTCGATGATGACCCTTCCGGGTTCATAACAGGGATTGGCAAACCCTAGTAACCCGTGGCTGCGGCCTCCGGCCTACCCACGCGTTACCCTATACGGGAGCCCTTCTAACCCCTGCTTCTGACCTTCGTTACATACGCCTCAACGGGCCCTGTGGGTCCCAATGGCGGTACCTGCCGCCTGGCTTTAGTCCCCCAGCATGATGACTCAACACTCACCCGTAGTCAGGAATCCTGCCTGACCGGGTCCTTACACACCGTATGTGATCCATCATTCAAACGTCCATGGATCACACACCTGCTCACAGCCCACATCCATGGACTGTGGCCCCTCCATGGCCCATTACAGGGATTGGCAAACCATAGTACACGGGAACCACATCCGATACCTACTAGGAGCCCTATTACCCCTGTCTCTGGCACCACAGGCACACTCACCCCATTAGAGGTCGTGGTTGAGGGACGGGTACCCTCTGCAAGCAGCAGGGCAAGCCTCCCTCTCGTCCCAAGGACGGAACGCCTCCAACATCATCCATACCAGCTGGGTCACTGTCTCTCCACATGATTATACACGGGTCTTACATAGGTCATCATCTCTCATTCAGGGCCATTGCCTAAGCCCTCATACATCAACGGGTCCTTTACTAGTCGGACCCAATAGCGGTTATGCCCGCCTGGCATTACTCATACACAGCTCTCTCCGTTACACGGGAACCGCTGTCTTACCGGGCACGGATCCGGGTCTCGCTACCTGGATACGGGTCCACCAAGCGTCCCCCACGGGCTCCTTTCCCGGACGTGTTTCACCCCACGCCCGGACCAGTATCCACCGGGTTCAGCCACGGCTTCCCCACCAGGTGCTATCACAACCACGGATCTTGGCACCGGCCTGGAGCTAGCCTGCTCCCTTCATTCACAGCCTCTGGACTGCTCTGCACTTGGCTGGTCTCAGGTTCCATCTGAATCAGTCTCTCAGCTGGATCCCACACCAGTCTCTCACACAGACTGGCTGAGCCTGGCTCTCACACAAGTCTCCAGAATGAATGAATCTCTCAATCATTCAGGTGGCCGGCTCTTATCGTGCCAGCCACTCCCACATGGACACACCCCCTCAGCTGCTAATCATCAGCTTCCACACAGCTCAGGTTAACTCCCTGTGTTCCGGGTTGTCAGCACTCACTCAATACATCCCATTCTTTATGGACTCCTCTCACTCTCACTGCCGCTCATTAGGCTCATGAACTCATTGTGTTCAGGTTGGTTCACACAGTATTACCATCACAGGAAAACCGGCCAGTGTGTACAGGATCATCCTCTGATCCTACATGTGATGTGCCATGCGGATCATGCCGGCGGTGCCTCACAGTGCAGACAAACTGGAATCGATGACTTGTGGATACAATCACGCATGCCCCAACCGTCCGCGCCATTTTGTTGGAGACCACAGAAATTAGTCCACCAGCGCGATATTTAAAATGGGATGCATGGCACTGATGGACCAGTGCCCTATCATTCAAACACTGAAGACATACCGAGGGGCTAGAGTACCAAGGAAAGACCCTGCCACGATGCATGGAAATATAATGACAGGACAATTTAAAACACCGATTACACAAAAACCACAAAATGCATTTCTTCATTGCACTGCAGATATAATTTTAATAAGTATTACAGCAACAATATGGCCATTTCTCTACTTTAGTTAGCAAAATCTTGCTAAGAAAAAACTCGTAACCTAATTTATCAAATAGGTGCAGAAAATCTGAAAAATCAAAATCTCTTGAAATTGTCATTGTGTGAATGTAGCCTTAAAGCACTACTCCAGTGTTTTTTTTTTCCAGTGCTACAGTGGCCATTTAAATCTAAAGGTACCGTCACACGCCGTAATCTCGCCTGGTGATATGTGGTGATCTAATGCGCGCGCTCACGTTTCTCATACCCGCCTCAGATCGCTGATGACGGTGTCACACGCCGCAATATCGCCCTGAAGCTAAGGCAATGTGTCGCTCCGGAAATCGCCTCTCCTACAGCAGAAGCAATCTTGCCTCATTCCATCGCCGCGTCACACGCCGCAATTGCAAAGGCAATGTGGGCATCCATGTTCAGCGCGGCGAGGAGATAGGCGTGTCACAGTGGTTTACACCGCACCCCATACGCTCATTGGACAACACAACTGCATTACGATTGGTCAGCCTGCTCTGCAAGGCTGGCTAATACATGACGCCATTGTCTATTGGAGTTTGTCACAAATACACGCTCGTGTCGTCAATTTTGGCTCCTGCAATACACACACTGACCCATGGCACGCATCTATGATGTGTAGCCCAACATCTGAGCTGTCATGTGTGGCAATATACTCCACAAAGCGCAACTTAATACATGCGGACAACATAGCTTGCGCTATTCAATGGAGCGCGTAATTGCACTGAGTTTGCGGACGGTTGTGTAGCAGATGATGTGAGTGGTGCAGAACGGACAGCTCTTCAAATACAGCGCGGTGTCAACTGACAGCCAATGGGAACACAGTAGCCCACACCAATCATCTCAGATGGGGTGCGGTATACAGCACACTGAGGCACGCCTACGGGAAATCACAGAAATCGCTCTTTCCATTACTATCGCCCTGTCACACGCCAAAACACGAAAATATAGCCTTGGCGTTATGCTGAAGTGCTGCAATGCACGCGACACCGCAAAATTGCCCAATCACAGGCCGCCACCGTGAGGCAATTTCACGGCAATTTCGCCGGGGCAACACATCCCTTTCAGATTGCCAGGCGATATTGCGGCGTGTGACGGTTCCTTAAGCCCTCTGCTCCTGGTCATAAACTCACCTCATGGAGGTTCATCCTATTTCTGATACCACTCCAGTCATGCGGCGCCAACTTGTGCTCATAACTTCCACTGGCCAGAAGTCAGAAGTTACGTCACATGCTCTTTATGAAGCCCGAAGGAGACTCTCCTAGAGTTGCAGTGAGTTGTGACCTCGGGTGCCGTCCCATCCAAAGTGGCAGTGATAGAAGATGAATCCTTTATAAGATGACTATAAGACAGAGGGCATGGGACGTAGATTTAAAATGTAAATGTCATTTTATTGAAAAAAAAAAAACTAAGAAAAAACAATACTGCACTGGTTGTTAATGATGGGTCACATAACATCAAACATAATGCTTTTTTGTGCCATATGACTTATTTTCTCACATTTTTCTGTGCTCTTTTAAAAACTACATTTTATGGGTGTGGCCTGCAGCTGATAACATTGAGCAGTGTGATGTGACAGCAGAGAAGGGGTTAACCGAGATCACGACTTAGCTATGTGGAGCCAGATGACAGATCAGAAGCTTGTGCCAAGGAAAGAGGAGTTTGCAGTGATCCTTACATTATGACATTGCATAGCACTGTGCTGTAGCTGAAAGTATTCTGGTTTGTCACCTCATCAGCTGCAGTCAGCAGTGTGGATGTTTTTTAGACCACGCCCCCTTTATCCTCATATGGTTACATGCCCCATATTCAGTGTGAAGACAGATATGAGAATTAACTTCACACACTTTTAGTCGGGACACCTTGTGGAAGGTTTATGAATGGTTTTCAGCCAGACTTCTCTTACAAAGTATATTTTAAAGTTCATTAAAATCACTTGCTCTACATTATTATTAAATAAAAATGTAAATGGCGGTTACACTTTAAAGCATCACTCCAGCTGTGCAATAAAAAAAAAACAAACTGATGTGGTGCATCAAGATTAACAACCTATATTTATAATTTATCTTTCAGATGTGCTCCAGGACTGCAGAAAAAAGCAAAGAAGGACAAAATGGCATTTAGCATACACTTTAATAAAGAACCCCACACTGATACTATACAGGAAATCAAGTGCCTGTCATTTAAGGGCTTACCCTATAAATAAGGATGTTTTGCACGGATTACTGATTAATGTATTACCATCTACAGATAGAAATTGCATTCTAATGGAAAAGAATATAGAGATCTCAATAGACACTGAGCAGCTTTAAGCTCCTTTACATATAAAGAGCCCCAAAATGCCGGTGATGTGAACATTCTAAAACACAATAAAAAGAAAACTTATAATGGTTCTGCAAAAGAAAATGCATAAAAATGGAATACTGCAGGTAATAACCTATTATGATGAAAATGAGCCCCTTCTTTGTTACCTAAAGGGAACTTGTCATTGTCACATTGAAAATGCTGCTCGATTTTGAAGCATCATGGTGGTTCCACTCAATCATCTTTAGCCAAAAACATAAGATAGTACACATTTCGGTATGCGGAGTCCTTATTATTAAAGTCTCAAGTATCTCATAAATTGGAAGTCTCCATTTGAGCCACCATACAGTAGATTGATGTCCGTTCCTCCAGCATCCAGGGGAATAATAATTCTCTGGTGGAGCTTCTATTGGACAAACTGAGTGTGAAACAGTAGGGGCTCTATCGTGATGCATATATTTTTTGATACATGTTGTAACTTATGAGGATAGAAAATATAGAAAGGTTAAATTAGCGTGTTTGTATCTTTCATTTCAATAACATATATTCAATAAAATTGGTTTTGCTATTTGTATATTTTTTTCCTAACTACTTGTTATACTTGTTGATGTACTCACTATTTTGTCTTGGTGTGGAAGTGGGTTAGTATATTGTAAAGTATTAGATAAATATAAATAAATGTACGAATTTGAGGCCTGTGTATGAAAAATGGCCATGTGTTCACCAATAAAAATATGCATTTTCTTTTTTTTTTTTTTTTATTTATATTGTTTTTTTTTTAAGACAATATCTTCTCTAGATTTTATTATGGTGATAGATGAAGATACTGAATATATGTAATTTGTTTTCACTTACTGATTTTTGTAGATCTTCCTATAGTTGATTATATTGATTATAGAAGCCTTTCTATGCTTTGTGAATTGCAATTAAGGGATATGTTTAGACCATATGAAAAAAATGTAGTCTGGAAAAGACTCATTGGGGAGCTGCAGTCTCCAAAATTCTTGTTCCATTTGTACCAAAAAAACTGGAATACTTGGCTTCTGTTAATGTTAGATACTTTTTATACCTCATTAGAGTGTAGAAAAGTGGGTGTAACTTTAAGAAGAGGTGAGGTTTTGCAATAGGTGTTTAGTTTCTGTTATCCTAGCTTTAGTTCTATTAGGGTAATAGGTGTATTCAGTTAGGCTGGTTTCACACAGCAATTTTTTTTGGAATCCGGGGGATTGCGGAAAAAACCTGCATCCAACCCCCAGATCCCCCCGAATTTGGAAAACCGGATGCAACTGGATGCTCCCGCTCCGGTATTGACACTGATCCAGCCGACAAGTCCGGCGTAATATCGATATGGGAACATCCAGTTGCATCCGGTTGTGTACATTTTTTAAATGGATCCACTGTAAAGTTAGAATAGATACACACATATTAAACCGATAGATAAACAGATAGATGTTAGGATAGCTAGATCGGGCTTACCAGTGTCCCACTGTCTACTTCCGGGGTCACCCATTAAGCTTCATGCATATTCCCTGCACTGACCGACACCAGCCAATCACAGACGCTCACTCCCTGTGAAGAGCGTCTGTGATTGGCTGTTGTAATCAGACTGCATTTCCACAATGTGGATGGTGATTGTGCTTGGTTGCCATACACATTAGTATATGACACAGGGGGGAATCCTCAGGCCCCAGGGCCGCATATGGCCCTCGATGACCTTTTCTGCGGCCCTTTGGCAGATTCCTGGGAATCGGAATGAGCCCAGCCCACCCTTAATGCAGGCATTTGTGACTGGTTTACAGTATGGCAAGCAAACTGATGTCAGATTACTGTAAAAATAAATAAATAATTGAAAAAAAATGTTGAGGCCCCCCAATTTTGATAAGTCAAGTAAAAGCCACCAGCTGTGGTCTGCATGACTTTTTTTCTTATTAATTTGTTTTTTAAAAGTAAATACCAAGTTAAAACATCCTTTAGTTCAACATAAAAGGCACCAAAGGGTGCACGATTACAATATATAGGGGGTGGGGCATTATATAGCTGTTTGACACCTATCGATCTATCTCTAAATCTATCTCTAAATCTATCTATTTTTTCCATCTATCTTTAAATCTATCTCTACTTTTCATCCAGGGGCACATTTACCACGAGGCGACACGAAGTGTCTGCCTTAGGCAACGACCCCTGCTTGTAGACAGGGGGTGGCAGCGGCAGGAGTGCCCGGTGATATCGCGGCCCCCTGCAGATTCCACTCCCACTCCTATAGTTTTGGTGCCGCTGTGGGTCACATTCTCCAGGGTATCGGCTGCTCTCTGAGTCTCTACACGCAGAGCACGGCAGGGACTAGGAGCGATGACTCAGAGACTCAGAGAGGGCAGGAGACCACTGAGGACTCAGAGAGGAGACCTGAAGCAGCCAGTGAAGACCGAAGAGAGAGGTGAGTATTTACTTTTTTTTTTTATCTATGAGTACAGTGGGATACTATTGAACACTATGTCATGTGCATAATAATATAGGAGCACTTTGAGGGTGCATTATACTATATGAAGGAGTTTGGGGGTGCATTATACTATTTGGAGGAGTTTGGTGGTGCATTATACTGTATGGGGGCCTATGAGGGGTGTATTATACTATATGGAAGAGTTTGGGGTGCATTATACTATATGGAGGACTATGTGGGAGCATTATACTACATTGAGGAGTTTGGGGGTGCATTATACTATTTGGAAGAGTTTGGGAGTGCATTATACTATATGGAGGAGTTTGGAAGTGCATTATACTATATGGAGGACTATGAGGTGCATTATACAATATGGAGGACTATGGGGTGCATTATACTGTATGAAGGACTATAAGGGGTGTATTATATTATATGGAGTACTATGGGGGTGCATTATACTACATGGAAGAGTTCGGGGGTGCATTATACTATTTGGAAGAGTTTGGGGGTGAATTATACTGTATGGAGGACTATGAGGGGTGTATTATACTATATGGTAGACTATGGGGGTGCATAATACTATATGGAGGACTATGAGGTGCATTATACAATATGGAGGACTATGGGGTGCATTATACTGTATGAAGGACTATAAGGGGTGTATTATATTATATGGAGTACTATGGGGGTGCATTATACTACATGGAAGAGTTCGGGGGTGCATTATACTATTTGGAAGAGTTTGGGGGTGAATTATACTGTATGGAGGACTATGAGGGGTGTATTATACTATATGGTAGACTATGGGGGTGCATAATACTATATGGAGGACTGTGTGGGAGCATTATACTACATGGAGGAGTTTGGGGGTTCATTATACTATTTGGAAGAGTTTGGGGGTGCATTATACTATAAGGAGCACTTTGAGGGTGCATTATACTATATGAAGGAGTTTGGGGGTGCGTTATACTATTTGGAGTAGTTTGGGGGTGCACTATACTGTATGGGGGTCTATGAGGGGTGTATTATACTATATGGAAGAGTTTGAGGTGCATTATACTATATGAGGGACTGTGTGGGTGCATTATACTACATGGAGGAGTTTGGGGGTGCATTATACTATTTGGAAGCGTTTGGTGTGTTATACTATATGGAGGACTATGGGTTCCAGAGCAGGGACACTGGTAATGCTTTTCTATCATCTAAATTACTATCTTTCCAATCTCTTTCTATCCTATCCATGTATTGCAAACGCAGCATAACACAATGCTGCAGATTTGCAAAAGTGTTGTAACGGACTGAAACACGCTGCTGTCAGCTTTTGCCTGTGCGTTTCAATAAACGCATACTTGCAGACTCATGCCTATTTTGGCAGCGTTAGTATGCATTTGTTCAATGCAAGTGTATGGATGCATTAATGCATCCATTACAATGTGCTTGTGCTGCTGTCAAACGGATGTGTTAAACACACAGCACAAACGCAATGTGAACCTGGCCTATGAGGAAGCCTTTATACTTTTTGGAGGGCTATTTGAGGGCTATGTTGGGGACCATCATACAGTGTGAAGAGGATTTGGGGGCATTATACTGTATGTAGGTCCATTATATTACATGGAGGGCTGGGTGGGTGTCATAGTTGGGGATCACACTGTGCTGGGGTAGTTGAGGGAAGTATAGTAGGGTCATCATACTGTGGGGGGATCATACAGTGTTTGGGGGGCACTTTTGTTGGCAACATACTTTATGGGGGCAATGAAAGAGGAATCCAGGGGCTTCAATAGGAAGAAAATTACTTTGTAAGGGCTGAAAAGTTGTGAGATATGTATGTATCTCTGTAACCCAGACAAATATTCTTTTTTTGACAGGGGGGCTCAATTAGAACTTCTGCTATGTGGCCCCATGATCTCTCTGTACGCCCCTGGTGCAGGTTGCATTGTCCCTCTGCTGCAGGACTGATTGGTCATAACTTACACACCAGATCCAGTGCCACCCCTCGGTACATGCAGGCATCCAGCCATGTTTCTCCCGAGCGGTGGGTGGTCAGTGGCGCTCGTCCCCCTTCCCGCTCCCACATCCCTCACTCAACTCAATTGGAAGGCCCCTGCTATTAGCTCTGGACAGCCTTGTGTGCGGCGCTTATGATTGGTTCAGAGTTTCGGGAGAAGGAGTGGTCTGTTGGAGGAGAAGCGCCATTTTACCAGCTTAGTGCAGTGGCGACTTGTTGCTGCTCAGACTGCAGGTCGTTACATGTGGTGTGTGGACGGTGCTGCATGGTGACATGTCCGACTAGTTAGTGCCAGGCAGCGGCCGCATTGGAGCTGCCCACAGTTTTGTAGATGTGTGCCAGAGGTTGGCAAATCAGTGCTACCTCCTGTGCTATAAGGATGCAGGACTTGTCTGCCTACAGGACTACAGCTCTGCCAGCCATCATTTTGTGTCTGTACACTTGTGCCAAACCTGCCACTACCATTAATGATCCTTGTTCTGGAGTCTTCTGCGTAACTTTGTGGAGGGAATTATAATATTTGGTTAGCTATGAGGGATCCTTTATTGAGGCCTATTTGAGGGCCACTATATATATATAAATTATACAGTGTAAAGGTTTGTGTGGGATACATCGTACTGTGCGGAGGGCTGTGGAGAGGCTATAAAACTATGTGGAGTGATAGTAGAAGCCATTATACTGTATGTAGGCCCACTGTACTACCTGAATGGCTGTGAGGGGGTCAAAGTTTGGGATTATACTGTTTGAGATCAGGCATTGGCGGCAGTGTGACAAGCAGTCCCGTCACAAAGGTTGCTGCAGTTTAGATTCGAGAAGTCACACAGTGGCTATCCCGCGAATTTGAACAGCACTGCATTCTCTGATGTCACTACTCATTACACAAGCTGTCTCACATTACTGGTTAGATATACCTGCTTGATCTCCTGCGATACCTTGGCTCTCGTCAGACAGCGAGTGTGTGGAGTACTGACATTACTGAGGTTATCTCAGGTCACGCAGTGGTATTCCCTGCTACGTGATACCTGCGTGTAACCTGACATAGCTCAGTGAAGTACCAGATTGTCACACTGCCAGGAGCGAGCATGCAGTGTCTGCTCTCCCAGCATATGGGGGATGCAGTTACTGATCTTGTCCCCCCACCATATGCTGGTACTACTTCAAGATTTTTTTTTTTTAATTTTACATCATTTTTTTTGGTTGGGTGTAGTGCAAGACTTAAAAAAAAATGGATTTTAGTAATTAAAAAACGTGAAAGAGATGTATTTTGAGTTTATTTTAAAATGAAATATTAATAGGTGTGGTTATTTGTGTCCTTACTGACTTGGTTAGTAATGTCGGGTATCTGATGCCTTGACGTTACTAACCTCTGGGCTTGATGTCAGCTGACATTACCCAGCTGTCATCAAGTCCAAATAATATTACCATGTTTGCCTAAGCACCAGGGCAGCATAAAGCAGGGGCAAACATGCAGAAACCCTCTTCTACCCAATTATTATCCCCAAACATACCCAGCCCCATAATTCACAACACGATGTACAGCAAAACTCTCCAGCTCTGCTACATTGCGGTGAGTGGTTATATTACAGTGTCTGATCATTGTAAGCAGCACTCACACTGACTCAGCCATGGCTGCAAGAGGGGTGATGTCATAAAGTTCAACTGGGATTACAGCTGGTGCGATTCCCACAGTATGTCACTGATCTCAGATGAACTGTCTGATGTCACAGCATCAGCATCACCCGGCATGGCCACCCGCTCCATAGACTAAAGCGTGTAGCTCCATAGAAATACGTGCAGCAGCATGCTCCTATTCGGAGAGCGAACGGATGTGCCAGGTGATGCCAATGTGTGGGACCGCGGCCTAATATGTACGTTCACCACAGTGTAGCAGAGCTGAAAAGCTTTGCTGGACTTGTGAGTAATCGTGGGAGCTGGGTATGTTCAGGGTTAATAAATGGGAGTCTGTGCGTTTTATTTCAAATAAAGGTTTTTTGCCTGTGTGTTTTATTTCAAATACAGGATTTTTCTGTGTATGTTTTTTAGCTATCTCCTTATAGGATTGGGGATGTACAGGTCTCATAGAGGCCTGAACATTTCCAATCCAGGGCTTGATGACAGTTCTCAATCCTCAGCTGTCGTTAACCCGTTCCGTCACCCCAATTGCCAACGCATCTGGCCATTGGGAAGAGCTAGGTAAAGTGCCAGGAATTGGGTCTTCTAATGAATGTGTCAAATCTGTGATGACTGCAGGTTGCTATTCTTACCCTGGGGGGGGAAATAAATAACTATGCGCCACCCCAGGGTGAAAATACCAACTCCTATGTGCTTTATCTTGGCCAGTATGAAAATTCGGAGGAACCTCACGACAATTTTTTCAATTATTTATTTATTTTTACACTGCACTTCATGAACCAGTGTTTAAGGCAATCAATAACAGACTTTGACAAAGAGGGTGGGCCAGGCACAGTGTCTAACCTTAACCAATCACAGGGGGAAGGTGGTGGAGCAGTGAATATGTATAAGGTTAATGAGAGGGCCAGTGGCGTAACTTCAGGCTCAGGGACCCCGATGCGAAAGCTCCAACAGGGCCCCCAATTATTGCAAATCTTTGATAGTATTAGTCTTTTTCTATAGGCCAAAGGGACTCTTGGGGCGCCCCTAGGCTGCAGGGCCCGAGTGCAACCCCTGCACCTATTGTAGTTACGCCCCTGGAGAGGGCCCAGAAAAAGAGTGATAGTGATGCTGAAGCTTGGTAAGAATAGTAGTCTATGAAGCTAATGGCTGTGCCAAAACAGCAGGACTCCACTATAAAATGGTTTGAGCTTTGTTTGGCAACATTTGGGCCCCCCTGAAGGTGTTTTTTTTGCCTGATTTTGTCTCCCACTGAATTTATTGGAGTTTTGAGTTTTATCAAACTGTTTGGTGAACTATTCGGCAAACTCCTGAAAGCTCGGCGAAGTGGACCGAAACAAACTTTAAAAGGTTTACTCATCTCTAATTATGACCCTCCTGTACCCCCCATACCCTGGCAAAATAGTGACCCTGCCACGGTATGCTCTCCAACTGTGACCCCCACACAGGCCTCTGAGCAGTATAATGGACCAACATACTTTATAATGGCCCCTACATCTCTGCACATTGTATAATGGCCCCCGCTACCTCTCAAAATAGTATAATGGCCCTCACACAGCCTTCCACATAATTTGTTGACCCCACACAAAACTTTACTCTGTACAGTTGCTTGCATATAGTATAATGGCCCTCAAATAGACCTTCTAAGGCTACGTTCACACGCGGTGGTTTTTGCCGTGAAAGCGCCAGAGCAAAAATATGCAGTAAAATGCTGCGTCTGAACGCCTTTCAGCAGAATACATATAATAAGCGGCACTGTTAATGACAAAATATGATAAAAGAAAAATTGCAGCTAACGTAAAAGGAGAAAAAGAAGACATTTAGCTTTATCAATGCACATTCATAAACCACCCAGTCACCACCTTGAGGTGTGTCTTTTCAACTGGGACCCTAGATTCCTTCCTACCTATTTTCTGGTGCAATTTGATTATTTTTATAGGCTATCTGATACCTGCGAGCAATAGAGAATGTAGGCTTATAGGGGCAAGGAAAGGTGTTATTCATTAGCAATCTCTGCCTGGTTGGAAAAAATTAACCTCTTCAAGAATAGACTAGAAGGTTGACATCTGAAAGCAATAGCATGTGTGGACACAGATAACTAGGTGGGGAAAGGTATGTTACATAGGGGGTGAACACATATTAATTAATTTATAGTGCAATACTCATTCCTATCAGTGTTAGTGCAACGCTAAACACAATTTAGATACATATAATAAGCGGAACTGTTAATGACAAAATATGATAAAAAAAAAATTGCAGCTCTGGCTACTTTTACATACCGATTTTGAGGGAGCCGATGCTGTCCGATATAATTCGGACAGCATCGGCTCCCTTCTGATGCATGGAATCGGGTGCCAAATAGGCACCCGATTCCGGCATAAAATCGGAGTGAAAAAAAGAAAAAAAAAAACCTAATGCTCACCTCCCCACGAGCCCCCGCCGTCTTCCGCCATCTTCTTTGAGGCTCCCGGTGGCTCCCGCAGGCTGCCGCTGTCAGCAGAGCGCTTCCTCTGCTGTTCAGGACCTGCGGTGATGTCACAGTCACGTGACCGCGGGTTCACCATGGTAACCGCGGTCACATGACTGTGACATCACCGCAGGTCCTATAAGGCAGAGGAAGCGCTCTGCTGACACCGGCAGCCTGCGGGAGCCACCGGGAGCCTCAAAGAAGATGTCGGAAGACGGCGGGGGCTCGTGGAGAGGTGAGAATAACTTTTTTTTTTTTTTTTTAACACTTGTGCTCCTAGTTAGGAGCAGTTTTACTGTACTGAGCATGCTCAGTACAGTAAAACGGGGTCCGAGGAGACATCAGATGTTTCCTCGGACCCTTCTCCATAGGGCCCCATGTTATAGGGATCGGACCTAATCGGATGTGCACTAAATGCCATCCGATTTGGTCCGATCCGATTCTGTCCGATTTTATTTTCGGTGCAAAAATCGGAGCAAGCTCCGATTTTTGCACCGATAAAATCGGACAGAATCGGATCGGACCAAATTGGATGGCATTTAGTGCACATCCGATTCGGTCCGATGCCCATAGAGCTGCATGGGGGCCAAATTCGGATCCGATGCTGTCCGATTTTGATCGGACAGCATCGGAAATCCGAAAATCGTTATGTGAAAACACCCTAAGCTAAAAGGAGAAAGAGAAGACACTTAGCTTTATCAACGCGCTTAGCTAAAAGGATTAAAAGCCATAGCTTTTACTGGAAGGAGTTCCCAGCTTTCTTGGGCACTGCTTTTACGCGAGTGCTCTAAAGCGCCATGTAAAAGTAGGAATATGCAGCTATTACGCCACGTGTGAATGTAGCCTTAAAATCTGAAGCCTCCCTCATAGCCCTCAAAATATAAGGGCCTCCACAGAGCCCTGCATATAGTATAATTGCCCCACATACCCTTCCCTCTATATATATAACTAGCTGTAGAGCCCGGCATTGCCCGGGCATAGTAACTAACTATGGGTATATGAAGTGGGTGGGGCTAACCAGTGGGATGGAGCTATTAAGTCGGCGGAGCTGAAGTAGGCTGGGCAAACTAGTGAGGATGGGGATATGAAGTGGATGGGGCAAAGCTACCTGGATGGGTCATGGCTATCTGGAGGGGGCTGAGCCATGAAGTGGGCAGGGCTAAAAGGAGGGGTCAGACATACATACACAAGTACATACACTCAGCTTTACATATTAGATTGCCTTGTGTCGTCTATTATCACCCCCTGTGTCCGCATGTCCCTGTGTCACAATGGGGTGTTATGACATCATAATGGGGTATTTTGACATCACAAAGGGGTATGATGATATCATAGTGGGGTATGATGACATCACAATGGAGTATTATGACATCACAATAGGGTATTATGACATCACAAAGGGGTATTATAACATCATAGTGGGGTGTTATCACATCACAAGAGGGTATTATAACATCATGGTGGGGTATTTTGACATTACAATGGGGTATTGTGACATCACAATAGGGTATTATTACATCATAGTGGGTTATTATGACATCATAGTGGGGAATTATAACATAAAAGTGAAGTGTTATGTCATAATAGTGAGGTGTTATGACATCATAGCACATGGGGTAGAAAGACAGTGCTCAGGGGGGAGAGAGAGAACGGATGGGCAAGAGCAAATGGGGGGGAAATGGCCACTGCTCCCAGCGCCACAGAGCCCGCCCCCATCGTGATGTCACCACCCTCCATCTACTATAGTATAGTTGGCCCCACATAGCCTTCCATGTAGTATAATTTCCTCCACATATCCATCCATATAGTGTAATACACCCATCATAGTCTTCTATACTGTATATTATATTGCAGCCCCTATAGTCCTCCATACAGTATATTATAAAGCACCCCTATAATCCCCCATATATTATAATACTCTCTCATAATCCTCCATATATTATAATGCATCCCCCATAGTCCTATAGTCCTCCATGTTTTTTAATTCACCCCCATTATCCTCCATATATTATAATGCACCCTCATAATCTTACATATATTATAATGCAGCCCCCATAGTTCTCCATATAGTATAATGCCCCCCTTGTCACGGGGTAATATAGCGGATAGGGAATCAAGAGGCAAGATGGTAAGATGGGCGAAGGCATTCTGGTGAGCAAATCTGACCCTTAGACTGGGTTCCCTAACTCACCCTGTTCCCAGAGGTACCCCAGATGGCAGAGAGGTCTGGCTTGCCACGTTAGCCCTTTGCTCTTGATCAGCCCTAAGCTAAGAGCCCCTACATCCACCCATGGACCGGGAAAACTTAGCAGCTTCAATGGAAGGCAACGTCAGCAATAACACAGCTCAGCATAGCACGACTTCACAACACAGGGTCCAAGTAGAAATGAACTCAATCGGACGTGCCCTAGATTATCTGCTTATTGGACCACTGTCTTAAACAAAATAGAAGGTGTATACAAGTGTGTTATTGATAGAGATCCCTTAATATGCATAATGGGCTATGTAGTGGAAATAGGAATTACCACTGTATGTAAGACTGTAATCGCTAGACTATTATATGTGGCCCGTCGAATGATAGTGAAGCATTGGATAGCAGAGGAGCCCCCGACTAGGGCCGAATTTCTAAACCAAGTCGCATGTATTATCAATTTGGAAAAAATAATTTATCAGAAAACCTAACAGGAGAAATTGTGTGATAACCTATGGGCTCCCTGGATGAACACTTGATAATCTGAAGTTCGGATTTGGGGGGAAGCGAGGGAAGGGTGGTGGGAGAGGGATGTTTAAAACTTTTTGTGCAATGGAAAATATCAACCTTAAGCCTGGGTTACACGCTTCTAGGATCGAACGATCCGACCAATGATCCGACTTGACCTACATCGCTTGAACGTCGTTCAATATCGCCAGTGAATTGTCACACGTACAGATATCTTTAACGACGCAGCAACGATTCCGCGACAAGTGAACGATACTTGCGGTCGCTTGATCGCCTACATCCTTCAGTTCTGAATAGGCGACATCGTTAACGACTGTGTTTTCAAGGTGTCACACACACCGATGCTGCAGGTTGGACGGACGATCATTGCTTGGTTTAAGGCCCTGATCACAAACCTCCGATGGACGATCAGCCAACTTATCGTTGATAGTTTATACTTGTCACATGCAACGACATCGTTATGATGTCATTGCACCACCCAAAAAGCCAAGACGTACAAACGATATCGAGTTGACGATAGGGCTGGGCGATTTTGGAAAAAATCAAAATCTCGATTTTATTTAAACCTATGGACGATTTTCGATTTAAATCTCGATTTTTTTTTATATATGTATACAGCATACACAGTATATATCATACACACAGTATATGTATACAGCACCCCCATCCTCCTCTCCTCTGTCCTCCACCACCCCTCGTCCTCCTCCTTCCCTGTCCCCCACACCCGCCTGCTCTCCTGTCCTCCTCCTCCCCCTGTCCTCTCTCCCTGTCCTCTCTCTCGCTGCCTCCTGCACCCCGTCCTCCTCCCTGTCCCTCTGCTGCTCCTCTTGCACCCCGTCCTCCTCTCATTGTCCCTCCTGCTGCTCCTTCCTCCTGCACCCCTGTCCTCCTCTTCCCTGTCCCTCCTGCTGCTCGCTGTCCTCCTGCACCCCGTCCTCTCTCCTGTCCTCTTGCACCCTGCCTCCTCTCATTTGTCCCTCCTGCTGCTCCTCTGTCCTTCTGCACCCCACATCTCACACAGAAGACACATGACACACACACAGACACATGACACACACAACACATGACACACACACATGACACAACACATACACACACATGACAAAACACATGACACACACACAGACACATGACACACACACAGACACACGACACACACACAGACACATGACACACACACAGACACAGACACACACACAGACACACAACACACTCAAACACACGATACAGACACATGACACACAACTCACTCAAACACACATACAGACACATGACACCATACAGACACATGACACACATACAGACACACAACTCACTCAAACACACATACAGACACACAACTCACACACACATTTTACAGATACCTCACACATACACTTCTTCTGCTGCAGGAAGGGGATACATATCCAGCTTCCCCTGCTCCCAGCAGCTGTCCCCAGGCAGCCCCTCCCCCACTCACTCCTTCTCTCTGCCTGCACAGCACAGTCACAGCAGGAGGTCTTTCACCTTTTTACCCGGAGGTTGGAGCTGCTTCTCAGCTGCTTCTCCTTCCTCCAGCACGTCGCTCCTCTAATCCACTTCATCGGCTCTCATTTCTTCTCTTCCCGCGCAGTGCAGGAGGGCAAGAGCAGGGCCAATGAGCGGGCCTGATGATGACGAGGGGGGGGGCGGGGAGGGTGTATGAGGGGGCGGGACTTAGACCCGGCCAACACAGGCAACGTCTGCTGGGAGTTGAAGTTCTTTCCCTTTACATAGTGACGGCTGCCCCTCCTAAGAAACTACAACACCCACAATGCAAAGCGGCGCCATTTTAAATCGAATTACACGATTGTTAATAAAACCACAATCGTGGCATCAGCAGGGGGCGAATTAATCGAATTAATTCGATTAATCGCCCAGCCCTAGTTGACGATATCGAAGTGTGGAACGGGCCCTTTAATGTTATAAACTGATTGATGTTCAATAAAAATCTATTTGGTTTAAAAAAAAAAAAAAGAAATGAACTCTATCTGCGACACCTAGTGGAGAGACGAGGAACGATTTCAAGGCTGTGGGAGTGGAGACCTGAATACTAAGACACACCCCTCAACCTTCACCCAAATGCTATTACTCACACCTCCACCTGCAAAGCCACACACAGCAGACTAAAGGGCCACGTCACACACACAGATATCTGTGCAGATATTGTTCGTAGATCTCTGGTTGTAGCAAAATCATGGACACATTGTTTATTTGTACACAGCCACAAAATGGAACAATGTGTCCATGATTTCACTGCAACCAGAGATCTGCCAACAATATCTGCACAGATATCTGTGTGTGTGATGTGGCTCTAAGGAAAAAAACAACTCAGTTTAATCACAGCAGCAGCACTCATGGACTGCCAAGCAGTCAACAATTGACAGTTCCCTACCCTTTATGAGAGGTCTCAGGACTCTATACGGGACAACGTCCGATGACACTCTAACTTTTCTAAGAGGTGACCTGTGGAAGATATTATGGGTATTAGCACTGGAGGAAATTCTAGCTGGAACAACACGGGGATGCAAATAGCCAATATCCTAAACGAACCAGTAACTCCAGTAATAGGAGCTCCAGACGCACACTTCCACCTTACGTGTTTTGACAACACCAACACAAAATCATCCACTCTCAGGTCTGAACCTGAACGTTTATTACCATTTATGCAGTTACAGACAGAGGGTCCATTCTCATAGGGGCAAACAGTAGAAACATTTCCCTGTTTCTTCTCTGGTGACTTTCTCACAGACGGCATGGTGGCAGTCACCACCCTCCACCTATCACACTTCTCAAGATAACACCTGAGCCTGGCATCAATCCGAGTTTAAATTGAGTTTTACTCAATCCTCCTGGTAGGTGTTTACCACCTCGCTTGAGATATAGGAGCAGGCCTGACCAATACGGTAGACACAGTAGCACTCAGGCTCTTATCCTCAAGGGATGTTAGCAGCTGAGAAACGGGTTTAGCTGCGGCATTGAAAGACCCTAATAAAGTGATCAGCTTGACCTAAAAAAAAAAAAGACCTCCCAACCTGATGGACTCCCGATGGACTAGAATGGGAAATTACATACCCCAACTGCTTGGTACATCAGGACCCACACGTGTAACCTCCACAGCAGAGATAGCTGACACGTCCACTTCAGGGCCGGGGGTACTCGTTACCAGGCTAGTTCTTGCGGTTCTTTTTGGGCAATGTCAAGGTGGCCACACGGTTTCGTGACCCTGGTGGTGTCATTTAAATAAAGGGGGGAATGAGGTTAGGGAAAGTCTGAGGGGATAAGGGGTATTCGTGACGCCATCTGCGGTATGCGGCCCGTGCGGCCGCCGCTGCTGCGAAACCTCTGGGGATGAAGATCGACAGCTTTGATAGTCCCGCTCTCCGCAAGCAGAGCGCATTCCCCAGGGCAGTGGAGTGGTTCCCCCTGGCTCATACCTTGGCAGCTGGTCACTCGGTCTGCAGTACCCTCGATGTCTCAGGTGGACTCCGTGGTCGCCGCTAATAAAAGTCTCACACACCACAGCTGCCGTTCCATTACTTTTACTTAGGTGTTAAGCATGGCCGCCAGGTACTCTATCTGCCAATCTCTGGTACTTTTGCTCTTTCTTCAGAGCCGGACTGGTACAGTCAAGCCACCTTTGTTGCCCTTTACTCTACCTACTCTGTGTTACAGTCTCTGGTGGTTCTCGTCTCTCGGCATTATAAGGGGTAACTTCCATCTGAGGCGAGCGGGTCATTGCTCTGCTCCTCAGGCTCTCAACGTCTTCCGAAGCACAGAGCTCAGGTACCGGTAGCCACGGGTGCTTGTTGGTCCCTGGAGCCATTAGGTCACCCTCCCGGGAGCTGCTCCCTAGTTCGGCCACCTTCCCCATGTTGTGTTGAGTGTTTGGCACCCAGCTCCCGTTAGAAGTCTGAGGCCTCCGGTTTCGGCTCGGGCTTGAAGCTTCCACACCGTCTGCAGGGCCGGTCCCTGTGTCCTCCACCAACCCCTCTGTCTCGTCAGATTCAGGTGTACGGAGGTCGACGCCTCATCCGCACCCTTAGGGTTCTTCTCTCTGTCTCTACCGGTCTGTTCTCTCCCTAACGCGGGTGAGCATGGTGGTGTAGCTTCCACCCGCTGGGGTCGGCACCACACCGCCTCTACACTCCTGACTACCACTCCTCAGTCAGTTGATGTTACTCTCTCCTCTGCTGAACTGAACCAACTGCCTACCTAACACTGTCCTGTCCCCCTTTTGTGGCCTGGGTCCTCCCTCAGTGTCCACCCATTGTCCCAGGGGCCCGCCACTATGTGTGTGTTGAGGATCAACCATACCATCCCAACATCTGAAGAATAGGGGCACCACACTTCCTAACCACAGAAATGCAGAACCTCTGGTGGTGGTTTACCCAGAGGGGCACCACATAGCCACCAGGGGCAGGCAGGGATGTAACGATCGTGGGACCCGAGCCTATAAAGGGCCCATGCCACAAGCCGCCCCATGCGCCCGCCGATCACACCGCCCACTTTGCAATGGATGTCCGTCTCCGAGAACGCACGTCTATGTGACCGCGTGGTAGCACAAGCCGCTTTTGGGCCCGTATGTTAGGGAAAGGAGTGGGGGAGCCTCCTGCTTCCAACTACTGCCAGCCCCGCCCCTCCCCTCACTACCTCTTACCAGCCGGGTTTACTTGTGTGTTCCACTGTGGAACGCATACATCAGGCTGGTGCCGCCTCTTCCACAATACCAGGTGGTACTTCCTGCATTATGTGTTCATAGTGGAACACACACCAGCACCGCAGCCTCCTGAGTCTTCAGCAAAGGAGACCAGAGCAGTGGAGGAACAAGGAGAGGTAAGTATAGATTTTTTTTTTTGAGTACACGGTGGCCAGAGGTCTATGGGGGGGGGAGGAGGAGGGGGTGCATTATACAGTATGGAGAGTTATTATTATGCACTATATAGAGAGATGAGGTTGCACTATATGGAAAGATGAGGTTGCACTATTTGAGGCTACACTATATGGAGAGAGGAGGCTGCACTATATGAGGCTGCACTATATGGAGAGAGGAGGCTGCACTATATGAGGCTGCACTATATAGAGAGGAGGTTGCACTATATGGAGAGATATGAGGCTGCATTATTCTATATGGAGGGCTATGAGGCTGCCTTATACTATATTGAGGGATTTGAGATGGCATTATGCTATATAGAGGGCTGAGGCGGCATTATACCATATGGAGGGCTTTGCTAGTGTATTATACTATATGGAGGAATATGAGGCTGCATTATGCTGTATGGAGGGCTTTGAGGCTGCATTATACTATATGGAGGGTGGATAATGGGGGTGCATTATAATAATTGGATGACTATGGGGGCTACCTTATGAATGGGTGATAATGGGATGCATTATAATACATAGAGGACTATGGGGTACATTGTAATATATGGAGGAGTATGCATTATAATAATTAGAGGACTATGGTGGCGGAGGAGGAAGACTATATATACCAGGACGGGGGACATATATACCACGATATGGGCCATATTCCAGGATGAGGGACATTAATACATAATGAAAGGGAGAGGGGTCAACTTGTGGTTCTTTATAGGATTTAGAACTTTAAACAGGGCCCATACAACTGACCTACGTGTGCAGGAGGGCCCAGGTCTAAATTTCGCACCTGGGCCCTAGTTACACCACTGGGGGCAGGGTTGGTTTAGGTCTCTCTCTCAGGCATCTGTCCAACCTAATAGCAAGTGCCATTGCAGCCTCCAGCGACTCCAGAGCAGTGTACTGAGTCATACAGTCTTGTAGCCGATCAGACAAACCCAGACAGAACTTACTTCTCAGAGCAGGGTCATTCCACTGAGTGTCAGTGGCCCACCTCCTGAACTCAGAGCAATACTCCTCGGCCGGTCGTGCTCCCTGCTTGAGCTTACGTAGTTTAGACTCAGCCAAGGAGACACCATCAGGGTCACTATACACCAGGGTCAGAGCCGCAAAGAACTCGTCCACAAACTGCATAGATGCAGAATTGGTTGGTAGAGAGAAGGTCCCGGCCTGGGGATCCCCCTAGAGAAGGGAGAGGATAATCCCACGCGCTGTTCCTCACTCCCTGAAGAACGAGGGTGGAGCCTGAAGTATAACTTACAGACCTCCCTGAAAACAATAAACTTATCTCTCCCTCACGAAAATTGGTCAGGGAGGGATATATTGGGTTCTGGTACAGCCAGGGCATGAGCTGTGGCCAGATACCCAACAACGTCTTGTAGCTGCTGCACCACCTGATTAAGCAGGTTAGTAACCTCAGAGAAGTCCTACACCAGGCATGCAAAACCTTGTGTTAAAGCCATAATGGCTTCAGACAAAATCGTAGGTCACAGATAATGTTACGGGGTAGTATAGCGGATAGGGAATCAGGCGGCAAGATGAGCAAAGGAGTTTAGTCTGACCCTTAGACTGGGGTCTGACCCTTAGACTAGAACTCACCCTGTTGCCAAGGGTACCCGAAATGGTGGAGAGGTCTGGGTTGCCACCCTAGCCCTTCACTCCTGATCATCCCTAGGCTGCGCCCCTACCTCCACCCATGGACTGGGAAAACCTAGCAGCTTCAATGGAAGGCACTGGCAGCAAAAACAAAGATCAGCACATCACGACTTCACAGCATGGGATTCAAGTAGAAATGAACTCTATCTATATTTCAAGGCTAGGGAAGGGAATACTTAGGCACACCCCTCAACCTCCACTCAAATGCTATGACTCACCCCTCCACCTGCACAACTGCACACAGCAGACTAAGAAAAAAAATTCAGTTTAATCACAGAAGCAGCCGCAGCATGAGAGCAAGCACAGGTGGGGGGGGCCAGAGAGCAACCACAGTGGGGAGCAGAGAGAAACCACAGGGGGGCAGAGAGAGACCACAGGGGCAGGGGCAGAGAGTGACCACAAGGGCAGGGGCAGAGAGTGACCACAAGGGCAGGGGCAGAGAGTGACCACAAGGGCAGGGGCAGGGAGTGACCACAGGGGTAGGGGCAGAGAGTGACCACAGGGGCAGGGGCAGAGAGTGACCACAGGGGGGCAGAAAGCGACCACAGGGAGCAGAGAGCGACCACAGGGGGGCAGAGAGCGACCACAGGGGGCAGAGAGCGACCACAGGGGCGGGGCAGAGAGTGACCACACAGTGGCAGAGAGCAACCATGGGGGGGGTCAGACAGCGAGCACAAGGAGGGGCAGAGAGTAACCACAGGGGCAAGGGGCAGAGAGTGACCACAGGGGGGCAGAAAGCGACCACAGGGAGCAGAGAGCGACCACAGGGGGGCAGAGAGCGACTACAGGGGGGCAGAGAGCGACCACAGGGGCAGGGGCAGAGAGTGACCACAGGGGCAGGGGCAGAGAGCGACCACAGGGGGGCAGAGAGCGACCACAGGGGCGGGGCAGAGAGTGACCACAGAGTGGCAGAGAGCAACCATGGGGGGGGGGTCAGACAGCGAGCACAAGGAGGGGCAGAGAGTAACCACAGGGGCAGGGGCAGAGAGTGACCACAGGGGGGCAGAAAGCGACCACAGGGAGCAGAGAGCGACCACAGGGGGGGCAGAGAGCGACCACAGGGGCAGGGGCAGAGAGTGACCACAGGGGCAGGGGCAGAGAGCGACCACAGGGCAGGGGCAGAGAGCGACCACAGGGGCAGGGGCAGAGATTGACCACAGGGGCAGGGCAGAGAGCGACCACAGGGGGCAGAGAGTGACCACAGGGGAGGGGCAGAGAGTGACCACAGAGTGGCAGAGAGCAACCATGGGGGGGGTCAGACAGCGAGCACAAGGAGGGGCAGAGAGCATGCACAGAGGGTGGACAGAAAGCATGCACGGGGGCACAGAGCGTTCACAGAGGGAGACAGAGAGTGTGCACAGGGGTGGCAGAGAGCGTTTACAGGGGTGGCACAGAGAGACCACATGGAGAGGCAGCATAGTGGGGGTGCAGAGAGCAACCAAAGGGGGGAGCAGAAAACGTGCATGAAGGGGGGGCGCAGAGAGTGACCACAGTGGGGGGCAGAGAAGAGAGGCAGCAAGGGAAGGCAGAGAGCGAGGGGGGGGGGGGATACAGTGTACAGGGGAGAGACCCACACAGCAGGGAGAGACTGGGCAGTTGCCTAGGGCACCCACTCTCTTAGGGGCCCCCAAAGGAGCTGAACTGAAAATAGCAATAAAACAGTGAAAAAAATGTAAAAATACACATATTTGGTATCGCTGCGTTCGTAAGAATCTAAGCTATCAATATATGAAGTAAATTAATCCAATTGGTAAATGGCGTAATGGGAAAAAAATAAAAACGCCAGAATTATGTTTTTTAGGCCACCACGTCGTTACAATAAAATGCAATAAAAGGCGATCAAAATGTTGTATCTGACTCAAAATGGTATCAGTAAAAATGTCAGCTCAGGGCACATAAAGTAACCCTCACATAGCCCTGTATCTTCAAAAATTAACACATCATGGGTCTCGGAAAATAAAAAAAAAATATTTTTATTTTTTACAAATTTCAGTTGTTTTTTTTTTATGATTGAAATAAAAATGATGTTCAGTATGTTCTTATTCTGACCTAGATAATCAACTTATGTAGTCACTCTTACCATATAACTACGGCTTGTTCCACATCTAAGGTTGGTGTGCGTTTTGCTAAATTTGCCTTTCTAGCCGTTTTTACCGCTAAAAACACATTAAAAACGCTAGCGTTTTTTCCCCCATTGATTTCAATGGGAACGCATGCATTTTTGCGAACGCAGCACAAAACGTCTTCCCCGATGTTTTGGGCAGCGTTTTTGCATGCGTTTCCATTAAAATCAATGGGAACAAAAACGCATGCGTTTTGATGCGTTTTTGCGGTAAAAACGAATGGAAATGCAAATTGAGCAAAATGCAGCAAAGCGTTAGATGTGAAAGGGGCCTGAGCATTTAGGGCCCACTTTAACCTTTTGCCTAGGGCCCCACTTTGCCTAAAACCGGCCCTGCCCATAATGCCACAGAGCCTTCCCCCATCGCGATGTCACCACCCAACCAATGCAATAGCATCGGCCTCCCATCTAGTTTACAATGCATAGTCCTCTATGTATTATAATGCACCCCCATGATCCTCTATATATTATATTGCAGCCCTATAGTCCTCCATATAATACAATGCACCCTCCATGGTCCTCCATATATTATAATGGCGCTGGCACCAGACACCCCCAGACTCATTGGCCCCATAGCGGCTGCATGGTTTGCTGCCATTGGCGGTTCACCATTGACTTGGATCTGTGCAACGTCTATGGGACTGATCAGAATAACCGCACTGTGCTCAGCCACCTCAAGTAGTCCCATAAAGAATAAAGCGACAGTAGATATGTGCACATCCCACAGAGATCCATTATAAATTGTTTAGTTCCTCAGATATTACAAACCTACTGAATGGATCATAGGTGATTTTATTACTAGAATCCTATATACACATATATAACTGTAAACTAAAACATTTTAAGATCTATTTATGGATAAAAAAAAAAGTCAAGCCCACTTGCCGTGCCATTGCTATTACACAATGCCGTGACTCGGATTCGAACCGAGGTTGCTGCGGCCACAACGCAGAGTACTAACCACTATACGATCACGGCGAGCTACTCGGGCTCCTGGCTGCTCCCCTTGTCACACTGCTTATGAGCTACAGAGACAGTGACGTCACAATCACTACAACTGACCTCGCTTTACTGTTGCTTATTTGTTTCTTATGACTGTTCATAAAATGCAGTAAATGTAAATAAATTATATTTTACAATAACTGCAAAGCAATTGAGAGACTGAATAGCTATGCTACCCTGATTCAGCATCATGATACATATACAGCTATGTGCATTTGCATGGCTTCATATGCCATACTGAATGATTACCCACAATCAATGATTAATATAAAATCCTCGTTGTTACAAAAAAACTAAAGTAATAATGAAAGATCTCAATAATAAACAAATACAAAAAAATTATGAGCCCACTTGCCGTGCCATTGCTTTCACACAATGCCGTGACTCGGATTCGAACCGAGGTTGCTGCGGCCACAACGCAGAGTACTAACCACTATACGATCACGGCGAGCTACTCAGGCTGCTGAGGCCGGCCCCCTCCACACTGCTCATCACAGGCACAGAGCGGTGACGTCACAGAAAGTCTCATTCCTTTTAGAATGTTACCTTCTGTTCTATGGCTCACTGTTTCAGTCTGCTGCTGAAGTTAGTGCACATCTCTACACTAAATGTGCATTATTTCATCCAAGCAGCAGACTGACACAAACGAATACATAGAGAGGGATTACTAAAATAATAACTGCTATGTGCTATAAGCAGTCATTCATCATTCATACAACTGTATAAAGACATAAAATAATCATATATATATATGTATATATATATGTTTAATATGGCACTATGAATATATCTCTTTCAATCTATCTGCCAGTATACAGTGTCACTCCAATATACAGCTATATATGTGGGCGGCCACATGCTTTACATACACACCTATATGTATATAATGCTGCTGAGCCCTCTCTAAAAATGTAAGAAATAGGTTTGAGTATAAAATAAAAAATATAGAGCCCACTTGCCGTGCCATTGCTTTTACACAATGCCGTGACTCGGATTCGAACCGAGGTTGCTGCGGCCACAACGCAGAGTACTAACCACTATACGATCACGGCGAGCTACTCGGGCTCACGTTCTCAGCAGCTGCATTTAGCTCTCTTCTGTGAACTGGGTACTGACGTCACAATATATCTTCCACGCATGCGTAAGTTCTCACTGTTAACCGTTGTTTACAGCTTGTTCAGCTATGCAGCCTCCGCCGTCTTCAGGAACGGCTCATACTCAACACCCAGTACGGAAGAAGTGTCACTGTGTAATGCGTGACCGAACTGGAGCGGAGCGCATATCTCTCTGGAGCAGCCATGGCTATAACGGAGCATGCGCGAACAACCGGGCTGTCAGTAATCGCTGGGACAAGTCGTGAGTGCGCGCGCTTTATGGGTATAACCCGGATGGTGCACGCTGCTCTATGCTGTGCGTCATTAGTCCTCCGTTATCCTCCCGGTACACTGTGGGGAGTCCTACCTGACAAGCTGTTATTACTGTCGTGTTCATGTTTACTCTGCTCTATTACTGTTCCGTGCACTCTCCTTATGGTACCGTGACTGGAATAGTGGTGTACAGTACAGGGGTGTCCGGCCATGGGATAGAAGGCCGCATTCTGGTTACATACAATACATTCAGGTATTTAGTGAAGTCCCACATGTTTAGTCCACACAGGACCACTGTAAGCACATCACATACCTCAGGTCACACACCTGTAAGCACATCACATACCTCAGGTCACACACCTGTGAGCACATCACATACCTCAGGTCACACACCTGTAAGCACATCACATACCTCTGGTCACACACCTGTAAGCACATCACATACCTCTGGTCACACACCTGTAAGCACATCACATACCTCTGGTCACACACCTGTAAGCACATCACATACCTCTGGTCACACACCTGTAAGCACATCACATACCTCTGGTCACACACCTGTAAGCACATCACATACCTCTGGTCACACACCTGTAAGCACATCACATACCTCTGGTCACACACCTGTAAGCACATCACATACCTCAGGATCACACACCTGTAACACATCAACACCTCAGGTCACACACCTGTAAGCACATCACATACCTCAGGTCACACACCTGTAAGCACATCACATACCTCAGTCACACACCTGTAAGCACATCACATACCTCTGGTCACACACCTGTAAGCACATCACATACCTCAGGTCACACACCTGTAAGCACATCACATACCTCTGGTCACACACCTGTAAGCACATCACATACCTCTGGTCACACACCTGTAAGCACATCACATACCTCAGGTCACACACCTGTAAGCACATCACATACTCCTGGTCACACACCTGTAAGCACATCACATACCTCAGGTCACACACCTGTAAGCACATCACATACCTCAGGTCACACACCTGTAAGCACATCACATACCTCTGGTCACACACCTGTAAACACACATCACTTTACCTCAGGTCACACACCTGTAAACACATCACATACCTCAGGTCACACACCTGTAAGCACATCACATCCCTCCGGTCACACACCTGTAAGCACATCACATACTCCTGGTCACACACCTGTAAGCACATCACATACCTCTGGTCACACACCTGTAAGCACATCACATACCTCAGGTCACACCCTGTAAGCACATCACATACCTCAGGTCACACACCTGTAAGCACATCACATACCTCAGGTCACACACCTGTAAACACATCACACATATCCTCAGGTCACACACCTGTAAGCACATCACATACCTCAGGTCACACACCTGTAAGCACATCACATACCCCCAACGAGTCACACACCTGTAAGCACATCACATACCTCAGGTCACACACCTGTAAGCACATCACATACCTCAGGTCACACACCTGTAAGCACATCACATACCTCAGGTCACACACCTGTAAGCACATCACATACCTCAGGTCACACACCTGTAAGCACATCACATACCTCAGGTCACACACCTGTAAGCACATCACATACCTCAGGTCACACACCTGTAAGCACATCACATACCTCAGGTCACACACCTGTAAGCACATCACATACCTCAGGTCACACACCTGTAAGCACATCACATACCTCAGGTCACACACCTGTAAGCACATCACATACCTCAGGTCACACACCTGTAAGCACCACATACCATCACATTAACACTCTCAGGTCACACACCTGTAAGCACATCACATACCTCTCAGAGTCACATCACAACCTGTACACACGTAGCACACCACCTTACCATACCTAGGTCACACACCTGTAAGCGCATCACATACCTCAGGTCACACACCTGTAAGCCATCACATACCTCAGGTCACACACCTGTAAGCGCATCACATACCTCAGGTCACACACCTGTAAACGCATCACATACCTCAGGTCACACACCTGTAAGCACATCACATACCTCAGGTCACACACCTGTAAGCACATCACATACCTCTGGTCACACACCTGTAAGCAACATCACATACCTCATGGTCACACACCTGTAAGCACATCACATACCTCAGGTCACACACCTGTAAGCACATCACATACCTCAGGTCACACACCTGTAAGCACATCACATACCTCAGGTCACACACCTGTAAGCACATCAACTTGTCACACCAGATACACACACTACTCGTCCCACCTGTAAGCACATCACATACCTCAGGTCACACACCTGTAAGCACATCACATACCTCAGGTCACACACCTGTAAGCACATCACATACCTCAGGTCACACACCTGTAAGCACATCACATACCTCAGGTCACACACCTGTAAGCACATCACTACCTCTGGTCACACACCTGTAAGCACATCACATACCTCAGGTCACACACCTGTAAGCACATCACATACCTCAGGTCACACACCTGTAAGCACATACACATACCTCAGGTCACACACCTGTAAGCACATCACATACCTCAGGTCACACACCTGTAAGCACATCACATACCTCAGGTCACACACCTGTAAGCACATCACATACCTCAGATCACACACCTGTAAGCACATCACATACCTCAGATCACACACCTGTAAGCACATCACATACCTCAGGTCACACACCTGTAAGCACATCACATACCTAGGTCACACACCTGTAAGCACATCACATACCTCAGGTCACACACCTGTAAGCACATCACATACCTCAGGTCACACTGTAAGACTCATCCTAGTACCTTAAGCACATCACATACCTCTGGTCACACACACCTGTAAGCACATCACATACCTCAGGTCACACACCTGTAAGCACATCACATACCTCAGGTCACACACCTGTAAGCACATCACATACTCCTGGTCACACACCTGTAAGCACATCACATACCTCTGGTCACACACCTTTAAGCTCATCACATACCTCTGGTCACACACCTGTAAGCACATCACATACCTCTGGTCACACACCTGTAAGCACATCACATACCTCAGGTCACACATCTGTAAGCACATCACATACCTCTGGTCATGCGCCCGTAAGCATATCACCTCCTTCTGATCATGCGCTCGTAAGCATATCTCTACTTCTGGTTACGTTCCTGTAAGTACATCTCCTACTTCTGGTCACGTGCCTGTAAGCATATCACATACTTCTGGTCACGTGCCTGTACGCACATCGCCTGAACTGATGCCAGTTCTCCACTCTAGGGGCCCTTTCACATTAGTGTTTTGTCCGAATCTGGCCGATCCGGACAAAAAAAAACGCATCTGCCCCATGTGCCGCCTAACGGCCGCACTTGTGATGCACTTGCAGTACACTTGCGGCAAGCCCCATGCATTATCTATGGGGCTTGCAGCAAGTGCGGTATTACCGCGATCTGGCTGTTGTGGCCGTGAAAAAAACGTGGTCAGCTGCAGTTATTTTGCGCGCGGCCACAAGTACCGGATCGCAGCAATACCGCACTTGATGCAAGCCCCATAGACAATGCATGGGGACTGCGACAAGTGCGGCCGTTAGGCGGCACATGCGGCAGATGCATTTTTTGTCCGGATCAGCTTGATCCGGACAAAAACGCTGATGTGAAAGGTGCCTTAGCCCTGTGTCCCCCGCCGGTCTCCTGACATAAGTAATTTCATGTGACCACTGCAGTCAATCACAGATAGCTGATGCTGAAATGTGTCCGCTAACTAAAGTGAACCTGTCCTGTAAATTGGGCATCATGTGCCCACTGGGTGTTTGTGATCCATTTTTTGTGGTGTGTTTTTAGTCTTCAATAAGTTTTTATTGTAACGTATGTAAGTACAGAAAACAACGTTATTGCAAGTAGTCCAGTCAAGTGTCAAACAATTCAAACATTTCCTAAAGTATTAAGACAGGAGGGGGGGGGGGGGAATAATCACAATGATCGGGGAGGGGGGGGGGGACAGAGATAGTTAGAGAAAAGAGAAGAAGGAAAAGATTCGGAAATAAGGGATCAGAACAGAGAGTAGAGAGCATCTCGCTTCATATTAAGTGTTGCTTAATTCGGAGGTTGCATGGCTGCCGGGTAATTCGCCCACAATTGCCATGCCTCAGTAATGTATCTACGTCTCGGTGCGTTCAATGCTAAATGATATTCATGACAATAAATTGAGTTCAATTTTTTGACGACATCTCCCACGGTCGGGGGGGGACACATTCTTCCAGGCTGCCGCCACACACAGTCTGGCTGCGATTAGGATGTATGTAATCGCGTGGCGAAGGATGGGAGGGTAGATTTCCGCTCCTATATGTAGGATTGCAAGCTGTGGAGATAGGGGGATGGAGGTGTCAGTGACCGAGCCCAGTAGACCAGCTACAAAGGTCCAGAATTGGGCTATCTTGGGGCATGACCACCACATGTGTGCCAAGTCCCCTTCTGTCCACAGTGCCTCCAACACATCGGCGAACCTCCTGTTCCGAATCTAGCTAATTTGGAGGGGGTGGTGTACCAGCGCAAATGAACCTTTTTGAGGGATTCTAAGTGGTTAATACATCTCGAAGTTTGAGTCACACATCTAATCGCACCCTCCCAGTCATCTGCGTCCGCAGTAAAACTCAGATCTCCCTCCCAGCGAGTCATCGAGGGTAGCTTCTCTGTCGTTTCTGGGTTAGTATGCCTTCATATATGATAGATAGACCCTTCGGAAGCCGGCCGTCGGAAAAGAGGTATCGTTGGAATGGGGATGTCAAAGGTTGTTTTAGGTCATGCAAACAATCTACAGATCCGAGATAGTGTCGAATCTGAGAGTACTGTAGAAATGTACTAAGCAGCTCCCTTCTCCCCTCGCTAAACTGCTGGAAGGTGAGTAGTTTACCATTCCTCATTTATCACCCAAAGTGTCAATTCCCAGGTCACACCATGTGGAAATATTCAGGGAGGGAAATATGTATCCGGAAGGCTCTCAGCGGGATCCTCTCTGGGGGAAGCTTGGTCCAGAAAGCTGGAATTTTTCCCCACACTGATTGTAACGAGCGGATAGTGGTCAGCGGATGAACCACTCTGACCTTACCAAGAGCAGCTCCCGCCAGAAGCCCATCGGGTTCCATTCCAGGCAGAAACTCCGTCTCTATCTGAACCCAACCCAAACTAGACTGGCGTCTCCACAGCTCCCTAATTGCTTCGAGTATCGTGGCTCTAAGATATGCTGTCACGTCCGGCACTCCCATGCCTCCCCCTTTGAGTTTCAGGTACATCGTGCTTCTTGGAACTCTCGGTCTTCCCTTAGCCCAGATGAATTTGTTGATCTGTCCCTGTAATTGGGAGAGTAGTTTAGTCGGGTAGGCCAGTGGGAGGCAACGGAAAAGGTATAGCATTTTGGGCATCCAAATCATCCTAAAGGCTTGGATACGTGCCATCCAAGATAAGGGAGGAAGCGGGCCAGAGTCTAGGGTCTTCCTCAATGAACTTATTAATGTTTGTATGTTAACTCGAGCTATGTGACGAGAAGCACACAGGACAATGCCTAAATAGGGTATGCCGTCTGGAGCCCATGTACATGTGAAACTCGATTTAAGATCTTCTAACTCTTTCTCCTGTATGTTAAGTGGGAGCGCCATGGATTTTCCCATATTCAGCTTGTAATAGGATATTTCTGAGAAAGTTTTAAGCTCTCTCATCACAGCTGGGATGGACTTGGCAGGGTCCGTGCACGAAATAATAACGTCATCAGCGTAAAGCCCTATGACGTGTCGCTTAGTTCCTACCTGTATACCCGAGATTTGAAGATTGGACCTGACCGATGCAGCCAGAGGTTCCATCACCAGGGCGAAAATCAGAGGAGACAGGGGGCATCCCTGTCTCGTCCCATTGGTGATGGAAATAGGTTGTGATAAGTAGCCCGACATGGAAACTCGTGCGCTAGGGTTGGAATAGAGACTTAGGATCGCTCTCAGGATCGGCCCAGAAAAGCCAAATCTCTCGAGGACCCCATGTAGGTAACCCCAGTGTACCCTGTCAAAGGCCTTCTCAGCGTCCAATACAGGAATACACTGGGGGTTCCCTCTACCACATCAATCAGGTCCAACATACGTCTAGTACCGTCTCTAGCTTGTCGTCCCGCCACAAACCCCACCTGATCCGCGTTCACCAACCGTGGGATCACCCGCATTAAGCGGGAGGCCAAAATCCTGGCAAATATCTTCACATCTGTATTTAATAACGATATGGGACGATAGTTGCCCGGCTGGTCTGGGGGCTTCCCTGGCTTCTGGATGGTGGTGATTGTGGCCTCCAAAGCCTCGGCCGGGAGCTCTCCCTCAGATTGCCAAAATTGGAAGAGGCGGAGAAGGTAGGGCGCTATTCGGGACGAGAATGACCTATAGTATTCGTTGGCAAATCCGTTCATGGGCCCGGTCGGGAAATTTAACCCTTGAGATTTTGTATGGTGGACATTACCTCTAAGAGTGTAAAAGGGTTTCCGTTTAGTTCTGCCATTACATATTCTGTAGGTACCACTGGCAGTGTCAAGCTTTGTATAACATAGTTTGTTTCTTATGGAATGCATTGAAGGTCTGCAGGAGTCGCTGGGCGTCGTCGACGCTATCGCGATATGCCGAAAGTACTTGTAGTCTTGTTATTTCTGTAGTCCTAGATGAAATCGTTAGTTGCTACATGTACAGCCCACAATCGCCAATGTTTAGGGTCGCCATGTCATCGATTGTTTTCCCTCAGCGACGAGGTCAAGAGGTCACCATAGACTGTTACTCGTTTTTTGAGTCTTTTGGCTAAAATTTTACCAGCTCTATCTCCAGAAGAGTAGAACTGGGTATTAAGTTTTCTTAAGTGGCGCTCATGGTAATAAAGTAGTTGGGACCTATGTTTCATACGTAAATCTAGTATTTGAGATGCCAATAGTGGCGTGGGCTTAACTTTGTTTACCTTTTCTAGTTCTATGATTTTTTCGGACCATTCCCTCCAGAATTTCTCCCTTGCCTTTTTCTGTTGAGATGCCTTTTGGATGAGGAGGCCACGGAGAACAGCTTTATGCGAACTCCAAAGGGTTCCGTCCGACACCTCCCCGTTGTCGTTGAGGCGAAAAAATTCGTCAAGGTTGGCGTCTAGTGAGTCAAGGGTCTGTTGGTCCGTTAGTAGGGCGACATTCATTCTCCAACTACGAGGAGTACCAGCCGGTTGCCCCAATCTGATACCAAGGGTCACCGGAGCGTGGTCGGACCATGATATCAGACCTATTGTGGCTGCATTGCAGCGGGGCAAAACATCATCCCCCACCAAGAAAAAGTCAATCCTGGAGTAGGATCTGTGACTGCTAGAGAAAAAGGTGTAGTCCCTCTCCTCTGCATTCAGGTACCGCTACACGTCATGGAGTCTGAACTCCCTGCACAGCTCCGCCATGCCCCCTCCCCTTCTAACTGTCGGCACGGAAGAGTCCAGTCTCGCCTCCATAATCTGATTAAAATCTCCGCATATAACTAATGAACCCTCCGAGGATTCTCTTAGCTTCTTAAGTAGTGACTTCAGAAATCTCGTTTGGCCGAAATTTGGGGCGTATACTGTCACTATGGTACTCAACCACTCAGAAGGGGTGGTGATAGGGTTAATAGGCTCTTAACCCTTGAAGCCAAGTGGATACATGAATTACAAACCCTATTCCCATTAGGCCTTAATAGAGAATATGATAGCCATTCCTGAGTGGTTTTACAAAGGTAATAGATCATTTTACTTACTTTGCAGGATTGGATACACTGTCTCTTTAAATCGTTCTTATCACATTTTCACACAGTTTTCCAATTATTACCCTTGTATCTCTTTTTACAACATATAACAAATATTATTCTCTATTGTTGCTTCAATTTTTCCTTTTTCTTTCCCTTTTATAGGTGAGATACTAAAAGACATGTCTCGCCATAGACACTAACAACATCGGGTGTCTGGTATCGCGTTACTAGATGAGTTACCTAGGTTACGCATACACTACATTGTCCGGCGATCCCGCACACGCGCACTACCTAGGGGGCGTCAGCGGAAATGACGTCACACGCTGCTTTTTAATGGCGCGGCTCACTGAGAGCCTCACTTGTATCCCGCGCGGTGAGTCCACGCTATCCAGCCTCACACACAAGGTATACAGTACATTGTACTGTTTTCTCTTTTACTTTAATCATGTTCTAGGTTCTTTTTGTTACAACCCGATCTCATAGATCACTATGCATTCTAGTAATATAATGCTTGATGGTCATTTTATTTAGCTGCCTGTGGGAAATCTCATTATTAGCAGGTTAATGGTGGACATTCTCTTGCTAGACCTTAGTATATTACTCTTATATGCTATTGGCAAATATAATAGTTACGGAATTTGTTGCTTTTTTCTACTGTATCTCATTTCTTTTGTTTATAGTGACCGCAATAAGGTCCTATTTGTAGGGACTGGGAGAATTAATCCCGATTACCTTGTTCCCTTTTTTCAAACGTTCACAAGGTAATGAGTCTTATTATAGCATTCTAGAGATGCCCACGATGGAATAATTAATGATGTAAACATATTTATTTCTTTATATGTGTAGGATTTATTCATAATCTTACACCCAAACAGGGTAATATACCTACAACATTGTTTTCTTAAAGCAAAGGTAGTGTATCACATATTGCTAGTTGTATCTCAAAGATAGATGAGATCGATACACTGTTAATTTGTATTCTCCACTTGCAGCTGACTGATATTAAAACAAGAATAGAACCACTTTTGGCTTTTCCATGAGGAAATTTTTGTTATAAGGTAAAACACACTTTATTGTTGTTTCTTATTATCATGTGTTGCTCATGTACTTCTAGGAGCAAGTATACCTTCAAGAGAAAGCATTTTTGCATAGACTTCTATGAACAAGACAAATCAATTTGTTTATGAGCATAATAGTGCACGCATCAAGAAATGTTGTAATAAATACAGCTAGTTATACATATGATATTGTAGAAATATGTTCTTTTCAAGCTGTTATTCAAACTGTAATGCCGTGTTTCCATGTAAATTCATGTGAAGAATGTAAAAACATGATGTACCATTGATTTATTTTATTTTTATTTGTGATAGATATTCTTGACACTGTGAACAAGGTCAATGTGACCGAAACGTCATAAATTCATTTATGAGAATATCACAAGAATTTTTTTGAATAAAGCCTTTTTCATTCATCTCCATTTGAGTGCCGAAGTTACTTATATACAGTTATTGATTTTTTCTTCTGAGCACCAAGAGGTCGAGTTGCGGACCATATTAATTAAGCTGTCACTATGGTATACATTTCCCCCGAGATAAGACACCCCAAAATTAGGTATCTCCCCAGGGGGTCAGCCTCCAGTCTCTTCAGCTGAAACTGGACTTTGCCGCTCACCATAATGGAGACTCCTGCCTTTTTGACTGTGTTATTAGCGAAAAATACATGAGGGTAGGAGGAGTGCCTTACCCGGTGATTATCCTCCTGCAGTAAGTGTGTTTCCTGGATACAGAATATGTCCGCCCGCAGCCTTCTGGTCTCCCTCCATAGGAAGGAACGCTTGACTGGGGAATTCAATCCTTTTACGTTTAGTGACGCCACCTGTAGGTTAGAAGCAGAACCTGACATGGCAAAATGTGGTTATGCAGCAGATTACAGTTTCCTCTTCTGAGATTTGAGATGCAGGACCAGGGAAAGATAGGGCTTAAGAAGCTGAGGAATAGATAGAAAGGAAGGTATAGAGAGGGGGGGTGGGGGGAGAGGGAAAATAAGGGGAAGTTTAGAGAAAGGGGAGTGGGACTGGGTCAGATATGGGTTGGGTAGATAAGCGAGGGGTGGAGGTCGAAATAAATTTATAGACAATCACAAATGAGGGAAACACAAACACAAATGTAAACTTGAATATTGGACAGACTAATTCGTCTGTAACCTTGGGGGGGGATTTAATAAATCCACTAGACCCTTCTTCTCTATCCTGGGGGGACCCCAATGGTCGACCAGGACTGGGACAAACTATCCCGAATCAATAGCTCCTCCGGAGCTCCCACAGGAGAAGGACAGGGTTCAGAAATTGGCAAACAGCCAAACTGGAGACTTCGCTATCCAGACCAACAGTTTGTTCTCCCAAGCATAGTCATAATCAATTATGGTCCCGAAGGTGTGATCCCTGAGGTTCGTCTCGTGGAGATCGTGGGGAGTTTGGAGCGGATGTAGCCAAGTTCCATGCCTTTAGTGTCTTCCTGAGTTGGGTGGGGGATCCAAACGAGTGTCTGGTTCCTTTGTAACGGAAGTTCACTGCTGCAGGTGTCCCCCAAGGCATACTGGATTCCCCTTTCTCTAAGGATGCGACAGCTGGAGGCAAATTCGCGTCTCCTGGCCAGCGTTCCCGGGGATAGATCTGGGTAAGTTGCAACCGCTTCAAATGGGGGTGGTAGCGTGGGGTTATCTCTCATGGCGCGTAAAAGGAGATCTCTCGAACCGGTCTTAGGAAAGAGATCAGTATGTCTCTAGGGGTCTCTTTTGGAAGCGAGGTAGGTTTTGGAAGTCTGTAATATTTGACAACCTCGAGCATTTCAGGGGGGCTTTCGGTAGAGCTGCTGCCAGGAATGCTTTTACCACTGCTGTTAAATCCTCCGAGTCCTGGGCCTCCGCAACCCCCTTAATTTTATGTTATTAATCCGCAATCCATCTTCCAAATGGCACAGTTTCGCTTGGACCGTGCCCATATCTCTATCTAGTGTATCATAACTGTCCGCAAGGTTATTGTGTGCTGAAGCAAAGTCAGACATTTTTGCTTCCAACTTAGTGGTTCTCTCCCCCATTGCCGCCATTTCTGATCTCATCTCCTCCCTCATGCTCCGCATTTCACTTATCACGGTGTCTCTCATATCTCCCAGCATTTCTCTCAAGTACCTTTTGGTAACCGGAGCGTCCTCACTACTCACTGCATCATGGAGTGAGAATCTCCGAGGTGAGCGGGGTGAATGTGCAGAGTCGCGGGAGCTGGATGCGTGCACAGTCTCCTTAGCGGGCGCCATCTTAGGAGTTCTCTGACTCTCCGGCGGGAAGAAGCTCGTGAGCTTATTCTCGGTGTCTCTGCGGCGAGAGTTTGCTCTTGGCATGTTCGGTGGCTGCTGCTGATCTGTGCAGACCTCAGGGGTAATATTTTGGCTTGGTTGCCGTTGTTTAGAGCCGTTTTAGCCGGTCTAGGCTGCGGAGGCTCCTCACTACGCGTCCGTCGCCATCAGCAGCTGGCTTGTGGTGTGTTTTTGCACAAAATACGGATCAATTTTTGTCAGGCTGGCAAAGTATGGGATTTATGAAATACTGTGCTGACGGCTGCCGTTTTTCTTATCAGGTTTTCCTGCAAAAACTAGATCAGGGAAAGAAGTATCATGTCAATTAATAGATCTGGATTTGCAGCAAAAACAATTCTCACCCTCCCTGGCGATCCCACGGCAAGCTCCAGTGATTTCTTCCACCTTGGCACCGGCAACATCAGCGCGAGGTGACTTCAGGACCTGCGCCCCATGTAACCCAGCATGTCACATGGTGCGCAGGCTCTGGAAGATCGGTAAACACAGCATCTGTCGGTGCATGGAGGAAGAATCACAGTGAATTGCCGTGGTCTCGCCAGGGACAGTGAGATGGTATGTCTGTGTGTGTATGTATGTCTGTGCGTCCCCTTACTTGAACTTCGTTTGTATTTGTACAAACGCACATACAAAAGTGATATGCTTCTGCTGCCACTGCATGTTTTCCTGAAGCCTGCCAGGAGGATAATGTATTATATTATTATTATGCATGCATCAATAATGGTGCAGTTTTCCTGAAGCCTGCTGGAAATGTAATGTGCTCATGCGCCAATCACGGTGCCATTTTCCTGAAGCCTGCAACTAGATCAATCAATGCAAGTGCCACCTTTGGTTAGGCCTCATTCACATGTCCGTGCCTCCGGCACGTGTGGGGTCCGTGCCGACACATGCCGGAGGCACGGGCATACAGGGACACATGATCCCCTATGGCCCCCTTCACATGTCCGTAATTCTGTACGGACCGTATCACCGTGTGGAGCAGATTCGTGTCCGTGTGCTCCACATGTCCATTTTTTTGTGGAAGGACAGACCGCTTTTGGGTGAAAACGTCCATGCACACAGATGTCATCCGTGTGACATCCATGTGCACGGACCACGGACAAAAGTTACAAACTCAAAAATAAAGAATTTTTTACTCACCTCCCTCCACAGCTGACAGTTCCTCTCTCTTCTGCTGCCGCTCATTAGACTCATGATTATTCACTTCACTGAGCCTGACAGCGGACCGGAGGTGAGAGGAGCAGCAGCGCAGGAGGGTGGTGAGTATGTGAGGACAGGCTGTCCGTGTGCTATCTACGGACAGCACACATTGTGTCACACGGATATATGCCCCGCCCACAAACGGCCTTGTCTCACACGTCCGTGGTGTCACGGATGTGTGAAACAGGCCTTAAGGACGGTGTTGGCACAGAATTTTAAACAGCATGAAGATACTCCAGAGGCAGCCAAGGGGCCGTGGCAAAGATGAAGACCCAACCCAAAGTCTCGCTCCATACTTCTGCCCTGATGCGCAAACAGCTCATTGCACCAAAACGTCTAATGATGGTGATTAAAAAATAACCAGGCTGTGGATTTTTACAGATTTCTTCCTGGTATGACGCATCAGCCGCACGTCATTTCCAGTCTTGCTCAGTGTGGGAGATTATTGTGTCTACTGGCCACCTCCAGAGCATGTGCAGTGCGCATTCTGAAGCTGCGGAGTACACCCAATAACCCCCCACACTGCGCAGGACCAGAAATGACCCGCAGCGGGCGCATTATAGCAGGAAGAAGACCCACACATTTGAAACACCGGGACCATGCTACTGCATTAATTATCACGCCCACTGGAGGCGTGATTGCAGCAGAGCTAGGGGGACATGGAGCCGGAAGAAAATGCCCACAATCTCTGCAGTCTTGATGACACCCTGCTTAGTAACATATGGACATGCAAGTTAAATAATTTTTCTCAGCAATTACAGGAAACTATTAGGTCAGACAGGGATGGTTAGGGAAGTAGTATGAAGCTGCAGGGACAGGTAGTGATAGGTTTGGGGGCATAAACTAGGTGATAGGTTCCCTTTAATTGATGAACAGTGTTGTTCTTCAGCTCCATACACTAAAGCATAAGCAGCAGCAGAAATGGATGGCACTCACCGGTAGTTATAAAAATTTGATTCTGTCCTCAGCATAAAACAACAAGGCAAGAGGAGGAGTGCAGGAGACAAGTGCACAACGTTTTGCTTGGGTATCGCACTTCCATGGGTCCTGGACAGCAGCCGTCGTCTGCTTGTCTCCTGCAAAGTTTTATACTTACCGGTGAGTGCCATCCATTTCTTTTTCTGCTACTTACATTTGAAAGACTTTTTTGGCTGACAACCACCTGCTTTTGCCCCTGGATCTGTCCATATGTATGCCATGGTGTGTGATTACCTGAGTATTAGTAATGCCTGGCAGCGTCTTTATTTGTGTTTTACAGCTCCATACACTGCTGGACCCTTTTCCATATCTGTTCTAAGCCAGAAAATAGCAAGAACCACTCAATGTTTTTCTTCATCTGTCACAGTAGAGAAGGCAGGGAAATTGTGGGGAATGTGTTCTTGAAACAATTAGCTATAGATGTCTGGATGTTATTTTCAGCAGAAATGAGTTCTTGCGAGAAGAGGTGATAGGGGTCTGTGTCGAATGAAGAAGAAATGGAAAGACGAATGACCACCTCAGGAGAACACATCCAGCTGAAGCAGGCACTGGGGTCGGCAGGCCCCTGTACCACCGGGCCTTAATGCACTCGCGACCCCTACTACCGCAATCGTTACACTACTGGATGTCACTAGAAGGTCAGTGTATTACAGGTACAGACACATACTATAGAGTATAGATAGATATAGCTTTTGGCAAGGTGCCCAGAGAAAAAACAAAATACTAATTTAATCAACTAAAAACCCAATAACACATTAATAAATAAATATTACAGGTAAAAGGAATCGTGAATTTAGGATAAAATTTGGAAAAATTAAAATCCCAAAAATGGGCAAAACTGGAAACAATAAAAAAGTCAGCGCAATTATTGAATAATAAAGAAAATAAGGTGCGTAAAACAAAATAAATAATTACAATGCAATATTTTTTTGAAATAATATAATAAAAAAACATTAAAATACAAAAACAAATAAAGGCCAAGCAGCAGTTTTTACAAATGCCCAGTAGGTAGCCCATAGATTATTGTAACTAAACTATAATAAGGAAACATGCTAAGATAAAAGTAAGGTGAAATCTATGTTTGTACTATGTTAGCCAGTAGATAAAAAAATATTAAAATCAGAGAGCTCTCTAAGTATATCCCCCATTACTAATCAATGTTAAACCTTGAAGTGCTAGGCCAGACCCTGTGCCAAGCAGTAATTGCCAAATTCTTCATTTTGTACTAAAAAAGGTACTTTTTTGCCTCAAAGCTGTGACCAACAGTGGCCTCTATTGAATCAATCCTATCTCCTCTTTCTATTATGTTAGGTTCCCTTTAAAAAATGTTTCTGTCACCCAAAATCAGGTTCCTAACCTCTTAGTACCTGTCCCTGCATCCTTACAGTACTATCTAAGCCAAAATTGTCTGAACTTTTATAGTAATATAGGAGTAGAATAAACAAATTAGCAAATTACAAAATCCAGGACATTAAAATCTCATTTGGCGTAGGCATGAGTAAGGCTTGAGACGGCTCTGGTGTCCGTATCATTTACTTGCAGTGCAGACGTGTTGAATTGCCTATATATATATAATTTGGAATGGCTGATGGACCTGTGATTGAACTGAGACCCTCATCAATTGGCGCCCATGAACAGGGACCCTGTGAGGGAACCAGGCGCCCCCGTGGCCCCGCACGGCGCTCCTGCCGGAGACTCACCACTCACCGAAGGGACCTGATAACCCCAGATCACGGTAAGTGTCATGTATATCATAGATATGTGATTACTTGCCAGTGACTCGGGGGTGGTAGTGTGATCCTATAGGGGTGCAGCCGGAGCACGAGGGTGTTAGGTGACGGTAACTACCTGGTTGCCCATATCGGGGGTTGAACGTGATTAAGCACAAACCGTCCGCCCCACTCCATCAGCCATGATACACAGTACTCTGCCCCATTGAGAGATCGGACATAAAAAGTATAGACATTTTCCTGCTTGTGTTGGACGAGGAGGGAAGGCCATTTTGTATATGTATTGCTGTTACGACGCATTATCGTTCACCACTATAACACAGGCTGTCGTCAGATTTAGGGGAGATTTTGGGACAGGTGTTAAAGTAAAGTAAACGCAGGCTACCAGAACAAGGGGAGAATTCGGTGAGCAGCTGCACTGTGCCGTGGCATAAGTATTTGCCGAGAGATGGATCGGTGAGCAGCTGCACTAAGGGCAGGTGTACGTATTACATAGGCTGCCAGTATAAGTGGATGAAGATATAAGGGTAGGCGTAGCGAACGCAGGCTGTCAGTATAGGTGGGTAAGGACAGGCGTTGGATATTCTCTCCAAGAAGGAGGGAAGACCGGTGTACCGGAGGACGATTAGTGATCAGACGGGTCGGTGAGCAGCTGCACCGATAAAAAAACATGGTACAGGTGTTATGATGCTGCGTCTTTTTCAGTAAAACATAGCCTCCCTCCAAGAGCGGTGAGTCGTTTGGGGACTGCTAGAGGCAAATTCCCCGTGAGAACAAAATCCGCTAGAAAGAAGGTTGCTTGGGGACTGCTAGAGACAATTCTCCGTGTGAGCAAATAAACACAAAAAAAGTTTATGAAGGAGTTAATGGAGAAGGAGGGGCAGAGGACACCTGACGGTGTGACTGAGGTGTTGAGTTATCAAGGAGAAATGAAAGATGTGTATGACATGTGACGGCCCACGAGTGTGTATTCTACATTCCCCTGACTTGACTAGCAAATCAGTTTTCTAATTTGGAAAACCCTAGCAAAAAGGTATTGATACCCTTAGTGTCTACCGGAAATTGTCCTCTTATAAGGGGTAATATGGCGGCTACAAGAGCCGTTAGGAAGCATGTCTGGATTGTTGGACATTCTTATATCTATTGGGCAGGGAAAAGGGCCCACGGACGTCTGTATTCAGAAAATGTATTTTATTCCCAAGGATTTTATCGATATACGGTGGTACGGATATAGGGGAATGAATATGGGGTTACAAGGTGCTGTGCAGAAGTGGCTATTAGATTTGGGTTTAACTGTTCCACATGTGGTGTGTCCAGATGCCGTCTTCAAGTAAAATAGTTTGTAAACTTGTGAAAACTGTCTGGGAGAGAAGGGTTTCTTTGTTTATCAAGCTGTGAATATTGAGACCTATTCATAACGTAAATCGAGATGTCAAATAATAACTATAGTTTTTATAAGTGTTCTTCTCGTCATGAAAAGTTCTTGAGTTGTTAGAAATTAAGCGAAGTGAAGAGTTAGGGCCCTTTCACATCAGCGTTTTTCGTAATTCGCGGCAGATGCGGTGAAAAAACCGCATCTGCCGTGTTTGCCGCATAACCGTTCCACTTGCGGCGCGGTTGCGGTTTTTTCTATGCAAAGTATAGGCATACTTGCGGCAGGTGCGGCAAGTGCGGTTTTGCACTTGCGGCAGGTGCGGCCGCGAAAAAAACCGCAGTAAGCCGCGGTTTTTTTCGCGGCCGCACCTGCCGCAAGTGCAAAACCGCACTTGCCGCACCTGCCGCAAGTACGCCTATACTTTGCATAGAAAAAATCGCAACCGCGCCGCAAGTGGAACGGTTATGCGGCAAACGCGGCAGATGCGGTTTTTTCACCGCATCTGCCGCGAATTACGAAAAACGCTGATGTGAAAGCACCCTTAGATATTAAGTCACGGATTTCAGGTAATGACTGGCATTATTAGTTGTACGTAGCTACGAGAGAGTAAAAGGGTTAATACATTTGTGAAAACTAGCTAGGAATTGCTTTGTTCTGTGTGTCTGCTTCTGATGTGTTTTTTCTTATCAGTTGCTCCCCCCTCCCTTCTGTGCTCGCTTAGAGACAATGATTTTGTTGTGAGGAGAGAAAGAGAAAAGGAGGGGGTAGGTGTGAGTCTGCACCAGCCTGTTCATTTTACATGCTGGACCCAGCTTTCCATAAGATTAAGATCCTGAGTGGCAGGGAGAAACTTTTTCTCATTTCAATAATGTGTCCTTAGATATATAACTGAATGAGACTGGTTTTCATTACAGATGTTAGGTGTGTGTGTGTGTGAGAGAGAAAAGATATCCTGACAGTTTGTGTGTGAGATTAAAAGTAGTGTGTCCCAAAGTGTGTGCTGGTATGGAGCAATAGGAGCTTTGTATGGCGGCTGTAAGTATTTTAGCAATCTGTATGTATGGATTGAACTATGATGATTGCTATGAGAAATCTTGCAAACAACACAAGAATCACCCATTGTTCTTATTGAGGGGGGAGAGCAAGTTAGGAGTTTCACAGTGATACATATATCTGTCCAAGGTCGGGATGTGTGAGAAACAGAAAGTAGTGGTTCACCCCCACATGTTTCTCTGGTATTCTTGTCAAAGTATTCTTTGTTTGCTGTTCTCCCCATATCTGGCGGTGATGTGAGAATGTTTCTATGTACTCTGATTTTCTCATGCGAGGGAGGGGGATGGAGTCAAAACTGAGTCCAAAAAGTTCTGTTATTAAGCATAAATCGGTTATAGTTTATGGATATAGCGCCAATATATTCTGTAGTGTTCTACCATTTGTTGCCTAGTTATCAATATAGTCAATAGAGAATTGCAATTATATTGCTGAAAAAGAATTTTCTGATCTTTGAAACTAACACAATTTTTTTTAGTGTTTTATTGCAGATGTATGTATAGGTGAGAGTGATCTTATACTGTATACCGGTAGAATCCTCGCATGAGGTAATCAGAATAATTGATTCTGACTTGCACTTTGTGAAGCAACTGGAGCGGTCTTGGGTTGATGAACCCTTACAACACGGTAAGCATACAAAATGCAGAATTGGTAAATCACGGTGAGGTAGACACCATGTTACCAGTCTAGGATGGTATAATCATGCTTACAATCACTGCTGGTGATCCCCTAGAGGTAGAGGGCAAGGTCAAATTTGAAGTTAAAATAAAGTTAGAATAGGTAGTGGCGGGAGATCATCCATCCCAGCCTTGTTGCGTCTGGCTGCCTGCGCACCCTCTCGGCATCGGACTGCCTGGATAGGACTGAACAAATACTAAAGAAAATAATTTGGGAGCTGTGTTATGAGATGGGAAAAGGGCTGGACATGACGTCTCTGTCTCTCATCAGCAAAAGTTAGTATAGTTTCTGCTTGGCCCCACTTACGCCTCAATAGGTCACAAGTGAAATGAGATGAATATCTCCTGGATCGCTCCTGGTCTCAGGTAAGGCCTTGTGTACAATCCTGCATTAATCCTACACACAACACAACTGAGAAAGGTAAGAGGTTCAGAGAAGACAGCCACTCCACAAGCTTTAAAAATTGCAAATAGAGTGTGGAAAAAGAAGAAATTGTATAAAAATGTCCTAATATGTGTTGGATCTCTCTCTTCTATACAAAATACCATAAGATGTCAAATATATTGGTTAAAACGTTCTGAAGTAGAGTAGGTAAATAGATGAATAAACAATATTGTTTTTGCTTGTTTGGCTATATATAATCATAATATAGTGAATAAATAATTGTATTTCTTTTCCAAAATATTCTGTTATCCCCTTTTGACCTGTTTTTCAGGAAAACTGGAAGACCATTGATAAGTATAATTCTATTGTCTATTAATATTATTATATCTGTTTGACTCTACTTTGTTATATTGTTTTTATTTGTTCTTTGACAAGGTTGCTATGACCTGCTTCTATTACAGACTATTGACTGTGTATGTACCTGGTGACCCTTATATATATATATATATATATAATATATATATATATATATATATATATATGTAAGATCAGGGAAAGTTTAGGGATAGATAGGGTGAGTCGACATAGAGCGGGGGCACCACAAGCGTTCAAAAGAGTGCCGACCTCCGCTGTGTAGGTAGGTTTCCAGCTTTGAGGACATTGTTAGGGAACTATTAGGAGTGGTCATGTCAACCATTAAAAGTCTGAAAATTTCATGTCTTTGTTCTTATATACTATCTTGGGTGATTATTTTTATATTACAATCAATGAACTATGTTTTTTTTGTTGTGTATCTCTTCTCTTGTGTATAATTGTGGTTATTTGCAGATACTTCAAAAGTTTTATATCCTTTTGTTAACTTTTTTTTTAATGATAGTGGTATATGTAATATTAGTTGATAAAATGTCCAAGGGGGTGACTCGTATTTTTAAGGTTATATGTGATATCTATATGTAACAATTTCTGATATACAATTTCTCAGACTGTTTCTAATATATTTTGAGGTTTCCCTTTCCTTCAATAGGTTTTGTAGATCAGAGACATTTTCTACAGCCTGGGGATTGAGTTATGGTATTGTGCCTTATCTTTGGATGTTCCGTATTCATGATTGCTGTTTTTATTTTTCTATGTTTGCTGCGGTTTACTCTGTATGCGGATATTGGTTTAAGGACTCTTTTATACTACTATGATCGGGACTTTATACTTTTTTTTTTCTGGATTTAAATTTTGCTAAAGACTTTTTCTGGATATAGATTTTGCCAAAGACTTTTACCGTATATAACTTGTGTATAAGCTGAGTTTTTCAGCCCAAAAATTGGGCTGAAAAGTCCCCCCCTCGGCTTATACATGGGTCAATACGGTATACAGCAGCCCCAGTGGTGTAGAGCAGCCCCAGTGGCCCCCAAATGCTGGCACTCGCCCCCCCTCTGTTGTAAGGGCCCCCCACTGCTTATCTTACCATTCCCGGTCTTCTGCACCGCCGGTCTTCTGTGCTCTGTCCTCCATGCTCCCGTCCGGCTGCATCCGGGATCCCCGGCCGTCGCACGATGACGTCATCGTAACTGCGACGGCCGGGGATCCCAGATGCAGCCGGACAGGAGCATGGAGGATGGAGCACAGAAGACCGGCGGTGCAGAAGACCGGGGATAGTAAGTTAAGCAGCGGGGAAGGGGGGTGTCAGTATTCCAGGTTTTCCGGCTTGCCGTGTCACCATTTTGCCCTCAGTCAGCATGGAGATCATTGTTTTGTTTTGCCCTTCTTGTCTCGTTTACATAAAGACCTGGCTCAGCTGAGCATTCATTGCTTGAGTATACTGGTTCCTGGTTTGCTCTTGCTCAGCTGTTCTCCTGGATTCACTCACTTCTCTGGAGCTCTGTGTGATCTCGGTTCACCTTACAGCTTCCTGCATCGTGCTTCTGGTGCCGCTGCTTCTACCTTCGGGCTCAGACGTTCAAGTGTGTAAGCAACTACCTGGTCATTACCCTATGTACTGTGTGCTTTTGGAACTTGTGTTTCTTTATCTCTTTGGAACTTTGTTTGAACTTGTTACCCGGTCATCCGGGTGTGGGGACCTTTTACCACGGACTATCTCTTCCGTTGTACCAGGACCCGTGCTACGGACTATATGCATCCGGATTTGCTTGCTTCGGACTATTGGTTTTTCGGACTGTTTCCTTAAAGGACTGTGCACTACGATACATATATATATATTGAGGTCGTGTTATGTTGTGTGCTTTGGCTGTGTACTGCATTCACATTGTTTTTCTGTGTATATATAAATACCTTGCACCTAAGAACCCGTCTCTGCTCTTCATTGCCCTTAAGCGATCAGACTCCTCAAACCCTATACAATAGTATTACATTATACTCAAGCCACAAAGAGGAGTCTGCTTAGGGCAATGACGGAGACACGGGTGGAGAAGCTTTTCTCCATGGTTAACTCCTTGCAGCAGGAGATGGAGGCGGTGCAAAATAAGGTCCTGGACATGGAGAGGACAGCTAGGCCATGATCACCAGGCTGTGGGTCAGGCTCTCCGAGATGTGCAAACCAGAGTGGAGGATCTGGGAAAAATACCCACACCAGCCACCAGTTTGCCTAAATTACCCCCGTTTCGGTTCAGTGGCGACCGTACTCAGTTCCGTGGGTTTATTAATCAATGTATGCTGTTTTTTGATGTACATGCTAACTATTACCGGTCTGATCGGTCGAAGGTATTATGTATAGTCATGTTGTTAACATCACGAGCACTGGCTTGGGTCAATCCCATGATTGAAAGTCATGACATCCGTTTGAACAACCTGGACAATTTCGTAACAGCAATGGCGCAAATGTTTGATGACCCAAATCGCCGTACTACCGCAGAAACGGCTCTGCTTTCCCTACGTCAAGGAAAGCGGTCTGTCATTGAATATGGTACTGAATTTAAAAGGTTAGTGGTGGATGTCGATTGGGGAAATAATGCGCTGTTATCGGTGTTCAGAAAGGACTGTCCGGTGCCATTAAGGACGAGTTGGCTTGGCCGAGTCTCCCCAGGACTTTGAACTGTTTCTTCAACACTGCGTACGCATTGATACCCGATTGACGGAACGTAGACAGGAAAAATGGGCAGCTGCAAACCGGATAACTAATTCTGCTTTCCCTCCTAGAGAGCCCGCTACTAGGAGTCCATGGGAGGCCGAGGACATTCCCATTCAAGTGGACTCAGTACAACGACGGGAAAGCAACGAACGTCGCGACTACCGGCTCCGTGAGCGTTTATGCTTTTATTGCGGTCAATCTGATCATTTTTTGATTAACTGCCCAAAATGCCCTAAACGTCCAAATAAGGTTCTGGCAGCCGTAACCGAGGGTGATAACACGGACACCGAATCCGAGATCTCTGACTCAAGTATACACCTGGATGCGGTTTTTCCTTCTGTACTAATGTCAGCTGTACCTAAGGACAATTCTACCCATTGCTCTCTTCCAATTCAGATCCAGTGGGAGGGACAGTCAATTCCGACATCGGCCATGATAGACTCCGGGGCGGGAGGCAACTTCATGGACTCTTCTTTTGCCAGGAGACACGGTATCAAGTCACAACAACGAGTGTCACCGATAACCATGGAAACTGTGGATGGTTCTCCATTAGTTTCGGGACCTGTAGATCAGGAGACGGTACCTCTTAACTGTGTAATGAAACCGGGTCATCAGGCGACACTGACTTTTATGTTGATTTCTTCTCACTTTCCAGTCATTTTAGGACTCCCTTGGCTGCGGTCTGAAAATCCAATCATCAATTGGGAGACAAAGGAAGTATCTTTCCATCCCCAGGCCGGCCCGACCATCAGTCCAGCAGTACCGGTAACGTACAATGAGGAAGACACTATACAGGTACCTGTTCTCCCCCCAGTCTACAAGGAGTTTACAGATATATGCGACAAGAAAAAAAGCAGACCAGCTTCCCCCGCATAGACCATACGATTGTCCCATAGACTTGCTTCCAGGGACCGAGATCCCGTTTGGTCCTGTCTACCCGTTAGCGGCTCCGGAGTTACAATCATTGAAAGACATATATCGACGAAAGCTTAGCCAAGGGGTTTATTCAGCCGTCATCCTCACCCGCAGGAGCTCCCATCTTCTTTGTGAAAAAGAAAGATGGGACTCTAAGACCGTGTATCGATTACCGGGAGCTTAACAAAATAACCGTCCGGAACCGGTATCCGCTACCATTGATTCCCGAACTGTTGGAGAGAGTACGGCAGGCCAAGATCTTCACCAAATTAGATCTCCGGGGGGCATACAACCTACTCCGTATACGTCCCGGAGACGAGTGGAAGACGGCATTCAGATGTCACTATGGCCATTTTGAATACCTTGTAATGCCTTTCGGGCTCTGTACCGCTCCCGCTGCTTTTCAACACCTGGTCAATGATATATTCAGGGATCTATTGGATCAGTTTATGGTGATATACCTGGACGATATCTTAATTTTCTCTGATTCTCTACAGGAACACCAGGAGCACGTAAAGGCCGTACTTACCCGTCTGAGAGATAACCACCTATACATCAAGCTGGAGAAATGTGAATTCCATCGCTCGCAGATCCACTTCTTAGGGTATGTTATCTCTCCTCAGGGATTAAACATGGAGTCCAGCAAGATCCAGGCAATTCTAGACTGGCCGGTACCAGGAAACATCAAGGAGGTACAACGCTTTGTCGGTTTCGCAAATTTTTACAGACGCTTCATTCGCAACTTCTCGGAGATTGTGCGTCCTATCACCTTGCTCACCAAGAAGGGGCAGAGGTTCGTATGGTCCACGCAGGCCCAGGGGGCTTTTGATCGTCTCAAGGTTTGTTTTACCTCGGCGCCCATACTGACACACCCGAATCCCACACTCCCTTTCATTGTGGAAGTCGATGCTTCCGATAACGCACTAGGGGCTATCCTTTCACAAAGGACTGGGGACAAGGAACTCCTACACCCATGTGCTTTCTTTTCTCGTCGGTTGTCCCCTGCAGAAAGGAACTATGATGTTGCAGATAAGGAACTGTTAGCCATTATTTCCGCGTTTAAGGAATGGAGACATCATTTGCAGGAGCATCATAACAAGTGGTAGTGCTCACAGACCATCGCAACCTGGAATTCCTTAAATCTGCTAGGTGCCTGTCTCCACGGCAAGCCCGGTGGAGCCTGTTCCTTAACCAGTTTAATTTCATTGTCTTGTACCGTCCAGGTCCCGCAATGGGAAAGCTGATGCCTTGTCCCGAATCCACGCTGTGGACTCCGTGCCAGGAACCCCATCCAAGACCGTCTTATCGGATGCCAATTTCGTTGGAGTACTCCAGGACCAGGACCTGTGGAAGGACCTCCAGCTGGCCTATGACGGTGACGTATTCCTTGCTGCGCCACCCACTGACGTAAATCTAGTCCTTAAGAATGGTTTGTGGCTGAGGGAACGGCGTATCTATGTCCCGGAGGCTGTAAGACTTCGGGTCCTCAAATTGGTCCATGATTCAGTGTTGGCAGGTCATAGGGGGTACAGAAGACGCAGGAGTTCTTAAGCCGTTTTTTCTGGTGGCCCACCTGCTTAAAGGATGTGAAAGACTACGTACACTCATGTGTGGTTTGTGCCCGGTGCAAAGTGCCTCGTGTTGCTCCTACAGGACTTCTTCAACCGCTACCCGTACCATCTCGCCTTTGGGGGTCTATCTCGATGGACTTCATTGTGGAGTTGCCTGACTCAGGGGGCCACAATACTATTTTGGTGGTAGTAGACCGATTGACTAAAGCGGCTCATTTCATACCATGTACCGGCCTCCCCTCCGCCGCAGAGACAGTAGATCTAGTAGTCCAGAACGTGTTTCGGTTACATGGGGTACCAGATGAGATCATCTCTGACCGGGGGTGCAATTCACCGCCAAGTTCTGGAAGGGGTTTTGTTCTGCATTGCATATTGACATACGTTTATCTTCTGCCTACCATCCTCAGACAAATGGACAGACGGAACGGACTAATCAAACCCTAGAGCAGTACCTGCGATGTTATGTCAGCCATCTCCAAGATGATTGGTACAAGCTGCTTCCTCTGGCTGAGTTCTCATACAACAATACGCAGAGCAGTTCCACTAAGGTAACACCTTTTTTCGCCAACCTGGGTTATCATCCAACTATTTTACCTAGGTCGCCAGTTGCCACGTCGGTCCCAGCGGTTGGGGACAGAGTGATGATTCTACAGCAGAATCTAGAAGTGCTAAAAGAGTCACTGGCCGCAGCTCAGGAGCGTTACAAGAAGTCAGCGGACGTCCACCGAAGACCCGCACCCGTGTATAAGGTAGGGGATTCGGTGTGGTTATCCACGAAGAATCTGAAGTTGGGTGTTCCTTCACGAAAACTAGGACAGAAAGTCATTGGCCCGTTCAAGATTACCGGAATTGTGAGCTCTGTGGCCTGTCGGCTGAAGTTACCACGGACTCTGAAGGTACATCCTGTTTTTCATGTATCTTTATTGAAACCGGTTTTCCATAATACATTTCAGGGACGCGTTTGTGCCCCCCCCCCCACCGGTGGTGGTTGATGGGCGCGAACAGTTTTGTGGTTCAGGACATCATCGACTCTCGGCTCCATAGGCATCGGCTTCAGTATCTTGTTCGTTGGCAGGGGTACTCTCCCGAGGACGATTCTTGGGAACCGGTAGGTAACATCTCCGCTCCCCAGAAAGTTGCGCAGTTCCATCGGAGGTATCCGGACAAGCCTGGTCCGGGTTCGTCCTGAGGCCGTTTGCAGGGGGGAGTAATGTCAGTATTCCAGGTTTTCCGGCTTGCCGTGTGACCATTTTGCCCTCAGTCAGCATGGAGATCATTGTTTTGTTTTGCCCTTCTTCCTGTCTCGTTTACATAAAGACCTGGCTCAGCTGAGCATTCATTGCTTGAGTATACTGGTTCCTGGTTTGCTCTTGCTCAGCTGTTTCTCCTGGATTCACTCACTTCTCTGGAGCTCTGTGTGATCTCGGTTCACCTTACAGCTTCCTGCATCGTGCTTCTGGTGCCGCTGCTTCTACCTTCGGGCTCAGACGTTCAAGTGTGTAAGCAACTACCCGGTCATTACCCTATGTACTGTGTGCTTTTGGAACTTGTGTTTCTTTATCTCTTTGGAACTTTGTTTGAACTTGTTACCCGGTCATCCGGGTGTGGGGACCTTTTACCACGGACTATCTCTTCCGGTTGTTCCAGTACCAGGACCCGTGCTACGGACTATATGCATCCGGATTTGCTTGCTTCGGACTATTGGTTTTTCGGACTGTTTCCTTAAAGGACTGTGCACTACGATACTTATATATATATTGGAGTCGTGTTATGTTGTGTGCTTTGGCTGTGTACTGCATTCACATTGTTTTTCTGTGTATATATAAATACCTTGCACCTAAGAACCCGTCTCTGCTCTTCATTGCCCTTAAGCGATCAGACTCCTCAAACCCTATACAATAGTATTACAGAGGGGCCTTACAACAGAGGGGGGGCGAGTGCCAGCATTTGGGGGCCACTGGGGCTGCTATATACCACTGGGGCTGCTATACACCACTGGGGCTGCTATACACCACTGGGGCTGCTATACACCACTGGGGCTGCTATACACCACTGGGGCTGCTGTATACCACTGGGGCTGCTATATACCACTGGGGCTGTTGTATACCACACCACTGGGGCTGCTGTATACCACTGGCCTGCTATATACCACTGGGGCTGCTATATACTACTGGGGCTGCTATATACCACTGGGGCTGCTGTATACCACTGGGGCTGCTATATACCACTGGAGCTGCTGCATACCACACCACTGGGGCTGCTGTATATACTGCTGGGGCGTGTATATACCACTGGGGAGGCTGCTGTATACTACCAATGGGGAGGCCTGTACACCACTGGGGGGGCCTGTATACCACACTGCTGGGGGCTGTATACCTGTGCTGGGGTCCACCCTTGGCTTATACACGAGTCAGTAGGTTTTCCCAGGTTTTGGGGGCAAAAGTAGGAGGGTCGGCTTATACATGGGTCGGCTTATACATGAGTATATACGGTACTGAGGACTTTCCCTATGGACATTTAACCCTGTGCCATAAAGCAGATGACTTCACTTTTTCTACTATGAAAGACTTGTTATTCCTAATGGCTTTCACCTCCTTATCTAATGGGACTATGTAATGAATATCAGGAGAATGTTATAAAAATTTATGTTCTTATATTAATGTATTAATACCCAAAATCTATATTGCTAGTTACTGCTAGTTAGAAAATGTAAACTATTCTAGTATCTGAATAATGTAGAACATAGAGTCATTATCTGCGCCTGCCTGCTGTGTAAGGTATTATTGAGAATAGGCTATGCTTTGTGAAGTGACATGTTTTCAACATTTAACCCTGCAAATTGGTTTAAAGTGACCCTAAACCCAGAAGCCAACCCCACATCCCTTCATACCTATACATGCAGCTTGTGAAGCTGCTGCCATCGATCCCTGTATCTTGCAAAACCGCTGGGCATTCTTCATAATTCATACTTTTATAATCGCATTTCTGGGCGTTTCACTGAAATTTAAAGCCGCAGCAGGCGGGCCTGTGTGCCGCTCTCCCCCTCCCTGTCCGTATGTATGCACGCAGCGATGGGCGTGCTAAACAACAGAGAGGCGGCTCGCCTCATAGTATGGCGGTGAAGCCGATATGACGTAATTCGCGTCATACCGGCTTCACCGCCCATACTATGAGGCGAGCCGCCTCTCTGTTGTTTAGCACGCCCATCGCTGCGTGCAGAATTACGGACAGGGAGGGGAGAGCGGCACACAAGCCCGCCTGCTGCGGCTTTAAAATTTCAGTGAAACGCCCAGAAATGCGATTATAAAAGTATGAATTATGAAGAATGCCCCAGCGGTTTTGCAAGATACAGGGATCGATGGCAGCAGCTTCACAAGCTGCATGTATAGGTATGAAGGGATGTGGGTTGGCTTCTGGGTTTAGGGTCACTTTAAGAGAAAAGGGGGGTGGGTTATGGGAATGTTACAAGTAAGATAATAATGACTTTAATTTCTTGCTGCTTAGGGAAATAATGTTAATGAGAATTCCAAGTGTCCCTTATCACTCACTTTACTTTTTATTCAAGAGGGATTAAGGTGAAGATGGACTTTTATGCCTCAAACCCATGAGCATGGAGGTACATCATAGGTTTTTGGAGAAAAGTTGTGTATTTAGGGGGGACTGTTGAGGATGGAGAGACATGAAATGTTTTTATAGGGTTTAAAATATCACAACTCTTCTCATATATATATATATTTTGATTTAGAGATGTAATGTCTGTTATACACTAGATGGCGCCCACACTCCATAAATATATCTGAGATATAAGCCAAACCATTAAGGGAGTAATTTAGATATTAGAATAATTTGATAAGACTTGACCAATTAGGAGATGATCACTTTGTAGAAAGTTCTAGAATTCTAACACGCCTTTTGTCTTCTGTATAAAAATGTGTGTTTCAATAAACGCTTGTACAGTGTTTAATATCATTTGTCCCTGCATAATAATAACCTTCCGGTGATGTCAGCGTCGGAGCCCGCCCTGCTCCAGCTTATGTATGTACAGCAGGGCGGGCTCCGACCCTGGCTGACACGCCTCCTGCCGATGACGTCAGCGCCGGAGCCCCCCTGCTGTACATACATAAGCTGGAGCAGGGCGGGCTCCAGCGCTGACATCACCAGCAGGAGGCGTGACAGCTGCCGGGATCCGGTCCAACTCATTGCTTTCCCTGCAGAGCAGCATGGAGGAGGTGAGACAAATAAAGGAAGCGGCACTGAGGGAGCTGGAAGTGGCACACAGAAGGCTGGAGGCGAGGAGGACACCAGCAGCAGCGATAACTCATCAATCAGTAAGTGAGATGGAAGAGGCCCATATTCATATTATTTCTTTACATTACAACACTGGGCAATGTTTCTCCCATTCATTCAGGAGTAAAGAGATATTCTATTGTAGTCATTGTCTTTCAGGTAGAGTATCTAATTTGTGATGGGTGAACCTGGCAATGTTTGGTTTCGGCAGATTAGCCCGGACTTTAAATTTATGGGATGGGGGTGGGTGGACTGTATAATGAAACACATTGTTATTAAACATCATTATACTTACCGAGTCCCGCCATCCCATGTCCTGCGTTTTGTACTTCCAGTGCCGCTCATTAACTTCCGGGATATTTACTGCAGAAGGCGGAACAGCCAATCACAGACGCTGTCACAGAGAATGGGCATCTGTGATTGACTGTTGGAGTAATCTGGAATCAGCACATACATTCTGGATCCTAGAATGTATGGGATAGTTTCAGGTTATTCCAGCAGGCAATCACAGATGCCCATTCTCTATGACTGCGTCTGTGATTGGCTGTTGGATCCCTCAGGCATTGACTGACATCATAGTACTATAAAAAGCAATAAACAATTACAAAAATTTGCGTAGTGCTCAACGGTATTTTTGATTCTCAGTGCATATAAAGCAGACAACTACAGGCTGCCACCCCCAGCTGCCTGGCAATCAAAATACAGGGTAGCTCATTATTTATTTTTTTAATTATTTAACTAAATAAGAAAATGTGTAGGCGTTGCCTTATTTTTGTTCGCCAGCTGAGGTAAAACCAGGCAGCTGGGGGCTGAGATTCTCAGCGTGTTAAGGCTCCAAGCATTCTGGGCCCCCATTCTGAAAATCATAGATCGCAGTTGCCCCCTGAAAATGGTGCATTCATCGTAGCGCCATTTCCAGGCCCTTTACCCGCATCTTCCAGCGGCCCTTCAGGCAGTGGGATGGCAGGACGTGGGACTCAGTAAGTATAAAGATGATGTTTAATAACTATTATCTTTCTTTTTACAGCTCACCCCCCGCACCCGAACTGTAACACAGACTTCCCAGGGAAGTCCGTGTTCGGGATCTGTGCCTGAATACTAGGTTTTTGGTACGGACCCCGAACTTTACAGTTCAGGTTCGCCGATCACTATATATAATCAAATACAAACATACTTATAATCCTAGTGCATCTCAATGAATTGGAATATCATCAAAAGTTAATTTATCACAGTAATTCAATACAAAAAGTGAAACGCATATATTATATAGAATCATTACACACAAGAGTGATCTATTTCAAGTGTTTATTTCTGTTAATGATGATTATGGCTTACAGCCAATGAAAACCCAAAGGTCACTGGTACATGGCCCCCATATCACTGGTACATGGCCCCCATCACTCATACATGGCCCCCATCACTCATACATGGCCCCCATCACAGGTGTATGGGCCCCATCACTGATACTTGACCCCCATCACTCATACATGGCCCCCATCACAGGTGTATGGGTCCCATCACTCATACATGGCCCCCATCACTCATACATGGGCCCCCATCATAGGTGTATGGGTCGCATCACTGAAACTTGACTTATAATCCTAGTGCATCTCAATGAATTGGAATATCATCAAAAGTTAATTTATCACAGTAATTCAATACAAAAAGTGAAACGCATATATTATATAGAATCATTACACACAGAGTGATCTATTTCAAGTGTTTATTTCTGTTAATGATGATTATGGCTTACAGCCAATGAAAACCCAAAGGTCACTGGTACATAGCCCCCATATCACTGGTACATGGCCCCATCACTCATACATGGCCCCCATCACTCATACATGGCCCCATCACAGGTGTATGGGCCCCATCACTGATACTTGACCCCCATCACTCATACATGGCCCCCATCACAGGTGTATGGGTCCCATCACTCATACATGGCCCCCATCACTCATACATGGGCCCCCATCATAGGTGTATGGGTCGCATCACTGAAACTTGACCTCCATCACTCATAAATGGCCCCCATCACAGGTGTATGGCCCCCATCACTCATACATGGCCCCCATCACTCATACATGGCCCCCATCACAGGTGTATGGGCCCTATCACTCATACATGGCCCCCATCACAGGTGTATGGGCCCCATCACTGATACTTGACCCCCCTACTGGCGATACAATAAAATAACAAACATTTAACTCACCCACCGACGGTTTCTTTGCAGGATCCGTTGCGTCCTCTCTCCACTCTTCCTGGTTGTTCTCGGCTTCTAATTATGTGACCGGCACAGACGTGTTCGTGCAGATAAAGGCTGAATGAGGAAGGTTTCTGCCAGGCAAGTTCATCAGATTAAGAGAGCAGCTGCTAAAAAGGCCTTACAAACCAGCAAACAGATATTTGAAGCTGCTGGTGCCTCTGGAGTCCCTCGAACCTCAAGGTGTAGGATCGTTCAAAGGCTTGCTGTGGTGCATAAACCTACTATTCAGCCACCCTAAACAGTGCTCACAAGCAGAAACAGTTGCAGTGAGCCCAGACATGCATAAAGACTAATTTTCAGACAGTCTTGTTTACTGATGAGTGCTGAGCAACCCTGGATGGTCCAGATGGATGCAGTAGTGGATGGTTGGTGGACGGCCACCATGTTCCAACAAGGCTGCGACGTCAGGAAGGAGGTGGAGTCATGTTTTGGGCCGGAATTATTGGGAAACAGCTGGTAGGCCCCTTTAAAATTCCTGAAGGTGTGAAAATGACCTCTGCAAAGTATATAGAGTTTCTGACTGAGAACTTTCTTGCATGGTACAAAAAGCCTAAACGTGCCTTCAGGAGCAAAATCATCTTCATGCATGATAATGCAGCATCTCATGCTGCAAAGAATACCTATGTGTCATTGACTGCTATGGGCATAAAAGGAGGTAAACCCATGGTGTGGCCACCATCTTCGCCTGACCTCAACCCTATAGAGAACCTTTGGAGTAAAATCAAGCAAAAGATCTATGAGGGTTGGAGGCAGTTCACATCAAAAGAGCAGCTCTGGGGGGCTATTCTGACATCATCCAAAGAAATACAAGCAGAAACTCTCCAGAAACTCACAATATCAATGGATGCTAGAATTGTGAAGGTGATATCAAAGTGTGGTTCCTATGTTAACATGTAACTTGGCCTGTTAGGATGTTTTGGAGTTAAATAGCTTTTAATTTCAGTGAAAGTGACCTCCTAATGTTTCAAATTCAACAAATGAGCATTTTCAGTTCTTTGAAACAAATCAAATGTTTAGAAACTCTACTGTGCGTAATAATTTGGAACAGTGCATTTAGAGTTTTTTTTTAATTTTGAAGATTATACTGTTATCATTGGGAGGTTTCTTCAATAAATTTCAATGTATACTCTAACGGGTGATGACTTATTACACTGACTGTCATTTGCACTGACCATTTAGAAAAATCAGAGAAAAAGAACATTTGCATAATAATTTGGAACATGGTGTAATATTGATCTATTAGTCCGCGTTTTAGGGCTCCCAGAAATCCATGAAACATGGCAATATGGTATTGATTTTTGATGATATTCTAAGTCATTGAGTTGAACTAGTATAAGAGAATTGATTAAAAGGAATGATTTATTCACCTTTTGATACACACTTGGATCCTATGCAATAATTAGGACCTCCTTGACATAAGCTGAATCCGTACATTCAGTAACAGGCCCTCAAAAGACATTCTATTAGTAACACAACCTTTTTTTTTTTAACCAGGTAATATTTATTGTTTTATCCACATAAACAAACATTGTGAATAACATGACAATGCCAATAAAATAAAACATAACCCTAAACAAAACCTACCCCCTCCCCTTCCCACCCCCTCCCAAGACGATCCCATTCTCCCTCCAGCAGTCAGACATCAGAAAATACAGAAACATGAAAATTAACATGTAAGAATCAAGCACAAGTCACCTTTTGAGTAAACCACTACAAATCAGGAGAAACCAGTCCTGGGGAATCCAGCCAGCCACTCCAAATATTAGAGAAAACCCTCTCCTTCCCTCGCTTGGAGTAAATGGCTTTCTCCCTGCGAACAGTGAGATTAATCCTGTTTATATATTCCCTGCGGGAGGGGGATCGATCAGATATCCAATACAGAGCGATCAGCTTACGAGCAATAAAGAGCATTCTGGTAATTGCTAGTAAAGAGAAGTCGTCACCATATAGTGGTTCAGTACATCCCAGTACACAGATGAGTGGGTCTGATGGAACACTCTGTCCCATAACTGAGTGAATGATAGTAAACACTTTGTTCCAGAATATTCGAATAATTGGGCATGTCCATAGCATATGGAGAGTATCAGCATCTTCCATCTGGCACTTGGGGCAAGTGGAATCTGGCCGCATCCCCCTATCAAAGAGCCACTTAGGGGTCCGGTAGACCCTATAAATAACGTAAAGCTGCGAGAGACGCGCAGGTTCACTGAGGGATAAATTGGGAACATTCTGCAAAATTGAATCCCACTGATCATCCGTAATAATCCCCAACTGCGACTCCCACTTACTCCTAGAGACCATTGGGTGTTTGGACAATATCACAGTGAGAAGGCATCCGTAGATAAAGGAAATCAGTCCTTTACAGGTCGACAAAGAGCCAAGAATATTAACCACCATGTCCTGTTGTATCACAATACAGGACATACGCTGTTGGGCATTAAAAGCATGTCGTAGCTGTAGGTACTGAAAAAACATCGAGTGTTGTAGTGCGAATTCCGCCCGCAGTTCCTCAAAGGTTTTCAGCACTCCAGCTCTCAACAGCTGTGCCATCCACCAAATGCCAATCCTTCTCCACTGTGCAAAGCCTTTGAGTGACTGCAGCTCCGGGAGTCTATGGTTATCCCATATGGGGGTATATCGTGTGTATGCTGTGACACCTCTAATGCTCTTTACCTTCTCCCAAACCTTTACCATAAGAAGTAGTGTCGGGCTCCTCACCCCAACGGCCCGCAGTCTATCAGCCTCCAGGTGTGAGAGCAGTGATCCTCGGCCCACCAGGAACTCCACAATCCTACCCACTGAGTCCACCGGGCTCATTTCAGCGCCCCGTGCCAAGTGCTGACACTGGGATGCCAGATAATAAACCCAGGGATTCGGCAGTGCCAATCCACCTTCGTCCTTAGGCTTTTGGAGATGTTCTAGTTTAATACGTGCCTGACCACCCTGCCAAATGAAGTCTCGAAAGATAGCATTTATTCTATAGAATCTGTTTTGGGGGAGCCAGACCGGAGCATTATGCAGGATATATAATAGCTGGGGCATAATAACCATCTTCAATAGGTTAACTCTGCCCACCACCGAGAGGCGCAGTTTAGCCCATGCACGGGTCTTCTGTTTGAGTTTGAGCAACAAGGGTACCAGGTTAAGACGTTCAAAGTCTCCCAGTTTGGTCGAAACAACAATTCCCAGGTATTTAAATACCGATACAACCGGCATTGCAGTAGCTACGGTTACTTCAGAATCTAATGGCAGCAAGGATGACTTGTCCCAATTAATGACCAATCCCGACAGACGGCCAAAATCAGCCAGTAATGACATGGTTCTAGATAAGGATTCATCAGGGTTGGCCAGGAACAGAAGCAGATCATCTGCATATAATGCTAGCTTTTCCATATGAGTCCCATACTTAAATCCCACAATTTCAGGGTCTCCACGTATCCTGGCAGCCAGCGGCTCTATCGCCAGTGCAAATAGCAGTGGCGACAGAGGGCAGCCCTGTCTCGTGCCACGGCCAAGAGTGAAGCACCCGGAGATCTGTCCGTTAGCCCGCACCATAGCACACGGTGAAGTATAAAGGAGTCGGATCCAGGCAATGAAGCCTGGGCCAAATCCCATGCGCTCAAGTATTAACCACAGGTAGGGCCATTCAACGCTATCAAAAGCTTTAGCGGCGTCCAGAGACAGGACTACCCTCTGCCCCACATTCTCCGCACCCACCTGTATGTTTAAAAATAACCGCCGTATATTGATAGAAGTAGATTTGTTTGGCATAAAACCCGTCTGATCTGGGTGAATTAAGTGTTCGATAACAGTTGCCAATCTAATAGCCAAGACTTTGGCAAGAAGTTTGGTATCTACCGGCAACAAAGAAATGGGTCTGTAGGAGTCTGGGAGCGTCGGGTCCTTATCTTTTTTCGGAATGACTGTGATGATGGCCTCCCGCATGGAAGGTGGCAAAGAGCCAGCCATCAGGCTCTCTCGATAAGTGTCCAAAAGGACTGGAAGTAAGACCTCCTTATATTTTTTGAAAATTTCCACAGGAAGACCATCAACACCAGGTGCCTTCCCATTAGACATAGTTCCCAGCGCCCCTTCCAACTCATCAAGAGTAATAGGTTCTTCCAGACGGTTCATTAAATCGCGCGGCAGCGATGGCAACTCCACCCCAGTCAAGAATGCCTCCAGCTCAGCAGATCCCGCAGAATAACGGGAGGAGTAAAGTTCCTGATAGAACCGCTTAAGGGTAGAGACAACATCAGATGCACTGCACGACATAACACCGTCCGGATTGCGCAAATGTGGGATAAAAGATGAGTCACGTTGTGCAGAAGTGATCACGGATAGCAAGTGACCAACTCTCTCAGCGCTCTCGAAGCATTGCGTAGACTGAAACATACGTTTCTGATCTGCTTTACGCATAGTGTACTCTGTGGCCTGTTCCTGAGCCCGTTTCAGCCTCGACCTAGTATCAGGGGTAGATTGGATCGACAGAGCAGTTTCAGCCGCTTCAAGCTCACGAAGGACCACGAGTTCACCAGACTTAGATGACGCCTTAACCTTGGCAATTTCCCTTGTGCACATACCCCTCAGATAGGCCTTAAGAGTATCCCACACCACTCCCGCGGGGGCAGAGCCAGAATTAAACTGCAAAAACTCGTTCAGTTCGGTTCCAAATCTCTCCTCCTTATCTATCAATTGTAGCCAATAAGGGTTCAACCTCCAAGTCGCGCATCGCACCCAACCCGGGTCATCCCACCGGAGAAGGACACTCAGGGGAGAATGATCAGAAACCGTTCTGGGCAAATAGGAGACCTCAGAAACCAGGTCCTGCATAAAGCGATCCCCCAGGGCCAAGTCAATGCGCGACAGGGAAGAGAAGGTGGAGGAGAAGCACGAGTAAAGATAAACTTCAGGGTGTCTGCTTCTCCACAAATCAATCAGCGCCACTTCCCGCAGCAAAACTCCAAACGGAGTAGCATTACCCTCCGGTCTGGCAGGGGTCCGCGAACTCTTGTCCCAGTGAGAGTCAGCAATGTTGTTAAAGTCCCCCACAATTATAAATGGGACGTTGGGGTAATCTCCCACAATGGTGAGTATCTTATGAATAAGTCCACTATGAAATGGAGGCGGGATATAAACAGAAATTAGCAATAATATTTTGGTGAAGAGCCGACAGTGCAGGACCACGTAGCGACCCTCATCATCAACTCGTGTACCCAAACATTCAAAGTGCGCATTACTGTGTATCAGCATACTAACTCCGCGAGAGTATTCAGAATACGTAGAGTGGAAACCTACCCTAACCCAGCGCTTATTAAGTACACCCAAGGTCTCAGGAGTAAGATGGGTCTCTTGCAAACAGATCACAGTGGGCTTCTGCGCTAAGATCGAGCTGAACACAGCCTGTCTCTTAACTGGTGATTTCAGGCCACGGATGTTCCAACTCACAATCCGTATTTCACCCATGATCAAGTAACAACACACATATAACCAGTCTCTGGCTACGTCTCAGGATCCGGGATCGTCTTCTAACCCATACCCCCCCACCTCCCTCCCCACTCCCTGCCCCACTACTAAAAAAGAAAACAAAAAACAAAAAACCAAACAAACAGTCCAAGGGCGATGTTAGCCCCATTTCACAATAAAGTGGACGCTTCAGTTCCATAGCGCCATCCGCGCAAAAGAGAAACATGAGTGTCAGTCCCAGCGGCCTGGATCCATTAGGCAAATTAGGAATACTCCAAAAACTAAGCAATTAAATGCAATAATAACAAGATGCGGCATCAGTCGGAGAAGTATAATAGGAGGGAAGAAGAATAAGGAAGAAGGAAATAGGAGAGAGTAAGAGGGAAGGCCATAGAAAGCACAGGGAGAAATCAAAGACGCAGATAGGGGATAGAAAGAAAAGAGAGAAAAAAAGGGGGGGGGGGGGGAGAAAGGAGAGAAGGAGAGTAGAGCGGGGAGGGAGAAAACACCAAAAAAAAGAGAAAGGATGGGGAGGAAGAGGGGAGGAAGGGGGGGGGAAGGAAGAAAGAAGCCAAAAATGTCAACAGTGATCATCACATTAGAGCAAAACCTATTTAGCGGACGGCCGCCTCCATGTCCAGACCATGGCAATCAAGAACGAGAAAAAATCAGAGACAGTACATTCTCAGTCGGCAGAATCTCGGTCGGCTTCCCTGCGCAGCCGCAGCTCATTACGATCCAACCAGTCCATGGCATCTTGGGCTTCAAAGAAAAAATGTGATTTATCATCAGCCAGAATCTTCAATTTAGCAGGGAAGAAAACAGAATATTTGACTCCCAACTCCCGGAGACGAGCCTTCACCGGGGCGAACTTGGCCCTCCGCCGCTGGACTTCTGGGGAGTAGTCCGGATAAAATGAGACTCTGGCTCCATTAATGAGAACATCCTGATGATCTCTGGAGTAATTGAGGATAATATCACGGTCTCTGTAGTGGAGTAGTTTTGCGAGGACAGTCCTAGGCTGGTGCCCCGGGGGAGGGGGATTAGCAGGGACCCTGTGTGCTCGTTCAATGGCATAGAGACGAGTCAGACGATCAGCACCAATTATCTCCTTAATCCATGACTCAAAAAACAAAGTAGGGTTCCCTTTTTCGTATCTCTCAGGCACACCTACTATGCGAACGTTATTACGGCGCGATCTATTTTCTAGATCGTCCGTCTTAGCATGTACCATCTGGAATTCCTTCTTAACTTCAGAGTGAAACTTGACAGAGGGTGCCAGCTGCATCTCCACTTTGGACACTCTTTTCTCCAATTCTCTGGTCTGCCCCTTCGCCTCATGTAAATCATGCCGTACAGTTTGGACAGTCTCTTGCAGGTGACCTAGTTGAGTCAGTACATGTGATATTGATGATCCACACTGAAGCACAGCCCGAAAAACGTCTTTAATAGTAGGTTCTGCTGGTGTTTGTAGGGCTAGAGCCGCCAGCATGTCATTATTTTGTGCCAGCACAGCGCCCCAGCTACCCTGGGCCTCCTGCTCCTCCGGAGTCTGAGCACACACATCTGCACCTCCCCCATCTCTCCCCTGTCCCGAGGCCGCCGCCACAGCAGTGTATTCTACCTCCTCAGAGAGACCCTCCGTCTCCTCCTGTCCTGCCTGCTCCAGCCTCTCCACACGAGCGAACTGCTGCAAGCGTGCAGCAGCCGCTCTATTTCGTGCCACGCTCACCGGCTCCTGTTCCAGGAAGGAGTTCGCCTCTGTCCCGGCGCCATCTTGGAGGCCGCCGCCCGCTTCACCAAGGGCCTTTTTCTGGGTCCTCTTGACCATATCGCCGCCTCGCCGGGCTCCGCAGGCACTTCAATACGATCCCGGTCACCAGGGGAACCACCGGGGCCGCGATGAGCGATCCGGTCGCGGGGATTGCAGGGTTAAAGAAGGATCAAGCGCGGGAGCTCTGCAGGCGCACGTCCTCCTCACATGCCGCTAGGCCACGCCCCCCTAGTAACACAACCTTGACACACCATCTTTATGCCATTAATTACTACCTATATATTTCTTCCATATGATATTACTTTATTTATTACATCCCTATACTTTTACTATATCCCATTCGTGATAGGATGTTATATCTTGTTCTTTTCAGTTCCTATCATAGGACAATAGGACTGTTCCAGCTCCCTAGTGACGGCAAATTAAGCCATTGGGATATATTGAGAGGTATTCATCAGCAATAATAGTATTACCCTCTAGTTCCATTTTCTATAACCTCTATCACATTATAGCTCACTTTGACTCTCATTTACAGCCTTTTCCCAGTCAATCACTTTAATCACTTTGATACACCTATCAGTTCCTCTAACTCAGGTAATGTTTATGAATGTTGTTGGCGAACCATGGTTCCAATATCTTCACATTACTTTGTTTGAATATAGATGTCTCAACCAATGTAATGAACAGACATATCTTTTGTCAATATATGGTACATGAAGTATCTGACTCAATGATTTTCAGTTTTTATTACATGATTGTAATTGCAATATTGTTTATTTTTGTTATTCATATTAAGATGCTCTAACCTCGATAAAGGCCACATGGTGGTCGAAACGTCTTTTTGAATATGAAAAGGAACATCAACTTAGTAAAATGACTGTTTCCTGTTAAGTCTTTCTTGAGTGCCAAAGTTTTTTTCTATATAGGTACAGACACACATTATAGAGTACAGATAGATATAGCTTTTGCCAGTGAATAGAAAACAATAAATACTATTTCACTCAGCTAAAAACCCAATAATACATTAATAAATAAATGTTACAGATCAAAAAAAATTGTGAATTTAGGAAAACATTTTGAAAAATAAAAATCAAAACAATGAGCAAAACCGTAAACAGTTACTGAAAAAGTCAGCACAATTATTGAATAATATAGAAAAAATGTGCATAAGACAAAATAAATAATTGGATTGCAATATTTTTTAAACAATATAATAAATAATAATATAGTACAAAGAGAAATAAAGGTCAAGCAGCACTTTTTACAAATGCCCAGTAGGTGGCCCCAAAACACCATACATAATTGTAACTAAACTATAAGGAAAAATGCTAAGATAAAGGTAAGGTAAAATATATGTTTGTACCGAGTTAGCCAGTAGACAGAAAAATATTAAAATCTGAGAGTCTTCTGGGGTTATAAAATCAACCACTAAGGACTCTTAGATTTTAAGATAAATGTAATAAATAAAATCTGCCACAAAGACCAAGTGGTCAAAAACTATATTAATAGCACTGATCGTGCATAAATAATGGTATATGCACCTCTATGATTAGACTGGGGCTCCTCTCCCACACACTACTATATACACAGAGCTCCTGTTTAAATGTCCCAGGTGATCATTGTATTACCTGTATAGTATGCACTATATATAGAGCTCCTCTTTATAATGTCACCAGTGATCACTGCATCACCTGTACTCTATACATTATATACACAGCTCCTGTGGATAATTACACTGGTGTTACTAGTATTGTAGTTTTTGTTAATGATCAGCATTATAGTATTCATCAACTATGTTGTGGTAATATGTGGTCTAGTCAACGTTGTGGCAGTATTTCTCCAATTGTATGTGGTATTATTTGGTCACTATATGGTGGTAATATGTGGCCTGGTCATGATGTGGCAGTATTTGCCCTTTGTATGCGGTATTATTCGGTTCACTATGTGGAGGTAATATATGGTCTGGTCATGGTGTGGCTGTATATCGCACATATTTGACCTGTGGCTGCTGAGGTCAGAGATTATGTGCAGTAGACGGTTGAGGTGGCCGATGGACTGGTGGTCATCTTTTCCTAATTGAGTAGGGCTCCTGTAGTACTAATTTAACACTTGTAGAAAATCCATTAATACATATCACCATACTAAGTAGTGACTTAGAGTGACTGGAACAATGCAGACTTGACAGGAGGCAACGAGACTGTCGGTGGGGTAAGAAGGGGAAAGCACCTTTACTTTTAGTTACCGTTACTTGTATTTTGTGGTTCAGGAAAATACGTGAAAATGACTAACAAAATGGGTGTGGCATATAAATGAGAATGGTTTCCTTACAAAATATGTAACCTGTTATTAAAGAAATTGAATTGTACCCCTGCACATCCCCCAAGGTTTTACACATACTCTAGTTTGTTTTACCAATGTTTCTTTACTCCTTGTTTCATTGTGTGCTCCTTCTTGGTTTAAGTCTAAATTTACAATGTCCATATTTTAATTAGAGCTAGGAAAACCACTGCATTAATAGGTGTGTCCATTGTGGGGAATCGGCCACCAAACCTGGCAGCTCTACAGTGCCTCTTGTTAAACTCAGGCCAGTCAGGGACCTGCCTGAGGATAAAAGAAGGGCTGCAGCTGCCCTGTCAGTGCTGGTTTATTAAGGCACCTCTCAGTGAGGGTGATATATACCTTCTGGTCTGCAATCAGAAGCACATAAAATAACTGCCACCCCGTCACTGATAGAGGCCCCGAATAACCCCAAGCAATAATTGATGCCACCAGTTCCTCGTTTAAGTCTGGTCCATGAACAGGCTTATATTGGATCAGAAACCAAACCAGGTAGCAATAAATGAGCACACGGACGTGGGGGGGGGGTCGTGATCAAGATAAAAAGAACAACTCAAGATTAAATTTATATATTATCTCACCGTATGAATGGAATACACACAAAATTACAGACACACGTGAGCAGTTACCTTGGTGATGATGGTGCCACAAGGGCAGCCTAGGCCAACCCAGTTCTTGGGTATAGTCTGGCTTTGATGAAATTATGCCCTTCAGAAGAATACCAACATGGAGAAATGATTGGCTATTTTTATACAGTACGAGGCTTGCCCCTGTTCTGCCCATCTCACACCCATCACCTGTCCCTGGTATGTCCTATAGCTCCCACCCCCCTGAGTTGAGATGTGAGATATACAAAAGTTATTATTGTCCTTAACTTTGCCTGCAAATATTATAGGTAGAAGACAATGCTCTTATATTTTCAGTTGTGATTTTAGCTATGCAATGATTTGACACATGACTTCTTTGCTGGTACCCTACTGGCCAATCTCAAGTTTAGAGGACCTACACAGGTCCCGCACTTTTATAAAATATGTGCTGGGGGGGGCGTGTCCAGCTGCTCATGGCTCCGGTCGCAAGTTGAGGGAGCTCCCTGGAGTGATCTGCAGAGCGGCACTTTAACGGCTCTTCCGCACCTCTAACCGGCTCATACAGGTCCATAATCACCCCCAGCTACCCCCAGGCATGCCGAGAACAGCCCCAAAACGCCACCAAACTGAGGGCAGGCTTACTGATTACTTTGGAGCGGAGCTCCCGCGCTCCTCTCCTCCTAAGATGGCGCCGGCTGCAGAGCGTCACCCACATTCTCCTATTCCTCCCTAGGGCTCCCGCTCGTTGCGCAGCACGGGAGCTGAGACCTGGGGGCTGAAGATGACGCCCCGTTAACACAGGGAATGCTGAAATCATACTTGGGCTCCCTGAGGACACATTAATGACGGACATGAAGGAGCTCATAGGGACTCTAAAAGAGGACCTGAGGGCCCTAGCCGACAGAAAAACACACCTAGAGGAGAAGATGGGCGATTTCGCCAAGACACATAACAGCTTAGCAGATAGCCACTCGGACCTCGACAGGGAGATGGGGACTGTGAATGCCACCTTGAAGACAAGCTGAGGTGCAACAACTTCAAGTTGAGAGGCCTGGTGGAGACTGAAGGAGACGCTGACCCCCATGAACTAGCCTCAAACTACCTAGCTGCCGCACTACCTAATATCCCCAGTGCAGATCTAGCCATTGAGAAAGCTTTCCGCATCCCTAAACCTCCAAATCTCCCTGAGGGGGTGCCTAGAGACATATTAATACATATGAAAACTTCCTTCCAGAAAAACGAAAACCGGGCACTATCCATGGATACGGCTGTTTACTAGTAACTTTTGTTTTGACCGATGGCAACAGTATTATAGTGGTGCACACTATATGTAAGTGCGGGCATATCACAGACAAGTAATAAGATCAGCGGCACGCAGTGGGGGAGGGAGGTGCGGAGACGTCGGACGACGGTGACCGTTTCGCGGCTGGTAGCCGCTTCTACTGGTCCTGACTGGCGTCTGACGTCAGATCCGGTCATTAAATAGCCAGACAGGTGTATCGCCAGAGCCGTAGTGTAATAAAAGTGAACATTTACAAAAAACAAAGGTTATTGCAACAAGATATACATACATTAAATAAATAAATAACAAAGACTAAGTACATGATCAGCAAATATAGGACAAGACAAATAGAATTTATCAAATAATTACATTCAGACCGTATAACCTCTAAGAGCATTAGCTCAGAGTGAAACAGTCATATATATCGTAATAGCTGAGTAATCTACAGATTATACAAAAAAAGAGCGGCATAGTGAGCATCATAAACCAAACAGCATTCTGGCAAAATATTCAGATTATTGATTATTAGAAATTAATGAATTTACATGTTTACTCTTAGTGTGAAGCTTGTCACTCAGACAAACTCATGCTTCTACACTCAGAAGAGACAACAGTCTCATCTTTTCATGAGTCTAATCAGAGTCCAAAAAATCCTCATCTGATTTAGTGTGCTAGAAAAAAAGAGATAAATAGATCCAGACAAAAGTAGCATTATATGAACACAAAGAAAGATCTTAAACTACAAAAAAGCCGCTAAATAATTTTTATCGTTCATTCCCAATAATCCGCAAGCTCTAGACTTAATAATCCATTTACATTCCTGTTGCAAGAGGAGTTGTGTAAATCACCTCCTCTTGCTAAAGGGAATACTCTTTCCAGTCCTGCAAACGTGAGGACTTCAGCATTACCCTCATGAAATCCTGAACCTGTTTAATAAGCCTGGGGCTGCCAACACCGGAAGTGATAGATTTGACATGCTCTTTGAAACATGTGCAGAGTTCTCTAATAGTCTTGCCTATGTAAAATTTTCTACACGGGCAGAAGACTATATAGAACCTATACAGTTTAGGGCCAGAAATATTTGGACAGTGACACAAGTTTTGTTATTTTAGCTGTTTACAAAAACATGTTCAGAAATACAATTATATATATAATATGGGCTGAAAGTGCACACTCCCAGCTGCAATATGAGAGTTTCCACATCCAAATCGGAGAAAGGGTTTAGGAATTATAGCTCTGTAATGCATAGCCTCCTCTTTTTCAAGGGACCAAAAGTAATTGGACAATGGACTCTAAGGGCTGCAATTAACTCTGAAGGCGTCTCCCTCGTTAACCTGTAATCAATGAAGTAGTTAAAAGGTCAGGGGTGGATTCCAGGTGTGTGGTTTTGCATTTGGAAGCTGTTGCTGTGACCAGACAACATGCGGTCAAAGGAACTCTCAATTGAGGTGAAGCAGAACATCCTGAGGCTGAAAAAAAAGAAAAAATCCATCAGGGAGATAGCAGACATGCTTGGAGTAGCAAAATCAACAGTTGGGTACATTCTGAGAAAAAAGCAATTGACTGGTGAGCTTGGGAACTCTAAAAGGCCTGGGCGTCCACGGATGACAACAGTGGTGGATGATCGCCGCATACTTTATTTGGTGAAGAAGAACCCGTTCACAACATCAACTGAAGTCCAGAACACTCTCAGTGAAGTAGGTGTATCTGTCTCTAAGTCAACAGTAAAGAGAAGACTCCATGACAGTAAATACAAAGGGTTCACATCTAGATGCAAACCATTCATCAATTCCAAAAATAGACAGGACAGAGTTAAATTTGCTGAAAAACACCTCAAGAAGGCAGCTCAGTTCTGGAAAAGTATTCTATGGACAGATGAGACAAAGATCAACCTGTACCAGAATGATGGGAAGAAAAAAGTTTGGAGAAGAAAGGGAACGGCACATGATCCAAGGCACACCACATCCTCTGTAAAACATGGTGGAGGCAACGTGATGGCATGGGCATGCATGGCTTTCAATGGCACTGGGTCACTTGTGTTTATTGATGACATAACAGCAGACAAGAGTAGCCAGATGAATTCTGAAGTGTACCGGGATATACTTTCAGCCCAGATTCAGCCAAATGCTGCAAAGTTGATTGGACGGCGCTTCATAGTACAGATGGACAATGACCCCAAGCATACAGCCAAAGCTACCCAGGAGTTCATGAGTGCAAAAAAGTGGAACATTCTGCAATGGCCAAGTCAATCACCAGATCTTAACCCAATTGAGCATGCATTTCACTTGCTCAAATCCAGACTTAAGACGGAAAGACCCACAAACAAGCAATACCTGAAGGCTGCGGCTGTAAAGGCCTGGCAAAGCATTAAGAAGGAGGAAACCCAGCGTTTGGTGATGTCCATGGGTTCCAGACTTAAGGCAGTGATTGCCTCCAAAGGATTCGCAACAAAATATTGAAAATAAAAATATTTTGTTTGGGTTATGTTTATTTGTCCAATTACTTTTGACCTCCTAAAATGTGGAGTGTTTGTAAAGAAATGTGTACAATTCCTACATTTTCTATCAGATATTTTTGTTCAACCCTTCAAATTAAACGTTACAATCTGCACTTGAATTCTGTTGTAGAGGTTTCATTTCAAATCCAATGTGGTGGCATGCAGAACCCAACTCGCGAAAATTGTGTCACTGTCCAAATATTTCTGGCCCTAACTGTATGTTGAAACTTTCAAGCTATTACCTCCAAACAACACATGATTATTTGTTTCGTGGTATTTACACCACTTACAATTCCTGCATTTAAAATTGCCTATAGGGCGTTTTTCATCAAGCCAAGTAGGGGTCCTAGTTATTTCCATTCTATTATTGATTAAGCGATCTTTAAGATTTTTGCACCTCTTATATGTGATTAACGGGGGTCCCAGATCTGACATTCCCAATTCACGATGTTTTATGAGTACATGCCAATGTTTAAAAATTGCGCTCCTGATTTTATTAAACATTGGACCAAAGGTAAAAGAGAAAACGAAGCGTTTTTTAACAGAAATATAACAGACATTTAAATAAGAGACTTAAATAAGAGTCTCTTATTTAAATGATACAAACAAGTACAATATGTACTTTACAGCTGTCTTTGGTGACCAAGAACTTGCAATTCTAGATATCATGATACAAATCGAAGAAGGAAATATAGTGAGATAGCGGAAGAAGCGGTAGCGAAACAGCTGTAGGGGAGGAGGGACCACAGACGCTGATCGTGCTTACAAACAGGTATGGACCTTGCCTTGTAATGAGAGATAAAAACATCTTAAATAAGCTGAAATTGATATAGTTGGATGGTGGGAGTATTATAGGACTAAAGCACTAAGACCTTAGGGAGTTATGAGAGACCCCTGTGACATTGAATGGGTAAGAGAGTGTTTGGCCCTAATACTATATTCCTGATATGACTACCATTGTGCATTAAGAGGATGATGGATGTGTAATATGCTTATTATGTACATATACTTGTATTGAGGCAATGGTGTTAATTATACTATTGTTTTGTAAACATACGTTCAGTCTCTGTTGTGTTCCTCCGGAGGGAATGTTCTGAATTTTAATGTATTTTTTAATTGAATGAAGTAATAAAGGATAATTTAATAATTATCTGAATTGTGGAATCTTTCCTTAAGATTAGGGGTAATCCTGATCTTTTGTTATACAGTTTCCATAATGTATATCTGGAACCGTAAATAAAGCAGAGATCTTATATTGGTGAGTGCCGCTGATCTTATTACTTCTCTGTGATATTAATACATATGGTGAGAGCAGGAATAACTGACCGTTATCCTACAAAGAATGAGAAGAGGTCCTTCCCTCCCAGATCTGTATGCACAGATATCGATCTTCCCAGACCTCTCGCCGGGGACCCTATCAAGACGACGGGATTTCGCCTCGTGTTGCAAAGTACTCAGAAGCAGAGGGATACCATACAGCTGGAGCTCCCCGGTAGCTCTCAACTTCAAGCACAACGGGAGACGCCACTCATACGCATCTCCCACCCTGCTACGGAAGTCCCTCAAAGCCTGGCATTTTGTCTCCTCTTCCCCCCCCCCCGCCAGCGGGAGCCCCCCCCAACGAAGTCCAGCCCGCTGCTGTTGTGGATGCCCTGGATGGTGATGGGGCTGCCTGAACATTCAATCTGACCTAATTAACCTGAAAAATCCACTTCCTGCAGATTTCTCCAGATGGACCTCTCCCTGGCCGGATGCTTTCTGCTTTTCCTCCAGATCTCACATTTTGAAAGTGGGGAAATAGTTCAGAGCATTGGGTGAAATGGATAGGAAGGATGGAGGATGAGAGCAGAATTTCTTTGCCCAGTGGGGGGATGGGTGGGGGTAGTAGAAAGTGGAGAAGGATGGGAGTGAAGGTAAGAAGAAGCGGGAACATGGTGGGGTGAGTAGGGGAGGAGAGGTGGGTGAGGTCAGAGGTAGCTTGGAATCTGGTGTGGCAAGGGTGAGTTCCAGGTGATGGGTGGTTGGCCACGGTTGAGGTGCGGCCAGGTGATGAGGTGCAGTCCGGGGGAGGAGATGCAGTTTAGGGATAAGGTGCAGTCCGGTGAAGAGGTGATGCAGCCAAGGGCGTCGCAATCAGGGCGAGTTGGCTAAAGGTGGAGCGGCTGAGGATAGGTGATGCAGCCGAGGATGAGGTGATGCAGCCGAGGGTGAGGTGATGCAGTCAGGGGCGGGATACAGCCAGGGGTGGGATGCAACCAGGGGTGGGATGCAACCAGGGTAGGAGTGCAACCAGGGGAGGGATGCAACCAGTGGAGGGGTGCGGCTAGGGAAGGGATGCAACTAGGGGTGATGTGCAGCCGGGGGTTGAGGTGTAGCAGAGGGCGAGATGCAGCCGGGGGTGGGATGCAGTCAGGGGAAGAAGCAGCCAGAGGCGAGAAGCAGCTGGGGATAATATGTAGCAGGGGTGGGATGCAGTCACTGATGAGATGAGATGCAGTCACAGATGGGATGGGATGCGGCACAGGGTGAGATTAGATGGGCACAGGGTGAGATGAGATGCGGCACAGGATGAGATGAGATGTGGCACAGGATGAGGTGAAGATGCGATCACGGGTGAGATGAAGATGCAGATACAGCCACGGGTGAGATGAGATGCAGCCACAGGTGAGATGAGATGCAGCCACGGTGAGATGAGATGCAGCCACGGGTGAGATGCAGCCACAGATGAGATGAGGTGCAGCCACGGGTGAGATGAGATGAGGTGCAGCCACGGATGAGATGAGATGCAGTCGCGGGTGAGATGGGATGCAGCCACGGGTGAGAAGCAGCCAGGAGGGTAATGCAGTCAGAGATGCAGTGCAGCTACGGGTGAGATGAGATTCAGCCACGGGTAAGAAGCAGCCAGGAGGGTAATGCAGCCAGAGATGAAGTGCAGCCAGGGTGAGATGAGATGCAGCCACAGGTGAGAAGCAGCCAGGAGGGTAGTGCAGCCAGAGATGCAGTGCAGCCATGGGTAAGATGAGATGCCGCCAGAGGTAGTGCAGCAGAGATGCAGTGCAGCCACAGGTGAGATGAGATGCAGCCACGGGTGAGAAGCAGCCAGGAGGGTAGTGCAGCCAGAGGTGCAGTGCAGGCAGGGGTCAGAGGCACCGTGAGGGTGGTGGGGCTCCGTGCGGGCAGGACGGAGGAGGCTGGTGGTCTAGGAGATGAGGGACCTGGTCAGAGGTGAGGGGCTTCAGCGGTGCAGCACCAGGGTCAGCAGATTGATAAGCCCGTTACTCGCTGTAGTCCTATGGCCAGGGAGGAGGGGCAGAGGTGCCTGGGATGCACAGAAGGCCCTGGGGTCGGCCGGGACTGGGCACCGTAGGAGGTTCAGGGCAGGCAGGTGATGGTGAACGGGGGAGCAACGGAGGGGCAGATGCCCAGCACTCACCGCAGGCGCCTGATTAGTTTGCGGTGGGCAGAGTCTCTTGCCACATCTGAAGGTCCCCGCCGCTGGTGTAGGCAGCGGTGCGGGCCGGGGTCGGTCTCTGGCGGGGGGGCGGGGCCTCGCCTCTAAACTCAGGCCGCGGCTTCGGCCTGAGCGCTGGGTCCCTCATGCACGCTCCGAGGGCAGGGCCGGCCCCCAGAGCGGGCTCGGCGCGGATGATGCTGTGCTCCTTCTGCACTCAGACAGGATGAGCGGTGGAGACCCGTGTGTATGGGAGGCCCACGGGCTCGGGGCAGCGGCTCGCCCCGCCGATCCCCACGCTCTGGCAGTGGGGAACAGCGAGCCGTTTGGGTGTCACCTCACGAAGGTGGGGAGGGAGCGCTTCGGCCGGTTGTTAAAGGGACTGGCTCCAGGGCTGGGCTGGGTGATGGGGGCCGTTGCTAGGGCCAAGACCAGGGGTGTGCCACGTGCGTAGGTTAGGGTGCAGTCGGGAAGCCCGGTAGATGGGCAGGTGCGGGAGCAGCGGCCGGTAGAGTGGGGTGTGGGCCACAGCTCAGTGGCCAGCCGGTGCTCCAGATGGCGATGGATGGTGAGGAGTGCATGGCAACACGTCCTCACCTCACGGCGGCCATCTTCAGTCATTTTATCAGAGAAATGGGTAAATTTTAAATTGAAATCATTTGCATTGAGGTAGTGAGTAAACTTCTCCATATCCTCCAGAGAGCCCCTCCAAACCAACAGTAGGCAATCCATAAAACGAGAGTACCAAATAATACTCACCTGAAAAGGATTTTTCATACCGAATATAAATCTCTCCTCCCACACACCAACAACAATATTTGCGAGGGTCGGAGAGAAGTTAGCTCCCATACTGCCCCCCTGCTTTTGCAAGTACATTTCTCATCAAAGGAGAAATAATTGTGTGTGAGAAGGAACTCTACTGCGTTTATTATTAAATTGTGTGTGATGCATGTATAGGGGCTGTGTTTTTCCAGAAACCAAGAAAGGGACTGCAGTGCGAGGCTGTGAGGAATTGATGGATATAAACTCACCACTCAGCCACCTGTGCTTAGGATCCCAAAAGAAAGTCTCAAATGTGGAAATAACCATCTTAGTATCCCTTACAAAACTAGGATATATCCCCAATAGAATTCACTACTAGTAATCCTTACTTTTACCCCCTGAGATCCTGTCCACTTGTACTTGATATTTTTCAGGACTTAGTGGAAGGAGAATTGGTAGAACTAAATAAAAATTTGATAAAACAAATTTTTCCAATTTTACTATGTCCGAAAAAATTGCCTTAGAACAACTGAAAGGCAATAGGAACTTAGTAGTAGTCAGAATGGTGGACAAAAGGGACGCAGTGGTGATTTTAGACGCTGAATTATACAACAGACTGAACTTGGCTGATCTTAATAATAATTTGGTATATCACAAACTTCATAAGACCCCACCAAAGTATATCCAGAAGAGATTTCTGATATATTGGAAGAGGATCTCTCTATGGGAGTATTTACTAGAGAGGTGGCTGATTTTTTGTGTGTTGAGCACCCAGTTATTCCAATATACCAATCGCTAATCCACAAGGGAATTTTTCCACCACCCTCAAGACCCATTGTAGCGGATACTGGATCTATGGGAGAACATCTAGGCGAGAGATGCACATTTACAACGACTAGTACAGAAACATCCTGGTTTTGTAAGGGATACTAAGATGGTTATTTCCACATTTGAGACTTTCTCTTGGATCCTAAGTACAGGTGGCTGAGTTGCGACGTTGTGAGTTTATATCCATCAATTCCTCACAGCGTCGCACTGCAGTCCCTTTTTGGTTTTTGGAAAAACACAGCCACTATACATCCAACACACAGGATTTTATGATAAGCGCAGTAGAGTTCCTTCTCACACACAATTATTTCTCTTTTGATGGGAAATGTTATTTGCAAAAGCAGGGGGTCAGTATGGGAGCTAAATTCTCCCTGACCCACACAAATATTGTTGTTGGTTTGTGGGAGGAGAGATTTATATTCGGTATGAAAAATCCTTTTCAGGTGAGTATTATTTGGTACTCTCGTTTTATAGATGACCTACTGTTGGTTTGGGGAGGGGCTCTCTGGAGGATATGGAGAAGTTTACTCACTACCTCAATGCAAATAATTTCAATTTAAAATGTACCCATTTCTCTGAATACGTTTAAACAATTTTCCTTCACATTTGTTTAACAGCCAATTTCAACCGGGTTCCTGTATCACCATATAGGAAGCCCACAGCTTCAAACTCTATTCTCAGAGCCACTTCATGTCACTCAAAGCATGTCATAAAAGACATTCCTGTAGGTGAGATTAAAAAGAAACTGCTCTGAGCAGGCGGAGTATAGGAAAGGACTAGTCAATGTCAGGAATAGACTGAGCAAGAAGGGTTATTAGAAAGGCCTGGTAGATCGAGCTGATTATGTTGTACAGAAAATGGAGGGAGAAACTTTGCTGAATGATTAGAGTAAAAACCAAGCAGAAATGCTTTAGTTCTATCACTTTTTCTACCCCCTTTAGTCTCCAATATCATAACATAGTCCATACATTGAGAAAATACTTACCAGTATTAGAACAGGATTCACAATTGCTAGTATTTTGAAAAAATCACCTATAAAGTTTGCAGCTAAACGGGCACCAACACTAGGGACAATTCTTTCACCCAGCCTGTTTCAGACTACTAAAAAACCTAGTTCAAGTTGGTTGTCACTGAGCGGATTTTTCAAATGCGGCCACACTAAATGTCTGTCATGCAATTATATACACAAAACCACTACCTTTAGATCGTGTAGCAATAACAGGCAGTTTAATATTACAACCTTTTTAAACTGTTGTTCTACAAATGTAGTGTATTTAATTGAGTGTAGCAATTGCAAAGTACAGTATGTGGGCTGCACGGGGTAGAATTGGGTGCAGTGTCTGGAAAGGAGAAAGCACAAATAGGGTATACCTGTGTGGTCAGGAGGAGAACAAAAATAGGATATTGCTCACCTTTTCCAGGTTGTGGGGGGAGAATTGATGAGATGTATCCGTAGACATATCTCAGATGCAACCAGTGCTGATGCGGTGGGAATATCTGCGGTTTCAAGGCATTTCTCCAATATACTTGGGGGGGATAGAAAAGGTGTTTAACTCCTTGAGGGGAGGAGATGCCAGACGTACCTTGTTGAACAGGAATTGTTCTGGATATTCACTCTTGATAATAGAGTCCCAAAAGGGTTAAATGTCCGACAGGATCTTATTCTGCAATACTAATAGGAAAATAAAAAAAAATTTCATTCTGCAATCCTGAATGATCTTTTGTTATTCTCATTATTTTTCTTATGTATGATACCTTGCAGTCTGTGCTTTACATTATTTTATTTTATATAATTTTCTTTTGAAACATATTGTATGTCTGTTTTTAATTGGAGCACCTGTGTGAGTTCACCTGACTTCTACTTATAGCCATTTACAATGTGATGCGATGAGACCATGATTAAGACCTGAGAGGTTGAAACATGTTGGTCATTGCTGGAGGGCTGTAATAATGTAAAGCTTCATCTGTAATAAAGTACCACCTTTTACTGCATTACTGAAGTCCTTTACTGGATTTACTTGGACATCACCTGCCCCTGGGATGTGCTATATCTCCCACCCCTGAGTTGAGATATGAGATATACAAAAGTTATTATTGACCTTAACTTTGCTTGTGAATGTCATAGGCGGAAGACAATACTCTCATATTTTCAGTTATGATTTTAGCTATGCAATGATATGACACATGATTACTCTGCTAGTACCCTACTGGCCAATCTCAAGTTTAGGGGACCTACATAGGTTGTCTGAGTTATTGGATGAAATATTTATGCTTGACATTTTCATAGGAGTGACAGCTCATTAAATATTAAGAGTTTTCCCTCGGCTCCATGAGTGTGGGCAGTAATTGACACTTCCATTGAGTCTGCAGAAAGAAGTAAATTCATTCTCACACCTAGCTGGGAAGTCCCCAGGTGGTCATCCTTTTGGATAATGGCAGGGAGATTTCATTGTCCCCTAATCTCCATTTCATAGGAGCTCTAGTGTGGGACCATTTGGTGTTTCCTCAGGATGATTAGCAAATTGATTGAATACCTTGGGCCAGAAAGATGGGCTACCTCCAAGGAGTGAGTTATGGTAGCATCTGAACAAGATGGCTACTTGTAAGAATATTGCTTCATTCCTTACATCCATACAATCCATGACAAAAGTTATGTCTCATCCATGTTATGTAAATAAAAGCTTATAGCCTGACATCAAATTCATCCATTGGTTTTAGAAATTACTCTTTTGAAAGCCGCAACCTTTCCAAATGTGGTTTAAGTTAAGAAAATAAATTGGCATCAATGCTGAAATATTAATCATTTAATGAACACAGAATGGTCAGATTTTGTCGCCTGGTCATATAATGCACCCAATCCTAGTTTATATCCTCACCTGTACTCTGTAAATGATCGGTTATTTAGTGGGTGTGTATATAAAGAAACCCAGCACCCCAGACCTTCACTTGAACTGCAAATTGAGCTCTGACAACATGTCAAAAATCCACCCTGCCACCAAAGCCTTGATTATCAAGAGGCTGAAGACCAGATCCATTGCAGAGGTGGCTGGCACTTTTAATGTGTTTCACCGTCAAGTACAAAGAATTACAAAAAGATTTGAAGAGACTGGAGATGTTTTGAACAAGCCCAAGTCTGGCAGACCCCGCAAGACAACTGCTCAGGAGGAACATTTGTTGGTTAGAAAATCATCCAAAGCAAGCCCTTCCAACAGGCCTAGTCACCTGAACAGTTTGTAGGATTCTGTCTCGAAATGTCCTCCATGGTCAAATCAGTGCCCAGAAGCCAGCACTAAGCAACAGGCAAATAAAAAACCGTGTGGCATTTGCAAAGTCCCACAGCCTGCTAAACAGATGGACGCTGGACAAGTGGCAGAAGGTGGATTTCTCTGATGACTCTTCAGTAGAATTACACCACAGCCACCGCAAATACTGCAGGAGACCTACTGGAGCTCGTATGGATCCAAAATACACCCAGAAAACAGTTAAATTTGGTGGTGGAAAGATCATGGTCTGGGTTTACATTAAGTATGGGGGTGTACAAAACATTTACAAGGTGGAAGGCAATATTAATAGCCTAACATATCAAGACATTAGCTACCTATTACATTCCAAATCATAAAAGGGGTCAAATTCTGCAGCAGGATGGTGCTCCATCTCATACATTCCTCTCTACAACAAAGTTCCTGCAGGCAAAAAAGATCAAGGTGCTCAAGGACTGGCCAGCCCAGTCACCAGACATGAACCTCATTGAGCATGTTTGGGGTAGGATGAAAGAGGAAGCTTGGAAGACAAAACCAAATAATCTAGATGAACTCTGGGAGGCATGTAAGACTGCATTCTTTGCTATTCCTGATGACTTCATTAATAAATTGTATGAATCATTGTTGAACAGCATGGATGCAGTCCTTCAAGCTCATGGAAGTCACACAAAATATTAAATATGACTCTAATAGCACCAAACTTCATTCACCAATGTTATGCAGCATATATTTGTATTTTAAGTTATTTGTTTGAAAATCACATTACCTTCTGTGGGCGACAAAACTTTTGTCTTGCCAAAATCTGACCATTCTGTGTTCATTAAATGATCAATATTTTAGCATTGATGCCAATTTATTTTCTTAACCTAAACCACATTTTGGAGGGTTTCAGCTTTCAAGAGTAATTTATAAAACCAATGGATGAATTTAACGTCAGGTTATAAGCTTTTATTTACATAACATGGATAAGCGACATAACTTTTGTCCAAGACTGTACTTTTCACTGGCGCTGTATATGCAAACCTACTACTTCCACCTATTTACAGTATTACACAGTTGTAACAAGCTTATCTCACTCATTATTATGTAGTATGTAAAGAAAATATTTTGTGTGATGAAGTTTTAGTTGTTTATTGTGAGTGTAAAAGATGCTCCAGAGCAAACAGGCTCAGCCAGGAGTATACAAGACTCGTATGGACATCAATCCACAAAAACTCCTGACGACTAACAAGCCTGAAATGCTTCTTTATAGCAAGGTGGGAAAATAAACTTTGGACTCCTGCTAGGTTAAACTGATAAGCAGAAGGTAAAAAGAAACAGCTGACTTCACATAGTCTTCGAATGATAGTACTGTAATAATATGTTTAAAGTTCATTACTGCAATACTTTATCAATATGCAAACACTATATTGCAAGGCTATACATATCTCTATGAGAAATATCTTGCATAGTTTTGTGAACTGTTTTGTAATATATCACTGTTCACGTTTCCAATGTATATCAGGTAATTCACAGTATACACATGAAGATGGTAACACCAGATTAAAACTTACAAATGGGGAGATGTTTTAATGTAGTATGGGCCACTACAAAATGCAGCATATTACATTTTTTTTTGTTATATACTTACCTTGTAGCGTCTGTCAACCACTTTCGCCATCATCGTGTCCTCCTATTACAAGTTGCAGTGGCCCAATTTGGACACCCAAAAACATTTTGTGGAGTATTACAGGAAAAACTAGAGAAGTAAGTCACTGACCTGTTTAGGTCTACTGGGCCGGATAAACTCATAGCTCATGCAAGCGCTCCCATCAATGTTACGTCCCGCCACACATAGGTGGGACAACTATCAGTTTTGTGTCAGGTAGGTCAGTGAGTTGCTTAGGTCTAGTGGGGCAGATGAACATAAAGCTCATGCAAGCGCTCCCATCAATGTTATGCCCCGCAACACACAGGTGGGACAACTCTAAGTTTTGTGGAGTATTACAGGAAGAACTAGTCAGGTAGGCCAGTGGCCTGTATAGGCCTAGTGGACAGAGGAGATTGACCAAACAATGATTATAAGTGCCCAAAAACTGTTCATGTGTATACATCACATTTGCCAAAACCTGGTTTGATGCCCAAAACAAGTTTACATTAAAGAGGACCTGTCACCCCCCCATGGATATGAATCTAAGGGCAGCACTGAATGCAGCATGTGTGCTGCATTCAGGTAAGGGGTCCCCTAAGTCTAATGGGGGCTGGTACCCCGAGATAATAGTTTAGTAAAACTTACAATCTGGAGCCAAATGGGCGGCCCCTGGTGCGGCAGCCTGTGTCTCTGTGCTGCCTCCCTGCTGCCAATCACGTCCTCCTCGCTCTGTCTGTGCTGGTGACGTAGTAGCTCAGCCTCCTGCTGTGACATCAAATCATTTCCCCTCCCAGCTGCATGTTATGCTCTGGAGCTGGGCGGGGAAATGCTCTGACGTCACAGCAGGAGGCGGGACAGCCGGCCGGGGGCGGGGATAAGCATTACCTTGCTCTGCTTGCGTCACCAGCACAGGGAACAGAGAGAAAGCGAGGAGGACGTGATTGGCAGCAGGGAGGCTGTAAGTTTGTAAGTTTTACTAAGCTATTATCTCGGGGTACCAGCCGTCATCAGACATGGGGGACCCCTTGCCTGAATGCAGCAGACATGCTGCATTCAGTGCTGCCCTTAGTTTGTAATATTTGGGGGGTGACAGGTCCTCTTTAAGGGAGATGTAGTAATCACTGCTTTTAAGCACCCAAAAATGATGGATGTGAATACAGCAAATTTGTTAATCACTGGTTCGACTGGTTCGATGGACAAAAAGGTTGAATATTCAGAAATAGGGCAGGAGTGTCAGGGATCAAAAAAATTAGGCACAGCCACCACTTAAATGGCATCAATTGCCCCAGAGCTGAAATATTGAAATGGAGAGTTTAATGTAGCACATTGAAAAGTACACAAGCGTTCAGTCTCCCCAGGCTGACACAGGGGTGATAAAGTCCTTGCGGATCCATGACTTGTTCATCTTGACAAACGTTAGTCCGTTTACACTGTCACTGGACAGCCGCGTGCGCTTATTTGTCAGCACACTACCAGCAGCGCTGAAGACACGTCCAGAGAGAATGCTGGCTGCATAGGCATCACAAAATTTCCAAGGCATGAGTGGCGAGCTGAGGCCATTTTTTCAGTTTTGAAGCCCAAAATGCACAAGGGTCCAGTTACACAATCATGGCATCGATATTCAGCTGTAGATACTCCTGTACCATTCTCTCTAGGCATTCACTATGTGTCAGACTCGTTCTCTCTTCTGGCGTTGCAAAGGATGGTCTAAAAAAAATGATAAAATTATTCTACAAAATTGCTGTTACCAGATAGATTGTTACTGTTAACATTTGAATGATGATGACTCGACGTTCCCCGGGTTGGAAAGTTAGAGCTGCGATATTCACTATGTGCACCACTAGTGTTTTGGGGAAAAGCAGTACTAAGATTGTCAAAAAGCTTCTGTTGATACTCCTGAATGCTTGCGTCCCTTTCCAGGGCAGGAATCATTTGGCCAAATTTACTCTTGTACTGGGGATCTAACAGTGTGGCAAACCAGTAGTCGGCATTACTTCGAACTTCTAACAATCCGAGGATCATGTTACAAGTAGTGTAGCAAGAAGGCACTCGTGTCTTGCGCATCCAGGAGGCCCAAGTCCTTGTTGTGTTGGTGGCAGCGAGGTAACATTCACTTTTCCTTCCTCTGCCCTCTCCCCCCAACCTCGCACAACAGAAATGTGATCAAGATCTCCCTCATCTGCTGAGTCTTCCATGCCCATTGCCTCTTCATCCTCCATTTCTTCCTCGGCTCCTGCACCTTCATCAACAGTTTGGCTGCTACCATGCACCCTCGTTGTTCCTTCTCCCCCTCCCTCCCATGCTAGCCGCCTTGGTGCTGCCGACCGTCTGGACCTTTGAGATCTTGTTATTCCTTCCGCATGCGCCTCCTCCTCTACTTCCTCCCCTTCCTGTTGGCCCACCACCTGACTCTGAATATTGGTTAAAGTGTGCTCCAACATGTACAGTCCCTGACAAAAGTTATGTCGCTTATCCATGTTATGCAAATAAAAGCTTATAACCTGACGTTAAATTCTTCCATTAATTTTATAAAGTACTCTTTTGAAAGCTGAAACCCTCCCAAATGTGGTTTAGGTTAAGAAAATAAATTGGCACCAATGCTGAAATATTGATCATTTAATGAACACAGATTGGTCAGATTTTGCCAAGACAAAAGTTTTCTCACCCACAGAAAGTAATGTGATTTTCAAACAAATAATTAACCTAAAATACAAATATATGTTGCATAACATTGGTGAATGAAGTTGTGGTGCTATTAGAGTCATATTTAATATTTAGTGTGACTTCCATGAGCTTGAAGGACTGCATTCATGTGGTTCAACAATGGTTCATACAATTTATTAATGAAGTCATCAGGAATAGCAAAGAATGCAGTCTTACATGCCTCTCAGAGTTCATCTATATTATTTGGTTTTGTCTTCCAAGCTACCTCTTTCATCCTACCCCAAACATGCTTAATGAGTTCATGTCATGTTCATGTCAGCCTTCTTCCACTGCAGGTTCAGTGGAGACAGCCATTGATTAAACTCGGTCTCCAGAGCTGACCACAACTCTTCCGCTGTGTGACTCATATTTCCCATGACGAGCATGTAATATAAAAAGAACAAGGGTTTGCGCCAAACTGCTATATTTATAAAAGGGGATCGGTGATATGACCCCCGTGCTCACCTTATTTAGTTGTGCCGACTGCACAACTAGTTTATGAGCTGAGTTGTGACCCGTGGGATCTCCACACCGTCCGGAGCCTTGGAGAGGCAAATTCGTGTGATCCTCTGATGCACAGACTGCTGATCCAAGTGATCCTCTGAGAGAGTGGTGATTGCTGTACGGCAGGTTCTGGAGGTCAAGCTGCTGGATATCACGCTTCCCAGCGGGAGGTTGAATGTGCGATTTAAACAATGTGATATTGTGTTAGCGCTACAGACACAGCCAGAAACACCGCTCTACGAATAATTACCTTGCGGATTTATTGTACCAATATCAAGTACCCGGTCTCCGGGTACTTGATATTGGTACAATAAATCCGCAAGGTCATATTTCCCAGACATTTTAACGTACACACCGCTTGATGGCGTTGAGCCTTGCTGCCAGCATAGTATGGAGGTGTGCTGGATTCCTTCTGCGCAGTTTGAATGCGGGTAACATTACCTGACAGGCTTTGGGCACAGATGGAGGACCTAGAAGAGGTTTAGGAGGCAGAAGCAGTGGAGGCACTCCTAGATACAGAGGTTTGACGCACAGCCCGTGGGGATGTACAGCAGCACCTTCTCCTGCTGTCACCATAGTCACCCAGTGCCCAGTCAGCGACATGTAACGTCCCTGTCCATGCTTACTCGTCTAGGTGTCTTTGGTGAACTGCAACCTATCACACACAGAGTTTCTCAAGGAAGTGGTGATGTTGTGTGCAACATGCTGGTGTAGCGCAGGCACAGCTTTCTTCGAGAAGTAGTGGTAACTGGGCATCTGGTACTGAGGCACTGCGACGGCCATAAGGTGTCGGAAATCCTCTGCATCTACCAGCCAGAAATGTAGCATTTCCGTAGCTAACATCTTGCAGTTGGTGAAATTCAACATTTCAAGCTTTGGCATGGGTAAGAGAAAATGGTCTTTTACTTGTCCACATATGAGGACCGAGGGCTGGCTGCTGTGCTGAGACAGGGTTGAGTAGGTGTGCCAGACAAACTGCTGGTCTGTGAGGGAGGTGCAGGCGGACATATTATGTGACATTCATAAAAAGGTGGTGCTCTCGATGTCTGACAGCACTCAACACCAGCAGGTGTTTCCACTTCCAAAACAGCTGACGACCTGTCCATCACCCTGGCTGTTGCGGGTAAAGAGGTGGAAGTTCTGCTTCCGAAAGTCTGTGTGACAGCTGTCCCCACAGTCACAGAGGATGAAGAAGCCACAGATGCACTTGATGGACCATACGATGGTTGGCGAGGCCCGCTAAACCGCATTGTAGCATAGTGAGTTTCCCACTGTGACATGCTTAATGTCCATATGACAATTCATGCATGAAGTACTCAAACTATTGATTTTTTAGCCTCTACTCATATTTTGTTTACAAATTTTGCAGATAAAATGAGTTGGATCATCCTTTGCGATCTGAGAAAAGGCCTGGGCTAGGCAAGGCTTAGCACCCATGTGACTTGCAGAGCCACCACAGCTTCTGCACAGAGGCAGAGTTGTGGCTGAGGACGCAGTTGTTGACGTGCTTCCATGACTCCGTCTCTGTCCAGGAAGCCGCAACCTAACCTTGTCACTAGCATCCCCCTCTGCCTCCTCTGCTGAGCTCATCAACTGCCTGCCTGTGGGTTGAAAGTAAGTAGGATCTCCAACCTCATCATCACCCTGTGTGTTCTCACACTCATCATCCTCAGAGCCAACCTCTTCCTGCCCTGAGCGTAAAGTTAAATTGTCGTTCCAATGAGGTATCTGAGTCTCATCATCTGCCTCATTGTCTCCACCAACAGGGGTTACAGTTTGGGAATGTGGGTCTACATTATGCTCGGACCCTTCTTCATCTGGGCCTGGGTCCGACTGAGAAAGATTTTGGGCATCGGAGCAAATCATTTCCTTGCCTTGACTCAATGGAGCTTTGAAGCAGACCTATGATTCCCAGGCTATAGTATGAGTGAACAGCTCTGCAGAATCACCCATCTGTGTTAACCTTTAGTCAGGAGGGCGGCTGGAGACTTGTGAGCTGTGAGGAAGCAAGTGCGATTAGGGTTACACCTCTGAGGACTGGAGTGTTTGTGATGTTGAGGTGGAGGAGAGCCCCATTTGATGGAGCGCTTGATATTCATTGAAGCACCTGCTCTTTTGGGCTTCATCTACAAGTTTTTGCGATGCTCTGCTGCGTAAGAAAGGGATAATAGCAGATCGTCCACGAAAAGTAGACATTTTAGTTTGGCTTGAAGACGATATTTGTTCAGCAGATGTTTCTGTTACTTTAGCACCTACCCCATGTACACAAAGATTTTTACCCTTTCCAACATGCCTATTCCCCTTTCCACCATCAGCAGACCTTTTACCACTCATATTTGAGGGTGACTAATTGGCAGATGTTGGCACAAAATACTATGGATGTAAAACTAGCAGAGCTGAGTGGCCAAACAGTGGTACTAACCTAAATAGATTTTGGTATTACCAAAAGTTTATTGCATCAACCATGATTCAGCCCAAAAGGCTAATTTTTACAAATCCTATGCACATTGAGCAGTGGACAAATCTGGAATGTACAGTGGTCCTACCAAACTAATATATGTCATTGAAGGCCCTTGTCACAGGTTGTCCCACATTGTGACTCAGATAGGGGATACATATTCAATAGAAATCTACTGTCAGTCATCCTGTCTGGCAAAAAAACATGCCTGGGTTGTGCCACATTGTGACTGAGATAGTAGATTTCTATTGAATATGTATCCCCTATCAGTCTTCCTATCTGGCAAAAAAAATACATTAGTTGTGCCACATTGTGACTGGGATAGGGGATACATATTCAATAGAAATCTGTCAGTCATTCTATCTTGCAAAAATACATGCCTGGGTTGTGCCACATTGTGACTGAGATTGAGGATACATATTCAATAGAAATCTGCTGTCATTCACCCTATCTGGCAAAAAACATGCCTGGGTTTTGCCACATTATGACTGAGATAGAGGATAAATATTTAATAGAAATTACATTGACTGCTGATGACCGACTGATGGCCCTCTGAAATCTTGAATTGAAGGCCACAACTACTACAGTAGTCCATCATAAATAATGTTTGTCAAAGGGGCCTTTGTCATGGTATCTTCCTGCACCTATGACACAGCTTCCAGGAGTATTTTTTGGAAATACGATGCACATTCTGCACTGGACCAAGTAGTAGAGTATCAAGAAGTGTTCTCTTCCTTTATAATCTGGGGAATATTGTCAATCAAAAATCTCTGAGCCATTTGTAGAAGCTTCTCCAACCCATCTTGGAGGGGGGGGCACCATAGATCCTTTGTCCTTTGACTTGCACAAGTGATATATGTGAGCTCGTCATGCAGTTGACTAGTGCAGCTTATTTTATGGTTCACAGAGCTGTCACTGCTACCTTCTAGTACTCCATGTTGCTTGCTCTTCTCTGTAGTCTCTGTTTCTAGAAGAGGGTACTTCCAAATGTATGTTACAGGGCCACTTGAGGGCTCTCACTAAACTCAGGTTTCCTGGCCTTTTGAACATTTTAATGTAGGGCCACAGTATCACATGGAGGTGGAGGAGGAGGAGGGTAAATCCCAATGCTACAATGGGCACATTGTAAACTGCTATGGAATATGTATTCCACTATCTGAGTCTCAATTGGGGGAGAGACCGCCCAAATATTTAAGAGCAGTCCCTCCAAAATGTACATTACAAGGCCACCTCTGGGCCCTCATCAAACTCAGGTTTCCTTAACTACTGCAGGTTCTCTGAACATTTGAATTTAGGGCCGCAATATCACATGGATTTGGGGGAGGAGGAGGATGGTCAAGCCCAACCAGGGGCAGACTGGCCCACTGGAGGATTGGGGAAACCTTCGGTGGGCCCAGAGTCCCGATGGCAATGCCCCCATAACCTCCTAGCCCCCCCCGATCCGGGAATATCGCTAATCATATCGGCAGCACTGCGATATGGCTGGGCTCCATGCACTGCTTGCTACTGCCGCAGTGCTGCTCTGCCTCCTTTCAGCTCGTGCGGAAGAGGTCAGTCTCAGGGTGATGATGTAATCGCCCTGAGACTGCTTCCTGTTCGCAGCAGGCGCCGACGCTCAGGGCGCTGTGGAGGATGGACTGCCCCAGGCAGCTCATCCTGACATGAGTGGTGAGTATAGGGAGTGGGGATGCCTGGTGCTGCCGGGCTCCTGGAGGTGCTGGTGCTGCAGGGCTCATGGGGTGCTTGGTGCTCCCGGGTGCCTGATGGTGCCTGGTGCTGCCGGGCCCCTGGGTGCCTAGTGCTGCCGGGTGTCTAGAGGTGCCAGGTGCCTGGTGGTGCCGGGTGCCTGGTGCTGCAAGGTGCATGGTGGTGCAAGGGGCTTGGTGGTACATGGTTCTGCCAGGCCCCTTGGGTGCCTGGTGCTGCCGGGTTACTGGAGCTTGGTGCCTGGTGCTGCGGGGTGCCTGGTGGTGCTGAGTGCCTGGTGCTGCTGGGTGCCTTTTGGTGCCTGGTGCTGCTGGGTTGCCTAGTGTGCGAGTGCCTGGTGCTGCTGGGTGCCTTTTGGTGCCTGGTGCTGCTGGGTGCCTGGTGCTGCTGGGTGCCTGGTGCTGCTGGAAGCCTGGTGCTGTCGGGTGCCTGGTGCTGCTGGAAGCCTGGTGGTCCTGGATGTCTGGTGCTTCCCGGTGCCTGGTGCTGCCATATGCCGGGTGCGCCGGGTGCCAGAGACTGGGAGCCACAGAGAAAAGCTGCCGGGTGCTGGGTACCTGGTGCCGGAGACTGGGAGCCGCAGAGGAAGAAGCTGCCAGATGCCTGCTGCCAGAGATCTGGAGCCGCCAAGGAAGAAGCTGCCTGGTGCCGGAGAGTGGGAGCCGCAGAGGGAGAAGCTGCCGGATGCCTGCTGCCGGAGATCTGGAGCCGCCGAGGAAGAAGCTGCATGGTGTCAGGTGCCTGGTGCCAGAGACTGGGAGCCGCAGAAGAAGAAGCTGCCGGGTACCTGGTGCCAGAGACTGGGAGCCGCAGAGGAAGAAGCTGCAGAGTGCCTGGTGCTGGGTGCCTGGTGCCGGAGACCAGGAGCTACACAGGAAGAAGCTGCCGATACCTGGTGCCAGAGACCGGAGCCGCAGAGGAAGAAGCTGCCGGGTACCTGGTTCTGAGTACCTGGTGCCAGAAATCAGGAGCCGCAGAGGAAGAAGCTGCCGGGTGGCGGGTACCTGGTGCTGTAGACCGGGAGCCACAGAGAAAGAAGCTGCCTGGTGCTGTGTGCCGGAGAACGGGAGCTGCAGAGGAAGAAGCTGCCTGGTGCCTAGTGCTGGGTACCTGGTGCCAGAGACCAGGAACCACCGAGGAAGAAGCAGCCTCGTGCCGGAGACCGGGAGCCGCAGAGGAAGAAACTGCCGATTGCCGGGAACCTGGTGCTGTAGCCAGGAGCCGCAGATGAAGAAGCTCTCTGGTGCTGGGTGCCTGGTGCCAGTGAGCGGGAGACTGGGAGCCACAGAGGAAGAAGTTGCCAGGTGCTTGGTGCCGGCAAGCGGGAGATCGGGAGCCACAGAGGAAGAAGCTGCCGAGATCAGGAGTGTGGATTCAGGTAAGGCACTGTTACAGCCTAAGATAGCAGCCTGGGGGGACAGAGTGGGATGGATGAATGGATGGATGGGACAGCCTGGAAGAGGGGGCAGTATGGGATGGATGGGTTGGCATGGAAGAGGAAGAGGGAGCAGAATGGGATGAATGGGTGGGGGGTGGCATGTAAAAGGGGAGAGGATGGGATGGATGGGGGACGGCATGGGAAAGGGGGGAGAAGATGGATGGATGGGGAAGAAGGTACATGGATGGATGGGGGAGAAGGTACATGGATGGTTTGATGGATGGGGGAGAAGGTACAAGGATGGATAGGGAGGAGAAGCTACATGGAACGTGGGGGGAGAAGCTACATGTATTACCTATACACACACACTGAGACTATATACCGAGTTCCTGTATATAATCTCAATGTTGATCATTGCATTACCTGTACACTGACACTATATACAGAGCTTCTGTGTATAATGTCACTGGTGATGACGGTATAACTTGTACACTATATACAGAACTCCTGTGTATAATGTCACCGGTGATCACTTTATTACCTGTACACTGAAACTATATACAGAGCTCCTGTGTGTAATGTCACTGGTGATCACTGTATTACCTGTCCACTGACCCAATATACAGAGCTTTTTTACATTTTTATTAATTTAGTATTATTTGTCACTGTGGTGACATTATGTGCTTTGGTTATGACATGACAGTATTTGTCCCTTGTATGTATGTGCTATTATTCGGTCACTATGTGGTGGTAATATGTGGTCTCATGGTGTAGCAGCATTTATACCTTGTATGTGGTAGCATTTGATCACTATGGGGTGGTATTATGTGCTTTAGTCTTGGTGTGGCAGTATTTGTGCCTTGTATGTGGCATTATTTGGGCACTAGGGCACTAGGTCGTGGTAATATGTAATCTGGTCACGGTGAGGTGGTATTTCTGACTTCTATCTGGTAATATTGGTCTTGGTAGAGTGGATTGTGGTCTGTCATTTGTTTTATCTGATATCAATACGTGGAAACCTCTTTATTTCCAATAGATATTAATTACTTGGAAGTTTAACCCCTTCCTGTCCTGTGACTCAGTAGCAGAGATACAGTTCCAGAGGTTCGCCAGAGAAAGCAAGTTGAGCATTTGGTGAGATTTTCACCTCAGTATTTATAAGACAAAACCAGGAGGGTGAGAAATGCATAAAAAATTACCTCTGATTGCTCCACTCCTGGTTTTGTCTTACAAATACTGAGGTTAAAAAACTCACCAAATACTCAAAGTGCCACATTCTTCTGATGCTACGGATTCCACAAATAAATTAAGTGATCACCTTCCTAACCTGTGCATCGCTGATAACTTGTTTTCACCAAAAAATCCCTTTACTGCAAACCACAGTAATTATACATCGCAGTAATCATGAGTGATGTGCAGGAACCGCCTGTGTTTTACAGTCCACGCTTCACTATAATAGGTATAACGGATAACAGGTATTTGCATATAGCTGAAGAATGGGTGGGTTTTAAATAGGATGGTTTTAAAAAGTGCAAAAATATTAGAATCAGAGTCCTCAGTGGTTAATACATTTTAATGACTAACTGAAAAGACGGTAAGCATAGCAAGCTTTCGGAACACTATGGCCCCTTCATCAGGCTGATAATGATACAAATTCTAAAAACAAACACATATACAGATAATGCAGTAAATAGGACAGGTGATGTAAAGCAGAGTCAGTCTTGGGAGGGGGAAAGGAGCTGGGTAGGTGAAATCTAAATTCCGAGATAAGCGGAACAGATAGAGCAATACAAGAATAATACAATGATTAGTGGTCTGTGGAGACCTGAAAATTCCTCAGTGAGAAAGCTATAAATCCATGCGAGAAAGTTCGTGTAAGAAGTGTGAAAAGTTAATTGTCTTCTAACTAGGGTCTGTTGGAAGATGTGATATCCCCAAATGCCATTTCATTTGGTATAAAAACGCATAAATCCATGTGAGACATTCAATCCTGTTTTGAATGTGTCAAAGGTCGTTATCAAATTGTATTCCCAAATTCTTCTCTCTTTCTGAGATTTGAAGTTACTTTTTATAAACATATTTTAGCTTTAAAAAGTGGGTAAGATATAAAGGCTGAGTAAAGTTTGTGTAAACTCTGCAGATATGTTGGTTTGAGCTAATTACCTCAGTTATTTATATGAGCAACAGAGCACCTGTGAACAACCACTACCTACCATTATATAGTCACAGAATATATCATACACTTATGGTTTATCCACAAAATATGCCATATATGTATTATACATTTATGACATATCAGGATATAAAATAAATGTTGGAGATGGGATTATCTCTTTAATATCAAAATACAGTAGTGTTCAAAATAATAGCAGTTCAATATGACTAACCAGATTATTCACTGCTTTTGGTATAAATGATATTACAGCATGTCAAATAACCCAGGCCTGCGATGAAAAAAATACAAGAGAAATTTTCACTGATTTTTATGTAATTTGGTGTGCCGATTACGAAAATGACCTCCATTTTTTTCCATCATGTAAGGATTTTTTGTAAAACCAAGATCGATATTTTTGCTAAAATCCTATTTAAAAAGGAATTCTGTCGAACAATTGTACATGTAATATCTGGCAACAGTGGTTTTTATCCATTTAAATTTATGTATAAATATACAGAGGCCCACCTGCTGGCACACGGCCCCCCATCAGTATACAGAGGCCCCCTGCTGGCACACAGCCCCCCCATCGGTATACAGAGGCCCCCTGCTGGCACACAGCCCCCCCATCGGTATACAGAGGCCCCCTGCTGGCACACGCCCCTCCCCCCTTTGGTATACAGTATTCATAGTGAGCAGGTCTAATATTGTCCCAACACTATGAATTTCAGGCTTAGTGGCAGCTGCCAATACAAAGCTGTCATTAACCCCTTTATTATCCAGCGTGCCACCGCCACTAGGGTTGCTAGTAAAGTCAACATACAGCGTCAGAAAATGGCGCTTCTAGGAATACGCCATTTTCTAGGGCAGCTGCAGGCTGCAATTTGCAGTGGAGGGGCAAAATGCTTGGGCCATCCCGCGTTGAGGGTTCTAGTTAGTTGCACATAGCTGGAAACCAAAAATGCAGAAAAACCCCACCTCCGTTATTTATTTAAATAATTAAAAAAATAATGGGCTTCCCTGTATTTTGATTGCCAGCCAAGGTAAAGCTAGACAGCTAGGGGTGTCATATAGGGGTGGGACACATAGTTGTCGTGCCACATCTGCGCTGAGAATCAAAAATACAGCGAAGCACTACGCAAATTTTTGTAAATTATTTATATATTTTTACAGTACAATGATATCAATGGGTGAGGGGTCCAACAGCCAATCACAGATGCTATCACATAGTATGGTGTCAGTGATTGGCTGCTAGAGTAACCTGAATCCAACCCATACATTCTAGCATCTAGAATGTATGGGCAGTTTCCCAACAGCCAATCACAGAAGCCTTTTCTCTGTGACAGCATCTATGATTGGCTGTTGGATCCCTCTGCAGTGAACATCTAGGAAGTTAATGAGCAGCCTCAGGAGTAGATGCAGCGGGACGGAAATGACACGGTAAGTATGAGCTGCTGTTTAATAACTATTTACTTTTTTTTTACAGCTCCCTGAACCCGAACTGTAACATGAACCTCTTTACAGTTTGGGTTTGCCTATCACTACTTATAAAGAAATGCAGAGAATGATAGACTGTTCAGCTAAAATTATCTCCAATGCATAGTACACTCTGAAGACAGTGAAACATGGTGGTGCAAGTATCATGATATGGGTATGTTTCTCTTACTATAAAATATTAGAAGAGGTCATGCATGCCCTTGTAATGGGTGTTTCAACAAAACAACGACCCTAAACACACCAGTAAACAAGCAAAATCTTGGTCCCAGTCCAACAAAATTGAGGTTATGGAGTGGCCATCCCAGTCCATGGACATAAATCCGATAGAACACTTGAGGTGTGACATCAAAAATGCAGTTTCTGAGACAGATTCAAATAAATTGTGGAATGTAGTGAAAGCATCCTGGGTTGGAATAACAGTTGACAGGTGCCAGAAGATCACGTGAAACAGTTAAAAAAAAAACCTGTGGTTATACCACTAAATATTAGGTTACTGAGTCACAGGAATGCTAAATCCTAAAAAAAAAAGAGTAGGTACAGAAGTATCTTAATGAATTAGAATATCATCAAAAAGTTAATTTATTTCAGTAATTCAATACATAAAGTGAAGCACATATTTTATATAGAGTCATTGCAGAGTGATCTATTTCAAGTGTTTATTTCTGTAAATGTTGATGATTGTGGCTTACATAATGAAAACCCAAAGGTCATTATCTCAGAAAATTAAAGTAGGGAGGATGAAGGGTCTTAGAGATAAAATATTACCTAAATAGGTATCAGAGACTTCACCTTGTGTGGTGTGAGAGTTACAACCACTATAAAAGCATATCACGGCTGCTGCAGTCCCCAGCATGGAGCATATAGAGTAGGGAGGATGAAAGGTTAAAAACCACGCTGCTTTTGGGAGGATTGCAAATTTTAAAATGAATTTCCTTCCCAGGATATTATATATCCTCCAAGCCCTACTGATCATGGTCCCTTCATCATTCTTTAGATGCCTCACATCAATCCAAACCAAATTCATCTGGGGAGGGAAACCACCACGAATTAGCAGAACTATCCTGTACCGCTCCTAACCGGCTGGAGGGATCACCCTTCCTAATTTCAGGTCATATTACATTGCTGCTCATCTTTCCAGAATACTGGATTGGTGTAGGAACAGTGAGATGAAGGCCTGGGTGGGAGTGGAGCAGAATTTTACAGATATATATTTACCGGGCATTCCGTGGGTGGGTTCCAACAGAGTAAAACATTTAAAAGATCATCCCACAATCAGGGCAACTTTGGCATGCTGTGATAATTCATTTATTAGATCACACATACTCCCTCAATCGTCCTCATTGTTTCCGATTCTGGGAAATCCGCTCTTTCCGCCGGGGTAGATGACCAGATCTTCCATTCAATTATAAGAGAAGGCTATTATAGAGTGCTGCACTTCGGTAATAGAAACGCCTGGCTGACAAGGGAGGAACTTATGAGCTCCCGAACTCCCCGTGCCCTCGACGTATGGAGAGCCAACCAATTGACCCATTTCTTGAAATCCCTTTCTCCTAGATCCTATTTCTCTGACTCTACGACACCTTTCTAGAAGGAATGCATAGGCATGGGCCCCATTAGACATACTCTTTCTATGGCTTATAGCCTTATTAACACACCCGCTGGAAGTACTAAAACCAAATTTCAATCACAATGTGAGGAAGATCTTCAAATCCAGGTTTCTGAGGCCCAATGGGAAAAGCTATGTTCTCTGACCCATCAATCTTCTATCTCCTCCCGTGATCAAGAAGCGAGTTTTAAGTTGCTCATCAGATAGTATAGATTGCATTCAATCTTCCCAGAAGTAAGCCCGCTCTACTGGAGATGTGGTGAGGAGGAGGGTAGTCTGATGCATATTTTCTGGTCGTGTAAAAGCCTTGCCCCATTTTGGTAGAATGTACAAACAACCATACATAGAGTTACTAGCTTGACCACTGCTTTGGATCCGGCCGTTGTCCTTTTGAATGATTGTGACATCTGAACGAAACGGTACAATAATTCGTTACTATGTCACCTAATCACGGCAGCCAGAGCTTGCATACCTCACTTATGGAAAAAAAATAACCCTCCTACGATGGCTATGTGGTTCGCCAGGATAAAGACCTCACTTCCATAACTAACAGCTCTCAAGGCCTATTCGTTAGAACCTGGTATTACTGGACGGGGTTTAAGGGAACTAATGATTATATTTTACTGTTTGAGACAGGTTGAATATGCACTACGTCAGTGTCAGGAACCTGCCCCTCATCCTGACAAATCCACCTACCCATTTTGACCTCAACCCCTTTGCCCTTCTCTTCCTCAGACTTTCTTTTCTGTTCACGTTTTACTCAGTATCTTCTAGTTTGTCAACTCACACTTGAGTTACGGTTTCTGTTCCGTTCACTCCTCTGGAGTGATCTAGTTATATACAGTTGTGGCCAAAAGTATTGACACCCCTGCAATTCTGTGAGATAATACTCAGTTTCTTCCTGAAAATGATTGCAATCACAAATTCTTTGGTATTATTATCTTCATTTAATTTGTCTTCAATGAAAAAACACAAAAAGAATTGTCCTAAAGCCAAATTGGATATAATTCCACACCAAACATAAAAAAGGGGTGGACAAAAGTATTGGCACTGTTAGAAAAATCATGTGATGCTTCTCTAATTTGTGTAATTAACAGCACCTGTAACTTACCTGTGGCACCTAACAGGTGTTGGCAATAACTAAATCACACTTGCAGCCAGTTGACATGGATTAAAGTTGACTCAACCTCTGTCCTGTGTCCTTGTGTGTACCACATTGAGCACGGAGAAAGGAAAGAAGACCAAAGAACTGTCTGAGGACTTGAGAAACCAAATTGTGAGGATGCATGAGCAATCTCAAGGCTACAAGTCCATCTCCAAAGACCTGAATGTTCTTGTGTCTACCGTGCGCAGTGTCATCAAGAAGTTTAAAGCCCATGGCACTGTGGCTAACCTCCCTAGATGTGGACAGAAAAGAAAAATTGCCGAAAGATTTCAACGCAAGATTGTGCGGGTAGTGGATAAAGAACCTCGACTAACATCCAAACAAGTTCAAGCTGCCCTGCAGTCCGAGGGTACAACAGTGTCAACCAGTACTATCTGTCGGCGTCTGAATGAAAAGGGACTGTATGGTAGAATACCCAGGAAGACCCCACTACTTACCCCGAGACATAAAAAAGCCAAGCTGGAGTTTGCCAAAACTTACCTGAGAAAGCCTAAAACGTTTTGGAACAATGTTCTTTGGTCAGATGAGACAAAAGTAGAGCTTTTTGGGCAAAGGCATCAACATAGAGTTTACAGGAGAGAAAAAGAGGCATTCAAAGAAAAGAACACGGTCCCTACAGTCAAACATGGCGGAGGTTCCCTGATGTTTTGAGGTTGCTTTGCTGCCTCTGGCACTGGACTGCTTGACCGTGTGCATGGCATTATGAAGTCTGAAGACTACCAACAAATTTTGCAGCATAATGTAGGGCCCAATGTGAGAAAGCTGGGTCTCCCTCAGAGGTCAGAGGTCTTCCAGCAGGACAATGACCCAAAATACACTTCAAAAAGCACTAGAAAATGGTTTGAGAGAAAGCACTGGAGACTTCTAAGGTGGCCAGCAATGAGTCCAGACCTGAATCCCATAGAACACCTGTGGAGAGATCTAAAAATGGCAGTTTGGAGAAGGCACCCTTCAAATATAAGGGACCTGGAGCAGTTTGCCAAAGAAGAATGGTCTAAAATTCCAGCAGTAAGAAACTCATTGATGGTTACCGGAAGCGGTTGATCGCAGTTATTTTGGCTAAAGGTTGTGCAACCAAGTATTAGGTTGAGGGTGCCAATACTTTGTCTGGCCCATTTTTGGAGTTTTGTGTGAAATGATCAATGTTTTGCTTTTTGCTTCATTCTCTTTTGTGTTTTTTCATTGAAGACAAATTAAATGAAGATAATAATACCAAAGAATTTGTGATTGCAATCATTTTCAGGAAGAAACTGAGTATTATCTGACAGAATTGCAGGGGTGTCAATACTTTTGGCCACAACTGTAAGATAAAGAAGTATTATGCTGATCCTTCAACAGTAGTCGGTAATGGCTTCATCGTCATTGTTACAGACCTGAATGTTGTATCTTCCCATATTTCAGGCTTAACGACTCAACATGCTAACAATATTTCGATATAATGCTTGTATTCTGTCTTTGTTCATTACTCTGCACAATATGGTGTTCTCTGTGTTATTTGTAGCGTTAATAAAAGTTAAATTGATAAAAAAAAAACACGCTGCTGTATTCCTTGAGACTTGAAAGGGTGAATATAATATTGATTTATTAGTCAATGCATTTCATTGCTCCCTGGACCCTTCCTCAGGACAAATTAATGTAATATTGCCATATTTCAGAGCATTTCAGGGAGTCCTAGGTCCGGAGGAACAGCTGTTATCCTTGTGGAGAGTATTCTTCCAGCTTTGCAGTGAGTAGACTTAGGCTATGTGCACACTTGGAGGTTTAGCAGAGGTTTAGCAGCGGAAACCGCCGGTCGGTTTCCATGAGGTTTATGTAAATTTATGTTAATCCAAAAGCGGCTTTTGGGTTAACATATAAACCTATGGAAACCGACCCCCGGTGTGCACACACCGGCGGTTTCCACATGCTCATCCGTTGCTAACCCGCTGGGTTCCCAGCGGGTTAGCAAAGAATGAGCATGTTCTATAATCCGGCCGGTTCTGCAGCGGCTGCAAGCAGAATCATGTGCTGCTTCCAGCCGCTGCAGAACCGCCGGCGCTAACCCGCTGTGCACCGCCGCACACCCGCCCGTCTCCCGCAGCACGGACCCGACAGGAAGCCGGTGGACGGCTCCGGAGCTTCCTGTCGGATCCGCCCAGCCGCCGCCGCTACTAACCCGCCCCCGTGTGCACATACCCTTAAAGCCACAATGCTCCTCTGGGAAATTGCATTTGCAAATTGTCACTTCAATGAGGAAGTACACAAACTCTAATGCCACCTAATAAAGGTAGCAATCCTAAAAGTCATAATTGACTCTTTAACAAGCCTTTTTTTTTTAATATTAATGTAAGTTTATTGAGATCAATATCAAAACAGAAACAGTTCAGTGAATATAGTAGTAGACAGAAGATTCAAGAATGACAAATAACACGTTAAGGTATGCATAGTATTGTGTATCGGCAAAGGAGCGAGAGAAAAGAATATGAATTCTGGACTGCAGCCGTACCAGTGGATGCAATTCCGACTGCTAGCCAAGAAGCGTCACAGAACTTCATGTGCGCAATTTATCTTCGGAAGTGGTTGGAAGGGGAGCTAAAACTTAAGTAGAAATTAAAAAGTCAAAGAAACAAAATGAGGCATGAGAAAGGAGAAGAGCAGTAGGGAAGTTGAAGAAGGGAGAGGGGGTGAGGAGTCAGGGTGGGTCAATGTGAAGAGGGGGGAGGGGGGTACAGGTATCTAGAGGAGGTCACCTTGTCTCCCAACCTGTTTCCAACAGTGAGGCGTAATCATCCGATCCTTTAAATTCTGACCAGTACTACCAGGTTCTAATGAACTGGTCTTGGGAATTTTGGATGATAGAGGTGAGGTCTTCGAGTAACATCATCTTGTTTATTCTAGTGAACCACATAGCCATCGTGGGGGGGGTTCCACAGGATGGGGATACAGGCTCTGGCTGTTGTAATTAAATGATGTAGCAATGATTTCGTGTATCGTTTTGTTGGGATGTCACTGTGGTGTAAAAGAACGAGGAGGGGGTCTAAGTCAGTGGTCAGTTCAGTAACTTTATGGACTACTTTTTGTACATTCTCCCAAAACGGGGCATTACGTTTGCACGACCAGAAGATATGCATCAGGCTACCCGCTTCTTCACCGCATCTCCAGCATAAAGGGCTCTGGGAAGATAACATATAGTCTAGTTGGGACCCTATACCATCTAGCAGGTAACTTGAAACTCGCCTCCTGTACACGCGAGGAGATGGAGAATCGATGTGTCAATGAGCATATCTTTTTCCATTGACTCCCTGAAAACTGGATTTGGAGGTCTTCCTCCCAGTGTGTTTGAGATTTAAGTTTAGTGTTTTCCGAGGGCGCTTTAATTAAGTGGTAGGCTCTAGAGAGAGTGTGTCTAATTGGACCCGTACCCAGACTGTCCTCCTCAAAGGGTGACGTAGGTCCCGAGAAGTGCGTCCTGGGAGGCAAGGATTTCAGCAAGTGGGTCAACTGATTTGCTCTCCATAAGTCAAGTGCACGGGGTGCTCGGGGGTCCATGAGTTCCTCCCTCGTTGGCCAGGCATTCCCTGGGTGTAGTACCCTATAATGGCCATCTCGTGTGAACCTGCGGAAAACCAGGTCCTCTATCCCCGGGGGAAATAGAGGATTTCCCAAAATTGGAAACAGTGAAGATGATTGGGGCAGTATGTGAGATCTAATGAATGGGTTATTGCAGCATGCCAGGGTTGCTCCTATCATGGGGCGATCCCTCAGTTGCCTCACTCTGCTGGAACCCACCCATGGAATGCCCGATAGTTTGACATCTGTAAAATCCTGTTCCACTCTTACCTATGCCTTCATCTCACCATTCCTGCACCAATCCAGTATTCTGGAGAGATGGGCAGCGAAGTAATAGGACTTGAAGTTGGGAAGGGCAATCCCTCCAGTGGGTTTGGAGCGGAACAGTATTGTTTTGCCGATTTTGATGGTTCGTCTCCCCAGATAAATTTGGATTGGATTGACATGAGGCTTTTGAAGAAGGATGAAGGAACCATGATTGGGAGAAATTGAAAGATATACAGGATCCTTGGGAGGATAGTCATTTTACAGATTGCAATTCTCCCGAACCACGTAAACGCGTTCCTCTTCCATTTCGACTATCGTTCTGGATCGCCTGCAGCAATTTAGGAAAATTAAGGGAGAAGGTCAGGAGGGTATCTTTTGGGAGATGCCTAGATACGTAATCAAAGAGCTTGCCCAATGAATTTTGTATGAGATCTTCAACGGCGCCAATGCACCGTGGGAGATATTGATATGTAGTGCCTCCTATTTCGAAAAGTTGATTTTAAAGTTGGATAGGCTCCCATATAATTCAAATTCTGTCATGAGGTTCGGCAAAGAGGAGAGGGTTACTGATGAAGAATAGTAAATCATCAGCGTAGGCTCAATTTTATATGGTGCCCCCTTAATCATAGGGCCCTGTATGTCCTTATAAGGCCTAGTCCTCCGAAGGAACGGTTCCAGCGAGAGTTTGAAAATCAGGGGGGAAAGTGGGTATCCCTGTCTCATTCCATTGAATATAGAAAACTCTGATGAGAGGAGTCCGTTTACCTTCACCTTGGCCCAGTGGCGGACCTTGTGCCCAGGGGGCCCTGGTGCAGCAGCTCATGGTGAGGAGTGGGGGGGGTGCTAGCGGATGTCGACGAGGAGCGGGGGGGTGCTAACAGGTGACGGCGAGTAGCAGGGGGGGTTCGCTATCGGTCCTGTGGCTCCCTCCTGCGCCGGGCCGCGCAGTCCTGCGTGCCGGGGCATCAGAGAAGAGGAGAGGTGGGATCAGCCAAGGGGAGCAGGAAGCTTCCCTCGGTTAACCCCCTCTCCTCTGACACCGGGCACAGAGTCATGGGGGTCGGCTGGGGGCCCGCCTGCAGGCTTGGGGGGCCCCCTAGCCGGTCGGGGCCCTGGTGCAGCTGAACCATCTACACCACGGTAGGTCCACCCCTACCTTGGCCAACGGTCTTGTAATTAATGCCAAGATCCATGCAAGCATGTTAGATCGCAGGCCAATTCTTCAGTGTGTCTCGAACATAAATGTCCAATTCACCCTCTGTCGAATGCTTTTTCTGTGCCTGTGGAGAGCAATAGCAGAGGCAGGGATTTCAATTTTGCTCTGTAGATGAGTTTAAGGGCCTTAGGATGTGTTCACACACTGCGTATTTTTACGCGAGTGCTGTTACAGCTTTTGTAGCCCAAACCAGGAATGGAACAATCAGAGAAAAAGTCTAATAGAAACAAGTGCTCCACTTCTGTATTTAATCACCCACTGCTGGTTTTAATCAGCCACTCCTGGTTTTGGCTACAAAAACTGCAAGAGCACTCGTGTAAAAATACGCAGCAAATACACAGTGTGTGAATGCTCCCTTAGTGGTATTATCTCTGACTTCTCTACCTACTACGAAACTCGCTTGGTCAGGGTGGATGAGTTATGGCAACGAAGGAGCTAGTCTAGAGGCCAGCATTTTCACAAATAGTTTAATGTCAACGTTGAGGAGTGATATCGGTCTGTAATAAGGAGATAGGGTTGAGTCTTTGCCTGATTTGTGGATGACAGAAATGTGGACCCGTAAGGAATCTACTGGCAACCTTGATCCGGGTGGATAGAGTTCAGACATGTAACTAGGTGCAGGGAGAGTGATTGTAGGAACAATCTATAATAGGAGAGTATAAGCCCATCGGGGCCTTCCCCAGCATAGTGTTTTTGATGGCCATTGAAAGTTCTTCCTCTGAGAACGGTTGTTTTAAAGCGTCCGCCTCATCTCTCGGCAGAACAGGCATGTCAGAGTCTCTTACATACCCTTGAATTCTGTCTCTAAGATCGATGTGTTGCGTTGCTCCTATGTCTTTATTGACTGAATAGAGTGCCTCCTAATACTGTTTAAAAGTATCTGCTATTCCTGAGAGGGTCTGGGTGTGTTGATCTGATTGGTCAACGATGGAGGGAACATAGGTGGGCTCTGACACTTTTATTGCCTTGCTCATAATAGAAGAGGCGGCATTTGGCAAACATAGCCTTTGCTTTGTGGATCAAAATGGATCTTAGGGATTTACGCCTGGTCGACAGGGTCTTCCTCAAAGCCTCAGTAGGTGATCTCTTGTGGGATCTCTCTAACGAGTTAATCTCATTTAATAGATTACACACCTCCTCCGCGCATTCCTGTTTCAGTCTAGCCCCATGTTTTATGAAGAGGCCCCTGACCTCGCACTTGTGTGCCTCCCAAACCGACCAGGGATCTGTGTCCTTGGTCATGTTGGTGAAAAAGAACCAGTTCAAGATTTCTTGGATCTCCACTTTTATAACTGGGTCGTCCAAGAGTGAGGTGTTCACCGGCAGAGGCATTGCTTTGGTCTGAACATCGATATGAGTATAGAAACACTGACAAGAGCGTGGTCAGAAAAGACAATATTATCGATCTTAGCCCCACGGAGATAGGAGATATCCTAATGTCTAATGAGGCAGAGGAAAAGCAAGGAAAAAACCAGGATTTATCCTCGATGGCCACAAAGGAAGATCAAAATAGTACATCGCCAACGCGTTTCATAGCCTCCTGGCTACTTCATCAGGACATGATGTGATGCCCTGATGCCCATGTGATGCCCTGATGAAGTAGCCAGGAGGCTATGAAACGTGTTAGCGATGTATGGTTTGTGATAACTGAATAAAATATACTTCTACTATCCTCCTTTGTGGGCATGCAGATAAAGCCCGATTTCTTTCCTTGCTTTTTCTCTACCTTGGTTCCACGGGATCTGCAGTGGCTAGGCTGTTGAGGTAGTTGTGACTTTCACAACCACGTAAGGTGAGTGGATTAATTCAGTAATTACATTGGGTGTCCCACTTTTACCACCCTATGTGCGCTCCCCTTCCTTTGTATTTTTCAATACCTAATGAGGAAATAGTCTATCCTTGTGTATGTGTCATAGGGGGCCGAGTAGTAAGAGCAATCCCTGTCTGTTGGGTGCAAGAGTCTCCATTCGTCTATCAGTTGGTGGTCCCGAAGACAGGACTTCACGCGTTTTTGAATGGATAGTGGTGTTAAGGAGATGCCTTTGGAGTTATCTAGGGTAGGGTCAAGAAGCATGTTGAAATCCTCGCCCAGGATCAAGAGGCCCCCTGCCAGAGGAGCCAGAGGATCTAAGTATGTGAGGAGTGCCTTGCCCTGTCCCGCGTTTGGGAGATTTAAGGATGCCAGAGTTACCTTTTGGGAGGCAGTGTGTCCCTTGACCATGAGGAAGCGGCCCTCCTCGTCCACATGGGACTCCAGGAACTCCCAAGGAATCGCCTGTGAGATGACAATACACAAGCATCTGTATTTTGAGTTTGATGACGGGCTATGGTATACCGTAGGAAACCTAGAGTCACAAAGCTTGAAAAGTTTAGTCAGACAGTAATGGGTTTCTTGGAGGAATGCTATGTTAACCTTCTTTATATGGAGTAGATTCAGGGGGATCGACCGCTTATCCGGACTATGCAATCCCTTCATATTCAGTGAGCCTTTCACCAGTTCTGAGTGGGGTCTGACTTCATAGTAGTGGGGTCATGTAACAAATGCCTCATTGTACTAAGTATGGCAGGGCTTCACTATCTGGGGGTGGAGGGGGGTGGATACGTGGAGTTAATGTGGGAAGAGGGGGTTGGAGTGAGGGGGGGATGGGATAGGAAGGAAAGATAAGGAAGCAGTATTGAGTGTAAGGGGTAAGAAAGGAAGAGAGATGTGTTGGAAGGCTAACACTTTGCCTCAAAAGGAATCATAGGCAAGCTCCAAAAAGTGGAGTGCCGGGGAATCAGGAAAAAGAAACAAGATAAAAACATACAAAACACACTCGGGGAAGGGGGGTGGGGGGATGGCCATGGGAACCGCGACCCTCTAAAAGTCCATAAGACGACTAGTATTGTTGCTATCTTGGGTGAGATCATCCTAACTGGCGGGCCCGAGGGAGGACAATGACCATAACTATAGGGCTTCGAAACGGCTCACACTTCAGCTCAACATTGGTGTACAAAAACATTAATATTATCTATGTCATCAAAATACAGGAAGCTTAGTAAGCAGCAAAATAGGTGTCTCTGTTTGGACCATAGGCACCAGGTAGGCCAGCCCCGGTGGGGCAACTTGAGGGGGGAGGGGGAGATTAAGGAGAAGAAGGGGAGGGGGAGAGTGAGGGGGGAGAGAGGGAGAGGTGGGGGACAGAGGAGGTGGGAGGGGTAGAGAAGGGGGAGTGAGAGGAAGCGGAGAGAGGGAAAAGGAAGAGGGAGAGAGGGGGAGAGGAGGTGGAGAGAATGGGGGGACAGAAGGGGGGAGAGAATGGGAGAGAGAAGGGAGATAGAGGGGAGAGAGGGGGAGAGAAGAGGGCAGGCAGGGGGGAAATAAAAGGGGTAAGGGGGAGGAGTTGGGATCGCAAGGCCCGCGGGGGGCATTATCTAGAGAGCAGGGGCCCAGGACCAGCTAGGTCTGGAGAAAAGGGGTCAAAAACAAGCCAATCAAACCACAATCCAGGGGAGGGAGCCAAATCGAGTCCATGCAGCAGTCGAACGGAATCGTCTGGCGGTCTGGGGTGTGGAGGTAGAATGTGGTGTCTTCCTTCCGGACAATGAGGTGGAAGGGATGTCCCCATTTGTATGACGCTCCGACATCTAGGATTTAACAAGCCTTTTAATATGACTTAGGATTAGTGCCAAATCAGAACCCCAAACTGCAGGCACTGCATTTTGGGGTGATTGCCCCTCATCAGTGCAGTGTGCGGGAATTCTGATCTGGCTGTATGAGAGGCAAAGACGAGGTCTGGCATATGCAATTTCCCAGAGGAACATTGCTGCTTTAAGTCTCCTCAAGGAGAATAGCTGTTCCCAGAGACTGCGTCTTAGCCTCTCATACAGCAAAATCAGAATTCCCACACACTGCACTGATGAGGGGCAATCACCCCGAAATGCAGTGTCTGCAGTTTGGGGTTCTGATCTGGCACAAATCCTAAGTCATATTAAAAGGCTTGTTAAAGAGTCAATTATGACCTTTATTATTGCTATCTTTATTAAAGAGGACCTGTCACCAAACCAGGCATGGTGATCTAATTACAGCACTGGATGCAGCATGTCTGCAGCATCCAGGCAAGGGGTCACCCAGCACTTGAGCAGCCCTGTACCCCGAGATAATACACTTAGAAAACTTACATGCTCCAGCCATTAAGGAGGTGGCTAGGGGCTGCAGCCAAGGGCAGATTCACACCCCCGCATGTGTAATCTGCCCACCGCTGCCAATCATTCTCTCCCTCTTCAGCAGCATTTAAACAGTTTTTTTTTTTTCAGAACTTGCCCTTTGGCTCTGCCCCTCAGGGGGTGGGGCTAAACGGATTTTCTGGGAGAGAAAAAAAAACTCTGTTTAAATGCTGCTGAAGAGGGAGAGAATGATTGGCAGCAGGTGGGCAGATTACACATGCAGGGGGTGTAATCTGCTCTTGGCTGCAGCCCCTAGCCACCTCCTTAATGGCTAGAGCATGTAAGTTTTCTAAGTGTATTATCTCGGGGTACAGGGGGGCTCAAGTGCTGGAGGACCCGTTGTCTGGATGCTGCAGATATGCTGCATCTAGTGCTGTAATTAGATCACCATGCCTGGTTTGGTGACATGTCCTCTTTAAGTGGCATTAGAGTTTGTCTGCTTCCTCACTGAAGTGACAATTTGCATCAGGGAGTCCTGAAACGCCTTGACTTAATCAATAAATCAATATTATATTCACCCTTTTGAAGTTTCGTGGAATATGGCAGTGTGGTTTTTAACCCTTCATCCTCCCTACTTTAATCTTATGAGATAATGACCTTTGGGTGTTCATTGGCTGTAAATCATAATCATCAGCATTTACAGAAATATCACTTATGGGTTTCACTTTTTGTATCGAATTGCTGGAAAAATGTAACTTTTTGATGATATTCTAATTCTTTGAGATGCACCTGTATTTTGAGTTTGTAGAGACAAATGCCAACACTGCTATTTTTTTTTAACAGCTCAATGTTAATTTTTTTAATTTTCTTCAAAATAGTTACATTATATATATTTCTCTTCATGTTTTGATTTAGAAGACCATGTGCAATGTTTCCAATGTATGGAAATAAAAACTATTATAAAGATTTCGGGCTTAGAGGGAACCTGACACCCCCCAGAGCCTAGTAAACTAAAAGAGCCACCTTCAGTAGCACCTGTGCTGCATTTTTTGAAGGTGGCTCTTATCCCCCTACCCCCTGGGGCACCAAAATAATGAATTTATAAGAAATGACTTTAGGTCTGGGAGGTATACTCCCCTCCCTGGACCTAAATGCCTGGCTGCTGTTAGCCCTCCCCCTCCTTTTAGGACCCTCCTTTCTCTTCCTTGAGACTTTGTTGGTGCCTGCACAGATGCCTCAATTCTGTGGCATGCTCCGTGAGCTCTGCCTGAGAGCTGAGATCACATGATGTTGTAACACTGCGCCTGCGTATGACACAGGCACCTGATCCCGCCCTGCATTGTGTTATGCTTTACACAGACTACTGGGCTGGGAATCTGGCGAGGAGAGAACAGGCGCAGTCATGCTGTTCGCGCAGGTGCCAGATTACCAGCCCTGCCGTCTGTATAATGCTTAACACAACACAGGGCGGGATCTGGTGCCTGCGTTGTACGCAGGCGCAATGTTCCGACATTATGTGACCTCACAGAGCATGCCCGAGAACTGTGCAGGTGCTGACAAAGTCTCAAGGAAGAGAGGAGGAAGGTCGAGGAGGAGGGGAGTATACCTTCCAGACCTAAAGTCATTTCTTATAAAGTCATTATTTTGGTGTCCCTGTTGGGGGGGTAGGGGGATAAGTGCCACCTTCACAAAATGCAGCATAGACATTGCTGAATAATAGGACCTGTGGGGGGATGACAGGTTACCTTATATCTCATGGTTTTGATCACACTGCTATTATTTTGAACACAAATGTATAAGTACTGAATCACACTCACGATGCCAATTCTACAGTAGATGTGATCTATTTTGGCGTCAATATATTGTGCCAAAGGATTGCTAGTGGTTATAGCTCATTCATGGAAGAAGCACATTATTGAGCTAGCTTTATCTGGACATTTATAGACAACAATTTTAAAAATAAGATCAAGGATCAACTGGGGTGTGTTTTTTACAATTGACAAGGAGCAGATTACTGCAGAAGGTGCTGTTATCTAAGATATTGGTTGGAAGAACAGTTACAAGAAATTACTGTTAAACCATATTAATCATCAGTATTTTTTAGATAATAAAATAAATCATTAAAACTGTCTAGATAATATATGACGTTCATTTACAGATAATGTCAGTTATACAGAAGCTGCCCCCTGTAATTGGAATGACAGCTTAGTGACAATGCATTACTTTATTAAACAAAGTGACCCAATACAGGGAAGTGGGAATCACTAAAGGTTCTTCCCGCTCGCTGACACAGCTTTGGACTTTGTTGCTATTTGATATGTGTTCTTTCCTCAGGCTAAGGAAATAAGTAACTGCAAAGTCTTGACATACAGCCCAGAACTCCCGACGGACAAAAGAAAGCAAAACGTGTAAGTAAATATTATTGCTAATACATCTTTAAAACCTCAAGAATTCACCTGTTTGGCAAAGGTAACAATCTTCTTCAAAAGTACGATACATTTGATGGCATGTACCTAAATATCTAATTTTACAATTTTAATACAATTGCAATTTTTGAGTCTGGGTTAATCAATAACAAAATTCAATTATATATTACAACATTTTTCAGTGTGAGATGTCAACAGATCTATACAGAACCTTACAAAGAACCTCTTTATTTTAGGCACTCTATAGTACTTGCTTACCAGATGCCCAAATAGTAGATAATATTGCAATGCTGTAATGGTGTGCATTGTTGTCAGAATAGATGCTGAAAACCATATTTGGAAGTACTTGCCTTAATTGATAGATTTGGCAAACAGGAAAATGTAATGGGTTGTTAATTTAATGTTCTTTACTGTTTGCCATGTTTCTGGCATTCATAGAATGAATATTGTTTGCTATGTTTGAAGTTATGCATTGTGACATGAGAAATATTACATGATACATAATGTTTTATTATGATGTTAAAGCAACTTAACTACAGGTGCATCTCAAAAAAATTAAAATATCATCAAAAAGTAAATTTTTTTCTGTAATTCTCCCTAAAATGCCCTGAAACATGGTAATATAATAATGATTTGTCCTGAGCAAGGGGCTAGAGATCCCTGAAACACGTTGACTAATAAATCAATATTATATTGCCCTTTGATGTCTCGTGAAATACATCAGCATGGTTTTTACACTTCATCCTCCCTACTCTATATGCACCACACTGTGGACTGCAGCAGCCGTGATATGCTTTTAAGTGGTTGTGACACTTACGACCACATGAGGTGAAGACTCTAATACCTATTTAGGTAATATTTTATCTCCCAGACCCTTCATCCTCCCTACTTTAATTTTCTGAGATAATGACCTTTGGGTTTTCATTGGTTGAAAGCCATAATCATCAACATTAACAGAAATAAGCACTTGAAATAGATCACTCTGTTTGTAATGACGCCATGTATTATGTGTTTCATGTTATGTATTGAATTACTGAAACAAATGAACTTTTTGATGATATTCTAATTCATTGAGATTCACCTGTTTGCACAATGACAGAAGCATTTGCTAAGGTTTCAGCACGGTGCAGGTGGGCCAGCAAACATTCAAGTGAGCCCAACATGGGAAGTCATGTGTACAACTACGATGGAGCACCATAATTGTGATTATAGGTGAATCTCATCAAATGACCATGCAATGATGTTACTGAGCATAAATTTTTATACAATGACCAACACTGATATTAGCAGCATACGGTAACCATAAAGTGTTAGATACTAGTCCTGCCAAATATACAAGTGATTACAGTAGAGGTCTAGATAGTGACTTACAAGTGATTTTCATTCTGATGTAGTCAATCACTTTTACTATCATTTCCACCTTGCCCAGACAGACTTGATACCTTCTTCCATCCAACTCGTCTGGAAAGGTTACACCAAAGACAAATTTGACTTCTCACATTTCCAGCACCTACCCCATCTATTCCCAACCTGTAAAAATCCTCATCCTACAAATACCCCAATACTGAGCGACTGCTGCTGTATGTGGCCCTATTAATACACCTGCTGTGGGGCACAAAAACAGTGATTCTCGTACTGCCTCACATAATAATACCACTACTGTGCTCCTTTTGTGTGTTCTCAAGATGCTAAAATTCCCCCCAGAATATACAAATACCCTGTGCAAGTGCCCTAGAAAACGGTCCACATGATTCCCTATAATACCGTAATAATGTTTCTTAAGTGCCCATTTAACATTTAATAAGGTCTCCTGAACAACCCCATATACAGCTCCCCTATACACAGTATGATGTCTCCAGAGATACCCTATACACAGTGTGATGAGCCTGTAGCTGTCCTATTTACAGTGTGATGGGCTCACAGCTTTCCTAAACACAGTGTGATGGGAGCACGAATCCACTATGTTGTGTGATGCCTCTCCACACGTTCCCTATAGACAGTTTAAATGGGCCCACAGCTCCCTACAGAGTTTAATGGGTGCACAGCTTCCATATACACAGTATGATTGGCCCACAGATCCCCTATGCAGCTTGATGCCCCCCACAGCACCCTATACAGAGTGTGATTCCCCCGTCACCCACACACACAGCAGGATGGTCCCACAGCTCCCCCACACACAAATGGATGGGCCCATAGCTGCCACACACACAGCAAGATTTGCCTACAATAGCCCTTCCACATTTTATGATGGCCCACAGTATCACCTCCATATTGTATAATGGTCTTCAGTAGCACCTCCACATTATATAATGGGTCCAGTAATCTCTTCACATTGTATGATGTGCCCCAGTAGCTCTCTCATTGGATGATTGCCCCCAGTAGCTCCTCCATGTTGTATAATGGCCACAGGTTGCCCCTCCACTTTGTAATATGGCAACCAGTAGCCTTGTTGTCTAATGGCCCTCAGTAGCCCCTCAATGTTCTATGATGGACTCCAGTAGCCTTTTCACGTTGTATGATAGGCCCAGTAGCCCCTTCACATTGTTTGGTGACCCCAAGTAGCCCTGAATGTTGTATAGTGGCCCTCAGTATCCCACACATTGTATGATGGCCCCCAGTATCTTCTCACATGGTATTATGGCGCCCAAAAGCCCCTGCACATTTTATTATGGCTCCCAGTTTCACCCACATTGTATGATGGCCCCCAGTAGTTCCTACATATTGTAGAATGGCTCTAAGTAGCCCCACCACTTTGAATGATGACCTCCAGTATCTCTCCATGTAGTATTATGGCCCCTAGTATCCCCCATGTTGTATGATGACCTCCAGTAGACCCCAACATTGTATGATTGCCTCCAGTAGTCACCACAAGTTGTGTTAAAATATAAAATATTGTATACTTACCTAACCCCAGATCCTAACAAATTCTCTGGCACACAGCTGTAAGTAAGCTGCACCAGGGCATTGTGCCGTTCTGCCTGGGCCTGGCACACAGCTGTAAGTCAGCTGGCACCAGGGCATCATGCCGTTCTGCCTGGGACTCATCCTGTGCATCTCCCTCCTGTTGTGCAGGCCACAGGACTTAAATGACAGACAATGTTTCCCTGCTGTACCACAAAGCTTAACTGCATCGGCATGCTGCGCATGCTGATACCGTCGACAGTGGCAGTCGTGCCAGGCTCGTTCATTGGGGTCCCGATATAATTGTACCCTCTGCCCTGCCACCCAGTAGATACTGGCACATGAATAGAAAGGGTGTCCTTTGGTTTCTTTATTTAGTATGTGAAGTAAAACCATACTTAGCACATAGGTTTAAGATGCAAATATAGTCCTATACACTAATGTGGTGTTTACTTACAGTAAGGGGATCTGTTATGATAGAGATGCAATGGAATGTATTTACAGGCTTTTATAGACCAGAAAGAGCTGAACAAACTCATATTCAGCTCTGGCAAAAATTAAGTTTTCTAAAAATCACCATCTCTACATGTCTGACAGCCATTGCATTCCAGTGTCAGTTGAATTCCAACCAAAGTACACCTCATTCTATACTATACTTAATGTGCTTCTGATTAGGTGATCACCTGAACCAAATCTTATTTAATGAGGGAAAGTATAAAAAACACTGCTGTTTTCACAATCATCTTGCAATAGAACAAGCTGGATGGCAAAACAAGTGCGAGGAATAGCTCAAAAGTTATTTGAATGAAAAAATAACTTTTAACCATTTCAAAGGAGTGGAAAAGAAATGTCTTGAGTGAGGAAAAAGGGCTTAATTCTGGCTTTAACAGCAGTGGGATACGGTGAATGTCATGTTGCCTCCATCCTTAAAACTTCGAAGATTGCGGTCCATTACAACAAGACCAAGCAGCAGACATTGGATACAACAAAGCTACAGACTGGCAGAGGGCGAAAGCGACTCTCCACTGACTGGGATGACCATCATCTTATTCAAATGTCACTCAGCAACTGCAGGATGGCATCAAGTGACCTACAAAAAGAATAGCAAATGGCAGCTATGGTGACATGCACGGCAAGAACGGTAACATAACAGCTCCAAGAAGCAGCGCTCAAGTCAAATAAAGCTAGAAAAAAAGCCTTTCATGAATGAGAAACAAAGGAGAGCAGGCTGAAGTTTGCCAAAGACCATAAGGATTGGACCATTGAGGACTGAAGTATAGTAATCTTCTCAGATGAGTCTAATATTCAGCTTTGACCAACTCCTGGTCATCTAATGGTTAGACGGAGACCTGGAGAGGCGTTTAAGCCACAGTGTCTTACACTCATTGTGAAATTTGGTGGAGGATCGGTGATGATCTGGGATGTTTCATCAAGGCTGGAATTGGGCAGGTTAATCTTTGTGAAGGATGTATGAATCAAGCTACATACAAGGTTATCCTTGAAAAACACTTGCTTCCTTCTCAGGCAATGTTTCCTAACTCTGGGGACTGTTTTTATCAGCAGGACAATGCTCCATGCCACACAGCTAGGTGAATCAATGTGTGGATGAAGGAGCACCACATCAAGACCCTGTCATGGCCAGCCCAATCTCCAGACCTGAACCCCATTGAAAACCTCTGAAATGTAATCAAGAGGAGGATGGATAGTCACAAGCCATCAAACAAAGAACTGCTTACATTTTTGTGCCAGGAGTGGGATAAGGTCACCCAAAAGCAGTGTGAAAGACTGGTGGAAAGCATGCCAAGATGCATTAAAGTTGTAAATAAAAAACATAGTTATTCCACCAGATATTGATTTCTGAACTCTTCCTGAGTTAAAACATTTCTATTGTTGTTTCTAAATAATTATGAACTTGTTTTCTTTGCATTATTTGAGGTCTGAAAGCACTGTTTCTTATTTATTATTTTGATGATTTCTCATTTGCAGATGGTTAAACACCGGAGCAAACTATTGTGGGTTTGGATGTTTTTCTGGTGAAGTATCTTAGGCTAGCTTCACACCACAGTTTTTGGCATCAGGTTCTGTCTGGTTAGAACCGGACAGAACTTGATCCGTTTTGCCTCCCATGTATCCCTATGGTGCTGGATTGGTCATATTTGGCCATCAGTTTTTGTGTTTTCTGTGTCTGATCCAGTTTTGTTTGGTATTTCACCGTGCACAAAATTGGAGACTGCAGTGGTTTTGGGCTCCGGTGAAAAAAATTGAACAAAATTGGACAGTCCCGGATCCGTCGCGATCCGGCGCCTATAACATGGAAGCCTATGGGCACCGGATCTGTGAAAAAATTGGATTGTTTCCCGGATCCGATTTATTGCACAGAGCATCCTCAGAAGTCCTGCCGTGCAAATTTCAGCACCATGGACAGCACTACTTCTAGCACAGGCTATGAATTCAGCACCAAGACAGCGCAGAGCACACACAGGCAGACTTCAAGACCATGGGCAGCAGCAGAAACGAATCCTGCAAAAAACAGCATCCAGAATCATATTTGGCCACACTTTGTGCACATCCTGTCCTGTCTGGTTCTGTCTGGTGGATCCTGCAAAAAACAGGATTCACCCTGACAGACAAAAAATGTGGTGTGAAGCTAGCCTTACTTAGCACCTAGGGATCAGTAACACAAATGAGGAGGTGAACTGAGCACAGCATTGACTCAAGCTAATGATGTCACTGTCAGAGTCTACATTATCTTGCTGTGACTGAGATGGGTAATGTGACATTTAACACAATACACATTCTTCTTTCTCTCTATTGATAGGCTTGCCAGAGGCAAATGAGGCCAATTGCTTCCTGCATTTAGTATTAGTCCAGCCAGAGAGGTTACTTATTAGGCTACATTCACACTGTGCATTTTTTTCTTTGTTTTGTGCTGCATTTTTGTTGTAAACTGCTGGAAACCTGGATACTTTTTTTTTCTAAGTGGTTAAAAAACGGATTGTTTTTTAATCCATTTTTGACTGCTGCACTTCTTTCCCCATTTTGAAGGGCTCCTATGGGAAAAACGCAGGAGAAAAACGCAACAGAAATTGATATGTCATTTTCAAAACAGAGCTCTCCTAAAGGGAAGAAATGGATCACTGTAAATGAGCACAGTCTGAATGGCAAAAATGAAAACTCATAGACTTTGCTGGGGTGTCATTTGAGTGATCTTCTTTCTGCAGTGCACTGCAAAAAATGAATCAAAAACGCACAGTATGAATGTAGCCTAAGGGTGCCGTCACACCTGGCGACGGCACCGGAGATGTTGGCGGCGACTGGGGGGAGCGCGCACGTTTTTGGCGCCTCGCCAGCATCGCCGCCCCCCGTTTACATGGGGAGACACCTCCGGCGATGCCCCGGCGAGCTGACAGATGGCATTGCCGCCGGGGTGTCTCAAAACCCCAGCGGCGATGCAGTACAATGGGAGCCTATGGCTCCCATCGCCTGTCAGGTCGCCGGCGGCCACTTACATGGGGCGATGTTAGGTCGCCCCAGATCGGCCACCTGGTTTCAGAGCACTGCTCTGAAACCAGGCGACTAGTAAGAGGCGCCAACATCGCCCCTTTACATTAGGCGACGCAGGGGCGATATTTGCGCTGATACGCCACGCCCCTACGTCACCTAATACATTGGCGGTGCCATCGCCAGGTGTGACAGCACCCTAAGTTTTTGTGGTGCTTCAAAACATCTTTGAACTTCCTCCATATTTGAATGTAGGTGGTTTGTGCTTTTTTTGTAGGCCTCATACGGTTTTCGGTAAACAGTAGAATGATGTATTTTACTAAAAAGATCTTTCTTATCTGTCCACAAGATGCTTTCCAAAAAGGATTTTTGCTTACTCACGTCCATTTGGGAAGCTGTAGTCTAACATTTTTTGTCTCTGTGTCAGCAGTGGAGTCCTCCTGAGCCTTCTACCATTTATTTAATGTAATTCAAATGTCGAAAGATAGTTCACACTGACAGTGATCCTCACTGAGTCTGCAAGACAGCTTGAATTTCTTTACAACTTGTTTGGGGCTGCTTATCCACCACCATGCGGACTATACTGTGTTGCAACCAGTGGTGTAACCAGAGTCTGGTGGGCCCCGGTGCGAAATTTAGACCTGGGCCACCCCTCCCGCATGTTGATGAAATGTATGCGCCTCATGTAATGTTCTAAATCCTTTAAAGACTCACAAATTGACCCCTCTCCCCTTCATTGTCTATTAATGTCCCTAATCCTGCTATATACGGTCCTCCTCCTGGAATATGGCCCTTATCAAGGTATATATGTCCCCCATCCTGGTTTATATGGTCCGCATCCTCTCTTCACCATAGTCGTCCAATTATTATAATGCATCCCTATATTCCTCCATATATTGCAATGTATAATAGTCCTCTATGTATTATAATGCATCCCATAGTCCTCCATTCATAAGGTAGGCCCCCATTATCCTTCATATAATATAATGCAAACTCACATCCCTCCATATATCATAATGCAGCCTCATAGCCCTCCTTATAGCATAATCCAGCCGTATAACCTCTCCATATAGTATAATGCAGCCTCATTTCATCTCCATATAGTATGATACAGCATCATAGCGTCTCCATATAGTATAATGCAGCCTCGTAGCCTCTCCATGTAGTATAATGCAGCCTCATAGCCCCTTCCATAATAAGCATAATACAGCCTCATAGCTCTCCATATAGTGCAGTCTCAAAACTTTCCATGTAGTGCAGCCTCAATACTCTCCATATAGTGTAAAACAGCCTCAAAACTCTCCATATAGTGCAGCCTCTAAACTCTCCATATGATGCAACCCCAAAACCTACCATATAGTGCAGGCTCATAACTTTCCATATAGTGCAGCCTTAAATCTCTCCATATAATGCAGTATTATATATGCAGCCTCATATCATTTCCATATAGTGCAGTATTATATATACAGCCTTTTCCCATATAGTGCAGTATTATGTCCAGCCTTCTCCCATATAGTGCAGTACTATCTGCATCCTTCTCCCATATAGTGCAGTATTATATATGCAGCCTTCTCCCATATATACATGACCCCCTCTTCCCCCATAATCCTCTGACCATACTGCACTAAATATTAAAAAAAAAAAAAAAAAAAACACTTTACTTACCTCTCCTGGTCCCTCGCTGCTCTGGCAGTCTCCTCGGAGGATTGACTCAGGAGGAAGAAGAGGTGCCGCCGGCCTGCGTTACACTGTGCACTCAAGCAGGAAGTGGGAGGAGGCAGCACAGTGGAACAAAGGCCAGAAAGTCGGCAGGTCAGAGGAGGGGAGGGGCAGGAGCAGCAGCAGGAAGCAGGAGGCTCACCCCTCCTTTCCTCTCCCTGACACACGGGCCCTATCTGCCACGCTGTCACATGGATGTGTGTCCTCCGGACGCACATCCATGTGAAGCGGGCACCGGCGCTGCGATTGGCTGGCTCCTGTGATCGCAGGGGGCGGCTGGCAGTGCAGGCCCCTTATAGGTCTGGGCCCCGTCGCACCCGCAACCCTTGTGACTGCGATCGTTACGCCACTGGTTGCAGCATTTCATCAATTTTTATCTGCGGTCCATATTAAGGGATATTAGCTACCATACTATGAGTTGTAAATTTCTTGATTATGTTATATGCAAATTGTCAATTCAGCGAGAAAGTGAAAAACTCTAATGCCACCTAATAAAGGTAGCAATCCTTGTCATAATTGACTCTTTAACAAACCTTTTAATATGACTTAGGATTTGTGCCAGATGAGAACCACAAACTGCAGATGCTGCATTTCGGGGTAATTGCCCCTCATCAGTGCAGTGTGTGGGAATTCTGATCTGGCTGTATGACAGAATAAGACGAGAACTGGAGGAACATTTCAAGGTCCTGGAGTGGACTTGCTTTGCAATTGTTTTCAGTTACAGAGGTCAGACGTTTCATGTAGTTCTTGACCAAGTTCGCACCCACTGCAGCAAGGATTTTGGCCCACTCCTCTATACAGATCTCCTCCAGATCTTTCAGGTTTCGGGGCTGTAGCTGGGCAACATTGAGTTTCAGCTCCCTACAAAGATTTTCTGTTGGGTTCAGGTCTGGAGACTGGCTAGGCCACTCCAGGACCTTGAAATGCTTCTTACGGACCCACTCCTTTGTTGCCCTGGCTGTGTGTTTTGGGTTATTGTCATTCTGGAAGACTCAGCCACGACCCATCTTCAGTGATCTTACTGAGTGAAGAAGGTTGTTGGCCAAAATCTCACGATACATGACCCCATCCATCCCTTCAATACGGTGCAGTCGTCATATCCTATACTCAGGAAAGCACCCACAAAGTATGATGTTTCCACCCTCATGCTTCATGGTTGTAATTCAGTCGTACTCATCCTTCTTCTTACTCCAAACACGCCAAGGGGAGTTGATAGGGATCATCCACATGGTCACTGGCGAACTTCAAACAGGCCTGGATACATGCTTGAGCAGGGAGACTTTGTGTGCCCTGCAGGATTTTAATCCCTGACTGTGCAGTGTTACTGATAATAATCTTTGAGATGCTGGTCATTGAATAGGTCCTCCCATGTATTTCTGGGCTGATTCTTGACTTCATCAGAATCTTACTTATCCCATGGGGCAAGATCTTGCTTGTAGCCCCAGACTGAGGAAAATTGACATTTATCTGTGTTACCACCATTTTCTAATAGTTGCAGCAACAGTTGTTGCCTTCTCACTAAGCTGCTTGTATAATGTCGCGTGGCCAATCCCATCCTTGTGCAGGTCTACAGTTTTATCCCTGGTGTCCTTAGTAGAGATGAGGGAACACCACGGTGTTCGAATTTGGATTTGTTTTCAAAATGTGGAGTGTTCAAGGAACATTCGCTGAATTTTCTGAACGCCATTAAAATCAATAGGAGACAAAATCAAGGGACTAGAAAACACCTTAAAAAGGGGCCCTAAAACTGCCAAACTGCTCATATTACTGCCAGACCACAGGAAAAGGGACAAAAATCTACCTACAGTACAAATAGTGTCATGGTGATGACTCACAGGGGAAAAGTGGCAGCAGTTTTATACATTAAGTAAAAGGAGGAGTAGGAGTAAATGGAGGATGAGAAATAGGTGTAGTCATGTCACTCAGAGAGCCCTGCTCCACTCATGTATCAAACAACAAGGAGATCCTAACATGAGTCCCCACTTTTCAAAAAATTAGTGTCTCACATGGCAGCAAAGTGGTATGCATCCTATAGAATTTGTATTGGGCCACAACGGCAGCAAGGCAAAGCAGGTATTATGTTCAGAGAGCTCTGCTCCAGCAATGTACCACACAGCAAAGAGACCCTAACAACAATCCCTACATTTCAAAGAATTAGGCATTAGACCATTAAAGTGTCATCAGTTGCCCCAGAAGTGAAATAGTGTAATGTGGATTTTAATGCAGCACACTGAAAAGTATACCAGCGCCTAGTCTCCCCATTCTGACACTGGGATGCAAAAGTCCTTGGAGATCCATGACTTGTTCATCTTGATAAAAGTTAGGCAGTCTGCACTGTTGAACAGCCGGATGCACTTATCCATCAGGACACCACCAAGAGCACTGAACACATGTTCTGAGAGAACGCTGTCTGCCGGGCACGAGAAAATCTCCATGGCATGAGTGGTGAGCTCAGGCCAGTTTTCCAATTTGGAAGCCCAAAATGCACAAGGGTCAGTTCCACAGTCATAGTATTAATATTGAGCTTTTCCTGCACCATCCTCTTTAGGCATTCCATATGTGTCAAACTTGCCCTTTCTTCTGGCGTTCTAAAGAAAGGTGTAAAAAAACTATCAAACGACTAACAGAAATTGCTGGTAACAGTTACAGTGCTGCTGGTAACGTTTCTCTGGTGATGATGACTGGACCTTCCCTGGGTTGCAAGTGTAGAACTGGGATGTGCACTCTGTCCACCACTGCTGCTTTGGGGAACAGCAGTCCTCAGATTGTCTAAAAGCTTCTTTTAATACTCCTGCATGCATGCATCCCTTTCCAGGGCAGGAAGCATTTGTCCACATTTAGTTTTGCACTGCTGGTCCAATAGTGTCGCAACCCAGTAATCTGCATTACTTCGAATATTAACAATCCACAGATCATGTTGCAGGTAGTGCAGCAAGAAGGCACTCATATGTCTTGCGCATCCAGGAGACCCAAGTCTTTATTGTGTTGGTGGCAGCTGGGTAACATTCCTGCTTGGTTCCTCCTTCCTCTCCCGCCAACCTCGCACAACAGAAACGTGACCCAAATCTCCCTCATATGCAGAGTCTTCCTTTAACATCGCCTCTTTCTCCTCCATTTCTTCCACACCTTCTGCACCTTCATCAGGGCCGGCGTCAGCACCCGGCGTACCCGGGCAAGTGCCGGGGCCCGACTGCTTGGAGGGGGCCCACCGGGCCCCTGAGGGCTAGGGTCACACTTGTGTTGTGACCCTAGCATGACGCAAGTATTGTCTGCTGCAGCGCAGAGCGTTTAACGCTATGCGCTGCCAGCAACTGAGCCCATAGAAACCCGACGTTTACATTGACAACCAGTGGTTGTCATGGTAAACGTCGGGTTTCTATGGGCTGCCTCCAGCGCTATGCGCTGCAACATACAATACTTGCATAAGGCTAGGTCACAATGCAAGTGTAACCCTAGCCTCAGGGGCCCCTGAGCACTGCCCCCACAGCCAGAGCCATATCCAGGGGGCAGCTGGGGGGTAATTTTCAGGCTCCTGCAGCACCGGAGGTCTCCATCCTCCCCCCTCCACGGGAGCCGACAGAGCTGCACACTCTGGGCTCATGCTGACAGGACCTGTGATGATGTCAATGGATGGGGAGGAGTCAGCGGTCTCATGATCAGCTCCTCAGTGTGTATCCAGGACTGTGCTGGCCACCATGAATGATGCTCAAATAAGGTGAAGTTTGTGTGTGGTCAGGAGGCATTTACAGTGTGAATGTAGCAGAGGTGAGTGTGTACTAGGTGTATGGCAATTAGGTGAAGGTTATGTGTGGGGTCAGGAGGGATTTACAGTGTGAATGTAGCAGAGGCGAGTGTGTACTAGGTGCATGGAGCGGAGCCGTGTGTGTATGAGGTGTATGGAGCGGAGCCGAGTGGGTACTAGGTATACGGAGCAGAGCCATGTGTGTATGAGGTGTACGGAGCAGAGCCATGTGTGTACGAGGTGTACGGAGCAGAGCCCTGTGTGTACGAGGTGTACGGAGCAGAGCCGTGTGTGTACGAGGTGTATGGAGCGGAGCCGAGTGGGTACTAGGTGTACGGAGCAGAGCCATGTGTATATGAGGTGTACGGAGCAGAGCCATGTGTGTACGAGGTGTATGGAGCAGAGCCGCGTGTGTACGAGGTGTACGGAGCGGAGCCGCGTGTGTACAAGGTGTACGGAGCAGAGCCGTGTGTGTACGAGGTGTACGGAGCAGAGCCGTGTGTGTATGAGGTGTACGGAGCAGAGCCGTGTGTGTACGAGGTGTACGGAGCAGAGCCGTGTGTGTACGAGGTGTACGGAGCCAAGCCGTGTGTGTACGAGGTGTACGGAGCAGAGCCATGTGTGTACGAGGTGTACGGAGCAGAGCCATGTGTGTACGAGGTGTACGGAGCAGAGCCGCGTGCGTACGAGGTGTATGGAGCAGAGCCGAGTGTGTATGAGGTGTACGAAGCAGAGCCGCGTGTGTACGAGGTGTACAGAGCAGAGCCGTGTGTGTACGAGGTGTACGGAGCAGAGCCGTGTGTGTACGGAGCAGAGCCGAGTGTGTATGAGGTGTACGAAGCAGAGCCGCGTGTGTACGAGGTATGTGTACCAGTGGTAGCCCCTCGCGGATTCCGCTCCTATAGTCCCAGCCACCTTTGCCAGCAGCATTCTTCTCCAGAGTCTCTTCTGCCGCTGTCTGCATTCTGCAGCTCAGCATGGAGGGGTACGATGTCATCACTGTGCTGATATGTGCAGAGCGACCGGAGGAGACCGGAGCGGCAAGAAGAAAGGTGAGGAGAAAGAGAGATCTGGACGGCCAGACACTCCGCTTGGCTGCAGTGCCACCATATGGCAGTGCGGCTCCATTGAGCTGCTTGCATTATTTGTGCGCTTCAGGATGGTTGTGTATATACCAAGCATCCTCAGACGCACAAAAATGCAACATTTTGCATTTGAAGGGTATTTTTAAAAAGCGCAAGGGAACGCAATCGCATTTTAGCCCGCTCCTAACAACGTGTAATATACTCACTGTCAGAAACAGCTCTTGCTGGTTTCAGCAGTCACTGTCCCTGTAAGGCTGCCTTCACATAGGCGCTTTTTAAAAAATGTGGCAGTTGCGTCATTTCCGCCTAGCGGCTGCACTTGCTGCGCGTTTGCGGCAAGCCCCATGCATTGTCTATGGGGCTTGCGGTAAGTGTGCGGCAATATATATTATATATATATATATATATATATATATATATATATATATATATATATATATATATAGTCCGCGATATGTACTTAAAGGGGGCCCACTGAGACCTTTTCGCCCGGGGCCCACAGGAACCTGGAGCCGGCCCTGACCTTCATCAACTGGTTATCTCCTACTGTGACCTCTCTTCGATCCCTCTCCTTCACCCTCCAATGCCAGCTGCCTCTGTGCTCATGACAGTCCTGACCTTTCAGATCTTGTTATCCGTTAAGCATACGCCTCCTCCTGTACTTCGTCCTCTTCCTCTTGGACCACCACCTGACTCAGCATACTGGTCAAAGTGTGCTCAGGCATGTAGATGACCAGAATAGTGATGCTGATAACGGCATCTTTATTTGCCCCACCTCAGGATCATGTCGGCCCAGGCTGTATGTCATGACATACTGCACCAGGGCTCATCACTGCTGCCACAGTCAACATTTACAGAGTGGAATTTTATTGCATCGGCACATTGCATATCAGGTGGTTAACCAGCAGGCCGAAAAACCTCTGTAGCGATGCAAGTCTTTGAGCTGTGGGATGCGAACAGCAGAAGTGAATGCATGGCGACTGTGCTGTGTGCAGCAGCACATCTAGGCTGGGATAGTGGGCTAGAAATTGCTGGATGACCAGATTCAGGACATGAGCCATGCAAGGCACGTGTGTCACCTTGCCCCTGCGTAGGGCTGTGCTCAGTTTTGTAGCGTTGTCGCACACGGCCTTGCTTGGCTGCAGGTTCATTGGAGACAACCATTGATGAAACTCGGTCTGCAAAGTTGACCACAACTCCTCAGCTGTGTGACTCACATTTCCCAGGCATTATAACGTAAAGACAGCCTGATGCTGTTCAGCCCTGCTGGCAGTGTAATAAGGTCTGCTTGCTTCCTTCTGCACAGTTGGAACATATGCCACATTCCCAGAGAGGTTTTGGGGGCAGGTGGAGACCCTAGAGGAGTTAGAGGAAGCAGAAGCAGTGCAGGAACTGCTACATACAAAGGTTTTACTCCCAGACCATGGGGATGGTAAGACTTGTCCTTCAGCCCCTTCCCCCGCAGCCACCAGAGTCACCCAGTGCCTGGTCAGTGACATGTAATGCCCCTGGCCATGCTTACTCGTCCAGGTGTCTTTGGTGAAATGCACCCCGTCACACACAGAGTTTCTCAAGGAAGCGGTGATGTTGTGTGCGACATGCTGGTGGAGCACAGGCACAGCTTTCTTCGAGAAGTAGTGGCTACTGGGCATCTGGTACTCAGGAACTGCGATGGCCATGAGCTTTCGAAAACCCACAGTATCAACCAGACAGAAAGGCAGCATTTCCGGGCCAATAAATGGGAGATGGTGATATTTAACCTCTTAGTTTTGACATGGCTAGGAGGAAATGGTCTTTTACGTGACCACATCTGTAGGACCAAAGGCTGGTTTATGTGCTGAGACAGGGTGGAGTAGGGTATACCAGACAAATTGCTGGAGTCTGAGGGAGGTGCAGGTGGAAAGGTTATGTTACCTTCATGAAGAGGTGGTTTTCTCAATATCTTACACGGCTCAACACCAATAGGTATATCCACTTTCAAAACAGGTGATGGGCTGTCAATCACACTGGCTGTTGAGGTCATAGAGGTGGATGTTGTGCAGCTGAAGATCTGTGTGACAACAGTCCCCACAGGCATGAAGGATCAAGAAGCCACAAATGCCCTTGATGGGGTATCCAGGGTTGGGACAGGGCCACTAGATCTGAGCACTCTGAGCTTCCCACTGTAATTTATGCTGAATCTCCATGTGACTGTTCATACATGAAGTGCTCAAATTTTTTTTTTTTTGCCTCTACTCAGGTTTTGCTTACAGATTTGGAAAATTACATGAGTTGGGTCATCCTTCACGATCATGAAAAAGACCCAGGCTAGGCAAGGCTTGGCGCCTATGCGAACTGCAGTGCCGCCTTGGCTTCTGCAGAGAGACAGAGTTGTGGCTGAGAACGCAGTGCTTGATGTGCTTGCAGCACTCCATGTCTGTCCAGGAAGCTGCAACCTAACCTTGTCAGCTTCATCCTTCTCCTCTTCTACCTCCTCTGCTTGGCTCATCAACTGCCTGCCTGTCGGTTGACAGTAAGTGAGATCTAGAATCTCATCATCACCATCTGTGTTGTCCTCGCCCTCAGAGCCACCCTCTTCCTGCCTTGACCGTAAACTCACGTAGGCCTCTGCCTCAGGTATCTTAGTCTCATTATCATTACCAGCCTCTCTGTTTCTAAAAAGAGGGGTTAAAGTTTGATAATGAGGCCCTATGTTATGCCTAGACCCTTGTTCGTCCGACCCTGGATCCAATTCACAAATATTTTGTGCATCGGTGGAGATCATTTCTTCCTTCTGACTCTGAGTCAGTGAAGCATTGGAGCTGACCTCTGATTTCCAGGCTATAGAATGGGTGAACAGCTCTGCAGACTCAGCCATCTGTGTTGACCCACAGTCAGTAGGATGGCTGGAGACGTCTGACACCTGTGAGGACTGTACTGTGTGTCCCGTGGAAGTTGAGGTGGAGGAAAGGCCACTTGATGGAGCGCTTGACATCCATTGTAGCACCTACTTTTTCTGGACCTCATCTATATGTTGAACCGATGTGCTGCTGCTTAAGAAAGGGATCAAACCAGACTGTCCAGTAAAAGAAGTTGACATTTTTCTTTGCCTAAAAGGCGGTGTTTGTTGAGCAGAGCTTTCGGTTACTTTGACACCTACCTCAAGGACACCAAGTGTTTTCCCCTTACTACCACGCCTATTCCCCTTTCCCCCATGACCACGGTTTTTACCACTTATTTTTGATGGTAACAGATTTGCAAGTCAGTTGGTGTAGGCCAACAAAATCTGGGGATGTGAATGCAGCAGACCAGATTGGCAAAGAAATAAGCCAAAAATGTGGTTGATGCCTGGATGTGCCACTAAAAGGATTTTGACACAGATTTTACAAACTCCACTGACCCACAGGGCATTTTGCAAAATCCTGGTATTAAGCCCTGAGAAAGGTTTGGTGCCTGGAGGATGTGGCCACTGGGAAGAAGTGACACAAAATGCCTGTGAGCACAGAGTTGGTGCAGATGACCAGACGCAGACCACTGTACCACACTTGGCTTGCCACACACTGCTACTAAGCCCTAAGATAAATTTGCTGCCCGGAGGATATGGCCAGTGGGCAGAAATGACACAAAATGGCTGTCAGTACAGGGTTGGTGCAGAGTACCAGATGCAGACCACTGTACCACAGGTGGCTTGCTAAAAACACTGGTTCTAAGCCCAAAAAAGGGCCATTTTAGGAAGGAGTTACTAAACCTACTCTATCTGTCTAGAAAGAAATAGAACCGCTAGTTAGCTATCTAAATAGCAAACACATGAAGGACATGTGACATACCCAGCCAATGACATACCCAGCCCTTGTCTGCAAAAAGTGCTATTTGCTTTATGGGTGCTGATTGAATGCCAGACCAGACCACCCACAGTAATTGCGGGAAAGAAAAAAATTGGAGACCTGCGTTTATCTCTGTAAGTTACCTGACATGAGACCCATAAACCTCTCACACCTCCCTTCCTGCCAGATATCCTAGACACTGACACTCTGAAAATGTAAAACAGAATCATTAGTGCAAATGCAGTAATCCTTTTTGTCATCTGATTCATTTGCTGAATTTTCCGACTTTTAAGCACAATGATCAAATTCAAGGTGTCGAATCGAATCAGCTGGGTTCTTGCCGAATTTGAAATTGGCGAACATGTTCGAGGAAAATTCGCTCATCACTAGTCCGTAGACCTTTCTATGGTCTTGGCCATAGTGGAGAGGTTGGAGTGTGATTGAGTGTGTGGACAGGTGTCTTTTATATCGGTAATGAATTTAGGCTGTGTGCTCACGGTCCGGAGGAGCTGCGTGTTGGACTTAGCTCCTCTGCACCTGAGTGAAGCCGCGGGTGCCGCAGGGAGACCGCAGCCGCCCTGTACTCACCATGTGCAGTGGGTGCGGGGCGGCTTCTCCCTGCAGTCACCCGATGGGAGCCGCTTCCGACTCTGCAACATGAAATGAACATGCTGAGGGGGAGCGGAATGCAGGCAACCCGCACTGTCAGATCGCTGCGGTCAGGTTAAGCATAGTGAGGATGGGATTTCTTGAATCCCATCCACTATGCTTATACTGTACTACATAGCATTTTGGATGCAGCGGCAAGATGCTGCGTCCAAAACACTGCGTATACTGATCGTGAGTATGCAGCCTTAAACTGGTGCAATTAATACAGATAATAAGTGCAGAGTAGGAGGGCTTCTTAAAGAAAAAAAACCACAGGATTGTGAGAGCCAGAATTAATGCTGGTAGGTAGCTACTCAAATACTTTTTTTATGCAATAAAATGCAATTTATTTTAAAATCATACAATGCGATTTTCTGGATTTTTTTTAGATTCTGTCTCTCACAGTTGAAGTGTATCTATGATACAAATTATAGACCTTTCTATTCTTTGTTGGTGGGAAATCTTGCACAGTTGGCGGTGTATCAAATCCTTAATTTTCCCACTGTACCAAATATTAATAGTCTACATTGCTCAACAAAAAAACAGGAACACTTAAGCAACACTATGTAACTCCAAGTCCATCACACTTCTGTGAAGTCAACCTGTCCAGTTATGAAGCAAGAGAAATTGTGAATCAATTTCTCCTGGTGTTGTTCAAATGGAACAGACAACAGGTAGAAATGATAGACAATTAGTATGGCGGCCGTCACACGCTGAGATATCTCTAGCGATATTGTAAGCGATCACGTGCACGCGCGATCGCTTACAATATCGCTCACATCGCTGGTGAGATGTCACACAGACAGACTCACCAGCGATGTGGATCCGCGATCTCGCTGGTAACTATGGTACACATCGGGTAACTAGGCGCCGCGCGTCGCTTAGTTACCCGACGTGTATCATAGTTACCATCTCCCAGCATAGGCTCTGCCGCTGGGAGATCGTTCATCGTGGTGTTATACACCACGATGAAGCAGATCGTGACATCGTTCATCGCTAGATCTGAGCTCCGGAGCTCAGATCTGCGATGTCACGATCAAGCGATTTCACATCGTAAATCGCTTGATTACATGCAACGATTTCTTGCCCGATATCGCTTAAGCGATCAAAAAGGAGATCGCTTAAACGATATCGGGCAAGAAATCGTTGCGTGTGACGGCCGCCTAAGACAACCCTTTTAAAGGAGTGGTTCTGCAGGTGGTGACCACAGACCCTTTCTCTGTTCTCATCCTTGAGCATGTCAATTATTGCTCTGCTTTTTCCATGTACTCCATTCTACTGAAAAAAAAAAAGCATCAAAAACGGATTGGTTGGACAAACAGTCCATTTGTGATGCTTTTTAGTGCGCTTTCCACACCACAAACGCTCCAATTTCTTACCCTCCCAGCCGATCCCGTAGTGTACTCCACGATGTGTTCCTTCTAGACACCGGGCAACAGGACCTGTGAGAAGTCACAAGGACCTGGCCCTATGACTCAGGTGACATTTTTCTGCTCAGTACCCGGAAGTAACCCATTGCCGGACCATGCAGACCTTGGAGAAGGTGATAAAATATGTGTGTGTGTCTGTCTGTCTGTGTCCCCCCTGCTAATGGAATGGTAATGCATTTTTGCTTTGAGAAAGCAAAAGCGCAGCACTAAAAAAACAAAGCAAACAAGCAACACAAACAGATGATGCATTTGTGATGCTTTTTTGCAAAAAAAGAGGTTCTGTTTTGGCTGCAGAAAACGCAGCCAAAACGAATCTCCTAAAATGGAGCACAAATGCCCAGTGAGCACATAGCCTAAGTGTTCCCTTTATTTTTCTGAGCTGTGTGTATAACTAAAAAAAAACTTATGAAAAATAGAAAATCCAGCTTACCATACATAGTAACATAGTAACATAGTTTTTAAGGTTGAAGGAAGACTTTAAGTCCATCTAGTTCAACCCATAGCCTAACATGTTGATCCAGAGGAAGGCAAAAAAAAACCCCATGTGGCAACACCAATCTCCACATTGGGGGAAAAAATTCCTTCCTGACTCCAGATACGGCAATCAGACTAATTCCCTGGATCAACGCCCTATCAAAGAATCTAGTATATATAACCGGTAATATTATAGTTTTCAAGAAAGGCATCCAGGCCCTTCTTAAATGTTAGTAGTGACTCACTCATTACAACATCATGTGGCAGAGAGTTCCATAGTCTCACTGCTCTTACAGTAAAGAATCCACGTCTGTGATTATGATTAAACCTTCTTCCCTCCAGACGTAGAGGATGCCCCCTTGTCCCAGTCTCAGGCCTAAGAGTAAAGAGATCATTAGAAAGGTCTCTGTACTGCCCCCTCATATATTTGTACATTATTATAAGATCACCCCTAAGCCTTCGTTTTTCCAAGCTAAATAACCCCAAGTTTAATAACCTGTCTTGGTATTGCAGACCCCTTAGTCCTCTAATAACTTTTGTCGCTCTTCTCTGGACCCGCTCTAGTTCAGCTATGTCTTTCTTATACACCGGAGACCAGAATTGTACACAGTATTCTAAGTGTGGTCGCACTAGTGACTTGTATAGAGGTAAAATTATGTTCTCCTCATGAGCATCTATGCCTCTTTTAATACATCCCATTATTTTATTTGCCTTTACAGCAGCTGCCTGACACTGGCCACTAAATGTGAGTTTGTCATCTACCCATACACCCAGGTCTTTTTCAGTGGTAGTTTTGCCCAGTGTTTTATAATTAAGCACATAATTATACCCTTTGTTTCCTCTGCCCAAGTGCATGACTTTACATTTATCCCCATTAAAGCGCATTTGCCATTTAGCAGCCCAAGCTTCTAGTTTACATAAATCCTCCTGTAATATAAAATTGTCCTCCTCTGTATTGATTACCCTGCAGAGTTTAGTGTCATCTGCAAATATTGAGATTCTACTCTGTATGCCCCCTACAAGGTCATTAATAAATATATTAAATAGGAGCGGGCCCAACACTGACCCCTGTGGTACCCCACTGTTAACTGTGACCCATTCTGAGTGTGTTCCATTAATAACCACCCTTTGTTTCCTATCACTAAGCCAGTTCTTAACCCACTTACACATATTTTCCCCTATCCCCATTGCCCTCATTTTATGTATCAACCTTTTGTGTGGCACCGTATCAAAAGCTTTTGAAAAGTCCATATACACCACATCCACTGCATTTCCTTGGTCCAGTCCAGAACTTACTTCTTCATAGAAGCTTATTAGATTAGTTTGACAGGAACGGTCCCTCGTAAAACCATGTTGATAATGGGTCATGAGGTTATTACTTAGACTACTTGCTGTTTGAGGCTCTGACAAAGTCTCCGCTATGGACTGATTTCGATATACTGTATAATGGTAAAAAGCCCGGCTCAGCAAACAGGTTCTTCAATTACCACTTGTATCTACCTGTTTCAGGTCTACATCCTCCCTTGATCATGATGGTTATAGGTGAATGTACACCTGAAACCTGTAGATGCAAGCACTTGTTATCATTTTTTATTTCTTACTCGATGTCCCATGTATGAATTATTCAAGAAATAAAGAAGAACCAGTTTGGTGAGCCAGATTTTTTCCTATACTATAGAAAAATGTATATTGTAACCAACCAATAGTTTTGAATCTCATTGGACATACATATGGTTATGAAGTTCTCATTTGTTGGGTTTACAAGCAGTTATCACGTTCAGACCACTGTTTGACTACGGCAGTTTAGATTAATTCAATACCAGCTGATCTTATGGCTGCTTTACACGTCCTGATATCGTCGTCCAACTTCGATAAAAAGTCACGTGGTTCGTGCGTTGGCGCCGATATCATTCGTGCGTTGTGTGGTATGAATGTACAATTCGATGCAAGAATGATGCCGAAACGATATTGGGGGAGAAATGAGCAGGCTCTCCAACTGCCCCATATTGGATGGACGATCTGGCAGGATCGTGCTGTGTGACAGCCCAGCAACGATTTGGAGAACAACTTCCCCTATTCTCTCCCATGTTAAATCGTCGTTCCCTGGTTCGCTCGTACAAGGGGGCGTATACATCGCAGTTGTGTTGCCTACCGATATCTCCCTGTGTGACAGCTCCTATACGATCAAAAAAGTGCGCACTCCCGTGCCGTTCGATCCAATATCGAAACGATGTTGGGACGTGTAAAGCGGCCATTAATGTTATATTGATTTAATGCAACCTAAAGTAAAACCTGCCACTCAGGTACATGTGAAGCATAGTGTAAGAGCAGCCTATTGTTCATGCCCTGCTATTACATCAGGCGGGCTGCTCCGCACTGATTGTATGCCTCACAAATGAGGGCCCAGCCTCAAACTGCAGATAAAAAAAGGTGCAACAAAATACTAAAGATGAAAATGTGAGGTGTTAGTGGATATTTTGGGCCAAAATACGTAAGCTCGTAACCCACCGTCAAGTCCTAACCATATGTTTGCTGCCATATGTTAGTTTAACATTTTGAGATTCACCGAAATAGGACGTAAAATCAGAAAACAAGCTCATCAAAATATTGTCCGGTAAATATCCATTGCACCTAGCAGCATGCTGCTAGCTCCTCTGAGAGGCAACACAATTATCCGTATACCGGTGCTCAATCACCTACAACCCACAGATGGGGGCAGTTGTTTCACCAGCGTCCGGCCATGCTGTCAGGGAAGTGACTGGTGGCATTTATAGACACAAGGTTACAATAGGGTTCAGGTACATGTGAAGCATAGTGTCAGAGCAGCGCATTGGTCACGCCCTGCTATTAGATCAGGCGGGCTGCTCTGCACTGATTATATGCCTTACAAATGACAGACGCCCCCCAGAGGGCCCAGCCTCAAACTGCAGATAAAAAAGGTGCAACAAATCTGTGGGTTGTAGGTGACAACCTAAAGTAAGCAAAAAAAATATTATGAACTGAGCGTCAAAACAGCATGCATTAAGTTTCAAGATCCAATATGCTTTCTGTGCAAACAGCAATCTGGGACACTTTTTTCTCCTCTTGGGTTTGTTAACAATTTCAATGCCAGTTATTCTTAGGGGTAATATATTACCATGATAGTTTCCAAGAAATGTTTAACCCCTTCATAACCAAAGGCGTGTATGTACACCATTGGCCACCTCCTTCTTTTTGATGCTAATTCAAGCGCTGACCTGGCATCATTCCCTGTACATGTCAGCTGATCTGGTCAGTGACATGTGTATCTAACAGGACCGATTAGAACAGAGATCTGATCGGCCCTGTTAATCCTTTAGCCCTAAAGCACCGTGGCAGGGATCGTACTGTTCCCCGCCAACATCATCGGCCTCGTGATGCTATCACTGGGCCTCGATGCATTGCCCTGACAGCATGGGGTCAACTTATGACCCAAGATGTTGTCATGATTCACTTCCTGCCAGCGATGCTTGAGTGACGTCGATGGCAGAAAGTCATCATTTGTGTTGTGCAGTTGGATGCATTCACAAATGCCTGATCTATCAAAATATAAAATAAATCAGATCTGTAAACTGCGTAATGGAAAAAGTCCAAATGCCAAAATTACATTTTATTCCTGTTTTCCCTTATACAATATGGTAAAATAAATTATGTCATTCAAAAGTGCAACTCGTCCTGCAAAAAATAAACCTTAATATGTCTATATTGATTGAAAAATAAAAAACATCTTGTTCTTGGAAGAAAGGAAGGGAAGGACAAAAACCGGTAAACGGAAAATCGCCCGCAGGTGAAGGGGTTAAATAAGCTGGAGGATAAATGGCTTATTTGTGACGAATCTAGCGAAGCTCCAATAATGTGTTCTGATGTTCTCTTGCTTAACATACAAGTAGTACAACCAATATAATATATACAGTGTGCATATTAACATGTAGACTTCACATGTAGTATTACAGTTCATAAATTACTTGAATATGTTATTGTCATTACCAGAAAAAAATATTTTGTGCACAAACTCATAAAGCTTGCATTTATTACTACCACATTTATATGAATATTTGATATTAAGCCATGTGTTATTATAGTATTACCACTGATATATAATCTGGGAGAATGAAAATTACTGTATTTTTCGCGTTGTAAAACCTGATTATAAGACGCATCCCAAATTTGGTGAAGGGAAAGATAATTTTTTTTTTATATTTAATGGGGTTCATTTTATAATGCCAGTGTCCGTCTTACAAATCATATATATGTTCCTCATCCTGGTATATATATAACCCCAGTCCTGGTAATATGTGGCCCCCTGTGCTGGCACATATGCCCCCTCTGTGCTGGCACACATAGACCCCCCTGGACCGGTACATATAGCTCCCCTGTGCTGGCTCATATACGCTCTGTGCTGCCACATATGGCCCCTTGTGCTGGCACATATAGCCCCTTGAGCAGGCATATATGCCTCCTGTGCTGGCACATATAGCCCCTTGTGCTGGCACATATGCCCCCTGTGCCGGTACATATGCCCCCTGTGCTGGTACCGCTGGCACATATAGCCCCTTGTGCTGGCACATATGCTCTCTATGCTGTACATATAGCCATTTGTGCTGACACATATAGCCCCTTGTGCTGGCACATATGCCCCCTATGCTGGCACATATTCCACTGTGCTAGCACATATGTCCCCCATCCCAGATATGCACCTCATCACTCTGTATGCCCAGCTTCTGCTGCACACATGGCCCTTATCACTGTATATGCCCCCTGCTAGTGCACACATAGTAAAATAACAAACAATAACTTACCACCGTTGGCTTTGTGCTCCCAGCTCCTTGGTGTCTCTTCCTGTGTCTGTGCCCAATCTGATCATGTGACTGGGGCGCACAATGATGTCATCACTGTGCTGTGGCGATCATCTGATTGGATGCCGGCAAACACAGGAAGAGACCAAGGAGCTGGAAGCACAAAGCCAACGGTGGTAAGTTAAAAATGTTTGTTATTCTACTATGTGTGCGCCAGCAGGGGGCATATACAGTGATGAGGGCCATGTGTGCACCAGAAGGGGGCATATAGAGTAATGGGGGGCCATGTGCCCCCAAACCTATCACTAACTGTCCTTGCACCTTGCTAGTAAATCCCTAACCATCACTGTCTGATCTAAAACTGTCTTATAATAGTTGTTAAAAAATACTTTGCCACTTACATTTTCACATTCCAGTGAGTTCATTGGGAGGTCCAGGTCGCTTCATGTCTATCACACCCCGCTGGGGGTGATAATAGAATCCCCTGGCGCCCCCCGACTCCTCAATTCAAATTTCCCCCTTCAGTGTATGACGCCATGGTGACGTCATTTCTGCAGCTGCGCATTGCAAATACTTCCAATGCACTGTCCAGCTTCATAATGCTCAGTGTGCATGCTCAGAAGCCCTCACTGACAGCTCGCTGCTATGTGATGCACCTCAGAAGTATTTTCAATGCACAGCTGCGGAAATGACTCCACCAAAGCATCATACACTGAAGGGGGCCATTTGAATTGAAGAGCCAGGAACGCGCCAGGAGATTCTATTATCACGCCCAGTGAGGCGTGATAGACATGCAGCGAGGGGGAAGATGGAGCCCTGCAGACCGCCGAGTGGACTCATTAGCATGCCAAAATGGAAGTGACAAAGTTGTTTAGCTCAACCATTATAGAACAGTTTTAGCTTAGACAGGGATGATTACGGATGTATTAGGAAGGTGCAGGGACAGGTAGTGATAGGTTTGGGGGCAAAAAGGAGCAGACAGGTTCCCTTTAAGTCATAAGAAAACATACAGTTGTGGCCAAAAGTATTGACACCCCTGCAATTCTGTCAGATAATACTCAGTTTCTTCCTGAAAATGATTGCAAACACAAATTCTTTGGTATTATTATCTTCATTTAATTTGTCTTGAATGAAAAAACATAAAAAGAATTGTCCTAAAGCCAAATTGGATATAATTCCACACCAAACATAAAAAAGGGGGTGGACAAAAATATTGGCACTGTTAGAAAAATCATGTGATGATTCTCTAATTTGTGTAATTAACAGCACCTGTAACTTACCTGTGGCACCTAACAGGTGTTGGCAATAACTAAATCACACTTGCAGCCAGTTGACATGGATTAAAGTTGACTCAACCTCTGTCCTGTGTCCTTGTGTGTACCACATTGAGCATGGAGAAAAGAAAGAAGACCAAAGAACTGTCTGAGGACTTGAGAAACCAAATTGTGAGGAAGCATGAGCAATCTCAAGGCTACAAGTCCATCTCCAAAGACCTGAATGTTCCTGTGTCTACCATGCGCAGTGTCAGTGTCATCAAGAAGTTTAAAGCCCATGGCACTGTGGCTAACCTCCCTAGATGTGGACAGAAAAGAAAAATTGACGAGAGATTTTAACGCAAGATTGTGCGGATGGTGGATAAAGAACCTTGACTAACATCCAAACAAGTTCAAGCTGCCCTGCAGTCCGAGGGTGCAACAGTGTCAACCCGTACTATCCGTCGGCGTCTGAATGAAAAGGGACGGTATAGTAGGATACCCAGGAAGATCCCACTTCTTACCCCGAGACATAAAAAAGCCAGGCTGGAGTTTGCCAAAACTTACCTGAGAAAGCCTAAAACGTTTTGGAAGAATGTTCTCTGGTCAGATGAGACAAAAGTAGAGCTTTTTGGGCAAAGGCATCAACATAGAGTTTACAGGAGAAAAAAAGAGGCATTCAAAGAAAAGAACACGGTCCCTACAGTCAAACATGGCGGAGGTTCCCTGATGTTTTGGGGTTGCTTTGCTGCCTCTGGCACTGGACTGCTTGACCGTGTGCATGGCATTATGAAGTCTGAAGACTACCAACAAATTTTGCAGCATTATGTAAGGTCCAGTGTGAGAAAACTGGGTCTCCCTCAGAGATCATGGGTCTTCCAGCAGGACAATGACTCAAAACACACTTCAAAAAGCACTAGAAAATGGTTTGAGAGAAAGCACTGGAGACTTCTAAGGTGGCCAGCAATGAGTCCAGAACTGAATCCCATAGAACACCTGTGGAGAGATCTAAAAATGGCAGTTTGGAGAAGGCACCCTTCAAATATCAGGGACCTGGAGCAGTTTGCCAATGAAGAATGGTCTAAAATTTCAGCAGACCATTGTAACAAACTCATTGATGGTTACCGGAAGCGGTTGATCACAGTTATTTTGGCTAAAGGTTGTGCAACCAAGTATTAGGCTGATGGTGCCAATACTTTTGTCTGGCCTATTTTTGGAGTTTTGTGTGAAATGATCAATGGTTTGCTTTTTGCTTCATTCTCTTCTGTGTTTTTTCATTGAAGACAAATTAAATGAAGATAATAATACCAAAGAATTTGTGATTGCAATCATTTTCAGGAAGAAACTGAGTATTATCTGACAGAATTGCAGATGTCAATACTTTTGGCCACAACTGTATATGCAAGCGATAATCATACATTGTATATTGTTTGTTTGGCCAGTGATTAATTTTAACATTATATCTTTTGAAACCATAAATTCCATCCATTCTCTTTCATTCCTTTTGAATCTCCTCTTGAAACTGTGTTTTTTCAAAATTTTACTACAAAACCTATCTTTATGCCCCTTATAATAATAGTGTGCGTACTTAATGTATTTTCAGGATCTTACATATTTTTATTTTTATTTCTACAAGCAATGGAAATGTCACAGAGAAGTGAAGATGGAATTTCAAATAGAGCTTTTAATGCAGAGGTAAGTGGCATTGACCTTGCTAGCAAACAGTAACTGATTACAGATAAGCTAGTAGTGAATACTTAGCCTCGGGAGAGTGGTAGTGAGTAGTTTTTTACTTATTTATTTGTGTATTCATCTGAATTAGCCATTTAGTGATAGGCTCCATCCACACACAGCCAGGCCTAAAATGAGCATTTCCAGGACACAGCAGGAGGGTGGGCTTTTTATTGTTTTCACTGCATAAGATACCTTGCTGTGCCCCCCAGTGAGAGCCTACCATTCAATCTTCTCTCACTGGTGTTCCGACTCCCTTTGTGTACTGAAGGGAGTTGGCAATTTGTGTCAGATTGCTCAAGATCAACGCATCAATCATAAGCACCAGTGTTACCGAGTAACGAGTATCATGAATACCATACTATCCGTGCAAGTAACAAATAGTAACGAATATATTCACTCATCACTACTTACAGGAGATTTCTGGTGCAAATAAAGCTCAATCATTGTATCGAGCTTTACCCTTAACCACTTAGTGACAGGGCAAATTTTTAAAACATCTATGTGGCAATTACTCTGGAAAGCTTTAACATATTGCATCTTTCATGACACATTATACTTTATGTTTATGGCAAACTTAGGTTAATATGTTTCACGATTATTTATTCAAATATTAGAAATTAGACAAAATGTTAAACATTTTTGGCAATTTTCAAACTTTGATGGATTATCCCTTTGATTCAGGTAGTCACACCACAAAAAAAGTTAATGAATAACTTTTGCCTCATGTCTGATTTACCTCAGCTCCATTTCTGAAGTGCTCTTTTATTTTGTTAGGATGTTAAAAGGTTTAAAATGTAGCCATAATTTCTTAATTTTTTCCAGGAAATTTACAAAGCTTATTTTTTAAGGAACTATTCAGTTTTGAAGCAACATTGGGAGACCTATATATTGGAAAACCCCAAAAAGTAACACCATTTTACAAATACATATTCAACACTGCTGTCAGGTAGTTATTAACCTTTCAGCTTTTCAAGAATTATTGTAAAATGGCATGACAGGAAAGAAAAATGTTATTTTGACTATCTATATGTTGCTAACAACTGAAAAAGTGACTATAACTGGCACACTCTAAAGGTACCTTTACACGCCACCACAGGAAGGCAGCAACTGCCGGGCACTGGGGATAATTGTGCCTGTTGCCATAAAATTGCTACGAAATGGCGGCGTGTAAATAGGGCAGTTCCTCCCGGTGTCCTGCAGTTGACTCAGATACCTGTTGCTGAGCCGTGCTCAAAAACAGAAAGGCACAATTGCCATGGTAGTGGCGTGTAAACGGGGCACAGGCATGGATATTGCGTCGCCTAGTGAACTCCCAGGGGCATGCCACGGCGTCATGGATACCACGCCCCATCAGCTATCATTGGTGGGGGCTACTGTGTAACCATTGGCTGTCCCTTCACAGGGCGCCATATTTAAAGAGCTATCCATTCACAATCCACAATTGCAATGGCGTCATGTATTAGCCAGCCTCCCTGCGCAGGCTGGCCAATCATGACGCTATTGCGTTATCCAATCAACACTTGTGCATCACGGAATACACAACTCTGTCACGCCTATGTACTTACGGCGCAAAATATGCACGCCCATATTCCTTTTGGTAGTGGCGTGTGAAGTAGCGAAGGTATTCCACAGGAAGTTAGCCGCGGCACCCGTTGGCACTTCCGGGGAACAAAGATACCTTCAGTGGAGCACGCAATGGCGGCGTGTATATGCGGCATCGGCGATCGGTATCCACCATTAAAAACGTGCACGTGTCGTGGATACCTGTTGCTAGCCACAGTGGCGGCGTGTAAAGGTACCTTAAGGCCACAGTATTTGATGAGTTTTTTACCTCAGGATTTGTAGCTAAAATCAGGAGTGGATAATAAATACAGAAGTGGTGAGTGTTTCTATTAGACTTTTCCTCTGATTGTTTCACTCCTGGTTTTGTCTACAAATCCTGAGGTAAAAAACTCATCAAATCTCAGTGTGTGCACGTGGCCTAAGGTCGTTAATTGGCCATAATAACCATGAGAACCACATAGTCATAATCTCAGGATGTCGATAGGGTCAAAGAGGAAGCCCCTAGACTCTGTTAAGCATGCAAATGCTGTAGTCAATATTTAGAACAGCATATAAAGGTAACATGACTATGGTCAATGCCAACACCAATCGTGACTAATGCAGCTAGGGTGGCTGTATTTTACAGCTGACAGCTCCTGCCTTTTCACCCATCAGGGCATGCTACTCACTAATATCTCAGGTCAGTTTTCAGTCACTATGAAGTTAAAGAGGACCTGTCGCTGTTCCCAGGGCCGGCTCCAGGTTTCTGTGGGCCCCGGGCAAAAAGGTCTCAGTGGGCCCCCTTTAGTACATATCACGGACTATATATATATATATATATATATATATATATATATATATATATATACATATATATGCCCGCAAATGGGCAGCAAGTGCAGCCGCTAGGCGTAAAATGCGGCAGATGCTGGTTTTTTTTACCGCAACTGCCACATTTAAAAAAAAAAACGCCTATGACTATGTGAAGGCAGCCTTACAGGAACAGTGACTGCTGAAACCAGCAAGAGCTGTTTCTGACAGTGAGTATATTACACGTTGTTAGGAGCGGGCTAAAATGCATTTGCGTTCCCTTGCGCTTTTTGAAAATACCCTTCAAATGCAAAATGTTGCATTTTTGTGCATCTGAGGATGCTTGGTATATACACAAGCATCCTCAAGCACACAAATAATGCATGCAGCTCAATAGAGCCACACTGCCATATGGGTGGCACCGCAGCCATGCGGAGTGTCTAGCCATCCGGATCTCTCTTTCTCCTCACCTTTCTTCTCGCTGCTCTGGTCTCCTCCGGTCGCTCTGCAGATATCAGCACAGTGATGACAACATCATGCCCCCCATGCTGAGCTGCAGAATGCAGACAGCGGCAGAAGAGACTCTGGAGAAGAATGCTGCTGGCAAAGGTGGCTGGGACTATAGGAGCGGAATCCGCGGGGGGCTACCACTGGTACACATACCTCGTACACACGCGGCTCTGCTCCGTACACCTCGCGCACACGCGCTCTCTCCGTACACCTCGTACGCACTCGGTTCTGCTCCATACACCTCGTACGCACGCGGCTCTGCTCCATACACCTCGTACGCACTCGGCTCTGCTCCATACACCTCGTACGCACTGCGGCTCTGCTCCATACACCTCGTACACACTCGGCTCTGCTCCGTACACCTCGTACACACGGCTCCGCTCCATACACCTAGTACCCACTCGGCTCCGTTCCATACACCTAGTACACACTCGGCTACGCTCCGTACACCTTGTACACACGCGGCTCTGCTCCGTACACCTCGTAACACGGCTCCGCTCCATACACCTAGTACCCACTCGGCTCCGCTCCATACACCTAGTACCCACTCGGCTCCGTTCCATACACCTAGTACACACTCTGCTCCGCTCCGTACACCTCGTACACACTCGGCTCTGCTCCGTACACCTCGTACACTCGGCTCCGCTCCATACACCTCGTACACACTCGGCTCCACTCCGTACACCTTGTACACACTCGGCTCCGCTCCGTACACCTCGTACACACGGCTCCGTTCCATACACCTAGTACCCACTCGCCTCTGCTACATTGACACTGTAAATCCCTCCTGACCCCACACAAATTTCACCTAATTGCCATACACCTAGTACACACCCTGCCTCTGCTACATTCACACTGCAAACCCCTCCTGACCCCACACATAAACTTCACCTCATTCAGCACCATGACAACTGAGGAGCTGATCATGTGACCTTGACTCCTCCCTCCATGTGACATCATCACAGGTCCTCTCAGCCCAGAGTGTGCGGCTCTGTCGGCTCCCATGGAGGGGGGAGGATGGAGACCCTCCGGTGCTGCAGGAGGCCGAAAATGACCCCCCAGCTGCCCCCTGGATATGGCCCTGGCTGTGGGGGCAGTGCTCAGGGGCCCCTGAGGCTAGGGTCACACTTGCACCACTGGTTGCCAATGTAAACATTGGGTTTCTATGGGCTCCCTTGCTGGCAGCGCATAGCATTAAACGCTCTGCGCTGCAGCAGACAATACTTGCGTCAGGCTAGGGTCACAATGCAAGTGTGACCCTAGCCCTCAGGGGCCTGGTGGGCCCCTCCAAGTAGTCGGGCCCCGGCACTTGCCCGGGTACGCCGGGTGCTGATGCCGGGCCTGGCTGTTCCTGACATTCCTGTTTTAGGCTTTTCTGCATTAAAACAATTCCTGAATATAATTTCTTAGACTTTTTACATTGTGCTATTCCTCTGGTATTTTCCTAGAAAATTATGTATAAGCTGACAACTGGGCATCACCATTGCCCTTGGTGGTAGGGTGTGTCCTTACATAAACAGTACTACCTGGACTGATTGGACTTCGTTGGGACATACCCCCAACTGTTAACACAGGTGGATTTATCATGGAATTATTGAATCACAGGATTGAAAGACATTAATAATATACAAATGAAAAAATGGAAATTAAAAAAAAAAATGTATTGCGTATGAGCGCCATATATAAAAAGGACAGATTTACACCCCTTGGCCTGCTATTATTAGGGTTGATATATGGTCTACCTGTCACGCTGGTTGTAGGTAGACACCCAGCGCTGGGCGATGTCGGGGGGGAGGGTGAGGGGAAAGGAGTCCCTGATGCTAAGGTCAAAAAGGGGGAATGGTGACCCCTAGAACAACTAGAGCTGACACCTGGCTCCCCTAACGTCCTTATACAGTTTACGCCACTGTCGCCGCCAGGAACCTATTCCCTGACTGTCCCTGGACTACCACTACAGAGGGCTCAGAGCGGGAGATCACTAGTATGCCCGTCTAGCAACTAAAGGAACACACCAGGGAACAACAAAGAGGGAAAAGATACACTTAGCTTGAGCAGATCCAAACAGCAAACCAACAGGCTCCAGGAAAGACTGCTTAGAACTCTGATGCAATCAGGATCATCTGAACAGCTATCACCAGCAGTGCATTCTGGGAGTCAACGGAATATATACACAGCTCAAAGGATCAGCTGGGTCCTAGTGACCTCCAGCTTTCACAAAAAGGGAAATGCCTCTTAAAACGACAGAGACATGTTTTCTTTAGGATGTGAACTGTTTGACCAATTTCTGGGAGCTTCTGCGAATGACCTCTACAGTCTCATCCAGGCCTCCTGACACACCCGTGACACTACCATGCTAAATGTAATTGGGCATGCAAATCATCAAGATCCGCAGTTGTCAGCTCCCTTTGCAATTTCCAACTATTTTTAATTTCTCAGATGTGATAATTAGAATTAGAAGAAGTCTGAAGAAGCTGCATTCCTTGGTAGGTAGTTTAGACCAGGTATGCTGCTTATGGTATCATGGGCAACATGGGTCCTTTCGTTGTCATGTGGAAAAACAACTCCTGAAACTGTTGAAAAAAATTAATGTTCCACAACCAAATCAATGCACAAGCTGCTAGTATACTTGGAATGAAGTCTAGAGCAGCCTGCCTACTGTACATTCGGTCTGAAGAAAAACATGTAGATCCTTAGAACATTAGCAGGGCACTACTGTATAAAGATGGGGTGCTCATGCAGGTTTCCACACCTTGTAACACAAAAAATATATACAAGGCATTCCCAAATGTTGTTGAATGTAAGAATGTAAGAAGGTTCTTTTTAATTCAATATGTGCAAAAACAATGTTTTTGCACATATTGAATTAAAAAGAACCTTCTTACATCAACATATAGGAGTGCCTTGTCTATATTTTTTTGTGCTGGAAAACATGGACATGTCAACAACCCAATAGACTACTGTATAATGGGTACATGTTTTATCTGTGAAAAACACAGATAGCTCATGCATGTGACTCGTGAATGTCTAAATGAGGCCTTTTTAAGAAAATGAGTTGTTTTTGATGGGGAATACAAATATTTACTAAGCTGAACATGTCAGGAGAGCTGATAAATCATCATTTAAATAGCATCAGCTGCAGTACCAAATACAGCCCAAAGTAACATGTATTATATAAGAAGTAGACCCTATTTCTAATTTCAGATGGTGTCTTTAGTGCTCCATATTGTAATTGTCACAGGTGGAGAAAGGTATCTACAATGTGACATGCACGTACAGGGGGTCGGATGGACATGACAGTTGTTTACAGTTTTATTCAAGAGAAGGGCTTTGAGAAACTAGTGAACTCCAGAAGAAATAACTGTGACCTGACTGAACCTTAATGTTTCCTTTTGGTGAATAGAACTGTCACATCCGCACCAGAGCCTGCTCTGTGAGTTCTGCTTTGGTCACTAGGAACCACTGTATTTACCCTGTAGGTAGTACTGGTGATAGTGGTTTCACTTACACACCAGAGCCTGTTCCTTTGACTTCTGCTTTGGTAACTAGGCACCGCTGTATTCACTCTATAGATGGTGCAGGACGTTGTGAGAGCGCAGGCTCCGTGCATCCACTAAGGTTAGCATTTTCATCAGGCTTTCTGACTACACTTTCGGATCGTGGTTTTGTCCTTTACCTTACCTCCCAGCTTTGACGCTGCTGTGAAGACACAACGCAGTGCATGCCAGGGAGTTAGTGTTCTTAATTTGGCCAGATGTATGGGCCTTTTGCTTATTATTTCATGTTTGCAAAGTCATTGTTTAATGCCAGACTATGCGTAGTCTCCCATTGCTCAAGTTTGTGTATTGTTAATTTAATGTAAATTACCTGACCCACTCACCTCCACTGTTAGAGACTCAGTCATGACTCAAGGGATATTATGTATGCGGCTTGAAATCCAGCCTACAATAGCACAGTCTTATTCCACCAATCCTGGAAGACCACAATGTCCTGAGATGTATAAGGAGGCCTGTTTCATTCACCAGGGTTCATATGCATCAGTATAGGGACTTTGACCCCAACTAGAGGAGCACCAGAGATTACTTAAGTAAGATGTCCAGGTTGGGACATTTTGCTCACCTGGCTACAGACTTTACTTGGCTCGGTCAGCTTTCTAAGCTTGTTGCTATTTCTTTCTCGGTGGGTACTCACCAAAAGTGGGGTTCTGGTGCACTAGAATAAGTAGCCCTGGACACCCTGAAGGCTTTGAACATTTAAATCCCTGGTGAGCCAGCAGAAGGGTGAGAATCTGTTGCCTGTTACATTATGTGTTGTGCTTGGTTATATGTTATATGCCTTTGATTGTTGGGGATCCAATAAAGCCTTACCATTGTGTGGTTCCCTAACACTGTGTTGTCTGAGTAGTGTTCTGCCCATAGTTAAGGTGCTTGGGTGTTCAATTGGGATGAGCCCTCATCCATGTGGTCTTTCTAAAGGTGGCCGGGCCAGTGGGCGAGAGCACCCACTGACCCCCTTGTCTCCACATCTGCTTGGTGACCATTCTTGTCTCTGGAATGTTGCCTTTTATAGGCAGTTATCTACTGGACCCTGTTGTAAATCCAGATTTCTTAATAGGGGCTAATGTGTGTCAGATTCACTCTGGATTCTACCTAACAGCTCAGCTTGTGCCAGTAGCTTCAGACGGCCATCACATCCCTCTGCTGGTCGTCACAAGAGCCATTTGACTATGCGCTCACAGCTTTTCCTCCACATATAGCAAATAGCTGAGTAAAAGACAAAATGAAAAAAAAAATCCTAAAATTCTTTTAAAGAAAAACATCTTTTAATTGTTCCTTTTTTTTTTTCAAATCAAAAACAAGGTTCAACTTTGTGATAACAAAAATGTAACTGGGCTCCATCTTTAAGTTCTCCAAAAGCAGACCATAAATTTGCGTTTTCATACTAGCTGAAATTTTAGTTTTTATCTAAACACATAAATAATTATTGTACAGACTGTCCGGGAGTCTCTTTACCTGAACTGAACAGTCTCACACATGTTGAGATCAGGATACCTTTGGCCAATCCGTGCATCATCATGCTAGATGGAAGAAAGAGAAGTATAGAAATCTCATCCGATAATGTTATCCTAGAATATACTGTTACATTATGATTGTTAAAAGTCTAATCTCAAGTACGGTAAATGGAACTGAGCTTCAGTTTCCCGCACCCTGGATGGATGGACAATATCTGAACAGGTAAACATTGATAGGAACCAGTGGAGATCAACTCATCCTGCATGCTCTTCAATCTACTGAAAAAGTGCATTTGCACTGTAAGTATTTCATGATCAAGCGTTCCTTCAATATAATCTTAATGTCTAAACAGGCTTCATATCATTTGATAAACAAGCAAAACGCTCATTCATCAGGTGAAATGATATTTTCACAAAAAATAATCCATCTTCTCAGCTCATCATCCTGTGTATACAAATCAGGTTAATAAAAACTCAATGTAAGGGCTTGTGCTGTTCTAAACTATTGATTTAATTGTATTCCATAACCTGATCCTCCTGTATCTTCTACCTAAAAGAAATTTTCAGCTTGTGAATTAGTCCAGTTCATGTCATGTAAAGATATATATGTGTTATGTGGCTTATAAATTCATTGTACTTTGTTTTGTGTTTATAAGGTGAATGATGAGAATTATGATGATGTTGGGATTAGCAAAAGTATGCCACAAGACTTTTATGATGATGCTGGAATTAGCAAGGAGAAAACTAAAAGTCAATCAAATTTTTTAAGGTAAGCATACAAAATTACTGTAGTTTCCATACATCTACTATTGACGTACAGAAATCCAATTGCATGTTCAACCCATTTGCAGCCATTTTTCGTTATTTCATCCACGTCTTCCTAGAGCCATAGCTTAAATATTCTGTGAGAATAACTGCATCAAGTTTAATTTTTGCAAAACAAATTGTATTATTTAACCCCTTCCTGATGCTGGACGTATTTCCATGTCCAAAGTCGGGTCCCCATCTTTGATGCAAGCAGACACTGGCTGTGATATTCAGCCATCATGTTTCATTAAAGTGTAACCACCGTAAAAATTTTTATATAACCCCTCCACCACTCAGCCTGTTTTCACCTTACTGACCTGGCCATTCATTGCAATTCTGGCCAGTGTTTCTTTATGAGGTAATAACTATGGAATGCTTCAATTGATCCTAGCGATTCTGAGAATGTTTTTTCGTGACATATTGGGCTTCATGTTAGTGGTACATTTAGGTAGATAATTTTTGCATTTATTTGTTAAAAAATCAGAAAAATTTGAACATTTCACAATTTTCAAATTTAGATTTTTTATTCTGTTAAACTAGAGAGTTATGTGACACAAAATAGTTAACAAGTAACATTTCCCACATGTCTACTTTACATCAGCACAATTTTGGAAGCAATATTTTTTTTGTTAGAAACTTAGAAGGGTTCAAAGTTCATCAGCAATTTCTCATTTTCACATCAAAATTTACAAAATCATTTTTTTAGTGACCGCATCACACTTGAAGTCCCTTTGAGTGGACTACATGACTGAAAACACCTATACAGTGCCTACAAGTAGTCTTCAACCCCCTGCAGATTTAGGTGGTTTGATAAGATGCAAATACGTTAGAGCCTCCAAACTGCAAACGAGAGTAGGATTTATTAAAGTGATCCTAAACCCAGAAACTGACCCCCCCTTATCTTTAGACCTGTCCCTGCACCCCTCTTATCATTCCTAGCCATCCCTTTTGCAGAAAAAATCGCTTTTGTAAAGTAAGAGAAAAGGTACTAATACTTTGTCCTGTGTGAGTTCTCTCTTTCTGTGGAAGCCGCAAATGCCCCGCCTGTCTGCTGCTGCCTGGTAAATTATGCACGCCCCTCTGCTTCTAAGAGCCTGGCCGCGTCATGAAAGGGGCGGGGCTAAATTGTGGCATGCCGGAGCCCCGCCCCCTTTCAGGACGCGGCCAGGCTCTTAGAAGCAGAGGGGCGTGCATAATTTACCAGGCAGCAGCAGACAGGCGGGGCATTTGCGGCTTCCACAGAAAGAGAGAACTCACACACGACAAAGTATTAGTACTTTTTCTCTTACTTTACAAAAGCGATTTTTCTGCAAAAGGGATGGCTAGGAATGATAAGAGGGGGTGCAGGGACAGGTCTAAAGATAAGGGGGGGTCAGTTTCTGGGTTTAGGATCACTTTAACAGAAGCATAAATCTTACAAACCAAAAAGTTATGTTGCTCAGTTGAATTTTAATAAATTTTAAACATAAAAGTGTGGGTCAATTTTTATTCAACCCCTAGGTTTAATATTTTGTGGAATAAACCTTGTTTGCAATTACAGCTAATAATCGTCTTTTATAAGACCTGATCAGGCCGGCACAGGTCTCTGGAGTTATCTTGGCCCACTCCTCCATGCAGATCTTCTCCAAGTTATCTAGGTTCTTTGGGTGTCTCATGTGGACTTTAATCTTGAGCTCCTTCCACAAGTTTTCAATTGGGTTAAGGTCAGGAGACTGACTAGGCCACTCCATCACCTTTATTTTTTCCCTCTTGAACCAGGCCTTGGTTTTCTTGGCTGTGTGCTTTGGGTCGTTGTCTTGTTGGAAGATGAAATTACGACCCATCTTAAGATCCTTAATGGAGGAGCGGAGGGTCTTGGCCAAAATCTCCAGGTAGGCCGTGCTATCCATCTTCCCATGGATGTGGACCAGATGGCCAGGCCCCTTGGCTGAGAAACAGCCCCACAGCATGATGCTGCCACCACCATGCTTGACTGTAGGGATGGTATTCTTGGGGTCGTATGCAGTGCCATCCAGTCTCCAAATGTCACGTGTGTGGTTGGCACCAAAGATCTCGATCTTGGTCTCATCAGACCATAGAACCTTGAACCAGTCTGTCTCAGAGTCCTCCAAGTGATCATGAGCAAACTGTAGACGAGCCTTGACATGACGCTTTGAAAGTAAAGGTACCTTACAGGCTCGTCTGGAACGGAGACCATTGCGGTGGAGTACGTTACTTATGGTATTGACTGAAACCAATGTCCCCACTGCCATGAAATTTTCCCGGAGCTCCTTCCTTGTTGTCCTTGGGTTAGCCTTGACTCTTCGGACAAGCCTGGCCTCGGCACAGGAGGAAACTTTCAAAGGCTGTCCAGGCCGTGGAAGGCTAACAGTAGTTTCATAAGCCTTCCACTTCCGGATGATGCTCCCAACAGTGGAGACAGGTAGGCCCAACTCCTTGGAAAAGGTTTTGTACCCCTTGCCAGCCTTGTGACCATCCACGATCTTGTCTCTGATGGCCTTGGAATGCTCCTTTGTCTTTCCCATGTTGACCATGTATGAGTGCTGTTCACAAGTTTGGGGAGGGTCTTAAATAGTCAGAAAAGGCTGGCAAAAGAGATAATTAATCCACACATGTGAAGCTCTTTGTTCTTTGTGCCTGAACTACTTCTTAATACTTTAGGGGGACCAAACAGAATGCTGGTGGTTTGAGGGGTTGAATAATAAATGACCCTCTGAATTAACTTTTAACGCTTTAAAAAAAAAAAATTTGAAAAATCTTTTTGGCTGCAGCGCATTTCCCACTTCCAGGCTGATCTACAGTCCAAATGTCACAATGCCAAGTTAATTCCGCCTGTGTCAACCAGCTAAATCTGCAGGGGGTTGAAGACTACTTGTAGGCACTGTATGTGACACCATTAGAAAAACTGCACCTCTCAAGCTACTCAAAACTGCATTCAATCTCACTAAAGTGGCATTAAAGGTGCTATGGGTTAACCTGAGGGGTCCAGGACGACACCAAAATTGGCCTTATCTTACGGAACCGCGTCTGAAGCTACAACACCATCTCTATCACAAAATGGTCAAACTCTTTACACTTAATGTTAAATGTCTTAATTCCCCGGTGAAGTGGAACTAGTCCTAAAGGAGATGTGGGAGTCTAGGGCTGAGATAGTGTTCTTACAAGAGACTCATTTTACGAGTAACGGGGCACAAAAATTTGCCCAGCACTGGTTTCCCCAATCTTTCTCGGCAACATCACCGAATAAAAAAGCTGGAGTAGCCATCCTGACATCCTGTTCTTTCCGAATTCAAATAGAGAGCACAGAGATAGACCCATTGGGCCGATTCATCATACTTCGGGGAGACTTAGAGGGTATCTTGGTCCTCATATGTAATATATATGCTCCAAACGACGGACAGATCAGGTTCCTAAACTCTATTCTGACGCGCCTTAACCCTAGACATGACTGTGCGCAAATCATCGGACTGACTTTAACCTGTCTTTTTCTGACTACATGGACAGACTCCACTTAACAACCTACCCCTGCCACATGCCATAGAAGCTCAAGTGACTGGACGCAAGTTTGCAAATTAATGTATAAACACTGCTTCTATGATTTATGGAGGGTGGACAACCCTACAACTCGACAATACACTTTTTATTCCCATCCCCATCAATCACATAGTAGAATTGACTACATCTTTGGAAATGTGGTGACATTACAATTCATGTGTCAAGCCAACATATGGAATATTACTTGGTCAAACAACGCCCCCTTACTGCTGGTCCTTGGGATCCTCCCTCTACTGCCACTGGTGGCTCAATGAGTCCCTATTGATGAACGTGGTTACGAGGGAGACACTGAGATCCTCCCTTAGTCACTACTTTGCAGAAAATGCTTCATCGGCACCCTCACGTTCAACTCTTTGGGAGGCGCACAAAGCAGTATGTAGAGGTGAATGTATTGCACTCTCTTCACGATTAAAAAAAGATGCAAAATTAAAATACTTCTACTATGAGAAGAAGTTGAAGCTTGCGGAAGCAAAGCTCCTTGTTCTCCCGTCAGGAGAGACTTGAAGGAGGTGATCAATCTCAGGACTCAGTTGAAGACTATCTCACTGGGAAGGGTTGAGAAGCTTCTCCGCTTTTCCTGTTAGAGATACTATGAATACGGCAACAGAGCCCATACAATATTGGCTAGACAACTAAAGATTAAAACATCCACTAATGCTCCATACGGCATTAGAGATTCAAATGGTGTTATCAGATATGATCCCGAGGGGATGGCACAGGCTTTTCATGAGTATTACTCTACCTTCTACTCCCTCTCTTCTGCCCTACCAACAACCCCAACTGACAGAGATGCCTTCTTAGACACATTTCTGACCTCATGTCAGCTCCCTAGACTGCCCCCGGATGCGAGGGAGGACTTGATTCGGAGGGTCACGGTGACGGAGATTAAGGACATTATTAAAAATATACCGAGCCTTAAAACACCTGGCCCAGATGGTCTCCCGTATCTATACGTTCAAGACTTTTGGGCCCTTCGTTCGCAGCACATGGCTCCCCTGTTTACATTTTTCATGGAAGGGAGAGAAATACCTGCCTTAATGCTCTGCTCCTATATCACAGTAATTCACAATTAAGGCAGGAACCCTGTGGAGTGTGCAGTGCAAGTTACCGGCCCAAAAGTCTGTTGAATTCGGACCTAAAATTCTTCACCAAAATATTGGCAGAGAGACTGAATAATTGGCTTCCACAGTTAATTAATAAAGACCAGGTGGGATTCGTATGCTTCCGCTAAGCAGGCAACAACACCAGACGCATTATAGACCTGGTTGAAGTCGTAAATAGAGAGGGCGTAGAGGCGATTCTTCTGGGGCTGGATGCGGAGAAAATCTTTGACAAGCTGAATTGGGCATTTATGTTCTCCACCTTGCTCCACTTTGGCCTGTCTGGGCCTTTTGTCACGGCTCTTGAGGGTCTCTACTCCCGCCCTTCGGCGGTAGTGCGGATGCCCCATGCACATTCTGTAGACCTAGATATACGAAAGAGTATCCGACAGAGATGCCCATTGTCCCCATTACAATATGTCCTCAGCATAGAACTCCTAGCAGCCCAGATCCGTAATAGCCCAGATGTCACTGGGATCCAGATCAGAAGCAAAAACTTTAACCCCCTTTGCTGATGATGTCATGCTTTCCCTAACAAACCCTATAGTCCCCTTCCCAATTTGAAGTCCATACTTAATGCTTATTCTAACCTATCAGGTTACAAAATCAACTCTGGGAAAACGGAGGCATTGCCGGTTAACATACCGGGACAAAAACTCACTTATCTAAAGCAATCATATAAGTTTGCTTGGCGCACGTCTTACATTAAATACCGTATATACTCGCTATAAGCCGAGTTTTTCAGCCCAAAAATTGGGCTGAAAAGTACCCCCCTCGGCTTATACGCGAGTCATACAGCAGGACCGCAGCCCCGAGCAGCCCCAGCAGCCCCCGTAATCCAGGGCCCCCCCAGCCTGACTCCGGTCACCTGTAAAGGAAAATATACTTATCACTGTCCCGCTGCCGTCCGCGCCCGCATCTGCCGACATCCCGATCCTCCATCTTCATGCGTCTTCTTCCTGTTTCCTGTGTTCGTCGCAGCAATGACATCATTGCCGGCGCCGAACACAGGAAACAGGAAGAAGACGCATGAAGATGGAGGATCGGGATGTCGGCAGATGCGGGCGCGGACGGCAGCGGGACAGTGATAAGTATATTTTCCTTTACAGGTGACCGGAGTCAGGCTGGGGGGGCCTGGATACGGGGCTGCTGTATACTACCGTGGGGCTGCAATATACTACCACTGGGCTGTATACACCACTGGGCTGCAATATACTACACTGGGGCTGTATACTACCGCTGGGCTGCATATACTACACGGGCTGTATACACCACTGGGGCTGCAATATACTACCACTGGGGCTGTATACTACCGCTGGGGCTGAAATATACTACCACTGGGGCTGTATACACCACTGGGACTGCAATATACTACCACTGGGGCTGTATACACCACTGGGGCTGCAATATACTACCACTGGGGCTGTATACTACCGCTGGGGCTGCAATATACTACCACTGGGGCTGTATACACCACTGGGGCTGCAATATACTACCACTGGGGCTGTATACTACTGCTGGGGCTGCAATATACTACCACTGGGGCTGTATACACCACTGGGGCTGCAATATACTACCACTGGGCTGTATACACACTGGGCTGCAATATACTACACTGGGCTGTACACCACTGGGGCTGCAATATACTACACTGGGGCTGTATACACCACTGGGGCTGCAATATACTACCACTGGGGCTGTATACACCACTGGGGCTGCAATATACTACCACTGGGGCTGTATACACCACTGGGGCTGCAATACTACCATGGGCTGTATACACACTGGGGCTGCAATATACTACCATGGGGCTGTATACACCACTGGGGCTGTATATACTACTGGGGCTGCCTGTATACTACCACTGGGGCTGTATATACTACTGGGCTGTCTGTATACTACCACTGGGGCTGTATATACTACTGGGGCTGCCTGTATATTACCACTGGGGCTGTATATACTACTGGGCTGCCTGTATACTACTGGGGCTCTGTATACTACCACTGGGCTGCTGGGGCTCGTATATACTACCACTGGGGCTGCTGTATACTACCACTGGGGCTGCTGGGGCTCCTATATACTACCACTGGGCTGCTGTATACTACCACTGGGGCTGTTGGGGATGCTATATACTACCACTGGGGCTGCTGTATACTACCACTGGGGAGGCCTGTATACCACTGGGGGGGGCCTGTATACTACACTGCTGGGGGCTGTATACCTGTGCTGAGGTCCACCCTCGGCTTATACACGAGTCAATAGGTTTTTCCAGATTTTTGGGGCAAAAGTAGGGGGGTCGGCTTATACACGGGTCGGCTTATACACGAGTATATACGGTACTTAAAAATCAATATCACCCCAACATATACACTGTGTGCAGAATTATTAGGCAAGTTATGTTTTAGAGGATTATTTTTATTATTATTGACCAACAACTATGTTTTCAATCAACCCAAATATCAAAGCTTAATATTTTTGGAAGTTGCAGTGGGGTTTTTTTAGATTTGGGTATCTAAGACTGCTTTCACATAGGCATTTTTTTGAAAGCACGGCAGATTTTCCTAACGGCCACACTTGCTGCCCTGATCCGACATGCCCCATTGCATTGTCTATGGGGCTTGCAGTCAGGTGCGGCAAGTGCGGTTTTGCCGGCTGCGATAGATGCGGCAGTTGTGGCCGTGAAAAAAAAACCTTGGTCAGCAGTGTTATTTTCGCGGCCGCAGCTGCCACATCTGCTGCAACTGTCAAAACCGCACTTGCCGCAAGCCCCATAGACAATGCATGGGGCAAGTGTGCCACAAGTACAGCCGTTAGGTGGAAGATGCAGCAGATGCGGTAAATCTGCCGGATCATCTGCATTTTAAAAAAAAAGGCCTATGTGAAAGGGGCCTTAGGAGGATATCTGTTTGTGCAGGTAACTATTACTGTGCAGAATTATTAGGCAACTTAATAAAAAACAAATATATTCCCATCTCACTTGTTTATTTTGACCAGGTAAACTAATATAACTGCACAAAATTTAGAAAAAAACATTTCTGACATGCAAAAACAAAACCCAAAAAAATGAGTGACCAATATAGCCACCTTTCTTTATGATGACACTCTATAGCCTTCCATCCATATATTCTGTCAGTTACTTGATCTGTTTACGATCAAATTGCTTGCAGCAGCCACCACAGCTTCCCAGACACTGTTCCGAGAGGTGTACTGTTTTCCCTCCCTGTAGATCTCACATTTTAGGAGGGACCACAGGTTCTCTATGGGTTCAGATCATGTGAACAAGGGGGCTATGTCATTATTTTTTCTTCTTTTAGACCTTTACTGGCCAGCCACGCTGTGGAGTAGTTGGATGTATGTGATGGAGCATTGTCCTGCATGAAAATCATGCTCCTTCAAAGATGTTCCTTTATTCCATACGCGTTTCGGTGCCATCACTGCACCTTCCTCAGTTTTACAAAGGAAGGTGCAGGGATGGCACCGAAACACATAGGGAATAAAGGAGCAACTATGAAGGAGCCTTGCCACCTGTGTTTTTCATCTTGACGGCAGCGCAGATCGTATAAGCACTAAACCCATTTGAATCTCCCTTCTAGGTAGGACAGCAACAATCAAAATGTCAATCCTCCCTAGATTTTTTTTACCTTTTTGAAACTATCCCGATCAAAGTACCACTAGCCGTGCTTAAAAAAGTACAAACAATGTTTCTAAAATTCATATGGCATTTCGGTCGTCACCACATACCTAAGACAGTTCTATATGCCCCTAAATCGCAGGGAGGCTTGGAATGCCCATACATATCTAAATATTAATATTTAACATACATACGCCACATTCCTTCATAGACAACACTCCTAGCCCACAATAAATGAATGTAAGTGGAGAAATTGTGGCTTGCTCCATTCCACCCGAGTTCACTGATCTGGGGCCTTCTGAGTGAAATACCCTCCACTTTTCTCTTAGGCCCTATGTCCTTTACCAGAGAGATTTGGCGCTTGGCCAGAATGAAGTTCCACCTAGCATTGCACGCATCCTTTCTGAATCCCTTTCTCTATAATCCGCATACTTTAAATCTTATGAGTGCAGGGTTGACTCGTGTCTGGGCAGAGGCGGCCCTTTTTTTTGTTTCAGAGACTTGGTGGACCCCTTGACTAGAAAATTTAGATCTTTTGGGGACTTACTAGGTAAATATAAGCTACCACAAAATTTGTTTTACTCATATCAACAAATCATCCACTATTTTTGTGCTGAACTAGATCCGCCTGAGTCCCTCGCCCCTTCTAGATTTGATCAACTGTGTGCCAGAGGCACCTCGACTAGAGGCCTTATCTCAGACATATATTCCATGCTACACAATACAGACCCCCTGAACCCTGTTCAAAACACATACATGCAGAGATGGGAGAGATGGTTAGGTTGTACGCTAGCACGCCAAAAATGGCAAGTGATATGGTCTCATGCCTTCAGAACCTCAATTAATACCCTTTATAAGGAAAATCAGTTTAAGATTTTAGTGATGTGGTACCACACCCCTGAATTGCTTAATACAATTAACCGGTTCACCCCTAATGTTTCCTGGAGATGTGATGCAGTTGGAGCATCCCTGTACCACATCTTCTGGACTTACCGAAGAATAACTGGCTTTTGGAGAGAGGTTGACCGGTTGGTGGGAGGAGTCATGGGTGTTGCTGTCCCTCTGGATCCCCTGGCGTACCTGTTGAATTTACTACCACCAGGGTTGGATAAAACAAGGGCTAAATTATTATTGCACCTCCTAACAGCAGCCAAATGCCTGATTTCATTGTTCTGGAAGAAAACAGCAGTTCCTACCCTGTCCTATTTTTATACATGAATAAATGATGTCTACCTAATGGAAAGGATGACTTCTAACTTACACAATACTATGAACAAATTCGATAAAATCTGGACCTATTGGATCATATTCCGAGTCAACTTTCATCTGTGATGGATGAAGACACAAACCTGATACTGAACGATTACTGCTTGTAGGATTGCCTGCTGACACTCCCTCGTATATGATCCTAGACCCTGCCTATAGTTAAAGAGTCTGGCACCTTATCAGATACGTTGCCACTCTCTATTCGATGAGAACCTCTAATTTTTTCTATCTTTTTTTCTTTCATTTTTGGTTTAGGTCTGTTCTTTTTTCCAAAAAGTAAAGTCTACAGTTGAATATCCCTTATCTTTTGTTGTAAATGCCATATCTTGATTTGTAATAGAAAAAGTTTAATAAACACAAAGTTGAAACAAAACTACATTCAAGAAGATTATTAACCGTTCAGGTGCTTCACATGAACTAAACCAACATGGAAAGAAGCAATAAACATTTTAATTTTTCCAACCAAAAATTTATTTTAGCCTCAATTACTGCATTTTCACAAAGGTAAAAGCAGAAAAAGTACTCTAAAATGTGTTGTGAAATTTCTGCTAAATACGCCGATACCCCATATGTGGTAGAAAATCACTGTTTAGGTGCACGGCAGGGCTTGGAAGGAAAGGAGCGCCATTTGAGTTTTTGAATGGAAAATTAGCTGCAATCATTAGTGGACACCATGTCGCGTATGAAGAGCCCCTGTGTTCCTAAACATAGGAGTTCCCGCACAAGTGACCCCATTTTGGAAACTGGACTCCCCAAGGACCTTATTGAGATGCATAGTGAACACTTTGAACCCAAGGTCCTTCACACATTGATCCTTAAAAATGAAAAAGTACTTTATTTTTCACAAAAATGTTATTTTAGCCTCAATTTTTTTTTTTTTCACATGGACAACAGGATAAAATGGATCCTAAAATTTGTTCGCCAATTTATCCGACTTACACTGATACCTCATATGTGGTCATAAACCATTGTTTGGGCGCCGGCAGGGCTCGGAAGGGAAGGAGCGCCATTTGACTTTTTGAATGCAATATTAGCTGCAATTGTTAGTGGACACCATGTCGTGTATGGAGAGCCCCTGTTTGCCTTAACATTGGAGCTCCCCCATAAGTGACCCCATTTTGGAAACTAGACATCCCCCAAAGAACTTATCTAGATGCATAGTGAACACTTTGAACCCCTAGGTTATTCACAAATTAATCTGTAAAAATGAAAGAGTACTTTTTTTCACAAAAATGTTCCTTTAGCCTCAGTTTTTTTTTTTCACAAAGGCAATACTATAAAATTGATCCTAAAATTTGTTGGGTAATTTCTCTTGAGTACACAGATACCTCATATGTGGCGGAAAACCACTGTTTTGGCACACGGCAGGGCTCTGAAGGTAAGGAGTGACATTTTGAAACACATTTTGATGGCATGGTCTGTGGGTGTAATGTTCTGTTTGGATAGCCCCTGATGTGCCTAAACAGCGGAAACCCTCCCAAGTGGCAACATTTTGAGTTCACTACCACGGGGAACCTTGGTGACTCAGCGAGTGACATTACCACTCCCGTGTGGCAGTGTCTGACTTCACTCACGGAGTCCCTGTGGTCAGTGTGATTGCAGACTCTGCAGGGAGAGGACACTTGTTCTCTCCCTGCAGACTCTGGATGAAGGATTGTGGAGGGTTATGTGGAAATAATAAAGTTGGAGTTAAGATATGTTTGTTTTTTCTTCTAATACACAATACTCAGAAAAAAGTAATTTTATTATTTACTATTTACTAGAGATTACCAATGTCCCAATGGTGGGTTCTAACATTAGCCCGTCATTATGAATCTCTGGCTTTTAGTGCCAGCTACCAGTAAAAAAAGCTGGATTTACCCCTTTATTACCCAGCTTGCCACCAGCACCAGGGCAACTGGAAGAGTCTGAGTACAGCACAAAAATATGGCGCCTCTAATGAATGTGCTATTTTCTGGGGTGGCTATGGCTGCAATTCACAGCATTGGGGGCTCAGAATGTTTGGGCCTGTCCTTGTTGAGGATTCCAGCCCCCAACTGCCAAGTTGTACCTGTCAACCAAAAATATGGTAGAGCTCCACGTTTATTTTTAGTTGTAGAAGTAATTAAAAAAAAAAAAATGATGTGGGCTTTGCCATATTTTTAGTTGCCAACCAGATACAACTTGGCAACTACGGACTGCCACCCAACCCCAGCTGCCTAGTTGTACTTGGCTGTCAATCAAAAATACAGCGAAGCCCGACATCAATTTTTTTTATAGAAATTATTTTGGAAAAAAAATGACATGGAGCTTTGCCATATTTTTCGTCTAGCCAGGTACAACTAGGTAGCTGGGGGCTGGAATCCTCAGCATAGAGAGACCCAAGGGTTCTGGCCCCCCCCATCCTGCGAATTGCAGCCCATGGCCACCCCAGAAACTACGCATTCATTGAAGCGCCACTTTGTGGCGCTGTACCAGACTCTTCCAGTTGCCCTGGTGCTGGTGGCAAACTGGTTAATAAAGGGATTAATGCCAGCTTTCTTATTGGCATCTGGTACTAAGCCCGAGATTCATAATGTCGGGCCAATGTTAGACCCGGCCATTAGTAATCTCTAGTAAATAGTCAAAAAATACACCACACAGAGACAAATCTTTTTATTAGAAAAAAAACACAAACAAAATTCAGACTCCATCTTTATTTTACAATCCGATGTAGTCCACAACGATGGTCCCACGATGCTCGATCACCTCTGCTACATCCAGAGACTGCAGCAAGGGATCAAGCAGCCTCTTCTTGTACTCCCTGGGGTCACGGTGATATGTACAGTGATCTACCATACAGTGCAACATCACTGTGACCACAGAGACTACTATAAAAGGACACTTGATCCCTTGTTGTAGTCTATGGGGTCACAGTGATAGTGCACTTTATGGCAATGATCTGCCATACAATGCACAATCACCGTGACTCCAGAGACTACAACAAGTGGACACTTGATCCCTTGTTGTACACTACCGTTCAAACGTTTGGGGTCACCCAGACAATTTTGTGTTTTCCATGAAAACGCATACTTTTATTTATGAAATGAGTTGCAAAATGAATAGAAAATATAATTCAGACATTGACAAGGTTAGAAATAATGATTTTTATTTGAAATAATGATTTTCTCCTTCAAACTTTGCTTCCTTCAAAGAATGCTCCCTTTGCAGTAATTACAGCATTGCAGACCTTTGGCATTCTAGCTGTTAATTTGCTGAGGTAATCTTGAGAAATTTCACCGCATGCTTCCTGAAGCCCCTCCCACAAGTTGGATTGGTTTGGCACTTTTTGTGTAACATATGGTCAAGCTGCTCCCACAGCAGCTCAATAGGGTTGAGATCTGGTAACTGCGCTGGCCACTCAATTACAGATAGAATACCAGCTGCCTGCTTCTTCCCTAAATAGTCAATGCATAATTAGGAGGTGTGCTTTGGGTCATTGACCTGTTGTAGGATTAAATTGGCTCCAATCAAGCACTGTCCACAGGGAATGGGATGGCGTTGCAAAATGGAGTGATAGCCTTCCTTATTCAAAATCCCTTTTACTTTGCACAATTCTCCCACTTTACCACTACCAAAGCAACCCCAAACCATCACATTACCTCCACCATGCTTGACAGATGGAGTCAGGAACTTTTCCAGAATCTTTTCAGCTGTTCTGTGTCTCAGAAATGTTCTTCTGTGTGATCCAAACACCTCAAACTTTGATTCGTCTGTCCATAAAACTTTTTTCCAATCTTCCTCTGTTCAATGTCTGTGTTCTTTTGCCCATATTAATCTTTTCCTTTTATTAGCCAGTCTCAGATATGGCTTTTTCTTTGCCACTCTGCCCTGAAGGCCAGCGTCCCAGAGTCGCCTCTTCACTGTAGACGTTGACACTGGCATTTTGCGGGTACTATTTAATGAAGCTGCCAGTTGAGGAGCCGTGAGGCATTGATTGCTCAAACTAGAGACTCTAATATACTTGTCTTGTTGTTCAGTTGTGCAGCAGGGCCTCCCGCTTCTCTTTGTACTCTAGTTAGAGCCTGTTTGTGCTCTCCTCTGAAGGGAGTAGTACACACTGTTGTAGGAAATCTTCAGTTTCTTGGCAATTTCTCACATGGAATAGGCTTCATTTCTAAGAACAAGAATAGACTGTCGAGTTTCATATCAAAGTTCTCTTTTTCTGGCCATTTTGAGAGTTTCATAGAACAAACAAGTGTAATGCTCCAGATTCTCAACTAGCTCAAAGGAAGGTCAATTTTATAGCTTCTCTAATCAGCCAAACTGTTTTCAGCTGTGCTAACATACTTGTGCAAGAATTTTGTAGGGTTTACTACACATCCATTAGCCTTCTTACACAGTTTGCAAATACAATTTACCATTAAAACACAGTTGTTGGAAATGGGCCTCTATACACCTATGTAGATATTGCATTAATAACCAGACGTTTTCAGCTAGAATAGTCATTTACCACATTAACATTGTAGAGTGTATTTCTGATTCATTTAATGTTAGCTTCATTGAAAAAAAAAGTGCTTTTCTTTCAAAAATAAGGAACTTTCTAAATGACCCCAAACTTTTGAACGGTAGTGTAGTCGCTGGGATCATAATGATGATGCAATGTATGGCAGATCATTGTCATACAGTGCACATCACTATGACAACAGACTACAACAAGGATTAAGTGTGTCCTTGTTGTATTCTGTGTCATAGTGATGGTGCACTGTATGGCAGATCATTGCCATACAGTGCACCATTACTGTGGCAAACCCTAGTCTCAGAGATCACATGATCTCTGAGGCTTGGTTCAGGCAACCCAACGTTGCAACGTCGTACCATGGTGATTGGCTCATCGTAATTACATTATGATGAGCGAATCACAGCGGGGAGAGGGAAGTGACAGTTTGCTACCTCTCCCAAGACCCTAAATGATGTGAGTGTAAGATCACAGCACTTAGGGGGTGACAGAGCCCGGGCACAGCGATCACATAGCAGATCGCTGTGCCCAGCTGGCAGATCGTTCCTCTGCAGCCTGATCTCTATGCACGGAGATCAGACTGCAGAGGAACAGGGGGCACAATCAGGCGGTGGGCGGGCTCTACCACCGCCATGCAGCTGATGGGAGGAGTGATCCCATCAGATCATTTCCCATCAGCGTGGAGGGGGAGATTCCTGCCCCCTCCTTCACTCCATCCTATGGAAGGGGCTATGACAGCCCCTTCCATAGCAGCAGTGGAGGATCACTGTGATTGACTGTTCAAACAGCCAATCACAGCCATTGTGGGGGTGGGGGGATCCACCCCCTCTGACATCAAGGCCCGGTGTTTTGTGATAAGAGTCACAATACATTGGAGCCCGATGGCGGTTACCGCTGCAACGGTGCCGCAGTAACTGCCATGACGTTGTACAACATCAAAGGTCGGGAAGTCACCGACTTTCATGATGTTGTGCAACATCCAAGGTTGGGAAGGGGTTAATAAAAATGTAGACCAAGCAATTTTAATAGACTTTTAAATATACTTCATAAGGAAATTCTGATTGAAAACCTTTCATAAACCTTCCACAAGATGAACCCACTAGACTGTGTCTGAAGCTCATTTTTAGTGAGATCCATCTTCAGCCTTTGACACAGACTGAATACGGCCAGATAACCATATAAGAGTGGAGGGGGTGGGACCTACACAGTGTCCACAGCTGGTCACTGTTTCAAATTACATCAGGCACAGGGAGCTCAGGACTGACAGCACAAAGATCTTATCTCCTGCATTCACATGCTCTGCTCCATATTATTATCTGAGGAGCTGTGTGGGGGCCATCAGTTGTAGCATGGAGCAGAGTGATCTGAATGCAAGAGATAAGATCTCCTGTCTTTGTGCTGACAGCATGGAGTCCTTTGAGGTAGTCTAATACACTGATCTCCTGTACCCTGTCAAGCTGTGTAGGCCCCCTCACTCTAATGGTACCTTTACACGCCGCCACAGAGGGCAGCAACAGGCAGGCACCGCACGTGCCTGATGCTGCATATACACGCCGCCACAAGGTGCTCCACAGAAGGTATTTTTGTTCCCCGGAAGTGCCGACGGGTGCCGCGGGTTACCTTCTGTGGAGCACCTTCCCTGATTTACATGCCGCTACCAGAAGGGAATATTGGCGGATCTGGGGCAGCAGGGACAACACATAGGCGTGCCAGAGTTGTTTATTACGCGACGCTCGTACAATGATTGGACAATGCAATAGCATCATGATTGGCCAGCCAGCGCAGGAAGGCTGGCTAATACATGTCGCTATTGCAAATATGTATTGTGACTGGTCAGCTCGTTAAATATGCCGCCCTGTGCAGGGACAGCCAATGGGTACACAGAAGCCCCCACCAATGATAGCTGATGGGGCGTGGTAATACATGACGCTGTGGCACGCCCAGGGAACTCAAATGCCGTGACTGTGCCCCGATTGCACCCGCCACCATAGGGATTATGCCTGCTTGTTTTGAGCACGGCTGAAACACAGGTATCCAAAGACACAGGAAGGAACTTCCTGAATTACACGCCGCCACTTTGCGGTCTTTTCAAGGCAAAAGAACAATTGTGTCCGATGCCTGGCGGTTTCTACCTTCCTGTGGCGGCGGGTAAAGGTGCCATTATATGTGGGGTTTATAAACACCCTAGTGGGGGCATCATCTAGAGGTTTTATGCAAGGTTTTCTTCCAGATTTCTGTAATGAAGTATATTTGAAAGTTTATTAAAATCTGTTGCTCTACATTATTATTAAATACAAATTTAAGCGGTGGTTACACTTTAACATCAGCTGGTGGAACCCTAGCCTCTTTTTCCATTAAAAATAAAGAAATAATAAAAATGTAACAAATGCACATACAGTATGGTAATGCCACATGAATGAATTGCACAGTTGGGGGTTTTGTTCAATTTCAATGCACTTAGACGTTTTTCCCAAATTTCTGGTAAATTGAATGGTAAAATAAATGAAGTCGTGCAAAACTAAAACTCCTCATGCAAAACAAAAAAAAACAATCATACATGTATGTTGACAAAACAAAAATTAAAGTTATGGCTCTTGGAAGAAAAGAAGAAAAACATAAAAGCTCAAAAAAGGGAAATTTGCGATGTCAGGAAAGGACTAATGGCATCTTTTAATTTACCATACACTGTATTGAAAAACAGAAAAACAAATTCATTTTGGGGTATTTTTTTTACTTTTGGGTTTTTACTGTCTCGAAATATGTTATGTTAAAGGGGTTGTCCGTGCTTTTTCTATAATTTACATGTGTATCTAGGCTGCAAAATGTTGACAGTTTGTAATTTACATCCTGTCAACATTTTGCAGGGTTTTCTAGATATCACCTATTTGCATCTGACAGAGAACAACCAGGGGGCGTGTTTGTGTTGGAGCCTGCATGTAAATGGAGAACTGGTCGTTTACTACCAGACTCCTCCAAACACGCCCCCTCCCCCATTCTACAGTAAGCCAGGCCACCCCCAGATTGCTACAGCCCACCCCAGTCCCAAGCATGACCACACACCCCACTGCACATAGTGGGTTACGTCCTCGTCTGGCACAGTGTACCAAATCTTCAGCTGTATGAGCTGCAGATTTGGCACATTGGGTCAGTGTAGGAGCTGAGGGCTGTGTGCAATCCTGTGTGCCCTCACATTCTCTTCACCTTTGCCTGCTCTGTGCAGGGAGCCGATACTCCTCTCTCCAGCTGCTGGCTCTGTGTCCCACTCTGAGAGCTGCGGGAGATACAGAGAGGCGGATCATCAGCTCCCTGCACAGAGTGGCCACAGGGGAGGAGGCAGTGAGGGCACACAGGATTGCCCACAGCCCTCAGCTCCTAAACTGACCCAGTGTGCTGAATCTGCAGCTCTCAGAGCGGGACACAGAGACAGCAGCTTGAAAGAGGAGCATCTGCTCCCTGCACCCTCCCTGAGGAAGACGATAAGCCTTCGTGAAACATGTTGTGGGGAATAAAGAGGATTCTTGTCCATAACTACCTGCCCTATCTGTGCCTGCGCTCGCTAAGAATAACCTTTAATTGAAAAATTTAGGAGCTGAGGGCTGTGTGCAATCCTGTGTGCCCTCACCTCCTCCATCCCTGTGGCCGCTCTGTGCAGGGAGCCGATGCTCCTCCTCTCTGTATCTCCCGCAGCTGTCAGAGTGGGACACAGAGCCGGCATCTGGAGAAAGGAGCATCAGCTCCCTGCACAGAGCGGCCACAGGGGAGGAGGAGGAGGAGAGGGGACACATAATTGCGCACAGCCCTCATCTCCTACACAGACCCAATGTGCCAAATCTGCAGCTCACAGAGCTGCAGATTCAGTACACTGTGCCAGAGGAGGACACAACCCACTGTGTGCAGTGGGGGTGGGTGGTCATGCTTCGGACTGGGGCGGGCCTGTAGGAGTCTGGGGGTGGCTGGGCATACTGTAGACTGTGGAGGGAGCATGTTTGGAGGAGTCTGAGAGTAAACAACCAGTTTCCCATTTACATGCAAGTTCCAACACAAACACACACCCCTGGTCATTCTCTGGCAGATGCAAATAGGTGATATCTAGGAAACCCTGCAAAGTACTGACAGGAGGTAAATTACATACTGTCAACATTTTGAAGCCTAGATATACATGTAAATGATAGAAAAAGCCTGGACAACCCCTTTAATTTATCCTGCCGATCTGTATTATTACAGCGATTCCATGCTCATACAATTATTGCACATGCTTAAAACTTAAAAAATATATGATTGGTGTCTTTATTGAGAACGATACAATTTATGATTTTCCTTCAACTGAGTTGTTGTTGAGCTTGTGTGTTGCAGAATGAGTTTTACTTTTGTATAAAATATGGCGTATCATGAAATTTTTGACCTTTGTACTCTATTTTTGGGAGGCAAGCTAACAAGAAGAAATAATACAATATCTTATTGATTTTAAACGTTATGGAAGAAGCTATGACAAATATACTTATTAAGATGGCAAGGTTTAACCCTATCACTGATATAAGGGCTAATATCCTTAATGTCCCTAAAAATGTTACAGATGGTACACTGTGGCCAACAAAGGTAGATGAACTAAAGGTTCACATATACAAACAGGTATCTATATAGTACAGCATAGAGATCATGTATACCATAGTTAAGTACTCACCAGTGTACCTAAAGTGCATAAGAGGGGACAGATATGTTAAAGCAAGGTCACTCACCCATTACTACAGTGCACTTATGTGGTGTCAGATAATCTGTATCCAGGCGCACTATACAGTATATATATGAACCTATGAGTTCATGTACCTTGTTCTCTTTACCAGATTGTACCATCTGTAACTTTTAAAGGGACATTTTGTCTATGTTAGTTATTTTTGCATCCATCTCCATTAGGGTACCTTTACACGCCGCCACCACGGCGAGAAATATTGACGGCATTATGTCGCCCTGCGACAATTGCCGTCAAAATCTCTCCCACTTGCGGCGTATAATTGGTGAATTTGGCGGCGATCTTTCGCCTCGCCACGGTAGCCTGATTTCTGGGCACTGCTCTGAAATCAGGCGACCCTGACGAGGCGACAGTTGCCGCCAAATTCCCCAATTACACGCCGCAATTGGGAGAGATTTTGACGGCGATTGTCGCAGGGCGACATATCGCCATCAATATTTCTCACCGAGGTGGCGGCGTGTAAAGGTACCCTTATACGGACGTCCGTTCTGGCAGCAGCACAGCATTGCACCAACCAGCGGCCAGCGGTAGTGAGTGACTCTGACTGCTACGTTTACAAACACTGTTACACTGCTTAGGGGGCAGGGGCCAGGTCAGGCTGTGTGTGTGGGCCAGGGCCGTAGCTCCAGTATTAAGGAAGGGGCCTGTGTGTGGGCCAGGGGCCGAGGGCCTGCATAGAGGCTGGCAGTGGCTGTATTCTATATGAAGGGGCCTGTGTGTGCGCCCCACACACAGGTCCCTTCATATAGAATGCAGCCACTGCCAGCCCCTTTGCAGGCCATGGGCTCCTGTCCCACACACAGGCCCCTTCATATAGAATACAACCATTGCTAGCCCCTATGTAGACCCTTAGCCTCTTGCCCACACACAGGCCCCTTCATATAAAATACAGGCACTGCCAGCCCCTATGTAGGCCCTGGGCCCCTTGCCCACATTCAGGCCCCTTCATATAGAATACAGCCACTGCCAACCCCCATGTAGGCCTGGGCTATTGGCCCACACACAGGCCCCTTCATGTTGACTACAACCACTGCCATCCCCTATGTAGGCCTTGGGCCCCTGGCCCATATACAGGCCCCTTCAGTCACTGGCAGTCCCCATGTAGGCCCTGGACCCCTGGCCCACACAGGCTTCTTCATATAGAATACAGCTACTGCCAGTCCCTACGTAGGCCCTGCATATATAGGGGTAGGCTGTTTACTGTGTGTGGGCCTAAGATGATATTAGGCCCACACACAGGTCCCTTCATACGGGACACAACCAGCCACTATATATGCAATATTAGTAATGCTGCATATATATATATATATATATCTGTATTCTTTATAAACGGGCCTGTGCATTGGCCTAAAGCTGCATATATTGGCTGGTTGTGTACTGCATAGAGGTGCCTGTGTGTGGGCCTACCTATTTAGAGGTTGGCTGGCTGTGATGCGCTAACACTGTATATAGGGGCTATGTGGGCTCATGTATGAGGGGCCTGTGTGGGGCTAATGCTGTATATAGGGCTTTTTGGGCTCATGTGTGTGGGCTAATACTGTATATAGAGGATGTGTGGGTCCTATATATGGGGGCCTGTGTGGGGTTAATACTGTATATAGGGGTTGTGTGGGCTCATGTGTGTGGGCTAATGCTGTATATAGAGGATGTGTTGGTGTAACAAAATTGACTCCTTTAATGTATAACCTATGAGGACTCCTTATTTATCCAGACAATATTGCATTTTGGTTTGCAAACTTGTAGTATGCCACTCATGGGTTACAGAAGATTTCTAGGAGCCTGCTAGTATTTAAAGTGGGTAATGTAATTATCTACCATGTGATGGTTCGCTCATTGTAAATACAAGTCTTGTAGATGATTGGCAGTGTTTAAAGTGGGTAATGTAGTTATCTAGCTTGTGATGGCCAACTCATTGTTCCTAGAGTCTTGTAGATGACTGGTTATTTTGACCATGTGTAATGTAATCATCTCAACTCTTTGCCTTATGAGGCTCAGAGGACTTAATCCTCTAAAATTCCTTTGTATTAGTATGGGTATTGCTGACACTATGTAAATTACTTCAGCCGCCATTGTTTGTGGTCAAGATGTTATACGAAATGTCTAAATGTCTATACTAAACCCTCCATGACCCTTCTCTGTCAATCATCATTTGTTGAACATTATCCAGGCAGCTTGAAAGCGAGCTAATGAGAGAACAGTCTTATTCTACCAATTGTGACGTCCCCAATATCCTGCAATGAGGGCTCAGGTATATAAGGAAACCTGTTCATTAACCAGGGTGATTTTGATTCTGTCTAGTGACTTCAGTCTAGGGATTTCGGTCCCGGGTACCTGGATTATAATTCTACAAGTACTTCAGCATCAAATGTTTGGATTCGGCTGGAATAACAAATACTGCTTAAGGACGCAACCCAGGTTGGGATGATCCAGTCACCTGCTACAGACTTTGGTGTGCTATATTCTAAACCCTGGTGAACCAGCGGAAGGGTGAGACTCTGTTGCCTGTTACATTTTGTGTTTTGCTGGTTATGTGCTATATGCTGTTAACTGTTTGGGGAAACAATAAAGCCTTAAAATTGTGGTTCCCTCATCCTGTGTTGTCTGAGTAGTGTTCCGCCCATGGGTAAGGAGCTTGAGAGTTCAGTTTGAGGATGAGCCCTGATCCAGGCTGTCTTGCTAAAGGTGGCTGGGCCAGTGGACGAGAGCACCAATTGAGCCCCGTGTCTCCACAATTGGTGGCAGCGTTGGGATACTACTCAGCTTGGTTTATCCAGGGGAGCTGCAGGGGACTGGTGTTCGTGGACACCGTTCAATGGCTCAACAACCAGGGAGGCATATAAGCATACCTAGCAGGCCATAGGTGAGGCATTCAGGTTTCGGACACTGCCATGTCCAACCCCACCAGCTCAGCCATGGAACGAGGACTGGAGTGGAAGTACAGCTGCTATAAGAAACTGCAACTACAGGTGGCATGTCAGTTCAGAGAAATCGAAATCAGGGACACTGACACGGTCGGATTTGATCCAGAAGTAGGTCCAGTGGCATGCCCAGAAGAATGTGGAGAATATTGGGGACCCTGCCGAGATTGACCTAAAGGAATTAAACTGTGTGTCACGTCATGGATCCAGTGACAATCTGGAAAGACACCAGTTCAAAGCCCTGGGACTACAAGAAACTGATCCTGTCAACAACCTGCCTGACCAGGGAGAGGACAAGTTGGAGTTTATGGACAACATCCCTAACCATGTTGCTTTGGAAACTGACCAGGAAGAAGTCGATGTGAAGCTTACAGACCGTGTCCCCACTCCTGCTTTGTGGAGACTGCCCAGGAAGAGGTTGATGTGGGATTTGTGAGCAGCCCTCCCACACCTGTTATTTCAGGGGCTAACCTGGAGGAGGTTGAAGTGGGGCTCATGGATGGCCTCCCCACATCTGTTGTTTTGCTAGCTGACTCAGGACAAGGACTATCTAGCCAGTTTGTCACAGCGATCACCCACATCCAAGAAGCCAAGCAGCACCCTGATGTGGATCTTACTATCACACATTGAGAGGATAATCCATGTTCCCTGCCCCCATCATTCTCCTCTAAGCCATCAACAGTGAGTAATCCTACACAGACTGTGGCCATTGATGGGGGCAAATTGATAGCAAGACGTTTATGGGAGCCCAACTCTTGAATCCCATTTTAGTGCTTGATCACAATATGTCTGCCCATCCTGGGGAAGGTAATCTGGGGGAGGTGTATAGATGAAAGCCTTGATTGCTGACTTCACCATTAAAAAAGACAATGCCGCCAAGAGGAGAAGAATGACCAGAGACGTATCACATTTTACTGCCCTGTCTGGCTAAATAAGAAGGGGGAGGTATGTGACAAAATTGACCCCTTAAATGTATAACATATGAGGATTTCTTATTTATCCAGACAATATTGTATTTTAGTTTGCAAACTTGTAAATATGCTACTCATAGGTTACACAAGATTTCTAGGAGCCTGCTAGTATTTAAAGTGGGTAATGTAATTATCTACCACGTGATGGCTCACTCATTGTAAATACAAGTCTTGAAGATTACTGGCAGTGTTTAAAGTGGGTAATGTAATTATCTACCTTGTGATAGCCAACTCATTGTTCCAAAGTCTTGTAGATGACTGGTGATGTTGACCATGTGTAATGTAATCATTTCAACTCTTTGTCTTATGAGGCTCAGAGGACTTAATCCTCTAAAATTCCTTTGTATTAGTATGAAGAAATTTTAGGGAAAGATGGTGTTTTCCGATCCGCGCTGCCAGGTTCATTCACATCAAAGAAAACCAATAATCGATGTTTTGATCCAATCCTTCCTTTATTCTCCTCCTACGCGTTTCAGTGCCCACCCGGCTGATGAAGGTGTGGGTGGGCACTGAAACGCGTAGGAGGAGAATAAAGGAAGGATTGGATCAAAACATCGATTATTGGTTTTCTTTGATGTGAATGAACCTGGCAGCGCGGACCGGAAAACACCGTCTTTCCCTAAACTTTCTTGGTACATCTCCACGTGCGTGGAGCCGGTGGGAGTCCTGCAGCGGCCATCAGGATATTAATCTATGAGCCTTCAAACCAGTTGTGGGTCACACAACTGGAATAGGTGAGTAATTGCCTTTTTCACCACTATACGTTCTAGTGTCTAGTGATAAGGGCACTATTGCGCCTCTTGTCCCCCCCCTTTTTTTGTTTTGTATTAGTATGGGTATTGCTGACACTATGTAAATTACTTCAGACGCCATCGTTTGTGGTCAGGATGTTATATGAAAAGTCTAAATGTCTATACTAAACCCTCCATGACCCTTCTCTGTCAATCATCATTTAAATGAACATTATCCAGGCAGCTTGAAAGCGAGCTAATGAGAGAACAGTCTTATTCCACCAATCGTGACGTCCCCAATATCCTGCAATGAGGGCTCAGGTATGTAAGGAGAACTGTTCATTAACCAGGGTGATTTTGATTCTGTCTAGTGACCTCAGTCTAGGGATTTCGGTCCCAGGTAGATGTGCACTGGACTGGATACAGGCAGCTAATCTAGGATCTATGGACCCGATTAGCTGGCAATAACCCCAGGCCTAGGCATTATGGTTTCATAAGTTTGGGGATGAGCCCTGGTCCAGGCTGTCTTGCTAAAGGCAGCTGGGCCAGTGGACGAGAGCACCCACTGACCCCCGTGTCTCCACATTGGGTCCTATATGTGGTGGCTTGTGTGAGGCTAATACTATCTATAGGGGCTGTTGTGGGCGCCTGTATGCTTCAACAGATTGTTGGCTTCTGCTCTACAGATTGTTGAAGAAGAACATACATTAGTCCAGAAGATAAATGCTCCCTTCTCCTTATGCTCCTGGGGCGGCACAAGGCGTCCCCTCCTCTGTAGTAAGGAGTCCTCCATTGCTATGGTTGTGTTACCTCATACACCGCACCTTCACAGCCTGCACTGGCAGCTTTGTGAAGGGACAGACTGCTCGCAGGACATGGTGACCCAGCACAACACTAGGTCCTACCCTAAGTGCAACTTCAGGTAACTTTTTCAGTGCACATACTGGCTGCTTTATGTAGGGTAGAGTGCTGTCTGTGTAGTATGCAGTGTATACTATTGATTTGTGTGTAATTACCATATGTCCCTGCAGTGGAATCCCACGGGTCATTTTATCCAAGTTTCCACTCTTAATGGATCAGAGAAGAAAGGTACGACGTTTCCAGCAAACCATCTTTATAAACAGATATTGCAAGTCCAGATTCTGTGGGGCAGGCAGTGGAGTTATGCACATTTGTATTTTTATGGTAACTTTTCCAAGCGATACTTACCAACTTTTTAGATTGAACGACTAAGAGGTAAAAGATTGTGTCTCCAAGTTTGCCACCAAAAATGTTACCAATAGAAACACCCCCTTTTCAGGAGCAGACACAAACAATTAGAGGCTAAAGACGTGAAAGCTACCACTTCGGGAATAGTTTTAAAAGAATCTTTTATTTTATTCTTTTTAAAAATGACTGGTCAAGTCTAACATAGTATACAAAGAGTGAACAAACAGGTGTATTATACAAATTCGCTGAAGGACAACAGCACATAACAATACATGTACCCCTTCCTCTCCCTATGTTTGCAAACTGCCTGTCAGTGGAGGTAAATCACCCTAAAGTTTCGGGTGCCCCCACTCCACGGCGGCTCGCCCTATGATAGCCCTAGATACTACGGGTATCAAAAAATAGCAACAATAGAAAGTTGTCAGAGGATGCATACAATATGTCTGGGTAACAACAGGACACAGAATCGGACCAGGGTCAACTTAACTCAAATAGTCTCCCTAGTCCTTTGATTCCACGCTGGTCCACAGTGCATTCACGTTCTTCCTTCAGTTGTGACGTTAAAAGAAACGTTAATGAATCTCCATTGTTTCCATCTTACGCGTTTCGCCTCAGAAATTCAAGATGAGGCTCATCAGAGATCTTTTTGGAGTTTCACAACAATTGCCTGTCACTCTTTTTTCACGAGACAAAGAATAGATCAAGATATTGTATCGCTTCAAAAGAGGGGTCCCAGAATCGGGGTCACGGGGGTGCATTCACTAACTCCCGGAGACAGTGTACACAGTGGTGGGCATCCAGCTACTGTTAAAGTCATGGACACTCAGGTTTCATATCAACCATATTAATGTAGGGTAGAAGAAAACCATTTCCCTTATATACTGGAAATTACCAGAGAAGAAGATACTTCAGGTCCATAAGCCTCCCATAGAGCTAAAGTGACTCCATATGTGTCTGATTCCAGGGTGAAGTGTCCAGGCTGGACACTTCACCCTGGAATCAGACACATATGGAGTCACTTTAGCTCTATGGGAGGCTTATGGACCTGAAGTATCTTCTTCTCTGGTAATTTCCAGTATATAAGGGAAATGGTTTTCTTCTACCCTACATTAATATGGTTGATATGAAACCTGAGTGTCCATGACTTTAACAGTAGCTGGATGCCCACCACTGTGTACACTGTCTCCGGGAGTTAGTGAATGCACCCCCGTGACCCCGATTCTGGGACCCCTCTTTTGAAGCGATACAATATCTTGATCTATTCTTTGTCTCGTGAAAAAAGAGTGACAGGCAATTGTTGTGAAACTCCAAAAAGATCTCTGATGAGCCTCATCTTGAATTTCTGAGGCGAAACGCGTAAGATGGAAACAATGGAGATTCATTAACGTTTCTTTTAACGTCACAACTGAAGGAAGAACGTGAATGCACTGTGGACCAGCGTGGAATCAAAGGACTAGGGAGACTATTTGAGTTAAGTTGACCCTGGTCCGATTCTGTGTCCTGTTGTTACCCAGACATATTGTATGCATCCTCTGACAACTTTCTATTGTTGCTATTTTTTGATACCCGTAGTATCTAGGGCTATCATAGGGCGAGCCGCCGTGGAGTGGGGGCACCCGAAACTTTAGGGTGATTTACCTCCACTGACAGGCAGTTTGCAAACATAGGGAGAGGAAGGGGTACATGTATTGTTATGTGCTGTTGTCCTTCAGCGAATTTGTATAATACACCTGTTTGTTCACTCTTTGTATACTATGTTAGACTTGACCAGTCATTTTAAAAAGAATAAAATAAAAGATTCTTTTAAAACTATTCCCGAAGTGGTAGCTTTCACGTCTTTAGCAGCTAAAATAAATCTACCTCACTTACCTATAAATCTAATTATACAAACAATTAGAGCCCAATAGCTCATCATAATTCACAATTCCTCCTGCTTTGGTCATAGACATGGGCCCTCTTGCATCTTGAGTAGCTGTGCAGCTGCACAGGTGGCATCCATGGTATGTCTGCCCCTGCCTCTTTTCATTCCTCTCTATACCTCGATTACACCCTCCTCACACCTCTTCCTCATCCGAACCAGCATGTTTCAGTGGGATTTGCTAAATCTCTATGTGTCTGGAAGACAGGGACCCACCTATGATGAGGTGACCTGAGTTGTTTGCCTCAGGTGGTGCCACCTGGTGGTAAACAGAGGGCAGCATCCGTAGGGGTCCGGTGGTAGTGTGGCCCCCAGCGGATGCCGCTCCCATGCCTATAGTTTGAATGAATTTGTCTGGGTCCCGGCCGTCACTGTCTGCCCTCTGCAGCTCAGCATGGTGGAGAACAATGACGTACAATGGGGGTACAATTTACTTTGGAGGACTTTGGGGGTGCATATACTATATGGCAGACTAGGGGGGTGTATTATTCTATATGAGGGTGCATTTTACTATATGGAGGACTATGGGGGTGCTTTATACTATATGGGCAACTGAGGAGGGTGCTTTAAACAATTTGGAGGGCTATGGGGGGTGCATTATAATTTAAGGAGGGCAATGGGGTGCAATATACTATATGGGGGACTATGGGAGGTGCATTATACTATATGGAGGACAATGGGGTGCATATACTATATGGCAGACCATGGGGGGTGCATTATACTATATAAGGGTGCATTGTAGTATTTTAAGGACTATAGGGGGTGCACTATACTATATGGAAGACTATGGGAGTACATTATACTATATGGAGGGCTATGGGAGGTGCATTATAATATATGGCGGACAATGGGGGTGCATTATACTATATGGGGGACTATGGGGGTGCATTATGCTATATGGAGGACTATAGGGGATGTATTACACTATATGGAGGACAATCGGTGCTGCATGGTGTACATGTCTGACCAGTTAGTGCCAGGCAGCAGCCACATTGGGCTTCCCAGAGTTTTGTATGCGTTGCTAGAGATGATAGATTGGCAATCAGTTCCAGCTTTCTGTAGTGGCTGATAAAAAGTGTTTGCTGTAAGCATACAGGACTGTGTCAGCCTGCGCTCTTCCAGCCATCAATGTGTGTCTGTATGCTTGTGGCAAGCCTGCCATTGCCATTAATGATCCTTGCTCTGGATTCTTCTGTGTGGTTCTTGTATGTGCATGCGATGACACGGACATCCTTGTGTTACGGCATCTTTTTTTTAATTTCTCTAAATTAAAATATCCACTATTGTGCTCATTTTTACAGGATAGATGTAAATCTGTATTAACCAAATTAATTTCTACCAATTTTAAAAATGTACCATGGTGAAGGGGGGAATGCCGTTTTGTAGTTCACTCCAGGCAGCAGAGAGACTAGGTTCACCCTTGGCTGTGTCAGTGAACGAGGTAACGTCACATTCTGGGTCATCTTAGGTCAGAGCTCAGTCGCGTTGCTGGCGCTGAACTCAGATGAACCTCTGACCTGAGGTGAACTCTCCTGCTTCACAGCATCACCCGAACCTTGTGATTTTCAGATCCTGCTGCAGGGTGTGACATGGAAAAGTTCACCTTAGGTCAGAGGTTCACCTGAGTTCAACACCTGAAATGCGGATTAGCTCTGATCTCAGGTGAACTTCCCTACATCATCCTGCTTGGTAGATGCTACAATGTGTGGGCTGTTTGCAGGTTACGCCAAAAGCCAATCACAAACGCCCATTCTCTGTGACAGCGTCTGTGATTGGCTGTTGTGCCTCTCTGCAGAGAATACCCAGGAAGTTAATGAGCAGTCCTGGAAGTACAGCAACTGGACGCCGTAAAGTATATTGCTTATGTTTAATCACCATATGCATTTTTTTGTTCTTTTTTACAGCTCCCAAATTAAACCCGAACTATAACAGAAAGTCTGTATTCAGGATCTGTGCCCGAACACTTGATGTTCGGTATGGACCCCAAACTTTACAGTTCTGGTTCACTCACCACTACTCAGGACTGAAATTGTTAATAACATTTGGCATAATAGATTAAATGTTCCTTTACTGGGATGTGTGTTTTATAATTTCGGGAGTATTGCTGGCCACAATCAGGAAAATGATTCTTACATACTTACTCTTGCCAAATAATACGCAATATAATTGGATATTAGGTTGGGCGTCTGCTGTTAACAATCGAAATATTGACATTTAGAAGCAAATGACTACATTGGGAATACAGTTTTACAGTCAGGCACCTGATGCCAAAGAAAATACATTTTTATAATGCAATAAATGAGGCATAAATGAACTTGATAAGATTATCTATGACGTAGCAAATTGCTAATCAGACCTCAGCCAGAATAATTGCATAAAGTTTTAAGTATTAGGGTACTGTTACAAATGGAACAATGTGTCCATGATTTCACTGCAACCAGCAAATTGCCAGTGAAATTGCATGCAATATTGCGTCATTTAACGGTACCTTTAGTGCGCAAGAAGGAATAAGAGCTTGAGTATTTTTAAAGGTGAGTAACTAAAGTAATAAATGGAATAGGTTTATTACAATTTCCAGATATTTTATTAATATTATTTAGTTTTGAAAAAAATACATCTGATGGATGACCTAAAAACTGTGTCAAAAATGAGCACGGGTCAATACAAGAAATGATACATTTTCCAGCAGTTTCTAATGATAACAAGCAGGACCATGAATGCAGCTTTGGAATAAAATGCACAATGTACCGTAGTTCCCCAGCCATGCACAATAAATAAAGCAATGCAAATGGAAAGGTATTCTATGTATTCTGTACTTCAGAGATGTAGGCTGCTAAATGGTGTTCAAAAATAAATATACAGTAAACATTGATAAAAGTGCAGATGGTTAGCAGCTCTCTGACACCTAACCTGAGAGTAGCAAAAGATAGGGGTAGAGAGCTGGAGGACTAGTAAACCATGTAGTCCTTAATATTCTTGAGCTCTGTATAACTCCCCCCCACCACTAATTATCAGCTTTCTGCCTATGCACAGTTTATACAGAAAAGCTGCCATTCAGGGATATAGGTGCAGTTATGCAGAGCTCGGCATTCAGAGAACTGGCAGATCTGCAAAAAATATAAGTGTTTTTATCAAAATAACAGCTTTTAGACCAGTAAGAGATACATCACTGGAATAAGGGCCTCTGCCTCTACATTTTGCTACTTTTAGGGTGTCAAAACCTGCTGACAGATTCTCTTTAATGCGATTTCTACTAATATATTGACCTTTCACCAGCTTTTTCATGTTGAACTAGACACAAGCTGTAATAGGTGCTGCAGAGCAGAATATGATGTTTTTTGTTTAGTTCTGTTATTTGTTTATTTCACCTGTTGCTCTGTTGCTGAGATATGTGTGATCAAAGTATTTGGCACCTTACTAGTTAATTTTTGTTAAGTCTAAGGGGGTGTTACCAGTGAGATTTTACTGGGAGCATGTATGTACTTCTTCCTCTTTCTGATGCTGACTAAACATAAGCAGACAGCAAAACACTGGGGAAAGAAGAAAAAGATTTGGCACCTTGTTAGCCAGTTGAGAAAATGTTGATTGCTCTAAAAAAAAAACAAGATAAAATCTTGTGGTTGTGATACCTTTTAAAGGGAACCAACCACCCCCAGTGACCCCCCCGGACTATTAATATGGCTCCCTACACCCAGCACATACAAGTGCTGCAATGTTTTTTGCTAAAAAAACTGGTTTTTAAAAGTAAAGATAATGCTTTATAAAGTTTCAAACGAAGGGACGGTTGGGCGTTACTTACATGTGGCTAAAGCCGATTTGCAGCTGCCACTCATTCTCCTCTCTGGCTCGCAGCAGTAACGGCCAGCCCTTTTTGCAGCGTCCCAGGCTGGTGCACGGGATGTCATGCCCGTGCACACGTCATCAGCTACAGCCGGGTAGCGAGCGCGCGCTCTGACTTCCTGCGCTCGGCTGTGGAAGTCAGAGCGCGCGCTCGCTACCCGGCTGTAGCTGATGACGTGTGCACGGGCATGACATCCCGTGCACCAGCCTGGGACGCTGCAAAAAGGGCTGGCCGTTACTGCTGCGAGCCAGAGAGGAGAATGAGTGGCAGCTGCAAATCGGCTTTAGCCACATGTAAGTAACGCCCACCCGTCCCTTCGTTTGAAACTTTATAAAGCATTATCTTTACTTTTAAAAACCAGTTTTTTTAGCAAAAAACATTGCAGCACTTGTATGTGCTGGGTGTAGGGAGCCATATTAATAGTCCGGGGGGGTCATTGGGGGTGGTTGGTTCCCTTTAATGGCTAACAAAAATAAAATAAATTATGTTATAAGTCAAGCGTTTGAGACATCTCAGGTGCATGTGTATATTTTGAGTTTCTTTCAATATTTTGTCATACCATGATGAAAAGACTTGAGACATCTTAAAAGCTCGCCTTATAACATTACTTATTTTATTTTTGTTAGCCATTAAAAGGTATCACAACTGCAAAATTTGTATCTTGTTTTTCCTACTGGGGAAAGAAGAACACCCCCACAATAGCTTAGAACAGGCTCAGTGGGAGACATGTATTGACAAATGTCTGCTCTACTCACTGCAGAGTGAAGATGTGCTGGAGCACAGCAGACCTGTGTGTGATTAACTAAAACCTTTCAGCTTTCATCTGCAACAGTCATGGTGGGGGTTACACGTCCCGATATCGCGGCGATATCGGAGGCAACGACGCGGGAGCGCGCATTTAGTGCACGTTTCTCCCTGCATCGCATCGCCAGTTTACACGCCGCGATATCGGGATGCAACGTCCCTCCGATGTCTACGCCCACCAACCCAGGAACGACCTGTTAACATGGGAGTGAATGGGTGACGTGAGCGTAGACATCGGAGTTGGGCTGTCACACGCAGCGATGCTGGTACAACGGCCTTGCGATATCGGCGAGTTGAATAGCTTTGCTATTCAACTCCGATATCGTTTTGGCATCGTTCCAGCATCGCGTTGGATGCTAAAACAATACAACGCGCACCCGATATCGGCTCCAATTCGCGACCCACGTGACTTTTTGTCGGAGTTGGGTCGGAGTTGGACGCCGATATCGCGGCGTGTAAACCCACCATCAGTGTGGGAAGAGGGGGAGAACTGCAGAGCTGAGCCTCATTACTAACATTTCTTTTAGCTCTCCTTTCAAATGAATTCAAATTCAAGTGAGCTTTATTGGCAGGACCAAATGCACATTAGCATTGTCAAATCAAGTTTAGTTCTGCCAAATTTGCTGAAGTGCCTATTCCCCCACACTGACTGTTGGAAATATAAGATGAAAGTTGTTAAACACACTCAGGTCTGTTGTGCTCTGGCACATTAAATCACTCTGTATCGAGGACAGCTGACTATGTCATTATATCTCACACAGAGCCTGTTCTAAGCTATAGCTCCTAACCAAAAGAGAAATATTTATGTGTGAGGATAAATCTGGTAAGTCAGAAGGGATCCCATTAGCTTCAATAAATATTTAGCAGGCAATAAGTCCAACTTCATGTGAGATGATAGCCTATAGGGATTTCACATCTATGATGTCTAATTAGATGGCACAATTAAGGTACCGTCACACCTGGCGACGGGGCTGGAGATGTCGGCGGCGACTGGCGGGAGCGCACACGTTTTTGGCACCCTGCCAGCGTCGCCGTCCTCCATTTACATGGGGCAACACCTCCAGCGCCGGCGATCTGACAGGCGGCATCACCGCCGGGGTGTCTCAAAACCCCAGTGGCGATGCAGGACAATGGCACCTGTCAGGTCGCCGACAGCCGGTTACATCGGGTAATGTGTGCACATCGCCCCAGATCGGCCTCCTGGTTTCAGAGCACTTCTCTAAAACCAGGCGACAAGTAAATGGTGTCGCCCTCGCCCCTTTACATTAGGCGATGTAGGGGCGATGTCGCCAGATGTAACAGGATTTTTAGGGAGAGGACCTACAGTAGATACCGATAGTTTTTTTTTTAAAAAGGTCCATAGTGTCCTGTAAATATCTGGCTGTTTTGCTTACCAGCTGTTTAAGGACGTTTTCTACGCAACCTGAGATTGTTTTAGTACATCTTCCCACCCCTGAGATGATTGACCTTGGGAAGGCTTATTAATCTTGGGAAGCATATAGAAACTTCTTATCCTAGGATTCTCAGGTATAAAGTCTGGAAGCTTTGTGGAATCTTTACACAGACCTCTGATGACTATTTTTAACTCCCTCATATATTTTGGAGTTGGGTCATCATCCAGTTTGGAGTAGTGCTGTATGTCTGTCAGCTTCCTGTGTGCTTCTTGAATGCAGTCCATTGTATTTATGAGGACTATGATACCACCTTTATCCACAGGCTAGTTGTTCTTCAGGCTGTGAATTGCCCTTCTCTCCTGCACGCTGGTGTTAGATGTTTAATTTCTGTGTTTATTCCATGTCATGTAATGCACTGCACCCAAACTCTAAATTAATCAATATATTGGTCCAAAATGGTGTTGTGGCCAGGAGGAGGTGTCCAGTCAGATTTTTTCTTCTCCTCAAGCCTAACGTGTTTTTCTGCTCAGAAGCCGCAAGTCTTCTTTTTCTCTGGAAGGCACAATGAGTGGATTTATGAGGTAATATATTAATAACAGCTGACTGTACTTGTGCCCTTCTGTTAGTTTTGCTCCATGCTGTTGTTCTTAGGAGGAACTTGACTGGTGCCTGAATGGAATTGGCTATCTTGCAGAACTAGTGGCCAGAAGTGAATAGCAGTGAGGGGGCAGAGTCTAGAGGGGAGCCTCATTGTTCAGGCACAGTGAGCAGAGAAGGAGGAACACAAGGGCATGACTGAACAGACTGCCCCGATGTGGTGGGTGTGTCCTCAGTTAAGTAAGGAAATAAGCATTTCTTCTACAATCCACGTGAACATAAAGTTGATTATAATAGAAGTGGGGGTCTTAGGGTAAGACCCTCTGGTGGGGGGGAGTGCATGCATAACAAGCCTAGAATGGGCTTCAACCCCCCTCTGCAACCACCCGGTCTGGGGGTCTTACCACTAGACCCCTGCATCTATACCCTTGTGGATTGTGGAAGCAATTGTACTTCTTGTTTTTATTTCCATCTGAACCTTTTTCTTGGTGTTATTGAAACTGTTCACAGCTATGATGTGGTGTGTATTTCTTTCCTTCTGTTTTTGGTCATCATCAGCAAGAGGAAAAAGTACATACCCCACTGAAGTCTCTCTGGTAATGCCCAATATGACTTAAAATAAATTAACTGTATTAGGTGCCAAATACATGGTTGATCGCTATTATCTCTGCAATAGAGAGATGAAATTATAAAAAAACAAAAATGTTATATTTTACTCTGCATTCTTTCTGATATGTGTCCAGTTCAACATAAAAAATTTGGCGAAAAGTACAACTTTCAATAAGCTCTGCGTTCTTAATGCCTTCATTTTAATACAGATTTAAAAACTATCAACACATGCTAACATTATTAACTTAATAGTTTTTATTTCATATGTACCCAGCAAAGTAGCGGAACCATATGACAAAGTTGCAGAGTTCAGTAAGAAACATTCACGTATTCTGAAATACATTATCATTGGAATTCTTTGTGCAGGTAAGATCTAATTACAAATGCAAGTAAAAATGTAGGTGTCTCCTGAAATCATAGCAGTAAACATTTTTTGTATCTAAGTAATTTATTTAGGGTGTGCATTTACGTTAAAGAAATTTACACTCTCAAAGGCCCGATACAGCAATCAGTTCTTGGCAGAATTATGGCTCAACATTTTTCTGTAACTCTGAAGGTACCGTCACACAGGGAGACATCACCGGCGATGTTGCCGGCGATCGCGGGAGCGCGCATCCCTGACAACATCGCCGGGGAGATGTCAGACGGAGCAACTTACCGGCGATGTCGCCGGCTAGTTGCCGCGGCTATCGCTTGCTGGGTTGCCCAGCAACCCAGCGAGCGATAACTCGCAATGTTGGATATAGGCGGAATCGCCCGCAACATTGCAGGTTGCCGCGTTACACAGGGCGATCAGGCATGATCGCCTGACCAACGTCGTCAGGTTTCCCAACATTGTTGGGAACCTGGCGATGTTACTCAGGCGATTTTTCGCCTGATTATCGCCCTGTCACACGAGGCAACTCGCCGGCAAATGTCGCCGCAACCTGGCCACGCCCCTCAGTTTCCGGCAACATCGCCGCGATATGTCCCTGTGTGACGGTACCTTTAAGGGCCCGTTACACGCTATGATATTGTGAACGATATCATTGAAACGTCACAGCTTTTTGAGCAGTGCAACGACGTCGTTGCGTATGACATGTAGATACAACCAACGATAAGGCGGCTGATCATTGATCGCAGGCTTATGAACAGAACCATAAATCATTCGTTGGTCGTCTGTTCAACCTGCAGCATCGGCGTGTGTGATACCTTAATAATCATGTCGTTTACGACTTTGCCTATTCAGAACTGAGGAACATAGGCATCCAAATGACTGCTAATATCGTACGCTTGTTGTGGGTTTTTTGCTGCGTCATTTATGATATCTGTACATGTGACACCTCACTAGCGATCAATGAACGACGTTCAAGCGATCCAGGCCAAGTCGGATCGTTGGTCGTATCACTAGGACATTGCAGCGTGTATTGGGCCCTTTAGTTGTGTAAAAATGTTGCAACTTTTGACATCTTTACACCGTCTCCATCCAGCTCCATAATCTTTTTGAAACGTAAGTAGAGTTTAATAGGGTGGAGATGTGGTCAAACAGTACCAGCAAAATTAATCATAATTTACTCTATGGTGTAATTACCAATGTAAATTTTAATTGGAGTACATTTCTCATGGTGGTGCTCAGCAGCTGAGAGATGCGCCAAATTGATTAAGGGGCACATACCTCCTCATTAATTTGGCACATCTTAATCCAGTGCAATTTTCATCAAGATTTGCATGCTAAATGGCAGTTTTAATGAATGGAGTCAAACTGTATTGATTTCTGTGATTTAAAGGTGCAAACTTTGTGGTTGACCTTCCCAGTGAATCAAATTTCATTTAATTTAGCTCTGATGAGTTTCAGGAGATTCAGGTCCTGTATGAAATGAAACAACCACATCATTTTAAAGGCCACTTCACACACACAGATATCTGAGTCCAATATCTGAACAGATCTCTGGTTGCAGTGAAATCATGGATACATTGCTCCATTTTGTGGCTGTGTACAACATGGATCAATGTTTCCATGATTTCACTGCAACCAGAGATCTGTTCAGATATTTGACTCAGATATCTGTATGTGTGAAGTGGCTTTAGAATGATATGATCTTAATGAAATATTAGTCTGGTTCTGTGAATCCTCTCAGCCAATCAGCTGGCCATAAAATCTGTTTCTTAAGGTACCGTCACACGCGGCAATTTTGCAGGCAATTTCACTGGCAATTTGCTGGTTGCAGTGAAATCATGGACACATTGTAATATCTTGTTGCTCTGTACAAATGGAACAATGTCTCCATGATTTCATTATAACCAGCAAATTGCCAGTGAAATTGCCTGCAAAATTGCCGCGTGTGACGGTACCTTTAGAGCAATCTCCCAAGTACATAGGTATTTGAGCTTTTTGGTTAGTGCAATGACCCTCACTACACAATATAATGAAGGCATCAATATATTATTCTACTTCAAACCCTCTTTAGGTTTCATATTGACAAATATTTTAAAAAGCAGATGTGAAATTTTGTGATATATGGGTGAAAATATAGCACTTTTTGACCATATATAGATTCTAGAGTGTCAGCACTTATTCAGTATTTAGTGTATTTTGTCTTTTGTAAACCTCATTTTGTTTATTCAATAGGGTATCGTCATATTTGGAAAAATCACCACATGATAAAATGTAATGTGGCAATTGCTTGGCACATTAAAAGATCAAGTTCAGATGAAAAATACACTTGTCTATAATATAAGACAATATAAGAGTCCTTAGGGAACTTTCACAAATGCGCTTTTTCAATCTGGCAGACAACCGGCTCTTTTTTTAAAAACTGGAATGAAAACTGGATCCAGTTTGTACCCATTGCTTTTCACTGGGCAGTCTGGCACTTTCATTTGCATCCAGATACTGCTGATCCAGCTGAAACTGTTTTATTGTCAAGCTCATAAAACGGAACATGTAGTGTTTTTTGAGTTCAGTAAAAAAAACTGCTTCTGACTGGTTCCAGCATACTGCATCATGATTAATAGTGCGTGTCAAGGGATGCCAGATCCGGTTTTACTGGATTTTTCTTAATCTGGTAAAACCAGATCCAACATGTCTACTTACCGTGCGCAGTAACATCCCACATGTAAAGTTTGGAGTCTGAACTGAACAACTGAGTGTTAACCTGACTTGATCACATGATTAAAGCATTATACTCACCTATCTCGCCACTGTGGATACTTCCGGGTCCCACTCATTAGCCTCATCTAATATTCACTGAATTGGCTGCTGAACAGCCAATCACAGATGTATATTGTCTGTGACAGTGTCTGTGATTGGCTGTTGTGCCCCACCCACTGTGCCAGAAACCAATCACAGATGCAGTGGGTGGTGTGCAACAGCCAATTACAAATGCTGTCAAAGAGACTGGGTGTCTGATTGGCTGTTCAGCAGGCAGTTCAGAGCAGACCCAAAAGTGACCACAGCTGCGAGACAGGTGAGTATAAGTTTTTAATCATGATAAATCTCTTTTCCGGTTCAGTGCCGAACAGTCAGGTGTTTGGTACGGACCCAAAACAGGCAAGCAGATCCAGACAGTACCGGATGGAGGTGGATGAAACCGTATCGGTATTATAACAGGACTGGCATACGGATCCGTATAATTTTATTTGCTTTAAGGCTGAAGGCACACTGTCATGCATCAAACACGGAGCGTGTTTGATGCACGGCAGTGATGCTAGTGTAATGCGCGTTTGTGGGTGTGTGTGGTGCGAGTGTGGTGTGTGTGGTGAGTGTGCCTGCATGTATTGATGTGAGTGTGCTGCGAGTGTGATGTGTGAGTGCGTGTGTGGTGCGTATGTTTGTGATGCTGTCCACAGTCCTGAAGGACCACGGGCAGCATTTGTCGGGGAATTCAAACTCGCCGGCTGTCATAAGCCAGCAATTTTGAATTTCCCACCATGTGCGTACAGTAATAATCATCCTGCTCTGCTGTGACAGCAGTGGTGCAAGATGATTATTATAATGTGCTTTAACACTCATGTCAGCATGTGTCCAGAGACTGTCCAAGTGCCCTGGACACATGCTGAGGTCATAAATGGCCAAATTTGTGTTTTATGCATAAAAATCTGCAAAGGCGGTAATTGTCGGCTTTGTAGTTTAATTCTAAACTCCTGCTGCTCCTGTCAGTGAACAGCGTTAATGTACGCTGTTCAGGATCCTGAATAGCTAAGTAATCAGCACAGTAGTTTGCCTGTGCTGATTGCTTCAGCACTCAGGACCCTGGACAGCGTACATTACCGCTGTTCACTGACAGGAGCCGCAGGAGTTTAGAAATGAAACAACAAAGCCGACAATTATCGGCTTTGCAGCTTTTTATGCATAAAACACAAATTTGGCCATTTATGACCTCAGCATGTGTCCAGGGCGCTTGGACAGTCTCTGGATACATGCTGACATGAGTGTTAAAGCACATTATAATAATCATCTTGCACCACTGCTATCACAGCGGGGCAGGATGATTATTAATGTACGTGCATGGTGGGACATTCAAACTTTGAAGCGATTTGTGCAGCACACTCGTGCAAATATCGCACAGTGAGCTGTATGGGGGCGAGATTTTTTTGCCCCTATACACTTGCATTGCGCTCACGCTCGTCAGAATCGCGTGCAGTCACAGCATGCTGCGACCACACTCGCTTCTGACTCGCAATGCGAGTTAGGTGCGGGGGACTCGCACCAGTGTGCCCTGCCTGATAGGGCAACATAGATCCGAGTGCAATGCGAGTCCCTTGCCCAGTGTGCCTTCAGCCTAAGGGCAAAAACTGTATTCATTCAGATGAGATTTTCGCATGATTTGGGCAGATACCAATAAATTGCATATGTGTAAGCGCCTTTAGACTGGATTTTTGCAATGTTTTTAGGTACAAAAATGCCTGTTTTTGCACAGCATACATACTTTTTTTTGTGGGGGGGGGAGTTTTAAGCTGCACTTTTTTCCCCAAAAAGTTGTGACTACCATATATGGCATTTTTTACAGTGTGTTTTATTCATAGATGTACATTCTAGCAAGCACTACTTGTGTTACCTATGTTAAAAAAAGCATTTTCTGGTAGATTTCCTAAATTCACCAAAAGAAGAAAAAAATGCAAATAAAGTATATTTTACCTAAATAGCATTCATAGCAAAAACAATTGATTTTGGAAGCTTTGTTTTATTTTATTTAGCAGTTCCTCATCTTACTGCTATATCCTCCTCAGCATTATATGTGGAATAAATGATAGCTCTTTCTGTTTTCCAGGGTATGCAGCCTACTTTATTGCAGCTTGTGTCCTGAACTTTAACCGTGCCATTGCCTTAGTAGTAATAACATGCGTGGTAATTTTCTTCTTGGCATATGACCTCTTCGTAGAACATTTCGGCAAGCATATTAAACGTTTCTTTAAACCACTTGGTCAATGCTTGGGGAAATACAAAAAATGGATAAAATGGTAAGTGACTTTTCTTCTAAAATGTCATCTGGGATTTAATATACACTAGAAAAAAAATAGTTGTATGTTTTTATTGTTGCCTTAAGGCCACGTCACACGCTTCAATCTTGTGAACGATATCGCTTAAGCGATCCGGAATTTTGATCTCTTGAGCAATATTGTTTGTGCGACGTTGCATGTAAACGAGCGATCTTTCTGTGAAAAATCGCTTGATTGTTTGGTGGAAGATTTGTGAGCAGGACCTCAAATCCGTCGTTCATCGTTCACTTAACCTGCGTTCAACCTGCTGCATCGTGCTGTGTGACACCTCTTAAACGATCTCATTCTCGATTTTGCCTATTCCTGACGCTAGATGGTGTCGATCGCTGAGTAGTGTGAACGATCGCTGGCGCGTTGCCAAATTTAGCATCGTTAAACAGATCTATGCTTGTGACACCGCACAAACGATATCAATAAATTGTTCTAACGATTTCGATCACGTGACTTTTCAGCCGCTATCGTTCACAAGATTGTAGCGTGTGAGGTGGCCCTAAGGATACCGTCACACCTGGCGATGTCGGCGGCGATTTTTTAGGCGACGCTGGGGCATGGCCTATCGCCTAATGTGAATGGGCGAGGGCGACGCATTTGAGTGGCCGCCTTGTTTCAGAGCAGCGCTCTGAAACCAGGTGACCACTGTGGGACGATGTGTACACATCGCCCCTTGTAAATGGGGGATGGCGATCTGCCAGGCGATGGGAGCCATCGGCTCCCATGTTAAGGCATCGCCGCTGGGGTTTTAAGACACCCCAGAGGCGACGTCGCCTGTCAGATCGTCGGTGCATCGCTGGAGGTTTCGCCGCATGTAAACATGCGAAGGCGACGCTGGCAGGGCGCCAAGAATGTGCGCGCTCCCGCCCGTCGCTGCCGACATCTCCGGCGACGTCACCTGGTATGACGGGCAACTAAGGGTACCTTTACACGCTGCCACTGCGTGGTAGCAACTGCCTGGCAATCGGGATTTTTGTGACTGTTGCCTTGAAATTGCTTCGAAGTGGCCGTCTGTAATTTGGGAAAGTGATTGGGTTTCTCGCAGTTGCTTCGGGTTGCTGTTTCCCAGCCATGTTCTTTGGCGTGTAAACGGGGGGACAGGGATGGAATCAGCGTCGCCTACTGAATTCCCAGGGGCGTGCCACAGCCTCATGGATACTGCGCCCCATCAGCGATCATTGGTGGGGGCTATTGTGTTATGATTGGCTGTCCCTTCACAGGGCACCATATTTAATGAGCTGTCCATTCACTCTACAGTGTAGAGCACAATTGCAATGGCGTCATGTATTAGCTAGCCTTCCTGCGCAGGCTGGCCAATCATGACGGTATTGCGTTGTCCAATCAGCGTGTTAGCGTCACGGAATACACAACTCTGTCACGCCTATGTACTTGCGGCGTGAAAGATGTACGCCCACATTCCCTAGGAACGTCCGGGGAACCACGAGACCTTGAGTTGACAACACAATGTGGCGTGTACATGCGGCATCGGCGATTGTTGGCAACCGTTAAAAAGGTGCGCGTGCACGTACGGTTGATACCGGTTGCCAGGGATAGTGGCGGCATGTAAAGGTACCCTAATGGCCCCTTTACACGCAGCTACAGGTGACAGGTTTTCCACAGGTAACTTACTGGTTGCAGTGAAATCATGGAGACATAGTTCTATCTTGGTGCTGTGTACAAATGGAACTATGTCTCCATGATTTCACTGCAACCAGTAAGTTACCTGTGGAAAACCTGTCACCTGTAGCTGCGTGTAAAGGGGTCATAAGAGTTTTTGTAGATTTATGGTAAATCTCTTAGGGTACCTTTACACCTGGCGATGTCGGCAGCAATTTTTTAGGCGACACTGGGGTGTGGTCTATCACCGCCGACATCGCCAATGCGTCCCCTAATATGAATGGGCGAGGGCGACGTATTTGAGTGGTCGCCTGGTTTCAGAGCGCTGAAACCAGGCGACCACTCTGGGGCGATGTGTACACATTGCCCCATGTAATTGGGGGACGGTGAGCTGCCAGGCGATGGGAGCCATAGGCTCCCATGTTAAGGCATCATCGCTGGGGTTCTTAGACACCCCAGCGGCGCCGCCGCCTGTCAGATCGCCGGTTGTTATTGTTTGATAGAAATCAATGGTGTGAATTGACTTTTTTTGCATAAAATTAAAAAAAAAAAATAAATCCTACATTCAATTTCAATAGTTATTTATGAGATTCCAGAGTCAAAATTACTTACAAATAAGACAATTTATAAAATTTGTAATCTGATCTTGCAAATGATTGTTAAAGGGAACCGGTCAGTTACTTTATGCCCTCAAACCTATCACTACCTGTCTCCGCAGCTTCCTAGTACATTCCTAAGCATCGAATATAATACTGTGCTGTAATTGTTGAGAAAAATAATTTAGCAATTTACAATTCCATATGGTAATTTTGTGGTGTCTTCTGAGTGTACTCACTTTGGGCGTTCTTAGGGTCTATGTTTCCCCTCGTTGCGCGGTTATCACTCCCCGATGGGTGTGATAATCAAATTTGCAAGTGCGGTCCTGGCGTCAGAAATGTATGACATCCTTCTATGTATTACACCGCTGTCGCACCATTTCCGGTCCTGCACATTGTTGTTACCTATTGGGTATACATGCTGACTTCAGGATGCGCAGTGCTCATGCCCTGAAATCCTCAATCAGTCTTGATTTACAGCAGCGCATAACAGCATGCCGCCAGATTGAGGGCTTGATAGCATGCTTGCTGCGCTTTCAGAAGTCGGCAAGTACTCCCAATAGGTAACATCAATGCGCAGGACTGGTAATGACGCGGCCGTGGCGTCATACATAGAAGGAGCCCATACATTTCCAATGCCGGGACCGTGCTTGTAAATTAGATTATCATGGCCACTGGGGCGTGATAACCATGCAACGAGGGGAAACATGGACCCTGAGAGAATTCCCAGAATAACTACACTCAGAAGACACCACATAATTACCATATGGAATTGTAAGTTACTAAATTATTTTTCTGAACTATTACAGGACACAGTATTAGATCAGTGATGCTTAGGAATGTACTAGGAAGCTGCAGGGACAGATAGTGATAGGTTTGGGGACAATAAGTAGCTGACAGGTTCATTTAAGGAATATCACATACCCTAAATTACAACATTTTATATGATATTGCATCTCATAACAGTGTGATTTTTACATGTGATTTTCTGTGGTTTTGGAGAGTATTCTTTCCGAAGGTTTAATATTCAAGAAGCAGTGCAATGTTATGTAGAGTCTAAAGCTCAAATAATCACTTGCAATTGTAAAAATAGGGAAATAATCAGGATTTGCGAAACTACAGCAATTCCAACATTTGTGTGATCTTTAATTCCTAATCTTTAATAATAGTATGACAATTACATGTCATTTAAAACTGTAGTGCACCGTCCAAGAGAATCCTCAAAACTATGTTTTATTCCCCAAAATCTTTTTTTTTTTTGAACCATCATTTTTATTAGGAAGATTTTAACAGTTTTCATACAAAACAACGGTACACAGATTATATAAATCTCTCTCAAAATTAAGAAATAGAATATCTCCAGTAGCAAATTGACGACTTATGTATATGAACAAATAACAAAAAAAACAACAAAAATCAACAGAGACTTAGTTACGTAGAATCACAGATAGCATAAAAATAGAATTTTACCTCTGCACCCAATTGCCTTCATTTTTCTTAACCAGACTTTTCCAACCACGTCCATCTACTACTTAAAATGTTATAAATGTTATAGATGTTAGCACTATCACCTAATCACAACATTTTAATCTACCCAGAGTACCTCCTAGTTCTTCTAGTGCATACCACTCTGTGTGCTTATAGGGTACCATAAACCTTGCTATGTCCGAAGCCGAGAAAGTTTTCAAAATATATGGTTTCCATTTGTTGAAGAATTTTTTTGTCAATTTGGAAGGGTTTCTAAGTGTTTCAATGGATTCGAGGTCTAGTGTTTTTCTAAGGGTGTTATGCATCATCTCCATTGTAGGAATGGAATCTTTAATCCAATGTTGTAGCAATAGTCTCTTTGCCACTAGGGAAACTGTATGAAACAAAATATGTAATCGATTGTTAGTGACCGCACCATTTGGGTAATGGAACAACCATAGCATCGAATCTCTTCTACTCTCCTCTGGATAGAGTCCCGAGGCCAAATCTCCAACCTCATTTCAAAAATTTTGTGTCTTTGTACAAGACCATATCCCATGTTCGAGGTCAGTCATAGAGGCTTTGCATTTAGGACAATGGACCCATCTTTCTCTATTGGTCGGTGTTGGGGGAATATTAAATCCTTTTATGGTTCCGTAGTCTATATTCTATATTGGGAATCTCTCTTTTTCTGGTCATCATAATGGGAGACCCAGACAATGGGGTTTAGGGCACTGCCCTCCGGAGGTCACACTAGGTACTACAAGTTTGTAGACACCGCCCCCTCCGCTTATAAACCCCTACCGCAGGGAACATCCTCAGTTTTTAACTTAGTGTGCTCGGAGGATCACGCTTTGCTTGCACTTCACTGCATTCTCACTACTTTCGTGATGGCGTCTGAAGACAAGGTAATAAGGTCCCAGTCGGGACCGGTGACAGCCTCCCCGCTCACCCTTAGTGGCACACGCTGGTGGAGGTACCGGAGGGCCTAGGGCCTGGACACCTGGTGTTCTCCCGGTACGCTGTTACACTCCTCTCCATCCCTCTCTGGGGGGCTCTGGTGAGTGGGAGATGGGAGCCTTGCACAGCTCCGCTCCGTCCGAGGCCTCCCTAAATGGTGCTTACAGACCGGACTGGAGCCAGCCCAGTCCGAGGCCTCCCTAAATGGTGCTTACACTCCGGACTGGGCTGAGCGGCCCAGTCTGAGGCCTCCCTAAATGGTGCTTACACTCCAGACTGGTGCTGCACCCCCGTCCGAGGCCTCCCTGAATGGTGCTTACAGACCGGACCGGCACTGAGGCACTCTGTGTCTCCTGTGTGCCTGGGGGTAGTGTCTGGCACTTTATGTGTTTCATGACACTCAGACCGCGCGTTGCCCTCGGGCCCGCGGTTCTGCGGGTGTACCCTGTGCTGGGGTCACCCTGGCTGACCGCCCTGTGTGTCACAGGGGCTGAGGCCGTAGGCTGCGGATGTGTGATATGTATTTGCAGTCTGTGTACAATGTTTTTTACACTGTTTCCCGCCCTGCGGGCTCCAGCTCCCTCATGAGAAGGATGCTTGGAGGATGGGATGCAGCCCGTGCGGTGACGTCACCGCGGGGCGTGTGCGTGTGTTTCCGCGTGTCTTCGGCGCCGCCCACAGTTTCTCTGTCGGCGGCCATCTTTACCCTCACTTCCCGGCTGGGAACTGTATGCAGCGTGCGTCTGCACTCCAAGAGGGGAGACCGGAAGACGGCGCGGAGGTCACACACACACACCCGCTCCCTCATACCACTTTACAGCGGTCGGTAAGCCACCGGGATCTCCGGTTTTATTGTCTGCAATTGGGCTTATCTACCCCTACTGTGGCCATGTCCTCAGTTAGGAAGCTTGCTGCTAAGGCGGCCGAGGCCACCGTTACATGTGCTACGTGCAATGGAACACTGGTGGAGGGGTCCTGCAATAACTGTGGACGCCCAGAGGCCCGGGCTGCAACTACTGGGTCAGCAACCCCGGTGCTATACCCCGAGGTTCAGGTGATCTCAGGGCCTTGGGAGACTCAGAACAGGATCAATGAATCTCTGTTGTCTCAGCTGTCCTCCATGTCGCAATCCCTGGAGGCACTTAATAGGAGACTGGATAGCCCAGCTACTCCTTCCAGTTACCCCCGGGTGTCTCCCTCTTCTGCTGTGAGACCCCTTAAGCGGGCTCGTCGTGAGGCTTCACCCGAGCTCCAGACTCTCTCTGAGGAGGAGCGTTCCTCTGATGGTGAGGAAGATGATGGGGGTTCGACTTTCGGGTCTGTATCTGTGTCTGAACCACCAGATGGGGTGGAGGATCTGGTGTCCTCTATCAACGAGACCTTACGTCTCGTGACACCCCCTGAGGAGGTGACGGTGCACCCGAAGGAGGTCTATCCATGGCTGCGGCCGGAGGCTAGACCAAGTGGCTCCTTTATGGACCATACTAATTTTGGAAGGGTGATTAGAGCCCCCAGGTTACATCCTGGGCGGCGTTATGTCCGCAAACCCAAGGACAATCGCTTCCCCTTTCCCCAGGAGGTGCTTCAGGAGTGGTCGCAGTCCCCGAAGGTGGATGCTTCCATGACCAGGATTGCTGCACGCTCCCTTTTCTCTGCCTCTGATAGCTCCTCACTGAAGGATGCTACTGATAGACAGGTCGAGCAACTCGCCAAGTCTTCCTATGAGGCGGTGGGGTCGTCATTTGCCCCTAACTTTGCCACGGTCTGGACCTTACAAGCGATTACTACCTGCTTGGATGGTATCACTGACCTGGCAAGGTCCAGTCCAGAGGTCCTGGCACTTACCGAGAGGGCGAGGGCCTATGCGGACTACGCCAGAACGGCGACTCTGGAAACTGCCACTCGCTCAGCTGTGGCTTCGGCCAATGCTATAGCGATCCGCAGGTTGTTGTGGCTACGTCTTTGGGACTCAGATGCCACATCTAAGAAGATTCTGCAGAATCTTCCGTTCTCTGGTGACAGGCTTTTTGGCACAGAGCTGGACAAGCTAATTAAGGATTCTGCTGAGTCTAAAATACCGCAGAATAAACCTAAGCCACGGTTATACCGTTAAGAGGAACCCAAAACAGTGGTCCTTTCGGTCCAGCTCACAGTCATCAGCACCGTCCGCTCGCACGGACCGAGGGGGCAAGCCCGCTTCTCAGTGGCGCTCTAAGAGTCGTCCAAAGAAGCCGGCGGGGGCAGCAGCTGCCACCCCCAAACCCGCCTCTACATGACTCGCTCTCTCTTCCTGCCTCCCCACAGGTGGGGGGCCGCTTGTCTCGCTTTCAGGACGAGTGGCTACTTCACGTTCCAGATCAGTGGGTTCGAGACGTGGTCTCGCGAGGTTACAGGATAGAGCTGACGTCAAAACCGATATCCCGATTCCATCGGTCGGTCCCCTCCCCAGAAAAAGCTCAGGCCTTTTCTTTGGTGTTGGAGGGACTCCGCAGAGACGGAGTGGTGGTCCCGGTGCCTTCCGGGGAGAGGTTCAGGGGTTTTTACTCCAACCTCTTTATCGTCCCAAAGAAGGACGGATCCTTCCGCCCGGTTCTGGACCTGAAGTTGTTCAACCGCCACGTGCTGGTTCGGAAGTTCCGTATGGAATCACTGCGCTCAGTGATCGCGGCTGTGTCACAGGGGGACTTCTTGGCGTCCATAGATATCAGAGACGCTTACCTTCACGTGCCCATTGCACCGGCTCACCAGCGTTGGTTGAGATTTGCAGTGGGGGAGGAACACTTCCAATTTGTGGCGCTGCCGTTCGGCTTGGCCTCGGCACCACGGGTGTTCACAAAAGTGATGGCCTCTATGATGGCTCTCCTGCACGTGCAGGGCCATGCCGTCATTCCCTATTTAGACGACCTGCTGGTCAGGGCGCCATCGGAACACCTCTGTCAAGCGAGCCTAGATGTGACCATGCGGTCTCTGGAACAATTCGGTTGGCTCCTCAATGTTCAGAAGTCAACCTTGGTTCCGACCCAGTCCTTGACTTATTTGGGCATGGACTTCAACACGTCCTCAGCCCTGGTGTCTCTGCCACAATCCAAACAGGTGGCGATCCGATCGGGAGTACAAGCAGTGCTCCTGTCACCACAATCGTCCCTTCGTGGGTTGATGAAGCTGGTGGGTCGCATGGTGGCGGCGATAGAGGCGGTGCCGTTTGCACAATTTCGCCTCCGTCCTCTCCAGCTGGAGATACTACGCAGGTGGGACAAGAGGACGATCTCACTGAATCGGCTGGTGACACTGTCACAACCGACCCGAGATTCCCTGCAGTGGTGGCTTCAACCACATCACTTGTCGCGGGGCCGGTCCTTCATCAAACCGTCATGGTTAGTGGTGACCACCGACGCCAGTCTGAAGGGCTGGGGTGCGGTGTTCTTACACCACAGGGCCCAAGGCCTCTGGACTCTGTCGGAGTCGGCATTACAGATCAACGTGCTGGAGATCAAGGCGATCTATCTAGCACTCCTGGCCTTTCAGAGATTCCTCTCAGGACATCCCATCCGGGTTCAGTCCGACAACGCGACGGCCGTCGCTTATATAAATCATCAAGGAGGAACCAGGAGTGCAGAGGCTCTGGCCGCAGTCCACCGCATCCTATCCTGGGCGGAGGACAACAACTGCCTGATCTCCGCAGTTCACATCCCAGGGGTCGAAAACTGGGAGGCCGACTATCTGAGCAGGCAGGGGATGGACGCCGGAGAGTGGGCCCTTCATCCAGACGTCTTTCGGGACATCTGCAGCAGATGGGGCACTCCGGACGTGGATCTGATGGCCTCACGGCTGAATCATCAGGTTCCGCAATACATGGCGAGGTCATGGGACCCCCAGTCGTTGGGAGCGGACGCCCTGATCTTGACTTGGTCCAGATTCAATCTACCATATGTGTTCCCTCCTCTGGCTCTGATTCCCAGAGTGCTGTGGAAAATCAGGTCGGAATGCAGGGTAGCCATTCTAGTGGCTCCAGACTGGCCCAGGAGGTCCTGGTATCCGGACCTGTGGCAACTGTCAGGCGGACACAGGTGGGCTCTTCCAGAACGCGCAGATCTTCTCGCGCAAGGCCCATTCTTCCACCTCAATTCCAAGGCCCTCAGATTGACTGCATGGCTCTTGAGGCCTGGCTGCTGACATCCAGGGGGTTCTCCCCTACAGTGGTTGCCACTATGAATCGGGCTAGAAAGCCAGTTTCCAGGAAAATGTACCACAGGACGTGGAAAATCTTTTTTACCTGGTGTGCCTCTGGGGGCCGGTCCCCGTGGCCCTTGTCCATCCCGACATTGTTGGCATTCCTACAGTCGGGTTTGGAGTTGGGATTATCCCTTGGCTCCTTAAAGGGTCAGGTCTCAGCACTTTCTGTGCTGTTTGACAGACGATTGGCGCTCCTCCCGAAGGTCCGTCAATTTCTGCAGGGGGTGTCGCGGATGGTTCCACCCTACAAAAGACCTCTGGATCCGTGGGACCTTAACATGGTCCTGGCGGCATTGCAAAAACCGCCATTTGAGCCTCTGAGGGAGGTTTCCCTTTCTCGTCTGTCCCAGAAGGTGGCTTTTCTGGTGGCGATTACATCTCTGAGGAGGGTCTCAGAATTGGCTGCACTATCGTGCAAGTCTCCCTTTCTGGTGGTTCACCAAGACAAGGTGGTGTTGCGTCCACGGCCGGAATTCTTGCCAAAGGTGGTTTCAACGTTTCACCTGAACCAGGAGATTGTTCTCCCATCATTTTGCCCCGCTCCCGTTCATCAGGTTGAGCGCGACCTCCATACTCTGGATCTCGTGAGAGCTATACGCATTTATGTGTCCAGAACCGCCTCCTTTAGGAGTTCGGATTCTTTGTTTGTTCTTACGACAGGTCGCTGTAAGGGGTCCGCGGCTTCAAAGTCAACCTTAGCCAGGTGGATTAAGGCTTCCATTCAAGAGGCTTACCGGTCTTCTGGTTTGCCTCTCCCGGTGGGATTGAAGGCTCACTCTACCAGAGCCGTAGGTGCCTCATGGGCCTTGCGACATAGAGCATCTGCTCTACAGGTGTGTCAGGCGGCCACTTGGTCCAGCCTACACACTTTCTCTAAGCACTATATGGTGCATGCCCATGCCTCTGCGGATGCAAATTTGGGCAGGCGGGTTCTACAGGCGGCGGTTGCCCACCTTTAAAGGGGAACCATGTTATCCGTCTTGTTGAGGAACTCTTCCCGCCCTGGGGTATTGCTTTAGGACATCCCCATTGTCTGGGTCTCCCATTATGATGACCAGAAAAAAGAGAATTTTGTTTACGTACCGTAAATTCTTTTTTCTTTAATCATCAATGGGAGACCCAGTACCCACCCAGTTGTTCCTTTGCTTGTTTTGCATTGGCTCTGTTCTCTGTTGAGACAGTGTTTGCCGGGTTGTTGAACCGTTTGTGCACGGTGTTCTTCCCGATGTTTCGGGTGTGGTTTATTTTCCTCCTCGCAGCTTGTAGACCAAACTGAGGATGTTCCCTGCGGTAGGGGTTTATAAGCGGAGGGGGCGGTGTCTACAAACTTGTAGTACCTAGTGTGACCTCCGGAGGGCAGTGCCCTAAACCCCATTGTCTGGGTCTCCCATTGATGATTAAAGAAAAAAGAATTTACGGTACGTAAACAAAATTCTCTTTTTTTTGTTTATAATTGACTTCCTTACTGATCCCCTCCCTTCCAGTAGCTTTTGAGTTAATTCTGGATCATCTATGTGTTTTTTCCACAGTTAGAATAATTTATGGGTAATTAGTGGTCTGAGGGAAATTTGAAGTTTACTATATATGGAAGATATAGAGATATCATTTACAGGAATTTTTACCAGGTCGTCCCAATCCCTCCTGTCTATTTCAGCCGATACATCCTGCAACCGGGACAAAAGATGATGTCTAATCTGCAAATATTGTAACCCATGAGAGTCAGGAAGGTTAAATTTATTTAGAATTTCCGTACCATTCATCCATCTCTTCTCCCTCGTGTGCATGAGGTCTCCCAGGGTCTCCAACCCTCTCTCTTTCCATAGACCGAACAGCGAATTTTTAATCCTCTGCGGAAAGGTCGGGCTGGCCCAGAGATTTAGAATTTTAGAAATTCTCCATGAAAGATTCAATTTTTTCCTAACCGCCTTCCAAGTTATCACCGTGTCTCTGTAAATAGATGTATTTTTGATCTAAGGAGGTAATTCTGACATTGAAGCGTGTAACAGGGCAGATAATTCCCAAGGTTTCGCGAGTTCCCCCTCCAAACCCAGATCAGAAAATTTAGATGTCTTGTTAACACAATCTAAAACATTTCTCATGACGCACGCTAAGTTATACCCTCTGATATCTGGGACCTTCAGTCCACCTTCTTCCCTTGACAGTATCAAAGTCGTTAATTTTATTCTAGCTGTTTTGCCTCCCCATAGGAATTTGGAAAATGACTGATTGAGCCTTTTGATATCGATGTGTTTCAGCAGCGTAGGTATCGTCTGGAGCAGGTAGAGCAGTCTCGCGAAGCTTATCATTTTGATAAGATGGCAACGGCCCAGCAGTGATAACGGCAGGTTCTTCCAGTTTTCCAGTTCTTTAACTATTTTTTCTATAATCGGGAGGAAGTTCAACTTATAAATCAGGTCTGGCGATCTGGCCAATTGGACCCCAAGATATTTTAAACTATTTTTGGCTACAGGGATCCCACAAAACAAGTTTTCAGATCTAATATGGGGTCCATTTTTAAGAAAAAGAATTTCACATTTATACCTATTTAGTTTAAAACCTGAAAGTTTACCTAATTTTCCTATATCATCTAGTACTGACCTAAGATCTCTTTGTGGGTGTTGCAAAAATAAAATGATATCATCAGCGAAGAGGGACTCCCCAAAAGCTTTAAGAAATCAGAATTAAAAATGCTTTAGCTTATTTCCATTAAAATACCAGATAGAAGCAAAATTACTCTAAAATTAGACAGATCTGTAAATTATGTAACCAGAATTACAATGAATTAGTAACTTAAACAAATGATAATATGACATGAACAAAGAAGAAACTTTAGAGAATCTGATGTATTTTTGCATTTTTTATGCTTTCAGGGCATTTGCTGTATTGGTTCTTGCTGGACTGATAGTCTGGTTGGCCGTGGACACCGCTAAGAGACCTGCACAACTTATTTCCTTTGGAGGTGTCTGCATGTTTGTCCTTTTCCTGTTTATTATGTCCAAACACCATCGTGCGGTGAGTAAATATTTTATCTTGTCAACCAATTTTTTTTTCCAATAACCATAAGCAACTGAGAACAAGTAAACATGTATCACTGCCCGACACTGGCTATAATTACATTATCTAATGCAGATTGTGGCATTTAGCATTAGGTAGTGGTAGTTGCTTGCAAATCTGTCAGAGTAAGGATATAGTCACATGTGACATTTTCACAACATTTTATTTTTTTTGCACCAAAAAGTAGAGTGGTGAATGGAAAGTATGATCATGTTGTTTTTTTTTTTTTCGTGCATGTTTTCAATTTTTACTTCTTTTTTTTCATCCATTCAAGAACTGACGTGCTGCATCTTGGTAAAATAAAGTAGGGCTCAAATGAAGGTTGAAAATATTAAATTAATTATGCTGGTACTGTAAAACATTGCTTATTTTATACACCAAATACTCAGTGTATAAAATATGAAAATGTGAAAATACCCTTATAGGATGATCTGACATTATTTACCCTTATTTAAGAACAAGTGTAAGAAAAAAATTCAAAGGAGACAGACATACGACTGGTATTTTTCTAGCACTATACATTTTATCTTGTGTTAGATCTGTCATTATATTGCCTATTTATCTATATCCATTGACATTATCTGTTATGGATTTGTGAGGTATTTTTCTGCATTTATATATCTGTTCAAGCTGTATACGTATACTTGTTTACAATTATTATGTTCTCATTTTTACCTACAATCCACTTTTTACATATCTACAGATGCATCTCAATGAATTAGGCCAGTTTCACATCATGTTTTTCTGGATCCGGGGCTGTCCGGTGTGAACCAGAGAGCCCCAGATCCGGGTTCGGCCTCTAGTATTCCTATGGAGCCAGATGGAGCCAGATGGCAGCTATTTGCCATCCAGTTTCCATCTGTCCAGGAGGATCCGGCAGGTTTCGGATTTTTCTCCCGGACACAAAAATGCTGCTTGCAACGTTTTTGTGTCCGGGGGAAAAATCAGAACAAATCGGATCCTCCAGATCTGGTGCGATCCGGCGCCCCCTAACATGGGGGTCTATGGCGCCGGGTCCAAAATAAAATCGAGCCGGGAGCCGGGCGCCGGGTGCTGGAGTTTAGCAGCAAGCTGTGTACAAATGGAACAATGTCTCCATGATTTCACTGCAACCAGTAAGTTGCCAGTGAAATTCCTAGAAAAGTTGCCACGTGTAAAGGTACCTTTAGGTTGCTCAATGTTCACTGTTACATACACTGTAACAGAAACACAATGTATTCTATCTCCTGTAGGTGTCCTGGCGGGCCGTATCTTGGGGTCTTGGGCTAGAGTTTGTTTTGGGAATCTTCATTATTCGCACTGAGCCAGGTTACCAGGCTTTTAAGTTTCTTGGCGAACAAATCCAGGTATTGTGTCAAAACGTTAATTTCCAGTTATCACATTTTGATCAAAATAGTTCTGTTATCAGAAATTCCAATCTCATACCTATAATTAGATATTGGTTTTTAATACTATATTTAGAGTCATATTGGACAACAGTTAGCAGATAATTAGCCACCAAATTAATATACTTCTCTCTACATTCCAGATTTTCCTGAACTACACAACTGCTGGCTCAGGCTTCGTTTTTGGAGAAACCTTAATTAAAGAAGTTTTTGCTTTTCAGGTTTGTAGACATTTAATTGTACCTACTTTACTACTATACACATTAGTGTCCTGTCCAAGGCATTGCAGTAGGTTGAATAAGAGGCAATGTGATACACTATATGCCATCTACTTAATAAAGGATACATATCATGTGTTATAGTGAACAGACAACTTCTGGAGACCCAGATCCTAAGCATTACATAAAACCTCATTCTATGGTGCTTTGTACAGAGACAATGGACTGTAATCACCCCAATATCTAGCGTGTAATGTGGTCTCATAAACATGTCCTAAGGTCTGAAGCCAACTAATTTTTCCCTTTCCAAAACTTGCTTCCATATTTAGAATGTCATCTAGTTCACAATGGCAGATCACTTATTAGACACCTTACTGTTTATAATGTTGGCACGTACATATAACTGATGACAAAATTTTATTCATGTATTAATTAGAAAACAGACAGCTCAAACAGAGATAGAAATTATATTACAAAGTGTATTATATTTGTTTTATTAGCTGAGCTTAAATGTTGTTTTTATATCAATGTGTCCAGAAATGTTGAAGTGATTTACACACAGTGGGCGACTAGCTGATAACTGATTCCACGGTAGACGATTATCTACAGAAGATCAGAGTGCATGACCAAAACATTATATAACATTTTCTTGGGATTGCTTAGCTATAAAGAAATTAATTGTACCAAACCATGGGAGTGCCAAGTTCCTGTCTACATTACTAAGGGTACCCTACTTATGCACAACCTCTCAGGAGTGCTATGGTCCCACATAAGGATTATATGGCCAGCTCTAGGCCATCACAAGGTTGGGTCTACATGGCCACTTTGTCCACAACATGGGTTGCACTGCTAAAGATTGCAATGGGTAACTGCCTCATCTCAGTGTAATGAAGTCAAATGAGGTTGCATTGCAATTCTTTGAATGCCATGACCATGACAAGCAAGTTGCAAAACATTCTGACTGGGTCTGACTTTAGCAACTTTTATCTCACATTCACAATACAACTCCATTCACCTTCATTATGCTCCAATATAGCAGTGTCACTTAATGCCAAGCCTAAAAATGGTGATCAGCAACCAACAAGTGCAGCTAATCAAGACCTATTTTCTCTGAGGAATAAATGATCAGGAATAATTGCTCATATAAACGCTAATTTGGCTGATTGCGGCCCATATAAAATGGCTACATGACATTGTAATGCCAATTCTTAATTTTCCAATGTTAAAGGGAACCTGTCAGGTCATTTATGCCCCCAAACCTAACACTACCTGTCCCTGCAGCTTACTGGTACATCTCTAACCATCCCTGTCTAAGATAAATGTGATGTGTATAGAATCCAAGCACTTATACAGTTTCAGATGCTTCAAAGTGATTTATTTCAAAAACACAAATGTAGGATGTGACAGGTAGGTCAACGTTTCGGCTGCCATTGGGCCTTGATCACAACGTCATTCTGAACAAATAGAGAATGCACAATAAAAACCTTGTACAGTGTACACACAGATATATACAAAGAGTATTTACAATATTTACATCGGAATCCAGTCTATGTGGGATTGAAATATCAAGTTACATTATTCTATTAGCTGGTTATCATATGGATAGAGCAGTAATCTAAGGGTAAAAAGACAAGGATCAAGGTATTCCAGAAAGAGTGGTGGAAGAATCGAGAGAAAGAAATGGTTAAATAAGTACCTGCTAGTATTATACAGAGGTAAACACACCTGGGTGGGTCTTTTGAGGTCAAAGTTGAAAAATAGGTTCGGTTGTACCTATAAAGAGATTCAGTGTAAGTCCCCTGATTTTGAGTCTGGTCAATGACTTTCAAAAGTATAGTTATGTTGTATACATAGAAATATACCTGGTAGTGGTATAGTGGTAAAAAGGAACTCTTGGTATACCCAAAAGTGATTCAGGCAAGTTAAGTCCAGTATTATGGAACTGTTAAGGTGAAGGAATCTGGATATACTTAACCATTCCTCATGTAAGATTCCCAGGTGCTGCCTGTGGATATAGATGTGCATCGGTTGTATTGTTGTAAATGGGGTTAGACTGCAATCAAATGATTGGTATTTATACAATATGGTATTACCTCAAGTTAATCTCAGTGTATCCCCAGTATGTACCCCTACTGTGTAGAGAAAATTGTCAGCTTGCTTCTTGATAGGTAAGTTACCTATGGTACTATAAGTAATATAGATAGATACAAGGTTAGTGAGTAACAATAGGATATACTTATCTTAAGGTATCATTGGTGGTGCAGGGTAATCCGCATACATTGGTGGCAGTGAAAGCCAGCACATTCAGTGCCCAGGCTGCAAATGGCAAAATGAGCCAGCCGCCGCCGCCGCATTATGTACGAGCAGCCGGTCATGTGACCGGAAATGACATCTGCATGCTTGCGCAGGCGCAGTAGCGCGCGCCAATACCGGAAGTGCCGGTATTCTGTTTGTTTACATTGCTGCGGTTACCAAGATCATGTGTGCTGGTGTATTAGCTGTCATATAAGGACGTGTATGTAGCGGTGCACCCCATGTAGTGTTTACAATGTATGACATCCTAAGGTTAGTGCAAAGATGGAGATAGATTCTATACACAACGTATTGAGGATCACAAGATCCTTTCCTATAACACCATCAAACTCCAAGAGACTGAGTGCTGGTCATCAGCTATATCTAAGATAAATGGGAAGTTTAAATGTGGAAGGAATGCTATTTATTACTTACATTTTCCCCTGTTCTGAGGGTGTGCCTAGATGGGTGGGCGGTCTCTCCAGATCCACTCTCCCACTTGCTGCGTGGTATCACCCCTGGTGGCGATGATAACTAATTCTTAAGCGTGGTCCCGAGTTTCAAATTCGGTGGGTTTCCTCTGGGCGTGTCATTTCCGGTCCTGTACAGTGTGGAGGTGTATTGGGTATACTGGCCAGATCCAGAGCATACGCACTGAGCATTTCAAAGCTTGCCCGTACAGCCAATAATTTTGTATTTACATTTGTTTTTATAATATGGAGAAATATGTAGGTTTCCATACATATAAATTGAAAATGCAGCCCAAATGCAGCCCAAGCTTAATGTAGAGTATGTACAGTATATTGTAGTTCTTAAAATATAATTTTATACACAGTTATTATCAAATTAATTCTGCTTTTTATGCAAGGCAGATCTTAATATGGGTTGATATAAATGTATTGCTGTTTATGCCCCTTGACGAGAATATCTTACAAAATTATTTCAAAATGTGTATGACATATTTCATACTAAACAATACATGAAGTGACTTCTGGGTATTGTTTCTTCCAGGCTCTTCCTATAGTTGTGTTTTTCAGCTGCGTCATGTCTGTCCTTTACTTTCTTGGGATAATGCAGTATGTAATTCTTAAGGTAAGTTACTTGTATTCATATTTCTAATAATAAATTTAGTGCCTCATAAAGATTATTAGAATAAAGTAAATGTATATGATTTTTTTTTTCAGATGCCACAATAACATGAAGTCATTAGTAATGAGCGAGTATGCTCGGCGCTACTCGTTACTCGCACGAGTATCCCGGTACTCGGGATGCTCGGCGAGCACCGAGTACCGCCAAGATGTTCGGACTCCTCGCTAATAATTAGCAATCTGACACAAATCCACTGCTCCCTTCAGTGCACACAGTGAGCTGGCACCTCACAGAGAGCAGATTGATTGTTAGGATCCCTCTGGGGGCCACAGCAAGGTGTTGTATGCTGCGCGATTTGAAAAAGCCCACCCTCCCGCCCTTTTCCATAAATACTCATTTTATAACCGGAAGTCTGTGGACGGAGCCTGTCACTAATTGACTTACATTGGGCTCGGTGCTCTGGCCGAGTACACGAGTATCTTGGGATGCTCGGCCAGAGCATCGAGCACCCGAGCATTTTAGTGCTCGCTCATCTCTAGAAGTCATTTGTGGCATTATAAGTTTCAGAAAATATGACATGGACTCCTCTACATTAAAATTGCAACATCAAGAAGAAAATTCATGGAATTATGGAAATCACGGGACTGATAGACATTTTAATATACCCACAGGGAAAAAATGGAAACAAAATGTCCAAAACATCTTGTTATTCAGTATTGAGTATGAGCATCATACACATCTTATCCCATCTTATCATTGAGATTATTTTTTTTTCCCATAAAATTTTTGTTAAACTTTTGTCCATATACATAAACATAAGTACATCAAGAAACAATGGGGAAAAATGCCCCAAATATCAAACATGCAATACAAGTGCAGGAAATCAAGAGATACGTGACATGCGAAATGGGGGTGAAGAAAGGAAAAGAAAAGGAAAGAGAGGGGGGAGGTGGGTGTGGGGAAAAGGAACTGGGAAAGGGAAGGGGGTTAAACAGGGAGCCACCATGTAAATCGTGGAATACAAAAGAAAGTGCCATAATCCCTGTGAGGATCTAGAATATCACTTAGTTCTGGGGGACTGGGGATGCCAAAGGGTGCGAGGCCCAAATGTGCCAGTCCTCAATTGTCTTGTGTTTGTGCTCTAGCTCCAAAGCAAGATAATATTCATTTTGAAAAATAAAATTTATTTTTTGAGGTACTTCAGAGATCGAGGGAGGTGAGGAGTTTTTCCAATTTGCTGCCAGGCACAACCAGGCAGCTGTTAAAATGTAAGAGACTGTGCGGCGAAGTATAGGAGGATAACCGTTGATGCCGATATTTAAAATGGCCAATTGGGGGGACAAGATCTCATTCACTCATGAGATTGATCTGATCAAGCTTGCAATTAGAGCCCAAAACTGGGAAATCTTAGGGTACCATCACACCTGGTGATGTCGGCGGCGATTTTTTAGGTGACGCTAGGGCGTGGCCTATTGCCGCCGACATCGCCAATGCGTCGCCTAATGTGAATGGGCGAGGGCGACGCATTTGAGTGGTCGCCTGGTTTCAGAGCAGTTCTCTAAAACCAGGCGACTACTCTGGGGCGATGTGTACACAGCCCCATGTAAATGGGGGATGGCGATCTGCCAGGCGATGGGAGCCATAGGCTCCCTTTTTAAGCGGCATACGCCGATGGTGCGTCGCCGGAGGTGTCATCCGCATGCAAACATGCGACGGCGACGCTGGCGGGGCGCCCAGAACGTGAGCTCTCCCGCCCGTCGCCGCTGGCATCTCAGGCGACATCACCTGGTGTGACGGGCCCTAAGGGCACGTCCACCACATATGTGGCATTGAGCCTTTTCCACCGCACTGTCTCCAACACATAGGGGACAGGCCCGTCCCAAAGTGTGAGACTCGGGAGGGTGTAAAATACCACCTGAGGTGAATCTTTTTGAGGCTCTCGACATTGTTAATGCACCTGGATGCCTTTCTCATGAAAATGACAGCAGCGTACCAGTCTTCCAACAATGCCGAGAAACCCAAATCCTCCTCCCAGTGGAGCATGTAGTCCAGTTTTCTCACGTTCTGGAGTCCCACTAGATCTCGATAGATCCCTGACATTCCCTTAGACACTTTGGGGTCAGACAAAACAAATTTTTTCAGAGCTGAGCCACATGGAATGAGTTTTATATCATCCAGGTATGAGCCAGAACTCAAAAAGTGCTGCACTTGAAGAAACTGGAGGAAAGTTAAGTGGCCCCCTGGAAATTTATGACAGAAGTTATCAAACGTCAGGCGCGTGCCACCCTCAAACAGATCACCCATCCTCAATCCAAGGTCCTCCCAAAGCCTCTCCGCCAGGGAAGGGATATGGCGCTGAAGAGCCCTGAGGGGGATAACATCCGGGGGCAAAGCTGTCCACCCCTGCGGGGAACCTCTCTAGCAGGTTACATCGCCCGCATTGTTCCCAGTGGGGGGGACCAGACCATGCGGCCCAGAGATTCAGGAGCCAACAAATGGAGAGACCCCGTAGGGGAGAAGTGTGCTTCAATCTGAATCCACCCCAAGTGAGGGGGGAGGTCCACCAGGTCTTGGCCTCCTCTAATATTAGGGCTCTATGATTATCCAACAATTTTGGAGCGCCCATTCCCCCCTGATCTAACGGCAAATAGAGGATCCGCCTAGAGACACGCTGGGTTTTGCCCGCCCATATATATCTGTCAAATATCCTCTGCATTTTGTCTATAAGCAGACCCGGGAAAGCTATGGGAACACATCTAAAAGAGTATATAATCTAAGGGAGAAATATCATTTTTAGTGCCTGTAGTCTCGCCAACCATGAGAGAGACTCAAGGAGGTGGGACTCCATCTCTTTCACTATAGCTGAATGTAGTTTCCTCACATTCCAGAGAGCCAAATGTTTTGAGGGGCACAAGAAAACACCTAAATAAGGTATTCCATCCGGGGCCCAAGTGAAGGGGAAGGAACTACTATATTCATCTATGGAGTGTTGCGGGACGTTGATAGGAAAAATGACAGATTTTGAAGCATTCAACTTGTAGAAGGACTCCTTGGAAAATAGCGCTAACAGTTCCATTACCGAAGGGAGGGAGAGGAATGGGTCGATGCAAAATATAATAATGTTGTCCGCATATAAACCAATTTTATTTTGTTTTCGGCCAATTTGAATTCCCTGAATATCTGGATGTGCACGGACCGAGGCAGCCAAGGGCTCCACCACCAGGGCAAAAATTACCGGTGACAAGAGGCAGCCCTGACGAGTACCGTTGGAGATGGAGAAGACTGGTGATAGGAACCCCGAGATCATCAGCATCTAACGACAGGAATACACTTGGGGCCCCCTTCAGCTCTGCCGCTGCGATAAGATCTATCATTCGCCTAGCCCAGTCCTTCTCCTGTCTGCTCATCACAAATCCCACCTGGTCTGGGTCTACCAGGTCTGGCACGACCTCCGACAACCGATTGGCTAAAAGCTTTGTGAAAATTTTGAGGTCGCAGTTAAGGAGGGAAATGCGTTGGTACTTTCCCGGGGAATCCAGAGGTTTGCCCGGCTTGGGAATAGTTATTATATCATTGAAAATATTAATAGTTGCCTGAAATATGTTCTGCCAATGAATGCACTTGAGAACAGAAATGATCAAGATCCACGGCTGGCAGCTCCCTTTCTAATTGCCTACCATTGATGTCCAGATGTGCTTGATGGGAGACAAGTCCAAAGATGCTGCAGGCCGTGGCAGCTTATTTAAGACACAGAAACTGCTCACAGTAGCAAGACCAACATGCGGCCTGATATTGCCATGATATAAAGCGGCTACTCGAGTACTAAGGGTAAATGACTGCACTATCGATCCTGTGATTTGCATAATTCCATGAGTTTCCTTCTTGGTGGTGCAATTTCACTTTTGAGGAGTGTAGGTACATAGTTAATATAGTTGGAAATATATCACGTTCAGTTCAGTGAGGAGAGGATGTGGATGAGGGGAAGAGATGTGCGTGAACTTTAGAAATGTGTTCCCTCCTATTGATCTAGAATAATGAAGGTAAACAGAAACAACATGAACCAATCCACCCTACAAGGGAAGATTTACTGTCCAGTCTAGTGTCGATCAAGTTGAATCAGTATTCAAAGCGACCTTGTCTAAGCCATTTTTCTGTAGCCACTGTATACTTTTATGCAGATATACAGTTCTCATAATAAAGATTCCTTATCACTGTACCCTTGTCCCAGTGAGTAGTTCATCCTCCTGATGGGAAAAGTAGGGCTGCATTTATCACACTTTCTTCTATGAAATCAGGTGAGATTGCTGACAGAGTCTCCGACCAAAGTCTCTGATGATACCGTAGACATGCCCTAGGAAGCATTGATAAAATAGTCACTTTTTTATTAGTAAAAAAAAACATTAGAAACCATTTATGTATTTTCTAGATTTCCTGGCTTATGCAAGTAACAATGGGAACCACAGCTACAGAAACACTGAGCGTGGCTGGTAATATTTTCGTTGGACAGGTAAGAACAAGAAACATACTACTAACATGTGATTTACAACTTGAAGAATCTCTGGTGATGGCCTGTAGACTGGTGTTATACATTCATTTAGACAATAACCTCTGTTACTTTCTCCTCTTCTGCATTCATAGACAGAAGCTCCATTGCTTATTCGCCCCTACTTACCAGATATGACTAAATCTGAAATTCATGCTGTAATGACTGGCGGCTTTGGAACCATTGCTGGCAGTGTGATGGGTGCATACATCTCATTTGGGGTGAGATCATTACCAGTTCTCTTCTTTTTATTATAGTTATTTATTATACATAATGTTTGCATATGGCTTGTTGCATTAGTACAGGTAAATACTGTAGGTCTGTTAATCACAAAGACGGAAAGGATAGGTAGGAATGGAGAAAGAAAAACAAAAAGAGCAAAGTCTTTCTGCCAAAGTTATATATTCACAGCTTATAGATATCAGTAGGCAATATCATCACTATCTATGGCATTATACATTGTATAGAACTGGGTAAAGATATCTTAAAACATTTGTCACAGCAAACATTTTGCTACCTCATCTGAGAGCAGCATGATGTAGGTGTAGGCATAGAGATTCAGAATCCAACAATGTATCACTTAGTTTACTACGGTGCAGCATTTGTGACACAATCAGACTACTTAGATTTGGCCATACAGCAGAGCTCAGAAAGTTAACCCACCCACACTAGGCTCTCTATGTACAAAGTCTATAGACAGAGTGGTGCCAATAAGAGGGGGAGGGAGGGTTGTACTAGGACTGAGGTAGCATGGCAATGATAATCCCAAATTATTAAACCTTCACTATAACTAAACAGCACAGTAGGGTAATAAATCACACATCTTTGAACTTTGTGTGTCAGTCTCTATCTCCTGCTGTCTTCAGGTTACATAGCAAAAACCTGCTGACACATTCCCTTTAAGGGATTTAGAAAAATCTTTATAACAGATTATATGCATGCAGGAGTACAACAATCATGAGGCAATGTGAAAACTTTCCTCAGGTTGTACACTTCCCCGGAGTGCTGTGTTTGGGTATATTTTTTCCTTGGACTTTCTGACTCACCCCTGGCGGGGACCGTGGGGTACTCGGAACCGGGCCCTCTCATCGCCGTCTGGGCTGAGGGATGTCACGGTGGCATTACCCGGTTCTGTGATTCCCTCATCGGCGATCAGTTTAAATAGGGGAAAAATTGAAAAAGGGATAAAAGAAAAAAATATATAAAAATAAAAGATTTGTCATTACGCCACCCGTGGAATGCGGCTGGTACAGCCCTGCTGCAGTCGGGACCTCTGCGGATGATGAGAGTAGCAGCTCTGATGGTTTAGCTTTCCACGGGAATAGCGGGTCCCCAGGGCAACCACATAGTCTATGGAGGTAATAGTTTGTTGGGGGTGCAGGACTTAGTGTACGAAAGAACTGACAGACACAGGGGTAACAGTCTCCTTTACCTCTACTGGAGCAAGTAGCAGGTTCATCCAGGGTACAGTTCACAAGTGGTGTTAGAGGTCTGGAGCCTGGAAGCAAGTTCAGGTTTTTCACACCTGGCAGGTTCTGAGGCCACCCTACTGTGCTACTCCCTGTGGGCCCTGGCTGCTTGAAGTTGTGTTGTGACCCTCTCCTTCTTGTCTGTCTTGGCCGTGTGACAGGCAGCTTGAGCTATATTTATGTTCTCTCCTCTCACTGTGTCTCCCTGAGCTCTTTGTTGTGGCTGTGTCTCCTGGCCTTGTGGTGGGTGACCAACTTGGAATCACCTGCCGTCTGGTGTTGGTTGCGGGCATAAAGTCCCTTGCGACCTCGGACTCCGGTGTCTGTTCTGCGCTCAGTGCTGGGGCGAGCTGCTCTGCTCCACTCCCCACGCCTACTCCTCCCCTTCCTCAGACCCTCACCTACAGGTCCTTCACACTGGCTAGTTAGTTTCCTCGGATGGGTCTGGCATGGCTCCCGACCATAGGATGTCTTCTGCAGTCTCCTAGGAACTGAACTGCCTGACCCCGCCTCCAGACCTGAATTTATAGGGGACCTGCCGAGAACTCGGATTTTGAGCTCCCCCTTCTGGTCTGGAGTTGGGAAGGTGTTGTGCATGTGTGATTTCGCCTGAGGTGGGTACCTTTCCTTGCTTCCAAGCTTAGTTTTGGGGACAACCAGATCGCTGGGGCGCAACATTTCCATATCCAATTTTCAGAACAAACCGGGGTAGTATGTCACAATATCAGAAGAAATATATATAAAAATTAAATAAAATCAAAATCTTGAATACATGCAATTTATTTTTTTCAGATTGACCCATCTTCACTTATTGCAGCCTCTGTCATGGCGGCTCCGTGCGCTCTTGCCCTCTCCAAGTTGGTTTATCCTGAAACAGAAGAATCAAAGTTCAAAAGCCAAGACGGTGTCAGGATAGAAAAAGGGTACATTTTTGTCATATTATCCTATTATAGTATATAGCACTGATCAAATGTATTAGGCACACTGATACAAAACCCTGAAAAGTAAGTGTGTTAAAAATATTAGTGTTAAAAGTTTATCTTTATCAATTAACAAAATTCAAAGTGAATGCACTAAAGAGAAAACTAAGCCAGATCAATATTTGGTGTGATCACCCTTTGCCTTCAAAACAATTAATTTTTCTAGATACACTTGCATCAATTTTTGATTGAACTCAGCATGAAGGTTGTTCCAAACATCTCTGAGAACCAACCACAGATCTTCTGTAGTTGTAGGTTTGCACAAATCCTTCTATCTCTTTATGTAATCTCAAGCAGACTGAATGTTTTTGAGATCAGTGCTCTGTATCTAGGATTATGTAAAGGGGCAGAAGGATTTGATCAAGCCTACAACTACAGAAGATCTGTAGTTAGTTCTCCAAAATGTTTGGAACAACCTCCCTGCCGAGTTCCTTCAAAAGTGTGTGCAAATTCTGTTTTTAATTCCTTCCTGACATTGGACGTAATGGTACATCCTATATTGCAGTGCATTCCTGCAAATGGATGTACCGGTACCTGGTGATCATGCGGCACAAGCGTTATGCTTGCATGTTTGCTACTGTTAGCTCGGCTTTAGTGATTGCTGAGCTCCAGCTGTCACAGCGAGGGCTGGTGCCTGCACCGCCACTGGCCATTTAACGTTCCAAATGCCACAATCAATAGTGATCACAGCATTTAGAAGCTTGAGAGAGGAATCCAGCTTCCTTTCTCATCCATTCGGGAACCCCGCAAAGTAATTGTGGGGGCCCGATGGTTGCCATGACAGCAGAAGGTTAAATAATGGCCTCCTGATCTGTTAACTGAGGTGGCCAGGAGCATGGTCTAATAGATGTTCTGCCAGTATCATACTGACAGATTCTCCTTATGGACATTAATCCTGCATGCTAGCGGTGAAAAGACATTTGTTTCCTAGAGGAGCATTGTGGCTAAAATTCTCCTCATTGATAACATGCAGGATTAATCTCTGAAAACTAAAACCATCTGACACTTATACATCACAGTGAATGTCATAAAAAAATATTGACTTAATGTTGATTTGTTTATTCTGCCTCCAAAAGATTGCACTTCTGAGAATTTACACCATGGTTTCCATGTAAATCTCTGAAATACATCATTCTGATAGAATGCGTTTGTCAGCTGCAAAAAAATCAGCTGTGAAAAAAAGCAGCACAAACATATTGCGTTTGGGCTGCATTTGTGCATATTACAAACGCAGCACAACTAAGATAACACAGACAGACACACAGACGCACTTGCTCAACTTCCCAGATGATCCCATAGCGATCCCAGTGATGTCTTCCTCCTGAGCACCAGCAGGAGATGTGTTTATCCTCCTTTCAGGGCCTGTGCACAATGTCTCAGCCTGAGTCACATGACCAGTCACATGGTTTAGGTCCTGTAAGTCAATCCTGCAGCTTCTGCCAGTGCACGGAGGAAGAAATCATCGGGAATCGCTGTGCACTCACCGAGGAGGGAGTGTTGCAGCGTTTTTGGTGAAGAAATCACAGTAAAAAAGCAGCACAAATGGACTGTGGGAATACCCATATGTTTGTGATGCTTTTTTGGAGGGTTTATAATGGAGTCAATGGGGAAAACGCAGCCCAAAAACAGGCATGTTAATTGACAGGGACTTTTATAAATGTAAGCGATTTCTGCAGCATAAATGCACAAGTGGGCACATGGACTTAAATGATAAAGCTGTGGGTGCTGCGTTTTTGCTGCAGAAACACAGCAAATAAACGCAGCACAAACGCACAGTGGGCACATAGCCTTAGATGTAAAACCCAAAGTAAATACTCATTGTAGATTACAGGATAAATGTGATCCAAAGTATCATACAAAATGTTCCCAATAAAAGCTTCAACTCACTCCACAAAAAAAACAAACAAACAAGCCTACACTCAGGTCCATCATCTGTCAATGGAAATATAGGGGACTCCTTTTGATAACGCAAAGGTTCTGGAAAAGTGCAATGGCTTCTTCCAAAATGCAATCCTGCAAAATCTGCATTCCCAAATCCAGATGCTCTCCTCCCTTTTGAGCCCCACAGTGTGTCTAAACCACCTGTAGCGTACACAGGTATCACATTTCTGTAATGAGGCGAAGCCCTGCTAAATTTATCAGGTGCGTGTCTCCAGAAGCATGCGCTGACCACAATCTTTGGTCACTACAGTGTATGGGCACTACAATGTACTGGCACTACAGTGGCAGAATTGCAATTTTCACTCAAAAACATCCATTTTATTTCTGTAAAAAAAAAAACATGGAGTCAAAATAGTCACTACACCTGTGGATAAATTCACAGACAGGTGTTATTTCTAAAATGAAGACACTTGGGGGATTTTGATCTTCTGGCACTGAGGGGCTCTGTCTATGGAGTTCACAAACTATTTTAAGAAAACATGTGCTCCAAGGGTCAAATAGTGCTTCTTCCCTCCCTCACAAGTCTCTCCATGTGGCTAACAGTACTGTACAGCCACATATTGCTACAAATTCTCTCATTTCTTGGTATTACAGACTTTTCTCTAACCTGGATCTCTTCATATCCAACAGAGCAGACATTAAGTGTCTCCCTCTCCTACACCATCTCCTCACCTTGCCCCCTATCTGTTGGTGTCCCTCAAGGTTATGTTCTAGGACCCCTACTCTTCTCTATCTATACCTTCAACCTGCGGCAGCTCATAAAGTCTCACGGCTTTCAGTATCATCTCTATGCTGATGACACGCAAATCTACCTCTCTGAACCTGACATCACCTCCTTACTAATCAAAGTCCCACAATGTCTGTCTGCTATTTTATCTTTTTTTGCTCCTCGACTTCTAAAACTGAACATGGATAAAACAGAATTCATCATCTTTCCTCTATTTCACTTTATCACCCCACCAGACCTATCCATCAAAATAAATTGCTTCTCACTTTCCCCAGTCCCACATGATCACTGCCTCTAAGGGTACCTTTACACGCCACAACCGTGGGAGACATTTTTGGTGGCGATATTTCTCTCTGGCAATACCGCTGCCAAATTGCTTCCTTATTGCGGTGTGTAATTGGGGAATTTGGCGGCGATGCGTCGCCACGCCACGGTCACCTGGTTTTGGAGCACTGCTCCAAAACCAGGCGACCGTGGCGAGGCGATGTATCGCCGCCAAATTCCCCAATTACACGCCGCAATAAGGAAGCAATTTGGCAGCGATCATTCCAGAGAGAAATATCGCCGCCAAATATGTCTCCTCTGGTTGTGGCGTGTAAATGTACCCTTAGAGTAATTCTTCACCCCACAAACTCTTTAAAGCCACATATCCAAAATCTTGCCACTTCCTGCTGACTCCAACTCAAAAATATTTCCCAGATCTGCACATTCCTTGACCTAGAACCTGCAAAAACACTCGTGCATGCCCTCATCATTTTCCGCCTTGACTACTGCAACCCCCTACTCTCTGACCTCCCTTCTAGCACTTTTGCGCCCCTCCGACCCTCCAAACTATGATAAACTCTGCTGCCCGACTAATCCACCTGTCTCCCCATTATTCTCCAGCTTTTCCTGTCTGCCAAGCCCTTCACTTGCTTCCCATTGCTGTGAGACTACAGTTCTCCTCCATACATCTGTGACATGGTCTCCCAGTCCTTACCTACGTGCAACCTGCGATCCTCCCAAGATCTCCTTCTCTATTCCCCTCTTATCTCTTCTTCCCAGAACTACACACGAGATTTCTTTCGAACATCTCCCATACTCTGGAACTCTCTGCCCCAACAAATCAGACTCTACCCTGGAAACCTTCAAAACAAGCCTAAAGACCCTCCTCTTCCAACAAGCCTACAACCTGCAGTGAGCCTCAGTCCACTAAACTGCCACACAACAGCTCTTCCCTCTCCTAGTGTATCCTCACCCATCCCTTGTAGACTGTGAGCTCTCGCGGGCAGGGTCCTCTCTCCTCCTGTACCTGTCTGTGCCTTGTATTGTTCATAAATATTGTACTTCTCTATGTATGCCACTTTTCTCATGTAAAGCTCCAAGAAATATGGCGAAATAATAATAATAATATGGAGAATTGCCACGCTCAGCCAAAGTTGTAACACATCTTGATGCCATTGTTACCCCATTTCTATGTGAGGCTAAGGGTGGAGGCACACGATCAGTATTTGGTCAGTATTTGGCATCAGTATTTGTAAGCCAAAACCATGAGTGGGTGAAAAATGCAGGAGTGGAGCACATGTTTCTATTATACTTTTCCTCTGAGAGTTCCACTCCTGATTTTGGCTTACAAATACTGATGTGAAATACTGACCAAATACTGATCGTGTGCCTCCACCCTAAAGCAAAAGTTTTGTGGTAAAAATGTAACTTTTTTTATTCACTGCCCAATGGTATAAAACAATATGACACACCTTTGGTGTCAATATGATCACTGCACCCCTAGAAATTCATCAAAAGGTGTATTTTGTAAAATGAGGTCACTTATGGCAGATCTGCAGTTCTGGCACCCAGAAACCATAACACCAAAATCTGCATTATAATATGGCTCTCCTTCCTTTCTGAGCTTTGTACTGTGCCTGAAAAGTAGTTCCCAATTACATGGAGGGTATTGGTGCACTCAGGAGAAATCACAAAACAAACTGTGATGTCCATTTTTTCCCTATTAGTCAGTACAAAAATTAAAACTGGGGGCTAAAGCAACATTTTAGTGGTTAAAATGTAATTATTCTTTTTCCTTATCCATTGGTATAAAAGTCTGAGTTACCTGTAGTGTCAACATGCTCACTGCACCCCTAGATTAATTCAGAATACAACTTCTTATAAAGTCTGGGCTGAACTCCCGGAACTCGAACTTCCATGGGTCACCCCATTTCTACACAAAAGTAATTGTTCACCATATATTGGGTATCGGTGTATACAGGAGAAATTGCACAACAAATTATATGGTAATTTTCTCCTGTTACCCTTATGAAAATTTAAAATTTGGGAAACATGATTGTGGGAAAAATGTATTTTTTCATTTTCACAGCTCAATGTTAAAAAATTCTGTGACGCACCTGTGGTTTCAAGGTGCTCACCAAATCTCCAAAAAATTTCGTTTATAAAGCTGTTTCAAAATAGGGTCACATGTGGGGGGTTTCCACTGTTTAGTAACATCAGGGGCTTGGCAAATGTGACATGGCGTCCGCTATCCCTATCCATTTAGCCAATTTTGGAGTATTGGCATACTCAGGAAAAGTTGTACAACAAATTGTACATAGCATTTTTTCTTGTTATCCTTATGAAAATTAAAGTTAAGAAACATGTTGAATTTAAAAAAAAGTACATTAAAAGTGAATCTGTCACCAACTTTTTGCCATCCCATCTGAGTGCAGCATAATGTAGAGATAGAGCACTGATTCCAGTGATATGTCACTTACTGAGTTATTTACTGACATTTTAATAAAATTAGTGTTATCTCTGCTGCAGATTTAGCAGTTCATGAATTTGCTGGACTACATGGCAAAATGCCAAGTAGTCCTCTAATGATTATCTCCAAATGATGAGGATTAAACTGTGATTTTATCAAATCTACACTGAGCAGCCCAGTAAGTGACACAGCATTGGAATCAGAATCTCTGGCCCTACATTATACTGCTTCAGATTAAGTGGCAAATACCTATGACAGATTCCCTTTAATCAACAAATTATACACTATGTGTGGATTTGATATTCATAATACAGCAGGTACATATACAGTACAGACCAAAAGTGTGGACACACCTTCTTATTCAAAGAGTTTTCTTTATTTTCATGACTATGAAAATTGTAGATTCACACTGAAGGCATCAAAACTATGTAACACATGTGGAATTATATACTTAACAAAAAAGTGTGAAACAACTGAAAATATGTCTTATGTTCTAGGTTCTTCAAAGTAGCCACCTTTTGCTTTGATTACTGCTTTGCACACTCTTGGCTTCTCTTGATGAGCTTCAAGAGGTAGTCACTGGAAATGGTCTTGCAACAGCCTTGAAGGAGTTCCCAGAATGCTTAGCACTTGTTGGCCCTTTTGCCTTTACTCTGTGGTCCAGCTCACCCCAAACCATCTCGACTGGGTTCAGGTCTGGTGACTGTGGAGGCCAGGTCATCTGGGTAGTACCCCCATCACTCTCCTTCTTGGTCAAATAGCCCTTACACAGCCTGGAGGTGTGTTTGGGGTCATTGTCCTGTTGAAAAATAAATGATGGTCCAACTAAATGCAAACCGGATGGAATAGCATGTCGCTGCAAGATGCTGTGGTAGCCATGCTGGTTCAGCATGCCTTCAATTTTGAATAAATCCTCAACAGTATCACCAGCAAAGCACCCCCACATCATCACAGCTCCTCCTCCATGCTTCACGGTGGGAACCAGGCATGTAGAGTCCATCCGTTCACCTTTTCTGCGTCGCACAAACACATGGTGGTTGGAACCAAAGATCTCAAATTTGGACTCATCAGACCAAAGCACAGATTTCCACAGGTCTAATGTCCATTCCTTGTGTTCTTTAGCCCAAACAAGTCTCTTCTGCTTGTTGCCTGTCCTTAGCAGTGGTTTCCTAGCAGCTATTTTACCATGAAGGCCTGCTGCACAAAGTCTCCTCCTAACAGTTGTTGTAGAGATGTGTCTGCTGCTTGAACCTGTGTGGCATTGACCTGGTCTCTAATCTGAGCTGCTGTTAACCTGTGATTTCTGAGGCTGCTGACTTGGATGAACTTATCCTCCGTAGCAGAGGTGACTCTTGGTCTTCCTTTCCTGGGGCGGTCCTCATGTCAGCCAGTTTATTTGTAGCGCTTGATGGTTTTTGCAACTGCACTTGGGACACTTTCAAAGTTTTCCAAACTTTTCGGACTGACTGACCTTCATTTCTTAAAGTAATGATGGCCACTCGTTTTTCTTTACTTAGCTGCTTTTTTCTTGCCATAATACAAATTCTAAGAGTCTGTTCAGTAGGACTATCAGCTGTGTATCCACCAGACTTCTGCACAACACAACTGATGGTCCCAACCCCATTTATAAGGCAAGAAATCCTACTTATTAAACCTGACAGGGCACATCTGTGAAGTGAAAACCATTTCCAGTGACTACTTCTTGAAGCTTATCAAGAGAATGCCAAGAGTGTGCAAAGCAGCAATCACAGCAAAAGGTGGCTACTTTGAAGAACCTAGTATATAAGATATATTTTCAGTTGTTTCACACTTTTTTGTTAAGTATATAATTCCACATGTGTTAATTCATAGTTTTGATGCCTTCAGTGTGCATCTACAATTTTCATAGTCATGAAAATAAAGAAAACTCTTTAAATGAGAAGGTGTGTCCAAACGTTTGGTCTGTACTGTATAGTTGTGCTCAAAAGTTTACATACCCCAGCAGATTTTTTGCTTTCTTGGCCTTTTCTCAGAGAATATGAATGATAACACAAATATGTTTTTTCCACTCTTGGTTAGTGGTTCAATGAAGCCATTTATTGTACAATCTACTGTGTTTTCTCTTTTTAAATCATAATGACAACCAAAAGCATCCAAATGACCCTGATCAAAAGTTTACATACCCCAGTTCTTAATACTGTGTATTGCCGCCCCTAATATCAATGAAATCTTGAAGTCTTTTGTGGTAGATGTGGATGAGGCTCTTTATTTTCTCAGATGGCAAAGCTGCCCATTTTTCTTGGCAAAAATCCTCCAGTACAAAAACTACTCATAATGGGCAGCATCAGAAAAAAACAGCAAAAACTTACCATCAGTAGCCAAATACAAAACCAACACTGCACTTAGCAGGTTGCAGTCAGACCCCCTTATGTGGAGCAACCCCGGGTGCAGGCAGATAAAATCACCTCTTCCTACAACACATGTGGGAGGTGACTTGCCATTGGGCTTGCGTAGGACGCTATTCACACTGATACACATGATGCGGAGTGTCTGATAGCTACCCATTGGCCCTGCCACCTGACCAAACAGGCCGCCCAGCACGATATATCCGCACCACTGGATGAACAGCGACCCAAGGGGCCCAACCGCACTGTAAATGATAAAAAAGTGCAAAAAGTTTTTTATGATGAACAAAAAATCTTTTATATGGGGTATTGGTTCATGTATTGGCCAAGACACTTAAGCTCATGATCCACGTCACGGATCCCCATGTTCATGAGTCCTAACAAAATTTGTAGAAAAACTACTCATAATGGGCAGCATCAGAAAAAAAGCTGTAAATCATCAGGATCATCAGAAAAAAGTTCCTGTAAATTCCTGGGCTTTCATGCATGAACTGTGTGCTTGAGTTCTCCCCAGAGTGACTCAATGATATTGAGGTCAGGAGAATGAGATGGCCACTCCAAAACCTTCACTTTGTTCTGCTGTAGCCAATGACAGGTTGACTTGGCTTTGTGTTTTGGATCGTTGTCATGTTGGAATGTCCAAGTACGTCCCATGCGCAGCTTTCAGGCCAATGAGTGCAAATATACCTCTAGTATTTGCTGTTAACGTACTGCATTCATCTTTCCTTTAACTTTGATCAATTTTCCTGTGCCTTTGTAGCTCAAACCTACCACGTCGTCAGCAATCCACCTCCATGCTTTACAGTAGGAATAGTGTTCCTTTCATCATAGACCTTGTTGACACCTCTCCAAATATAACGTTTATAGTTCTGGCCAAAAAGTTTGATTTTGGCCTCATCACTCCAAATTACCTTGTTCCAGAGGTTTGGAGGGTTGTCTCTGTGCTGTTTGGCGTATTGTAGGTGAGATACTTTGTGGCATTTTTACAGTAATGTCTTTCTTCTGGTGACTCAACCATGCAGCCCATTTTTCTTCAAGTGCCTCCTTATTGTGCATCTTGAAACAGCCACACCACTAGTTTTCAGTGAGTCCTGTTTTTCAGCTGATGTTATTTGTGGGATTTGTGCATCCCAAACAATATTCCTGTCAGCTGTGGACAAACGTTTTGTTGGTCTACCTGATTGCGGTTTGTTTTTTACAGAGCTCCTGATTTTCCATTTGTTAATCACAGTTTGAACACTGCTGACTGGCATTATCAACTCCTTGGATATCTTTTTGTGTCCCTTTCCTGTTTTATACAGGTCAACTATCTTTTCCTGAAGATCCATTGACAATTCTTTTGCTTTCCCCATGACTCACAATCCAGAAACATCAGTGGCTGGATGAAAGATGCAAGAGTCTGTCTGGATCCCAGAAACTCACTCAGCTTTTCTGCGCACTCACTGGATGTAACCTTTATTAGCTATTTAAACCCTTTGTGTCAACTTCTGTGCATGTTATCAGGTCAAAATTACCAGGGTATGTGAACTTTTGATCAGGGTCATTTGGATGTTTTTGGTTGTCATTATGACTTAAAAAGAGAAAACACAGTAGTTTGACAATAAATGGCTTCACCCAATCACTAATCATGAGTGGTAAAAAGTTTTTGTGTTATCATTCATATTCCTGAAAAAAGGCCAAGAAAGCAAAAAATCCGCCAGGGTGTGTAAACTTTTGAGCACAACTGTAGGTAATTCAGTTTGAACAATCGTCATATTTGACTGCCAGTGATTTTTATATGTTTCTTTGAACCTTAAGGGAAGAAAAAACTGTACTGGAAGCTGCCAGCAATGGTGCCTCTACATCTGTGGGTCTAGTAGCAAACATTGCAGCCAATTTAATCGCATTCATGGCCTTACTTTCATTCATTAATGCTGCTTTTTCCTGGTTGGGGGGAATGGTGAACTATCCACAACTTACATTACAGGTAAGAAAATGACAATGTGTTAAATTTTGTTGTTATAAGTTGATAGTCATTAATCTTTCTTGGTGCTGTTTAGTATTAATCTATAAATCTTTTAATTCCTCAGTGTAGCCCAACTTTTTTATTAACAAAACTTGGTGTTCAAATAGGTTCTTGGGTTGTGCAGATGGACTGACTTGATAGCACAATATTTAAGAGTCCATTGTAACCTACTTATCATTATATGTAATGATCAGCCTCATATGGCCTATAACTGTCCTAAAGATGCTCTCTGCGTGAGTATCAAATTTATTTATATTGCAATTGACTTGGTTGACTCAACCATAACTCCAAGTAGCATGCTCGCTATCTAGGAGTTATACTTGACACATACCTTTTCTATATTCCTTATATCCAACCACTCACTTACTCATGTCACATGCTTCATGTCACATCTCCAGAATTTTCTTACTTTTGAACCTATAAAAACTCTTTCTGTCACTCTCTTTCATTCTCCTCTAGACTTCTGCAACTCTCTGGTTATCAGTCTTCAGGTACCGTTACACAGCACGAGATTGTGCCTGACATCGCTCAAAAATGACGTGTGCAACGATGTTGAAACAACATCGTTAATGCGTCGTTGTGTGTAACCAAACAATGCAACTACGATAATTAGTCAAGTTGGAGTTGACAGGTTATGAGCATGTTCTAAAACCTGACGATGTCGTTCAAGCAATCGTTCTGTGTGACACCGCAATGACGATGTCATGGACGATTTCGCCCATTCACAGCAATGAGCAGGGATTGTTTGTGGGGTTTGAGAATGATACCTGCTCACAACATCGTTGGTGAGTTGTCTACGATATCTAGACGTGTGACATCTCACCAGCAATGTTTAAATGATGTCACAAAAGACTGTGCGCCCATGAGATCTTAGCAGACATTGTTCCAATGTTGTGCCGTGTAACGGTGCCCTTCCTCTAACCAAACTTTCTCCTCTCTATTCCATCCTGAATGCAGCAGCCAGGGTGATATTTTTGTCCAGCTGCTTCACTGATGCCTCCTCCTTTTGCCAGTCATTGCTCTGGTTACCCATTTGCTACAGAATACAATACAAACTCATCTCTCTCACCACAAAGATCTCCACAGTTCTTCACCACCCTATATCTCCTCCTTCATCTCTGTTTATCACCCTACTTGTGCTCTCTGTTCTGTAGCTGATCTAAGACCAACATTCTCCATACTTCAAAGCATGCAACTCTGTCTCCACGACTTCCCTCATGCTGCGTGAGTTTTCTGGAATACACTACAGCAGACGATCCAACTATTAACCAGCCCCTACATTTTTAAGTATTGTTTAAAAACATATCTCTTTAGACAAAGCCTATTAGCTCAACTCACAAACCTAACTCTCCCCTCTTCCTATTTCTAAGTTATTATCACAATCTGTTCCCTTCTACACATTATTCACCATAGAAAGATATTAGTAAACCTAAATTTAAACAGCTATCTCAAGGTTATACTTATTAAAATTTAACTTTTATTTGTTAGTTTAAGATAGGGAGATGTACCCTTTATATCAAACGGTATAATGCTTTTTGCTAAAAAGGGGGAAGAGGGGAAGGTCACCCTGTTCTATCCCTGGTTCTTTCCCTGCCTGACAACGGAGTTTTCAACACCTAATGAAAACCCCTGGTTGGTGTCCCTGTTCCTCGACGGCTCACCCTTCTGGTCCTAACTCTTAGTGGGGTGAGAGTGTATCCGTGTAAGACCTCTCCTTTTTATATTATAACTAGTAAAAAGGCCCGATGCAATTGCATCGGGAGGGCGGTGAAGTGAATTGTGTGTATAGAGGCGGCTCTGTGGGTAGCAGAGTATAGAGGCGGCTCTGTGGGTAGCAGAGTACAGAGGGGGCTATGTGGGTAGCAGAGTATACAGGCGGGTGTGTGGGTAGCAGAGTATAGAGGCGGGTCTGTGGGTAGCAGAGTATAGAGGCGGGTCTGTGGGTAGCAGAGTATACAGGTGGCTCTGTGGGTAGCAGGGTATACAGGCGGGTCTGTGGGTAGCAGAGTATACAAGCGGGTCTGTGGGTAGCAGAGTATACAGACGGCTCTGAGGGTAGTAGATTATACAGGCGGGTCTGTGGGTAGCAGAGTGTGATGTGGCGGGAGGCTGGAGGGGTGAGGAGAGCATCGGTAGGGCGTCACTGCCACTCAGTGCGCTTTTTGGGCCGTCTGTGCTCCGTTTGATCACCCTATGTTCTCTTTGGCCCTCTGCTCCGCCTTTTGTCTCTGCTCCCCTGTCCATTTATTTTCTCACCCATGTATGTGTCCTCTATTCCATCTGTTTTCTTCCCCGTGTCTGTGGCCCTAATTCCCTTTCTCAGCTACCTCGTTTTCGTCTCTTTGCCCCCTTCCCTTTCTCAGCTCCTCCTTTCGTGTCTCTGGCCCCCATTCGTGACTGTGCTCTGCACTTTTGTCTTTCTATCTCCCTTTCCTTGCTCTGCTCATGTTCTGTTTCTGTGCTCCCCCTTCCCACTCTCTGCGTCACCATTTCTTCTTTCTGGTCTACCCTTACCTCTCTCTGCCCCCCCTTCAGTGTCTCTGGCCCCCTTTAGTCATTCTGGTTACCCCATGTCTCTTGCCCCCCCCCTTCAGTGTGTCTGCCCCCTTCAATCTTTCTGGTCCCCCCTTATGTTTCTCTGGCCCTTTTTATCTCTGCTCACCTTTTCCTTCGTCTCTGTGCAACCCTTCAGTGTTTCTGGTCCCCATTCTCTTTCTCTGTTCCCCTTCCCTCTCTCTGGCCGTCTTTCAGTGTGTCAGGTCCCCCTTCAGTGTTTCTGGTGTCCCTTAAGTATTTTTGTTCCCTCCCTTATTTCTCTGTCCCCTCTTTCAGTGTTTATGGTCCCCCTTATGTTTCTCTGCTCCCCTTTAGTATTTGAGGTCCCCCTTATGTCTGTCTGCTCCACTTAAGTATTTCTGCTCCCTTCCTATGTGTTTCAGCCCCCTTTCCTTTCTGCTCCCTCCCTTTTGTGTGTATGGTCCCCTTCATATCTCTGTGGCCCCCTTTAGTGTTTGTTGTCCCCCTTATGTCCTTGTGTGCCCCTTTTGTCTCTATGTTCCCCCTGTTAGTTTCTCTGGCCCCCCTTCAGTCTTTCTGGTCATTACCCTTGTTTCTTTGCCTCCCCCTTTAGTGTTTCTGGTCTTCCTTTTGTGTCTCTGGTGGCCTTCAGTATTTCAGTTCCCCCTTATGCCTCTCTGGTCCCCCTAAATATTTCAGTTCCCCCTCTTCATCTGTCTTCCCTCCCCCCTTTTATCTGTATGTCCCCCCTCCCCCCTTCATCTCTCTGGCCCCCTTCAGTATTTCTGGTGCCCTTTATGTCTCTCTGCCCCCCCTTTATCTCTGTGCCCCCCTAGTCTTTGTGGTCCCCTCTTATGTCTCTCTGCCCCCCCCTTTCGTGTCTATGTTACCCCCTTCATCTGTCTGCCCCCTTCAGTATTTCTGGCTCCCCCTTATGTCTGTGTGCCCCCCTTTGGTGTGTATGTTACCCCCTTCATCTCTCTGGGCGACTTCAGGTTTTCTGGTCCTCCCTTATGCCTGTATGGGCCCCCTTGAGTCATTGAGGTGACCCCTTATGTCTCTCTGCCCCCCTTTAGTCTTTGTGGTCTCCCCTTACTTCTGTCTGACTCTCTTCAGTAATTCTGGTCCCCTGTTATGCCTCTCTGCCCCCCTTCAGTCATTGTGGTCACACCTTATGTCTCAGCCCCCTTCAATCTCTGCCCCCCTTTAGTTATTGTGTTCCCCCCCTTCTGGCTCTCTGCCCCCTTCAGTGATTCTGTTCCTCTCTTATGTCTCTGGCTCATATCCCTCTCAGCTCCCCCTCTTTCATCTTTGTGCACTCCCCTTCCCTCGGTCTGTCCTCTGTTCAGGTTTTCTAGTCATCCCTTATGTGTCTGTGCTCCCCCTCTTTCTGCAGCAGTGTTCTCTGTGTCCAGTTTTTGAGGTCTCCTGTTATGTCTCTGTTTCCTGTGTAGTCTTTGAGCTGCACCCTTCTGCCTCTCTGCCTCCCCTTCCCTCGTTCCCAGCTGTGACAGGTCCTTGTCATAGCTGGGAAGCAGTGAAGAGTAGACTGCTGGAGGCGGAGCTATGGTGATGCACAGTCATGTGACTGATCACATGACTGTGACATCACCAAAGGTCCTATCGGAATCGGTAAGTAATTTGTCTGGGGTCTGCGGGCGCCGAAGGGGGGTGCAGGGGTGTACTGCAGGGGTGAGCGGGTGCCGGAGGGGTGCGGGGATCTATTGCGAGGGGGATGCGGGCACCAGAAGGGGGGGTGCGAGGGTGTACTGAGGGGGTGTGTGGACGCCAGAGTGTATTATGGGGGTGTGCAGGCACCGGAGGAGGGGGTCTAGTGCAGGGGGTGTGTGGGCGGTGTGCGGGGTCAGCGGCAGGCGGCGTGTGCAGTGTGGGGTTGTGTTGTGTGTGCCACCAGCATCCTGCGCCATGTTAGCATACCTGGGTGTGCTAATTTGGCGCGGCTTCCGGGGCAGCACATGGCGCAAAGGATTGTGGGATTCGGCGACAACGCCCGAATCCCAAACTCGCGATTATGTAAGTAGATTATATAATTATTATTATATTGAGTCTGGCATATCTGTACGGGTCTGTTTTATTTTAGTGTATGGTGTGTGCACTCACGGGATTGGGGCTGCTGTACCTGGAATACAGGGCTGTATGTGAGGGGAGAAGTGTGTCGCATCGATATTATCTATAGTGACTGCACCTATCACTCATATAAAGACTAAGCTCGCATCCCGCCAAGGTGTGATTGAATTATAGAGAAGCACCACCATATTTTTGATCATTACTGACCCTAAAAGGTGGTATAACACATTTTTTACCACCGAGTCTAAGGGGATTGACCCGGACTCCCGGGGCTGATAACAGTAGAGCAGGACACCCGGGTATATATAAAGAAGGGGAGGTCTTGCATGGATACACTCTCACCCCACTAAGAGTTAGGACCAGAAAGTGAGCCGTCGAGGAACGGGGACACCAACCAGGGGTTTTCATTAGGTGTTGAAAACTCCGTTGTCAGGCAGGAAAAGAACCAGGGATAGAACAGGGTGACCTTCCCCTCTTCCCCCTTTTTAGCAAAAAGCATCATACCGTTTGATATAAAGGGTTCCCTTCTACACGTGCATTTAGTGGCATGATGGCTGATGCAGCTTTAGATATGCCCTATTTATTATAATGATGGCTGAACCATACTGAATAAGCACTTTTTACCTATTGTGTCGCCTCTGCTTCCTTATTGATTTTAAGCTTGTGAACAGGGCCCTCACTCCTTCTGTAACTGTTAAACTGTGTGTTACTTTGTATTGTCTGTACATGTCCCCACTTAACTATAAAGTGCTGCAGAATATGCTGGCAGTATAGAAATATAATTATTATTTTATAATTACTATTACCATTACATGCTATTCCCCTTTTCTTAGCGCTATTGTGGGTAAAATAAGTATTGACCACCTCAACTATTTTTGAAGTAAATATATTCCTAAAGAGCTAGTGACATTAATTTCTTACCAGATGTCAGTAACAAAGCATCCAATCCATACAGGCAAAGAAATCAAACCATAGATCTCCATAAAAGTAGTGATATGTAATAATGAGAAACTAAATAGAAAAAGTATTGAACACACTTACTCAAATTAATTTAATACTTTGTACAAAAGCCTTTGTTGGTGATGACAGATTCAAGACTCCCTCCTGTATGGAGAAACTAGTCACATACAGTACATTGCTCAGGTGTGATTTTGGCCATTCTTTTACACAAACACTCTTCAAATCCTGAAGGTCCCATAGGCTTCTTCTATGAACTCTGAGCTTTAGCTTCTTCCATATATATTTTGTTGGATTCAGGTCAGGTGATTGGCTCGGCCATTCTAACAGCTTTATTTTCTTTCTCTGAAACTAATTGAGAGGTTCCTTGGCTATATGTTTGGGATCATTGTCTTGCTAAAATGTCATTTCATCTTCATCATCATGGTAGATGGCAGCAGATGTTTATCAAGAATGTATTGGTAGATTTGTCCTTTTATCCTTCCTTCAATTGTATGAAATTTTTCAGTGCTGTATGCTGAAAAACAGCCCCACACTATGATGTTGCCACCTGAAAACCTTACTGTTGGTATGGTGTTTTTGGAGTGATATGCAGTACCTTCTGGCCATGAAAAATTGGGTGTATTATGCCATCCAAAGAATTCAACTTTGGTCTCATCTGACCAGACTATATTCTCCCAGTATTTCACAGGTTTGTTTAAATGTTGCTGAGAAAATGGACTCTTTGAATTGTATGGGTAATTTTTATCTATGACTCCAATCAAAAACTTACATCTCAAATCAAGTTGGTCCACAAGAAACCACAGATATGTGAATAACCGCATAGGCAATTGTTACATGCTTTATCCATGAAAAACACAGCTTGAACATGTATGTGACTCACAGACTTCGGAATGAGGTTTAACAGGGCAAAAATAGTCTTATCAGCAAGGAGTCTGCTTTAGATTGTGCGTGTTTTTACCTCAATATAACCACATAATACAGAATATGGTACATTTGATTGTTCTCGAAGCTGCCGTAAAGCTTTAAAATCATACATCCTTGAACTTACTTTTTTTAATCAAAACAGGTACACAATTTGTACTGATAACTTTAATCATACTGTATATTGTTATTTCATATATTATTATAGTACAGAGAGTACAGTATATTATACAAAACATAAATTAAAGATAAAGTGAAAATTAAAGGAACAAATCTAGAATATTGGCTAACTAAAGAACTTATCATTATAGTAAGATATGTAGCATGCAGGGTATGTGCACATAATCAGTAAAAGTAGCGTTTTGGACACAACGTATTACCACTGCGTCCAAAATGCTGCATTGTACAGTACAAGCACTGTGGATGGATTTCTAGAAATCTCATGTCCACTGTGCTTCTCCCACCACAGCGCTATTTTAGATGCGGCACGGGTTGCCTTGCTTCTGCATCTCTGCAGCATGTTAATTTATTGCTGCGGAGTTGGAAGTGATCTCCACCGGGTGAATGCAGCGAAAAGCCGCCCTGCACCCTCACAGATCATGGGCACAGGGTGGCTGCATTTTCCCTGCGTTCACATGCTGCTTCCCTCAGGTCCAGTGACACTGTGTCCTGGATGCAGGTTCTCTGGAATGTGACAACAAACCCTTGGGCTGTGTGCTCATGATGAGTTTTTCATGAGTATTTGATGCTGAGTATTTTCACTGCACCAGGAATGCAGTATATTACACCTTCAGCAAAGTGAATGGGATTTATAGAAATCTCACTGCCGCTGTGTTTTTTTACTCTGCATAACCTGACGTGCGCTGTGTGTGTCAAATTCGCAACAGGTTAGGGTCTTTTGCAGCTAAAATAAGTAGGGAAACAAAAGCGCAATAGGGTCTTATCCTTTTTAGAGTATACATCCAAAGTGTCAAATGTCACTGCTCACCTGTTCTAGTTGTGAGACCCACAACCAGTATATACATATAGTGCAGCTGCTGCAGGATCCACACTCCACAAAAACCGCAGTGGCGATTAGCAATATATCCAAATGGACAGTGTTTTTCGATCTGTACAAACTGTACGATGAAGTGGACCACAATGGATCGGATAAAAATGGTCCTTTATTCGACGCGTTTCCTCGCTCCTTCTTTAGGAATACAACCATTGGTAAATGAAACGTGTCGAATAAAGCACCATTTTCATCCGATCCATTGTGGTCCACTTCATCGTACAGTTTGTGCAGATCGAAAAACACTGTCCATTTGGATATAAGTTTTTTTTGCAGGTACGCTATGGTGTGTGTATAGATAATCTAAATGGACTTACATTAGACAAAAATCCTCAGGTAAAATGTGTATATGCATTTTTAGTGCATTTTCATATTGGAAATGCATCAAAAACTAATTTAATCCAAACTCAAGAATATCAATAAAGTTTTGTCAAAGCTAAATACCATGTAATATTAAAAACAAAGCGTCTTTATTTAATACATGACATTCCAACAAGAGAAAAAAAGCAGTGTCAAAAACACAAGATAAAAACTCATGTTAAAAAACCCAAGTAACCTAATATACATAATAGGTGCAGAAATGCTGCAACATCAAAAACTCACCCAAAGCTCCTTTTGGGAAACTAGCTTTAATTTTTTTCTAAATCATACATGTAGCATTTATTTATTTTTCTAATGCCATGAATTAGGGTGGAGTATCATTTTATTTAAGACAGATGAGTAAACCTCATCTGGAAATTATAATGAGGAGACTAGAGAGGAAGGTATTCCAAAGTCTACTAATCAGTTAGAAAACGTGTTATATATTAACTATCTTATTGTACATTAATCTCAGTCACATTTCTGATGAATTATTAATTGTTTTCACTGAAATAGGTCAACAACTTCTGTGGAAAGTTTAAACTTAATGATTTTTCTAATGGAGATAGGTGACTAAATAGGGGTATTCATTTATCCATTATTTGTAGCATTTGGATTGTGTAGTATTAAACATTGGTGTAATGGCTTGGTATCTTCAAATGCTTCACCATTTTGCATTTGAGTCACACAGTCTTTCTAAGTTTCTGAGTATTAAAAAAAAGTTCTTACTGTGTTAGGAAGTACATGAATCTCACATTAAAACATGCACAAGAGAAGTCTGTGTGAGCGAACATCACCATCTGATGGACAGAGTTTGAAGAATAAGAACTCATAAATTAGGACAGGAACCAAGATAAGGAGAAGTGACTCCAGGGGAACCCGAGCATGTGCCAATCTTTAATGCATCTGGAAAGTATAAATACCTACTGAGGCTACAACAAAAGAGGAGTCATCTGCCAGACTTGTACCATGTTGGACATGTTGAAAAAGCTGAGCTGTCTTATAGCCGCACTTAGAGGCGTGCAGTCCCTGAGGGAGGACGAATGTGCAAGTTGAAAGGACCAAGTTACCGAAGAAGACAGCCATATGAGCTGACTGCACTGAATTATCGAAAAGGATAATTGTGGAAGCTGAAAGAACTGAGTTACCAAAGAGGACATTTGTGTGAGCTGACTGGACTGAATTATCAAAAAGGTGATTGTGTGAGCTGAAAGGACCGAGTTACTGAAGAAGACATCTGTGTGATCTGACTTGACTAAGTTACAGAAAATGATGATCATGTGAGCTGAAAGGATCGATTTACCGAAGATGACCACTGAGTGAGCCGAAAAAAACAAGTTACTGAAAAAGGAGTTACCAAAGAGGACGACTGTGCAAGCTGAATATATCAGGAATCCTAGTTAAGGTAGAGGATACTTAACACCAGTATGGGCCAGGAGGTCCCTGTAATGGTACGAATATGCAAATAGAGTCCGTGGAGCCTCGTTTAAGAGTCTCAAACACAGGACTAGCCAGATATCGCTCCAGGGAAGGACCTAGCCGTGGGGTGGCACCTTGAGGAGAACACCATAACCACCATATTAAGTGGCCCTTTCAGTTAATATCCCGCTCTTTACGAGTTTAAAAATATGACAAGGGAATACCAAGGCCAGGTATCCATCCACAGACAGCTGTTTTGGGGTGTTGCCCCTCATCAGTGAGGAGTAGGATTCTGGCTAGGTGGGAGCAATGCCTAGTAGACCAACATCACGAAGCAATCACTGATCTCAGGGAGACTAGTCCAAGAAACACCGAGGGCAGCCGGCTAAAGCGCTCAACACAGTGAATCATAAAGAGCTGGATATTGACTGAAAGGGCCACTTAATATGGTGGTCATGGTGGTATCCTCAAGGAGCCACCCCATGGCTAGGTCCTTCCTGGGGGCAATATCTGGCTAGTCCTGTGTTTGAGACTCCTAAATGAGGCTCCACAGACTCTATTTGCATATTCGTAATTCCCAGGGGGCAATGCGCCTAGGAATCCACTGTACTGAGCGCTTTAGCTGGTTGCCCACAGTGTCTTCTTGGACTGGTCTCCCTGAGATCAGTGATTGCTTCGTGATCCTGTAATGGTACGGACCTAAGCTATGCCCCTGGGAGATGAAGGCAGCTGGTGCAACGTGCGGCTTAATGGGAAACTGAGCTGGTTCCTCTGAGAGCCTGTAATGACTACCATTGCAGAAAATTCTTCTGAAATGTCAAGGGCTGTTACATTAACCAGACGGACTTTGTGGGGTGAAATACAGTGCGTTCATTTGAATATTGGTTGGGAAATTGAAGCGTTAGAATTTTGATTTAAAATTGTACTGATTGTATAACAATATCAGTTATGTTATAATCTGCCATTTTCTTCAAAATTGCAATTTGATAGTTGAAACTGTAAATAGTAATAAATCTCCATCTTGTTCCACTGTTAATACTAAAACACACCTAAATGTGTAACTAAATCCAACAACTTTGCTGAATTTGCTTTGGATATTCCTTTGATAATTGTTTTTCATTGGTGGGTGAAGTTAAATTACATATAATGGCAGTATTGTATTAGTATTGCATCTAACTATCTTTATGAAATCATTGTTTAAGAACAGCTAGAAAATTTTTATTTAGAAGGTACATTTACTCTTATATAATTCTCTTCAAAACAATGTCATTTCCTCTTATGGCAGATATTTTCTACTGTCACCAACATAGAAAAAAGAATGAACTAGAAACCAGGAGTTTAATTTGCATATTTGCATATATCTGAGAGGAGGGAAGTGGCTTACAATCTCCTCACCTACTTCGCTGTCTCCATAAGGTTGATAGCAAGTTCCCAGCATTTAATTTATTTAAGGTAAAACATTATTTCACGTGACTGATTGCAGGTGGTACTCCTGCAGGGACCCCACCAATCATTAGAATGGGGATCCTGAGTGCAGTAAGGAGGACAAGTACATGTAGTGTAAGACATCATAGAAAATATGTGAGTGTATTTTCTATGTTTTAACAATTCAATCCTTCATCTACAGCTAATACTTTCCTACATCTTCATGCCTGTGGCCTTTATGATGGGAGTAGAATGGGATGAAGCAGATCTAGTTGGTGAGATGTTGGGGACAAAGATTATTTTGAACGAGTTTGTGGCATATCGAATGCTGGCTGATTATAAGGCTAATCGCCTTGAAGGTGTGGAGGAATGGATAGATGGATCCAGACAGTGGATTTCGGTAAGAACAATATAATGAAAAAGAAATATGTAATAAAAAGAAAGTGATATTATAATATTTGGCAGATGTTGAGGATCTGTGATATCCAATGACTTTGGCTTTTATTGAAATGCAAAAATAACAGTCAATGGAGAAAAAAATAATTGCGAGTTATAAGACTCGTAAAATGGTTCGTATTCTCAAATGGTAATACTAGCACTACTTTTATGAAGAAATAACAAAAGTTGAAAAGGAGAAGCTAATAATTTCTATGGTAAATTATGTAATTAAATTCATACAAGTAATAAATGGTTCTTACTTTGGAAAGTTGTGTTAAGGGCTTACTCACACAAGCGTATAACCCAGCCAAGTGCAATCTGGTGTTTTATCAGATCGCACTTGACCCAATGTTATCCTACGCGGCTGTGCAGATCAGTGATTTTTTTAGATTTTTTCTGATTTAGCATAAGACAGAAATTGCAACATACTGTGAATGACATCCAGTGTGCAATGCACCCATAAGGTTGGATCCTCTAGAGCAGGGATGGGGAACGTCCGGCCCCCGGACCGAATCCATCCCGTGATGTGATCTGATCAGGCCCGCGGCCACTCTGCCCGTTTTGTGACCGCGGGCTCTTTAATTCCATGGAGGTGCGCACCGGAATTATGTCCGATGTGCAACATTGCCAGCGTGTGAAAGTTCTGTGTGGGAGGAGCTGCTGCGCTCTCCAGCTCCCTGCTAAAGCCACTGAAGTGTCTGTGCAATCAGCTCCTCCTGGGATCCTAAGGGTACTGTCACACTTGGCGACGCACCAGCAATCCCGACAACGATATGACCTGGTAGGGATCGCTGGTGCGTCGCTATGTGGTCTCTGGTGAGATGTCAAACAGTCAGATCTCACCAGCGACGCAGCAACGATCCAGAATGATACAGAGGTTATTGGGACCCTGTTTCTCAGACCTGTAGTATTGAAGTCGTTGGTGGTTGTCCCTGTCAAACACACCAATGCATGCTGCCCAGCGGCACCCCAACGATCAAAAAGTGGTCCAGGGGACTCTGACATGACCTGCGATCTCACAGCAGGGGCCTGGTCACTGCCAAGTGTCAAACATAGCGAGATCGCTGGCGAGGTTGCTGTTGTGTCACCAGACTTGTGACTCAGTAGGGATCTTGCTTAGTGTGACAGGAGCTTAAGGTCACAAGTCCTTCCACCTCCTCCTAGGGAGGTCACATGTAGGTGACAAAATAAATAAAAGCTTTGTGTTCTGTGCTGAATGATGATCTTCCGGCAGTGCAGGGACAAGGAGTGTTAGTAGCAAAAGGAAGATGCATCCAAAAGCAGCACAGCCAAGAACGGAGATACAAATCATGTTAAAATCATATATAACCATATTGATTCTTATTTACCTTCCCTTGGATGTGTTGCTTAATGCATCTCCTTTTTGCTCTGGTTCACTCCTGCGCTGTATTCCTTACACTCCGTGTAATCCTGCGCTGTATGCCTCAGGCTCCAGTGTACCACTCATGCGCTGTAAGCCTCTGGCTCTGTGTACTCATGCGTTGTATGCATCAGGTTCTGTGTGCTCTACGCTGTATTCCTCAGGCTCCGTGTACCCATGCGCTGTCTTCTTCTGGCTCAGTGTACCCATGCGCTGTCTTCCTATGGCTCAGTGTACCCATGCGCTGTCTTCCTCTGGTCAGTGTACCTATGCGCTGTATTCCTCAGGCTCCGTGTACCCATGCGCTGTATTCCTCTGGCTCAGTGTACCCATGCCGTGTATTCCTCTGGTTCAGTGTACCCAAGCGCTGTCTTCTTCTGGCTCAGTGTACCCATACGCTGTCTTCCTCTGGCTCAGTGTACCCATGCGCTGTCTTTCTCTGGCTCAGTGGACCCATGCGCTGTCTTCCTCTGGCTCAGTGTACCCATGCGCTGTATTCCTCTTGCTCAGTGTACCCATGCTCTGTCTTCCTCTGGCTCAGTGTACCCATGTGCTGTCTTTTTCTGGCTCAGAGTACTCATGTGCTGTATGCTTCAGGCTCCTTGTACCCAAGTGCTGTATACCTCTGGCTCCATATACCCATGCGCTGTATTCTTCTGGCTCTGTGTACTCATATGCTGTATGCCTCAGGCTCTGTGTACCCATGTTCTGTATAGTTCAGGCTCCATGTACTCATGTGCTGTATAGCTCAGGCTTCATGTATCACCCATGTGCTGTATACCTCACACCATGTACCACCCATGTGCTGCTTACCTCAGACCGTGTACCACCCATGTGCTGCTTACCTCAGACCGTGTTCCATCCATGTGCTGTATACCTCAGGCTGTGTGTTCACTGCTGAATGCTGTGTGCTTACCAGCATGAGCTGAAGGCGCACTTTGTAGTTGGGGTCAGCGCAAAAATGTGCCTGGTCCCACAAAGGAGGAGCAGCTGGCACAGCGTCCGAAGTATTGTATGTGACCCCCAGTACTGTATGTGTGTTGTATATTTTCTTTAATACTGTATGTGCCCACCAATGATGTATTTACCCTCCAGTGCTGCCTTTGCTCCTCAGTACTGCCTGTGCCCCCAATTGCTGTATATGCCAACAGAATCTCCTGTGATGTATATTTCCCAGCATCTCCTGTTATGTATATGCCCCCATGTCTCCAATGATGTATATGCAGCAGTCCCAGTGTCTCCTATGTGATGTATATGATTTACAAAAATTATTATCACAAACAATTGACTGCGCTCCAGGCTGACATAAACCTGGAAAGGCAGTTGTGAGCAACAACAAAATCAGTATCCCCCAACACCATAACCTCACCAAAGAGCAGCAGCTTCATACACCACAGTAGGGGTGAGTTAACAAATTGTTTGATATAGCTGGGTAAATTTTATGGGGATAACTGTGTGCGGTCCCCGAAGGATGGTAGAAATTTTCAAATGGCCCTTGACAGGAAAAGGGTTCCCCACCTCTGCTCTAGAGTGTCACAAGTGGTGTTGGCCATACTCGGCACCAGGCACACTGATGCCGTAAAAGGCACATAGCTGTGTATGTGTGAATGTTAATGCAGGCATTACTGTTTCCCTGTAGCTAGGTAGATTGTCACGCTTCCGGGGAAGGCATCCTAGAGTGGACCCACTGGGCCGTGGTACTGAACTCCCTGGATGAGCTGGTCCTAGTTTAGCCAACCCCTATACAGGGATTGTCAGGGGCAGTCCAGGGGGTCTAAATACCACAGCTGCTAGTACCTGGGGGGCGGCTTGTAGGGTTAGCCTGTACTACGGTAAGGCCAAACAGGGAAGGAGGCACCAGAGGCCGGGTACAGGAGAGCTGGAACGGGTTCTACCAGAGGAGGGCAGAAGGAAGGCCTGACTAACAGCCAGAGAAGCAGAAGCTTACTAACTCAATAATCAGGCACCTCCCAGCAGTGGACGTGGCCTGATATACCGGAGGACGGACAGCTATTGGTCAAGGGGAGTGTCAGGTTGAGCCGTGCCAGCCCCTAGATTCACAGGGGAGGAGCGTGGCCGCGCCTAGTGCACCGCTGATTAGATTCATCACTGTGCAGATGTGTGAGCCCGATGGTCAGCAGACAGGAAGGGGACCCGGCAATGGCTCAAGACACAGCACACCTGGATGCGGGTTTGTCTGATCTGTAGAGGAGCAGAGAATGCAGACCCAGGAGAGGTGAGCTGGGGAGTAGTGCCAGGGGACCTAACATAGATCATGGTGTTCCCCATGATGTTGGTGAAGGAACCAGTCAGCAGGCATGTGTGATGTTTAGCAAAGTTTAAATTTTTACTTAGCAGCAGCAGATGATTACAGTAGATGATATTACTTGAACAGCAGTTTCCTGTCATGAGATATAGCTTAGGAGTCTGTTGTGTACATTAAACAGGTTTATTTCCTTTGAACCTGTTTGGGTTAATGTCTGTGTGGACTTGGGCTGCTTCCCTCACATTTTGTATCCTTTTTGTGTCTCTGGTCTGTAAACCTATCCATGTATATTATTACATGCAGTGGTGCAGCTAGCACCGTCACCAGCCAGTGCACTAGCTAAGGTAACCTTAAGTGTCAGAAAGGGACTAAGTACGTGACGGCGGCAGGGGGAAGGATCTGCTTAGGGTGTTCACGGCAGTGAGAGACAGACACAGGGCAGTGTCAGAAGATGTCACTATCTCCCCTCCCAAATGCTAAAGCCTTCCTTCCCTTTACCATCCCGCTGTCATCTTGTGTGGCACCGTGTGTGGCGGACATTTTCCTGTCCGTGTAGTGTTGTAGTGCAGATGACGATGAATCCAGAAGCACACACAGATACGCTGAACTGCTCAGTCGAGCGGCCATACTTTAATGACTCTCTTCCCTTTCCCAGCTCCCCCTTTTCCTGCCACAGCTCCTCTATCTTACATCACTGTTACTAGGCAGAAAAAGCAAACAGGGAAGACAACAAGCAAACTGCAGAAGATATAACAACATTACATCTCTTATCACCTTACAAAAAAAAACAAAGTAAATAGTTAACCGTTCAAAAGTTCGCGTTGTAGAAAAGTTTTTTTTTTCTCTACTGCAGAATATAGTCCGCAAGGTAGACTGGTGGCCCTCAATTTGTTCTCCCAGGATAACATCGAGACATCTCATTTCCAGATAAACTCGGGGGGTCTTCTGAGGTATCTCCTATGGGAACAGCTGAATTCATTGTCTCTGGCAGTATGTCGTCGCTATCTACTTCCTCTGCATGCGTCGTCTCTGGGACGTAGCCACGAAGTTTTTTAAAATGGGACACATTTCTAGTGACCTGATGATTTTGGTTTTTAGCAGTAATCATGGTGCCTCTGATTTGTGTGGCCTGAAAGGGCTCGGGATAGTATGGCGATGCAAACTTGTCGCTAGGTTTCAGTCTCTTTACAAGAACCCAATCACCCACCTTTATTTTTGGTGCTTGTAACGGCGTCTACTCTTTTCTGCATACTGCTTCATTTTATCCTTAGAGACGGAATCATTAATAGCGATTGGGGTTTGGACAGGAACTGACGGAATGCATGGGATTTTGACGCGCAAGGGCCTGCTGAACAATGCCGTTGCTGGTGGTATCCCAGTAGTGGAGTGTGGTGTGGCTCTGTACTGTCTAAGGAATCTATGTAATTCTTGTTGAGAGTCCTTGTGCTCCATGGTAGCAATCCATAGCGTCTTGTTGATTGATTGCATGAATCGTTCCACTTCTCCATTGGCTTGAGGCCAGTACGGAGTTATTTTCCTGTGGGAGAAACCAAGATAAATTGCCAATGACTGAAAGTCTGTGCTATTGAATGGAGGTCCATTGTCCGTCTTCACTGTCTCGGGTATGCCATAAGCCGAGAAAATCTTGTCTAATTTTGGTATAACAGCCCTGGCCGATGTTGTCGAAACATGTTCAATGACTGGAAACCGAGAATAGTCATCCATGACCACCAACAGGTAGGAGCGGTCCGGTAAAACACAAAAATCAACACTGACAGCAGTCCATGGGCTCTTTGGCAGGGGTGTCATTTGTAAAGGCGCACGCCTATGGTCAACTATAGTTGCTTGACAAGGAATGCATGTTTGAATCGATGCCTCTACTCTTTTGTCCAGTCCTGGAAACCATACTTTTTCTCGAAGTAGTTGCTTTGTTTTTACCACCCCTTGATGAGCCTCGTGGGCCAGATCAAGTACACGGTCCTCCAGTTTCTGAGGTATCACCAGGCGATTGTCACGCAACAGCAGATTTGAGTCCGACACTGAGAGTGAATGTCGTGCATTAAAGAAAGCCTCCAAGTAACCTACTCGATCTGGTGGTTGAAGGCGAGCCTCAGCAAGAAAACAGCTCCATTTCTTAGACCGAACAGATTCTATCACCAACTGGAGTTGGGGATCAGAGTCCACCGCCTGTTGTATTTCCTCCATGGTCATAGCTCTTGGCACTGAATGTGCAGCAACAAAATTTACATGTTCCTCCGCTAGAATAGTTGCTGGAATGTTGTCCTAAGTAGGTTGTGGTATTGGGTGTCTTGAGAAATAGTCCGCCGGGTTTCCAACTCCTGCCTCATATTTCAGTTGAAGATGGTAGTTCTGTAAGCGGAGCAACCAGCGTTCAATTCGTGGAGGGGGTTTGGAAGAGTGTTTGTTAAAAATTGGAACAAGCGGTTTGTGGTCACTTAATGATCATTTTGTCAGTGAATCTACCATAACAAAAAATTTGGGATAAAAAAGGGTTGGACTCAAAAAAAATTGAACTTCAAAAAAAGCCATAACAAAAATTGCTAACGATGGAGAATATTTTGCATCCATGCTCACACCCTTGTGCTGAAAATAATATTTGCCATCAAATAGAAAGAGATTGTGAGTTATCAAAAAAATACAAACTTTGATCATGTAAACTTTGACATGATCAAAGTTTGTATTTTTTTGATCACCCACAATTTCTTCTTATTTTATGGCAAATATTATTTATAGCACAAGGGTGTGAGCATGAGTGCAAAATTTTCTCCATCATTAGCAATTTTCTTTATGATTTTTGTTTGAAGGTCAATTCATTTTTTTTAATACAACCCTTTTTTTATCTCATTTTTTGGTATGGTAGATACATCGATGATATGATCCTTATTTGGTGCAGACATGTATCTGCCGTAAATGATTTCACTAATTGTATTTATTCTAATCCCTTTAATCTTCAATTTATCTGTTGTCATCACAAATCTGAGATTAATTTTTTGGACCAGTTTCTTGTTGGTTATCCAGGTGAATTGATTTGTACACATCTATTCAGAAAGACCATCACAGGTAATACAGTGCTTCATGCAAAAAGTATTCATCCGAAACATACTATCAGGGCGATACCTGTGGGAGAATTCACTACAGTGATTAGCAATTGCAGCAGTTCTCATGATGTGAAAAATCACACCTAGAGATGCTGCTCCTTCCATTGCAATTCATGTTCGTACATTTACACTTGTGCTGAATTTTCTAATAGTGCACATACGAGAACCTTTCCAATCAAACAGTATTTAAACATCAGCAATACAAATAGAGCCAATAATGTTAGAAATGTATTTGCTACTGCTAAACATTTGATTTTCCATCATAATAGGCAAATATCTATGCTGCAAGTGTATGCTATTGAACATTTAACGGGATTTCCTAGAGGTGGAGGCATTAAAAAAATACTCACAAAAGAGCGTATTAGATTTTAAACCTTGATTCCAGAGTACCAAATAGGCTACAACTCCGCCATGAGATAATGTGTCACTACCCTTGCATTGTGTCTTGTTTGGCAAGGGGAAAAGGGAAGGCAAAAAGGAAAGGGAGAAGAAAGGAAGAAAGGGAAAAAAAAATTTGATTTTTTTTCTCTATTGCAATCAGGTTTATCATGATAAAAAATAAACAGATGTGATATTTTACTGGATCTGAAATGTATCTCCCTTAAAATAAGTCCGTAATTATTTTGTGAATGCTGGGAAGTTTTTTTCATTGAATTTCTATGTGTTTCTCTGAAAACCTCTCTTCTTCAATGTCCTTAATTAATTTTAATGTCACACCTGTTTGTAACCCTTCCACAATGGTTAACATCTGTATTTAAACCTCTCTAGATGTGCACTTGGTATGAGGCTTGAAAAAGAACACATTCAGCTTTTGATCCGCGTGGCCAGGACCTCCTTTGCCCCCCCCCCACTTCCCTTTTGTGTTTTATGCCTGTACATGTCTCTTTAAACTTTAAATAAAATATGCATTTTTTATGGAACCCTTGAATCAGGAAATTCTTCTCTTTATAGCAGGTTGACAAATCTATGCAGTTGGGAGGTGCTTCCCTTCATACTAGGTTGCCTGTTGATCACAGTGGGACAAGGGCGTGTTTCTACTGTGAACTTATGGGGCATTTTATTGGGGTTTTGGGGTTTGTTAATCTGTACCCAAACTTATATTTAAAAAGCCATCTTCCCCAGATTGTGTGGTGAATGGTGACCTGAGTGTGTACATTCCCTCCATTTTCCACTCTTTTCTGGCTAAAGAGGGGATATCCTACCAACTCTTCAAGATAATGCTAGGTCTCAGTAACGCCCTCCCCCAGGAGAGGTGGTGGTGGGAGAGGAGTAGTCCATACTGAGTGTACTGTTCCTGAATGTATGGCTAAAAAGTTGGTTTCACCAGTTATTTCCAGTCATAATACACTATCTGAAAAGTCGCTTTTTGAAGCGGATGACCTGGGAGTGCACATTTCCTCTTTGTTTCCCTCCCTTCTGGCCAAGGTCAACAAGGTTTAGCCGGAGAAAAGTGCAAATTCTTCCTCTTTTCAGGTTTATTCCAGACCCATGTGTCCCCCCAGGAGTGGTCTTTCCCACTGAATATTATGTTCCTGAGGGTAAGAGTTGCAATTTCCAGGGTGATGCTTCAGCTGTCGGTTCTTCAAGGGGATCTTCTCTTTATGAAAATTGCATGCATGTAATAAATGTTGAGGTCCAGACCTGGCTGTGAATGACTACATATGGGTGTCCACTATACCAATCAACTGGAAGTGTGTTTATGGTGCTCTGGGATCTAGGTTTGTCAGTCCATACCGAGTAACAGATGTTATTAACACTTTGGCCGTTTGGCTAGAGCTATCCCCAGTACTTTATACCATGAGGTTTTTCACAGGTCATGGCTCAGGAGATGTGTTGTGTCTCAAAAGCCAATGTTTGCACCATTATTACCAAGCTGCAAAGGTGATAACCTTGAGGGACAGGAGGTAACAGAAGTGAATGCAGGTGGTTTGCGTAATTCTCTCCGTAGGTGTTATCTAGACAAATTCGGTCTTGAGGGTCCTGTGACCCCTCGTTAAAGGAGGGTATTGTCATAATGGTCTCCAGTGCCTTGGAGATTTGTGACAGTTTTTTGGACCTGAGTCTCATTTGCTTCATGAGACTCTTCATATTAAATGTATTTTTCTTTCCTTTGGTACTTCTAGTGTTGGAAACATTGCAGGCTGGTGTCCTGGTGTCTGACTGTAGCCGTGAAGATTGGTGTATATCTTTTTTGTTATACCCCTGTTTGTCTTCTTTCCCTGGTGTTTTAGTAGTGCACTAGAACTCTCGCCGGCCATCTCACTACTGAGTGTAAGGTCATGGCTAGCGCGGGTCTAGGTATCCTGCTCGGCCCCGGGGTTAAAGAACCTATATATAGGGATGACACGACACTTAGGGTTCAGCCTTAGGTGAGTGCAGGAGGTGTCTCCCCTCCCCCTGCTCCCTACTGTCAGGGCCCACCTTTGTTATTATGTCCCTGGTGTTCTCTTGTGTGAGGTTGCACTCAGCGGGGATTCCCTGCTGCCTAAAGGAACCCTGGTAAGCACGGCGTGACATTTTCTCTCCCTGCCTACTAAGACTACTCTGGCTAGCAACTATAAACGCGCAGCTTTAAGCACTAAACTCCACCCGCCAAGCTAGTCCCTAGCCACCAGCTATGTGAGGATATTAACTCTTTAAGGGTGTGTTGAACATCACATACAAGACAGTGTAAGATTTACAACATTCACTATATATATATATATATATATATATATATGTGTGCGTATATATATATATATATATATAATTAGTGCATCATGACTTATTTCAGTGACTTGACTTATTTCAGTGATTCAGTACACAATGTGAAATGCATAGATTATATAGAGTCATTGCACACAGAATGATCTATTTCATGTGTTTATTTCTTTTAATGTTGATGATTATGGCTTACAGCCAATGAAATCCCAAAGGTCATTTTTTCAGAAAATTAAGGTAGGGAGGGTGAGGGGTTTAAAACCGTGCTGCCGTTTTCCACGATACCACAAAGGGTGAATATAATATTGATTTATTAGTCAATGTGTTTCAGGGTTCCCAGACACTCCCTGAAACATGGCAATGTTACATTGATTTTTGATGATATCCCAATTCAGTGAGACACACTAGTATATATAAACGTCCACGCACCTCCCTCCCCATTGCACTTGTTCCTCGTTGATGACATGGATAACATAGAACTTTAAATAAAAGCACAAGATCGTCTCCGGTGAGTGCCACTGGTCTTTTTTATATTATATGCCTTATATGCACACTGCACCTTAGTGAGGACCGCCAAGGAGTCTGTGACTGCCAGTCAGCCAAACAGGAGAACCAGCCCGTTTACACTGATAGTGCCCAGTTCATTATATCTTTGGGATGTTTATATATATATATATATATATATATATAAACATAATATTAACAGTTGGTATCCATCCACCAGAGGAGGTCCACATGAGTGCATCCAATTGAATGACGTGCACTCATTCAAGTTGATGGGCATGTGGAAATGATCAGACTTCACTCAGATGTCATTTAATTGCTTCATTAATGAGGCAAAAAGAGGGATGATTTGAACGTTTATATTTATGTAATTTATTTTCAGATTTTTAAAAAACTATCTTTTTCAATGTCTATGGAATGAAATGACGTGCCACCCTGCTGGTTTGCATTTAATAATTCAGCCATCATAGGACGTAAAAGATGCAGGATCAGTGTGTGAATCCACATGAATGTCAGGGACACAAAATCTGTCATAAATGGACACCATACATCATGAAGGGGTTGAATGACATTGACACATGCTGGCCATGTGCTATCATTAAATGGTTGTACTACAAAAGAATCATCTTGTGGTCTCAGGAGCCTCTGTAACATTGATATAAGTATCCAGATTACCAAGAGCTTTACATCCAGTAACACCAGATATACGGGGACTGGTAGCTACAGTTAGCCATATTTTGCTATACTATAGAATGGTACATACACATATGAAATATTTCAATATTATACTGTATATCTAACAGTGGTGATAAATTACATGTGAAAACGCCAAATTATTCACAACTAAAGTTTGATGTGTTGCTGATGTTGTCGCTTATATTTTTTTGTAACAAATAGGATCTAAAATCAGTTGTGTCTTGCAGGAGCGAGCAGAGACCATCACCACATTTGCCCTTTGTGGCTTTGCCAATATCAGCTCCATTGGGATCATGCTAGGAGGACTGTGTAAGTTTATTTTTATCATAAAAATAAGCATTAAGAAGCTAAAATTAAAATATCACTAGAATTCTCTTAAGAACTCACTAAATGATATCCATACATTATTGTGAATTGTTTGTGTGATCTGCAAAATTAGATTTATTATGAATGATTATTTCCCACAAACTTTAACTCATTAAAGGGGTTATCCAGTGTAATCATAAGTCTATTTAACTGCAGACTTGAGGATCCTCACATTGAATGCACTGTGTGCTGTGAAGATTTGCCAATTTCAAAGCCAGCAATGGCAGACACATGGCTGCAAATATGTACACTTCTGGCTATATTCTGACTAGATGGGTGCTGCTTTGCTTAATTAAATGTACATACTCGTGGCTAAGTGACCGCTATTCCTGGCTCTGAAACAGGAGAATCCTCACAGCTGATAGTGTGTGCAATGTGAGGATTCACAAGTCTGCAGTGACATAGAGTGTGAGACTGTGGACAACTCCTTTAGAATAATCCTTTTTATGTCTTAGCTTCGATGGCTCAAGAGCGTAAAGGTGACCTCGCCAAAGTAGTGGTTCGGGCTTTGATGACTGGAGCGTGTGTATCATTTGTTAATGCATGCATTGCAGGTACATGTTTTTTGTGTTATTTTGTTTTTTTGTGGGGTTTAATTAATATTTGCTGCTATTCATAGGATTGTAAAACTAAGGATTTTGCATGAATCAACAGGACCTCAACATGTTCATTGTCCAATCTAGTGTAGGGGTGTGTTTCAGCTGTCAGTATGTTGATTGTCAGCTCAGCTATCCAATCTGAGACTGGGAAGGGATGGGTTTCTACAGGATTTCTCTGTTCTGTATGATTGCTAGCTACTCAGCTGAGCAGTCAGTTCCACATTACTGCCAGTCATAGTATTTGCTCGTCGGTTTATGTTCGCCTCGTTTATCGATGCTCGATGTTTTGATCTATTGCTGCCAGACCTTAGACGTCCTCTGAACACCTGTTTGCCTTGTCCCTTTGCTTTAACCTGCTTTGCTCCTGGTATTCTGACTCTCAGCTAGTGACCTAACTACACCTTTGTCTCTCCATTATTTTTCAGCATGCTCTCTTGATATCTCACCAGTGTTGGAAACTATTTCTATAACTTGTATAATTCTTGCGTATTAGACTTGACTATGTATTGAAGCCACTTATTATGAATTGCTAATTAACTAATTAACTATTGCTTTCTGTAACACATCATCATTATTTTATGTTGCAGGAATTTTGTTCACCCCAAGAGATGTTATGAATTGCATACCATTTCTTGGAGATATGAATGTTTATGGGAACAAGACCTATCATCTTTATGTCTGTTGTAACGAAATTTTTGGAAGGTTAGTGTGACTAGCATATACCTTTATGACATTAATAATGAATCTAATTGCAAGACAAGAGATTGTCTAGTATTCACTTTGCTTGGTCAAGTGAACTCAGGGAGAACTAAGTGAGAAGCAGAAGGAAGTCACAAGTCAAAGTGCACTCTATTACTTTGGCTACTACATATGTGCCTTCATCTTGTTAAATTTAACAAAAGCATTACATCTACACTGCAAGTAAATGAATAATGGAGATGAAGAAACACAGGCCAAGCTGCGGCGCTCAGTGAATCACTGCTGTGGTGATGTGAGCTGATGTCACAGCTGGGGCCAAAAATGCTGAAAGTGCAGCAGCAGTTTAAAGCCACGACCTTGGGAGGGTGAGCACCTGACCTGTTTGCTATGTTACATATACGAAATCAATTCTGATCCACTTTTCATAAAGTAGAAAACCTTTTAAAAACATACATTTTTAAATAGTATCCTAAAACCATGAAGGAGAGCCATAATCATTCCTCTAATACTGTATACCCACTGCTTAAAGCACAACTACAGTGGTATACATATACTCTGACATGTTCATGGCTCTCATAGACATGCATTGAGTTGTGACCACTGGTGCTCTCTAGCAAGCACTGGAGCTGATTGGTCATAAATTGTCAGAGCACAACAGGAGCTGAAGATAACAGAAGAAGATGGCAGCAGGTGAGTATGAGACAGGGGTCAGGGGACTTAGATTTAAATTGTCATTCCAGCAGAGCAGTAAAAAACAATTCTGAAGTCTTGCTTTAAATTTCCTTTTGATTCAGCATTTTTGATGCTAGCGACATGACCATAACTCATCTTTCTAAAATGTAGAATGATTTTACTGCTGTTATATGTCATCACCAGTGCCATCCACACAAACACCTTGCAATAGTGTTGCCAATCCACAATACTTACATAGAGTTTGTAACACAGCCATGGAAAACTGGCATTCAGCTTTGTAATTATTATTATTATTATTATTATTATTAGAGACAGAGACCCTGATTTCAGCCATGTGTCACTTACTGGGCTGCTCAGTGTACTTTTGATAAACTCACTGTTTAATGAGCAGCAAATTATCATTATAGTACTACTCAGGTAGTCCAGCATATACATTAACTGCTAAATCTGAAGCAGAGAAAACAGTAATTTTATCAAAATGACAGCAAGCAGCTCAGTAAGTGACACATCACTGGAATCAGGGTCTCTATCTCTACATTATGCTGCTGTCAGATGGGATGGCAAAGACCCGGTGACAGTTTCCTTTAAGCTTCACTTTTATTATACAGTATTGATTAAAAGATAAATTCCCCACTCACTGTGTGAATGTGTATCAATAAAAATGTTCTCAGAATTGTAGAGTACACTGTACATAGCTGAAACACAAGAATGTTATAACAATATATAAGTCACTTTGAGTTAGCTCTGCCTAATCGTGGAAATATATAGTACATGGATTAGCACCACTGTTTGAAGGTAGTCCATCCCTCTACTAATCCTAATTGATAATGTACTTACACATAGAGAGTAATGATAACATAACTGCCATGAATAAATATGTACCGTATATACCCGCGTATAAGCCGAGTTTTTCAGCCCAAAATTTGGGCTGAAAAGTCCCCCCGCATATACCACCCGCCCGCCACCCGCATCAGTATACAGGCCCCCCATCAAGATCCAGGGCCCCCTTCCGTCTTCCGGCTTCCTGTGGTCGCAGGCAATGACGTTATTGTCAGCGCCGACACAGGAAGCCGGAAGACGCTGAATGAAGATGGTGGATCGCAGTGTCTGCAGCGGCGGGACGGCGGCGAGAGGACAGTGATAAGTATAGGGATTTTACTTTACAGGTTTGCCGAGCAAGGGGGGGGGCCCTGGATCTTGATGGGGGTGGGCCTGTATACCCCTGGGGCTGGTGCTGTATATACCCCTGGGGCTGGCGCTGTATATACCCCTGGGGCTGGTGCTGTATATACCCCTGGGGCTGGTGCTGTATATACCCCTGGGGCTGGTGCTGTATATACCCCTGGGGCTGGTGCTGTATATACCCCTGGGGCTGGTGCTGTATGTACCCCTGGGGCTGGTGCTGTATATACCTCTGGGGCTGCTGCTGTATATACCTCTGGGGCTGCTGCTGTATCTACTTCTGGGGCTGCTGCTATATATACCCCTGGGGCTGGTGCTGTATATACCCCTGGGGCTGCTGCTGTATATACCCCTGGGGCTGGTGCTGTATATACCACTGGGAAGGCTGCTGTAACACTGCTGGGGCCTGTATGTACCACTGGGGAGGCTGCTGTATACCACACTGCTGGGGGCTGTATACTACCATTGGGGGGGCCTGTATACCACACTGCTGGGGGCTGTATACCTGTGCTGGGGTCCACCCTCGGCTTATACACGAGTCAATAGGTTTTCCCAGATTTTGGGGGCAAAAGTAGGGGGGTCGGCTTATACACGGGTCGGCTTATACACGAGTATATACGGTAATACATATTTAAAAAAAAAAAATTGACTAGCAAGTGTGAACATGTACAAGCTGAGACACTATAACAAAAACAAATACAGCTGTACTCTGGAGTGCGCAGCATTTTTTTTCGTTATATTGCCGTTTTGTGACTTGTTGTTGGGCTCTCATGAATAGTCCAATTTGTGTGCTAAGTACCTGAATTTTAAGTGTATCATTATACTGCCCCATGAATAAAAATATCTCACATACTATGTCCCTATATTAATAATTGCTGTGCTTCCTGCACAAAATATCCCCCGTACACTGCTCCTCTCTATAATATCCCTCCATAGATCCCCTCTCCTTAATATCATCTTTACACCGCCCCCTCCAAATATTCCCCTAAACTGCCCTGCTGCATAAAACACCCCAAACTGCCTCTATGCAAATTATCCCCCCATGCTGCCTAAATACCCCACCCATGCACATTGCCTTTGTCCAAATTATCTCCCCCACACTGGCCCTGTGCAAAATATTCTATCTTACACACACAACCACACACACTGCCTTCCTCTAAAATATCCCCCCACACTGCCCCTCTCCAAACCCCCCACATACAAACACACACTCTACCCCACTGAAAAATATCCCCCACTCATCACACTGTACCGGCTTTCACAATTGGCCCACCATTATGTGCCCTCACAGTAACTTTATCCCCCTCCCCATTTCCACGTCAAGTAGGTATTTCATCTTCAACTCCATGATGGAGCACTTACTATTGCCCACGCAGTCTAACTGTCTAATAATAATTATAATCTTTATTTATATAACACTAACATGTTCCGCACAGCTTCACAATTCAGAGGTTCATATTCAAACAATCATAAGGAACAGTTACCAGAAAATATCACCAGCCATTATTTGTAATGCATTTGAGACTGGTGAAGCGGATAGGCTATGTCTAAATTACTTTGACTAGGGATCATGACAGGCCGCCCTAAAAAGATCTGTTTCTAGGGAGCGCCTGAAACGATGTAAGTTTTTGACAGACCTAATTTCTTGGGGTAGAGCATTCCAGAGAATTGGTGCAGCCTGGGAGAAGTCTTGGAGCTGGGAGTGGGAGGTCCGGATTAATGCAGAAGTGAGTCTAAAGTCACTTCCAGAGCAAAAAGAACGGGTGGGGTGATAGACAGAGAGGAGGATAGAGAGGTAGAGAAGTGCTGCACTGTGAAGAGCTTTGTGGATGACAACAAGCAGTTTGAATTGGATCCTATAGTGTATAGGCTGCCAGTGCAATGACTGGCATAGACTGGAAGCGTCTGAGTAATGGTTAGCTAGATAGGTGATCCTAGCTGCTGCATTAAGGAAGGACTGGAGAGGGAAAAGCCTACTAAGGGGGTGGCCAATTAATAGAGAATTACAATAGTCAAGGCAGGAGTGAATCAGGGCCACAGTGAGGGTTTATGTTGTTTCCATGATGAGAAAGGGGCGGATTCTAGAGATTTCTCAGGTGCAAGCGGCAAAAGCAGGCGAGAGATTGTATATATGGGGTGAAGGAAAGATCAGCATCAAACATAACACCCAGACAGCAAGCCTGCTGCCTAAGCGTTATCGTGGTGCCGCTAACACAGAGAGATGTCAGATTTAGGGAGGTTAGTGGAATGTGGGAGCAGAAGGAGTTTAGTTTTGGAAAGGTTGAGTTTCAGATCGAGAGCGGACATGATATTTGAAACTGACGTTAGACAGTCATTGGTGTTTTTTTATTACAGCAGGAGTAAGGTCAGGGGAACAAGTGTATAGTTGTGTGTCATAAGTATAAAAATGGTACTGAAAGACAAATCTGCTGATGGTCTGTCCAAGCGGGGCTGTGTAGAGAGAGAAGAGAAGATGGCCAAGGATAGATCCCTGAGGGACTTGAATAGTCAGAGGAAGAGGAGAAGAAGTGGTGCCAGCAAAAGGTACACTGAAAAAACAGTCAGAGAGATAGGAAGAGAACCAGGAGAGAGCGGTGTCCTTTATGCCAATGGAGTGCAGTATAGCGATTAGGGGATGGTGGTCAAGTATCAAAAGCTGCAGAGAGATCAAGAAGAATAAGCAGAGAGTGTTCACAATTGCGTTATGCTGTCAGAAGGTCATTGATCACTTTGATGAGGACAATTTCTGTAGAGTGAAGAGGGCAGAAACCAGACTGGAAAGTATCTAGAAGAGAGTGAGTGGAGAGGTAATGGTTAAGGTGGGAGCAGACCAGGCGCTCCAAAAGTTTAGAGATGAAGGGGAGATTGGAGACTGGTCTGTAGTTATTCGTGCAGGATGGGTCAAGAGAAGTTTTCTTTAATAATGGAGTAATGAATAGAGTGTTTGAAGGAGGAGGGGAAGATGCCAGAAGAAAGAGAAAAATTGAAGATTTTGGTTAAGTGAGTGGTGACCACTGGAGAGAGGGAATGGAGTAGGTGTGAGGGAATGGGATCAGTGGTGAATGTACTGGGATGAAAGGAAGAGAGGAGACTGGAGGCTTATTCTTCTGGGTCAAATGTGGAGAGTGAGCCAAAGGAGATGTAGGGTGGAATGGGGGTAGCAGTGGCATAACGATCACGGTTGCAGGGGTCGCGGGTGCGACGGGGCCTGGACCCATAAGGGGCCCGGGCCGCCCGCAGCCCCCTGCGACCACCGATCCCAGCGCCGGGCCCCCGCTTAACATGGATGTGCGTCTCCAGGGACGCAAATCCATGTGACTTCTTGGCCAGTGTGTCAGGGAGGGGAGGCAGCGGTGTCGGCCTGGTTCAAGCAGGCTGGTGTCAGTGGTGTGTGTGGACACTCCGCGTCCCGGGCTCCGGCAATCTGGCTCATTCTGAGGCAGCGGCGGCTGCTTGTTCTCTCAGACTGGGAGCCCGAGCATGGAAATGTCTGCCCCTCCTCTTGTAATGCTGAGCCCGGCGGAATCTCTGCTGCTGGGCGCATACAGCCCGGCTCCCGGGGGAAGCAGTGAGTGCCGGATGGTGGAGATGCACGGGGTGCGGGTTGCGTCCTTTGTGCTGGACGGGCAGGAGCTCATTTGTCTGCGGGTGCTGGGGGCCATCACGCCGGGGGTCAACCGCTGCAAGCTGATCACCAGGAGAGACTTCGAGACTCTGTACCAGGACTACTCCAACGCCAGGTCAGAGACAGTATTGTGTGCCCCATATACTGTGTGCCCTCTCCATATACTGTGCGTGCCCACCCCATATACTTTACCCCCTGTATTGTGTGCCCCATATACTGTATGCCCCTCCCACTATACTGTGTGCCCCCATACTGTGCCCTCCCCATATACTTTGTGCCTTATCCCATACTTTGCGTGCCCACCTCATGTAATGTGCGTGCCCACCCAATATACTGTACCCCCTATATTGTGTGCCCCATATACTGTGTGCACTCTCCTCATACTGTTCCTCCCCATCTACTATGCCCTCCCAAATACTGTGTCACCCCATATACTGTGCCCCCCTTCTTATATTGTGTGCCCAATATACTGTGCCCACCTACCCATACTGTGTGTGCACGCCCACACCTTACACTGTGCCCCCTACCCATACTGTGCATGTGTACGCCCACCCCCTTATACTGTGTGCCCCCCATACTGTGCCCTCTCCAATACTGTGCGTGCCCCCCACCCTTATACTGATTCCTCCCCTATACTGTGCCGCCCACCTCTATACTGTGTGCCCCATAACAAGACTTCACCAATGACAGGTCAGACCCAAATGTTTTGCGCGTGACCCCCTCCCCACTGTGTGCCCCCATACTGTGTCCTATACTGTGCCTCATACTGTCTCCATAATAGGACTTCACTAACACCAGTTTATCCTCAAAATGTTATGCATTAGTGCCCTGTACTGAGTGCTTTATGGCGCCCCACACTGTGCATCATAACAGGACTACACCAATACCAGGTCAGACCGAAATGTTCTGCATGAGTGTCCCCAGTGCATAATACTGTGCCCTGTCCTCATTATATATTACAGTAGTGTGCCCTATAACAGGACTGCACCAACACCTGCTCACACCTGAAATGTTTTGTAATTCTGCCCCCTACTGTGCCCCATAGTGTGTCCTGTGCTTCATATAGTATAAAAGTGGCACCTAAATCCCATAACAGGACTGCACCAATGCCAAGTCAGAGAACCAAGCACTGTGCCCCATAATGGTCCACTATATAGAACCAGGCTGTTCCCTATAATGTTTCCTGTGCCTCATTGTACATTACTGATGGAATGTGCCTGATAATATACCTGTGCCTCATGTCGGATGCTGTATATAAGTCTGAGCGCCTCATACACTGATGCAATAAGGGCCACATTCCTGGAGGAGGACCATATATAGCAGGATGGGGGACATTAATACATAAAGAAGGGGGAGAGGGGTCAGTCTGTGAATCTTGAAAGTATGTAGAACATTACACAGGGCCCACACATTAGACCAACATGTGGGGGGGGGCCCAGGTCTAAATTTCGCATCGGGGCCCACCAGACTCTAGATACGCCACTGGGGGGTAGCATTGCTTGGGGATCGAAAGCGGATTTCCTGACAGAGGGTATTCATTGTACAGGAGGGAAAGATAGTGTAAATAGTAACCTGGGCACAAGTAATGAAATTGGGGGTGGCATGGGTGGTGGGGTTAGAAACAACAGTCAATATAGTAGGAAGGAATAGAGGTAAAGAGAGATGCATAAAGTGCATGTATACTAATGCCAGAAGCCTCACAAAATGGAGGAATTAGAATTAATTTTGTTGGAAAATAATTATGACATGGTGGGGATAGCGGAGACATGGCTGGACGAGAGCCATAACTGGGCTGTTAATTTACAGGGCTATAGTCTGTTCAGAAATGACCATACAAATAAGCGAGATGGAGATGTGTGTTTATATGTAAAATCATGCTTAAAACCCATCCTTCGTGATAATATATGTGAATCTAATGAAAATGTAGAATCCCTGTGGGTGGAGATAAGGGTAGGGGGAAAAAATAATAAAATTACTGATAGGGGTTTGTTATAAGTCTCCAACAATAATGGAAGAGGAGGAGAATATCCTCATAAAGCAAATAGATGAAGCAGCGACTAAGGGAGAAGTCATTATTATGGGGGACTTCAACTACCCTGAAATCAATTGGGGAACAGAAACCTGAAGTTCCAGCAAAGGTAATAGGTTTTTGACAATTATGAGAGACAATTACCTTTCACAACTGGTTCAGGACCCAACAAGAAGGGGGGCACTGCTGGACCCAATATTAACCAATGGGCCGGACCGCATATCAAATATACGGGTTGAGGGGCTACAAGGACACTAAACTTCAGGAAGGCAAAGTTCCAATGGATGATAGATGATGTTAATGCAATAAACTGGGACTCTGTCCTGAGACATAAAAGTACACAAAGAAAATGGGAGACGTTTATTAGCATCCTGAATAGGACCTGTGCACAATATATACCCTATGGGAATATGGGAATGAACATGCTAGAAATAGGAGGAAACCACTATGGTAAATAAGGCTTGTAAGGGGCGCAATAAGTGACAAAAATAAAGCATTTAGGGAATTAAAGCAAGTAGGTAGTGATGAGGAATTAAATAAATACAGAAAATTAAATAACATCTGTAAAAAGCAAAATCAAGGCAGCAAAGATTGAGACAGAGAGACTCATTGCCAAAGAAAGTAATAAAAAATCCCAAAATATTCTTCAATTGTATAAATAGTAAGAAACTAAAAAATGATTGTGTTGGAGCCCTTAAAAATAGTCTGGGTGAAATGGTGGATGAGGGAAAAGGCAATATGCTAAATGACCTTTTTGCAACAGTATTTACACAAGAATATCCCATGACAGACAACATGATCAGTGATAACAAAAACTCTCAATTAAATGTAACCTGCTTAACCCAACAGGAAGTACGGCACCGTCTAAAAATCACTAAAGTTGACAAATCCCCAGACCCGGATGGGATATACCCCAGAGTACTGCAGGAATTAAGTACCATCACAGATAAACCATTATTTTTCATCTTTAAAGATTCCGTAATAACAGGGTCTGTACCACAGGACTGGCGTATAGCAAATGTGGTGCCAATATTCAAAAAGGGGACAAAAACTGAACTTGGAAATTATAGGCCAGTAAGCTTAACCTCTACTGTGGGTAAAAACCTAGAGAGTTTTCTAAGAGATGCTAAACTAGAGTATCTTAATAAAAATAACCTCATGATCCAATATCAACATGGGTTTACGAGGGATCGTTCCTGTCAAACTAATCTGATAAGCTTCTATGAAGAGGTAAGTTCTGGACTGCACCAAAGAAATGCAGTGGACGTGGTATATATGGACTTTTCAAAAGCTTTTGATATGGTGCCGCACAAAAGGTTGATACATAAAATGAGAGCAACATAAAATGAGAGCAATGAGGATAGGGGAAAATATTTGTAAGTGGGTTAAGAACTGGCTCAGTGATAGTAAACAAATTGTGGTTATTAATGGAACACACTCAGAACGGGTCACAGTTAACAGTGGGGTACCACAGGGGTCAATATTGGGCCCGCTTCTTTTTAACATGTTTATTAATGACCTTGTAGGGGGCATACAGAGTAGAATCTCAATATTTGCAGATGACACTAAACTCTGCAATACAGAGGAGGACAATTTTATATTACAGGAGGATTTATGTAAACTAGAAGATTGGGCTGATAAATGGCAAATGAGCTTTAATGGGGATAAATGTAAGGTCATGCACTTGGGCAGAGGAAAAAAAATGTATAATTATGTTCTTAATTGTAAAACACTAGGCAAAACTACAACTGAAAAAGACCTGGGTGTATGGGTAGATGAGACTATGGAACTCTCTGCCACATGATGCTGTAATGAGTGAGTCACTACTAACATTTAAGAGTGGCCTCGATGCCTTTCTTGAATAATATAATATTACCGGTTATATACTAGATCCTTTGATAGGGCGTTGATCAAGGGAACTAGTCTGATTGCCGTATGTGGAGTCAGGAAGGATTTTTTTCCCCAATGTGGAGCTTAGTGTTGCCACATGATTTTTTTTGCCTTCCTCTGGATCAACATGTTAGGCTATGGGTTGAACTAGGTGGACTCAAAATCTGCCTTCAACCTTAAATACTATGCTACTGTGTTACTATTTTCTCTCTGAAGTAAGAAGGCAGATCATCAGCACAGAGGTCAGTGATGGGGGCCTGCACTTTAGGACAGAGGAGAGAGTAAAAGCTGTCAAAAAGTTTATTTGGCTTGCTGGATAGTGATGAGATGAGGGTGGTGAAGTAGGTCTGTTTGGCGAGGTGAAGTGCAGAGTTGTAAGTTCAGCATAAAGTTTTCAGCAGTCTCTGCTCTTCTGTACCGTGGTGACCGCAGTAGTGTCATGAGATCACAGAGTGATGATCTCATCATGCTGCTGCATATCCAGGCATAGCATTACGGGCGCTCCTCTGCTCTGTGCTCCTCTGCACCAGTTTCGGCACCACAGTGCTCAAATGTATTCATGTGTGAAAGACGTAAATACATTTGACGATAGGAAGAAGATGTGTGGTGTCTACCAGACAGATGTGTGGTTTTTTTTGCCCTCTTCCAAAATGGCGTCTGCGGTCCGCGCATGAGGGGTCGGGCTGTCTCGGACTGCGGTGTAAGGCTTCAGTAACACAGGAAGGAGCGTCAAATGACGCACTTCCTGTGTGTGAAGGCCGTAAGCCGCTGTTCGGGGCGGCGCGGCCGCTCATTTGCGGCGTGGAGCAGCGCGAATTGGAGGCAGGTGGCGAGAGGGGGTGCGGGGGGGTATATAAGGATATAGGAGACATGGCCAAACATGCCCCCTGAGGAAGCATCAGGGAAACGCGTTGGGGCGTCCCTAGTGGTCATCTCCACATCTGGTACTGACATGGGTAAGCTGGACTCAATCACCATATAGCTAAGTATAATGTTTAATGGGTTAACGTTAATAGTCAGTAATTGTGTTAGCAGGTAACATGGTAATTAACCCTCTGTACCCTGTATACACTAGAAGCTGTAGTATATGACCCTATTTAAACTAGTACTGCACAATGGTTATTGTTGGAAACTGCTACCATGAATAGGTCATGTAGTTGGAGACAAGAAGACCCTTACCCCTTAGTGTCCTCTGTAATCCAGATCCATATCTAACCTATCTTTTATATGTCTGAGCACTTTGTATCTGCAATTTTATCTTTTGATGAATTAATAAAAGCATCTTTATGAAAAAGCAGTTAAACTTGTGCTCTAAATCATTGGGTTGAAAACTCTCCATAACCTAAGTCAGTATGTTTAATGTAAGATGTGTGGGTTGCAGCAAACCCTTTGGTGGGTCGTATGTTGTGCAGACATGACCTAAACACTTCTATCCTTCATATACAGCAGGTAGGGATCAGGGAAACAGTAATAGACAGTAATACCTAGAAGCAAGTAGTGATTATATAGGATGTAATAAAAAATGGTTAACGGTTACTCAGACGGACAATAGAGTAGTATATACCGTATATACTCGTGTATAAGCCGACCCGTGTATAAGCCGACCGCCCTACTTTTGCCCTCAAAAACTGGGAAAACTTATTGACTCGCATATAAGCCGAGGGTGGACTCCAGCATAGGTATACAACCCCCAGCAGTGAGGTATACAGCCCCCAGCAGTGTGGTATACAGGCCCCAGTAGTATGGTATACAGCCACCAGGACAGGTATCCAGTCCCCAGCAGTGAGGTATAGCAGGACCCCAGGGGTATAAGCAGGCCCCCAGGGGTATAAGCAGGCCCCCAGGGTTATAAACAGGCCCCCAGGGGTATACAGCAGGCCCCCAGGGGTATAAGAAGGCCCCCAGGAGTATAAGAAGGCCCCCAGGAGTATAAACAGGCCCCCAGGGGTATAAGCAGGCCCCCATGGGTATACAGCAGGCCCCCAGGGGTATACAGCAGGCCCCCAGGGGTATACAGCAGGCCCCCAGGGGTATACAGCAGGCCCCCAGGAGTATACAGCAGGCCCCCAGGGGTATAAGCAGGCCCCCAGGGGAATACAGCAGAGCCCCCCGCTGCATTATCTTACCATCCAGGGTCTTCTTCACCGCGGGTCCTCCAGTCCATCCTCGCGCGCTGTGTTCCCGATCTCATGTGACCCGGCGGTCGCAGTGGAATGACGTCATCGCGCCGGGTCACGTGAGACCTGAACACATCGCGCGATGATGACTGCAGGACCCGCGGTAAAGAAGACCCTGGATGGTAAGATAATGCATCGGGGGGGCTCTGCAAAGTGTGGGGGGCTCTTCACCTGATGGGGGGCTAGTGCCAATGGGGAGCTGCCTGTATACACTGGGGGGCTGTATGCACGACTCCCCCTGCCGCTGTGATGGGCGGGGGGAGCCGTGCATATCTAATGAGCGGCCCCACGTGACGGGCCGCTCAGTCAGCAGCCTCCCCCCGCCTCCTCCAGCCTCCCCACCATAGGATTACCGTATTGACCCGTGTATAAGCCGAGGGGGTGACCTTTCAGCCCAATTTTTGGTCTGAAAAACTCGGCTTATACACGAGTATATACGGTAATAGGAGATGTATATAGCACTGACTATTACTATTAAATCATACAGTTACAAATATATAGGGAATAGATGACAGAGATAAAGAAGATTCCAAAGAATCACTTATGTAAGTGTGCAGGATAGAGAGACACTCCATGGAGTATGTTGTTAAAAATATACACAATATACTAAAAAGCAACAACCAATATCCTTCAATAAAACAAAACACATGTGCCAAGGGACATCAATTCACATGTCATTCAAATATTTTGATGCCTTTCCTCTCTGCATGATGGCTCCTCAAGAGATCTATGGCTGGAGGATCCATGAAAATATGCTTATGGCGTGCACACCTAATTAGGAATCTAAGGGATAACATTTCTCCTTATGGAGAGTGACATGCCAGGTCTGGCATGCCAGTATGATGAGGCTTAAATGCCTTGCAAGCTCCTCTGGTAAATTAAATATGCAAATTGCCTCTTTAAAAAGGACTTGAACTCTAGTGCTACCCATTGGAAGTCACTGAAAAAGTGGATAATTGTTACCCTAAATCAATAACATAAGCAAAAAAGGGTATACTCCTAAAACTGAACTTCTATTTTTTAGATTAAAATCACGGACTGATATGTCCAATTCTTTGTACACACAACAAACACATTTGAACGGGGTGAGTTCACACACTCTGAGTACAATGGATAGACCCGTACTCTGTTTTGATGTACACATATAGTTCCAGTTTAACTAGATAGACAGTTGTCTGTGATTTTTTGTTGTCTGATCCCTGGGTACCAGATTAGGGACACCAGGATCAGCCGCCGAGGTACGGGTACACAATCATTACAGGTGTTGAAAACTCCGTTGTCAGGCAGGTTGGTAATAGGGATAGCACAGGGTTATATTTGTACCCATTCACCCCGTTCAAATGTGTTTGTTGTGTGCACAAAGAATTGTATATATCAGTCCGTGATTTTATTCTAAAAAATAAAAGTTAATTTTAGGAATATACCCTTTTCTGCTTATGCTACTTTTTGGAAGTAGAAATCTTAAAAGTCAATATTGACCCTTCAATGACCAAGGATATAAGCCAAACCAGAAGCTCAATTTGCACACATGGTGTTAACAGGGTATTTGCCCCTCGTAACTGCCAAGTATAAGATCTGATTTGGCTGAGTGAGAGGCTGAGACGAGAAATCTCAGGGATAATGTCTTCTTATGAAAAGTGACATGCCAGTATGAGGAGACTTGCACGCTCTTCTGGGAAATTAACCCCTTTACCTGAGTGCATGATTTTCACCTCAATGACTGGGCCATTGTTCTCAATTCTGACCAATGTCATTTGAAGAGTTAATAACTCTGGAACACTTCAGCGATCCTAGTGATTCTGAGTTTATTGTTTTTTTTCATGTCATATTGTACTTCAGTCTAGTGGTAAATTTAGGTCAATTTGTTTTGCATTTATTTGTGAAAAAATCTAAATTTTTTTAAATTCATGAAAACATTTATTTTAGGGACCATATCATATTTGTAGTGACTTTGAAAGGCCTATAATGCACAGTTCCACTAGTTTTGGAGATGCAGCTGCAAAGGTTGCACTAATGATGTGTGCACCATTGCCTCTCCTAATTCACTAAGAGGTATGCTCCTCTTAATGAACAAGTGCCGTGCACTCCACCCCGTACCCCTATCAAGTTTGTGTGAAAATTGCCGGTCATGATGAATTGGTGCAGGTCATGTGTATAATTTGTTCAGTCTTCCTATGGCTTTCTCTCCCTATGGTAAGCTGTGAGCTTTGATTTCCTCTTCATATCTAGATTCACCCCCAAGGTCATGTGGTCAATCTCTGACTGATGCATTCTTCGCATTATGTAGAATGACAATGATCATTTTAGTTGATTTTTACAGCAAATTGTTTTACTCATCTCTAAGGAGGTTCTTGAATTCTACTATCTCGACGAGCTAAAATATATGCTTAACTTTCTACTTTTGTTGAAAGCTGTTTGCACTTCATACATTTTTCTTTCTTTTTACAGCACTGGAAATATAAATGGGACTCTGTCATTTGTAAATGGCTGGGAAAATGTGACATACGCTGATATGGCTTTCCATAATTGCTGCTCAGCCTACAACAATACAGTTTGTCAAGGTTTTTGATCAGCATCAGTCTTGCATTTTCTCATGGACAAAACAGCAGCACTGAAAAACATCAGCATCAGGAATTATTTGCCTATTGATATAGAAACTTCAGCCATTTTAACTGTGGACTGATACATCCAGAACAACAATCCTATCAATTATTTATAAAGTAGTTTCATTCAACATTAATAACATGGACTATTGTAACACATTGGTAAGCTATCTACCTCCCACATATGATGCAGTAAAGTTGAAGAATGCTTTCTCACTGCATCGTGAAGGACATTTTAAGACTTCAGACTAACTACCTGATTTAACTTTTTTTGCCAAGGTACAATGTTCAAAAAATATTATACTAATGTTTAAATAACATATTGTAATCTATGTAATATATGATGATATATCATAATTGATAACATTAAAAAAGTCTCAAAGGGGTTATCCACTACTTTGGAAACTGTCTCCATCTGTCCTAAGAGCTGTTGACAAACATATTTGTAATTTAATTTATGAAATGTATGTATATTACATGTGTCTAAGCCAATATGTCACTGTGAGTGTCTACACTGTTCTCTCCCGGTGACTCTGTCGGATTCACCTCTCTTCCAGGCTGTGAATTTGGATGGGTTGTCACTATGCTTTCTCTGAAGAAGAAGGTGGGAAGAGTTGGTGACCAAAGGTAGCAGTGTAAAGAGAATTGAATAATGTGACTGGCAGCAAGGTGCCAACTTACAAACATCTACTTATATAATCGGGGTTGGGAATTCGGGCGTTGTAGCCGAATCCCAAGCTCCTTAGCGGCAATGCGAGCGATGACGCGCAGCGTCATCGCAAGCCGCAGCCGCACTACTGTAAAAAAAAAAAAAAACATTTCCTCACCTCTCCCCGACGCCCCCGCCGTCTTCCTCCAGGCTCCCGGTGGCTCCCGCAGGCTCCCGGTGCCTGCAGAGCTCTTCTACAGCAGTACAGGACCTGCGGTGATGTCAGTCACGTGACACCAGCTTACTCCATGGTAACCTCCGGTCACGTGACTCTGACATCACCGCAGGTCCTGTACTGCTGTAGATAAGCTGTGCAGGCACCGGGAGCCTGGAGGAAGACGGCGGGGCTCGGGGTGAGGTGAGCATAATCTTTTTTAATTTTTTTAACGCCTGCCTTGCAGGAGCGCCGGTGCATGTATACTCTGCCACCACCGCACATGCCTTATACTCTGCCCACCACCACAGAACCTGTATACTCTGCCACCACCACCACGACACCTGTATACTCTGCCACCACCACCACACACACCTGTATACTCTGCCACCAAAACACCCTTACTCTACACACACACACCTGTATACTCTGCCACACCAAACACTGTATACTCTGCCCAACCACCAACCACAGCACAGCCTGTATACTCTGCCCCCACCACCATACTCACACGCCTGTATACTCTGCCACACACCACACACACCTGTATACTCTGCCACCACCACACAGCCTGTATACTCTGCCCACCACCACCACACGCCTGTATACTCTGCCCCACCACAGACACCTGTATACTCTGCCACCACCACAACACCTGTATACTCTGCCACCACCACACAGCCTGTATACTCTGCCGCCACCACCACAGACTGCCTGTATACTCTGCCCACCACCACAGACACCTGTATACTCTGCCACCACCACACACCCTGTATACTCTGCCACCACCACACACGCCTGTATACTCTGCCACCACCACAGACCCTGTATACTCTGCCACCACCACAGACACCTGTATACTCTGCCGCCACCACAACACCTGTATACTCTGCCACCACCACACACGCCTGTATACTCTGCCACCACCACACACCCTGTATACTCTGCCACCACCACAGACCCTGTATACTCTGCCACCACCACACACGCCTGTATACTCTGCCACCACCACCAGTCACAACTGTATACTCTGCCACCACCACAGACACCTGTATACTCTGCCACCACCACACACACCTGTATACTCTGCCACCACCACACACGCTTGTATACTCTGCCACCACCACAGACGCCTGTATACTCTCCCACCACCACAGACACCTGAATACTCTGCCGCCACCACACACGCCTGTATACTCTGCCACCACACCACACACGCCTGTATACCCTGCCACCACCACCACACACACCTGTATACTCTGCCACCACCACCACACACGCCTGTATACTCTGCCACCACCACAGACACCTGTATACTCTTCCACCACCATACACGCCTGTATACTCTGCCACCACCACCACACACACCTGTATACTCTGCCACCACCACCACACACGCCTGTATACTCTGCCACCACACCACACCACGCCTGTATACTCTGCCGCCACCACCACACACGCCTGTATACTCTGCCGCCACCACCACACATGCCTGTATACTCTGCCGCCACCACCACAGATGCCTGTATACTCTGCCGCCACCACAGACACCTGTATACTCTGCCACCCACACACACCTGTATACTCTGCCACCACCACACACGCCTGTATACTCTGCTACCCACAGAGCCGCCTCTATACTCTGCTACCCACAGAGCCGCCTCTATACTCTGCTACCCACAGAGCCGCCTGTATACTCTGCTACCCACAGAGCCGCCTCTATACTCTGCTACCCACAGAGCCGCCTCTATACTCTGCTACCCACAGAGCCGCCTCTATACTCTGCTACCCACAGAGCCGCCTGTATACTCTGCTACCCACAGAGCCGCCTGTATACTCTGCTACCCACAGAGCCGCCTCTATACTCTGCTACCCACAGAGCCGCCTGTATACTCTGCTACCCACAGACCCGCCTCTATACTCTGCTACTCACACAGCCGCCTGTATACTCTGCTACCCACAGAGCCGCCTCTATAGTCTGCTACCCACACAGCCGCCTCTATACTCTGCTACCCATAGAGCCGCCTGTATACTCTGCTACCCACAGAGCCGCCTCAATACTCTGTTAACCACAGAGCCGCCTCGATACTCTGCTACCCACAGAGCCGCCTGTATACTCTGCTACCCACAGAGCCGCCTCTATACTCTGCTACCCACAGAGCCGCATGTATACTCTGCTACCCACAGAGCCTTCTCTATACTCTGCTACCCACACAGCGGCCTGTATAATCTGCTACCCACAAACCCCCTTGTATACTCTGCTACCCACAGACTCGCCTGTATACTCTGCTACTCACAGAGCCGCTTGTATAATCTCCTACCCTCAGAGCCATCTGTATACTCTGCTACCCACAGACCCTCCTGTATACTCTGCTACCCACAGAGCCCCCTGTATACTCTGCTACCCACTGACCCGCCTGTATACACACAATTCATTTCACCCTGCTCCCGATGCAATTGCATCGGGCCTTTTTACTAGTTATGAAATAAAAGACAGTTACAAATATACTTGTCTTCACCTAATAGGACAGATGAACGGAGCTTATAAAGACTGTAGCAGTGACATCTTTACTACAAGGCTTATGGCAATCAGTGCTACAGTCAATGAAAGCACTCAATGGCTTGTGCCATCTACATTAGCAGAATTGCTGAAACCAGTGATTGGCTGCAGTGATTACATTTGCTTTTGTCGTGACATCACCACTGCAATCAGTCAACATACCCAGAGCAGCATCGGAAAAGCACCTATGGATAATGTGTAATGCTGATTTGGTTTTCTGCAATTTTAAACCTATAGGCAGGAGACAGCTAAAAAGGCATAATCCCTTTAAATATTCATAGGTGAGGCCAAAGCTGCTTATTTGTTACTACTTATGCAGCTGACAGATTTGTTTCAGAAAAGAAAGATGGAAATGTTTACTCTTGTGTTTAATTCATACACACACATTTGTCACAATCCATGACATATGGCTGGGATCTTCCAACTCAAACTCAACTGACTCATAGGTATATATGAGGCTTTCAAGTTTGGGTCAGCAGACCCTGGGTCTGTGTGTACAGTGCATTCTGCAACACACTGATTTGTGAATCTAACCTTTGATTAAATTTGATTATATTTTTCCATTTGCTCCACATGCAAACCAATAGCCCAATAGCAGATACAAAGTAGAATACAGGGGGTGGACACTGGAAGCTATGCAGTACCAATGCACAGTATAATTATTAAAATGGCAATCATACAAAGTGGAAACTAAAGCAAGAATTATCAGTGTTCCATATAAATAAATAAATAGTTCCACTTTAGGATCAAAATAAATGTTGAAATAGTAAACTGAAAGGAATACTAGTGTCATAGTAATTGACTCTGTTTTTGCAACATATAGCAGGCCGTGATATCCACAATGGCATTTCGACATGTGTTTCACCTAAGAGAGACTTTGTCAAGAGGCGTCTCCATCATAATGACACTATGTATTCCCTTCAGTTTACTATGTCAAGCCTGATTTTCATAGCATTTATATCTATACTGGATAGTAATTATCTTTAGTTTCAATTGTAAACCTCTTGATACTATTTTATTAGCGTTCTGATAGTGAGCTAGGCAATATGTGTGATATTTGTCCTAATTGAATGTGCCAGCATATTATACAATTATACCTACCTACATTCCCTGTCTTTTACTGCAGTTCAGCAGTGTGCACAGTATTTATTTCATTAGTCGATTATATTTTGATCCTAAGGTGGAAGTATTTATTTATTTATCTATATGAAACATTGATAACTCTTCCTTTAGTTTCCACCTTGTATGATTGCCATTTTAATATTTAGGGTATGTGCTCACTAAATGGAGGTGGTGCATGTTAGACCCAGTGGCTCCTAACCTGTGGCAACCCGCAGGTGAGTGCAGGGAGACCGCAGCTGCCCTGTGCCCACGATGTGCGTTCGGAGCAGGACAGCTTCTCCCTGCATTCACCGGCAGGAGAACACGCCCAACTCCGCAGCATGAAATTAACATGCTGCGGAGATGTGGAAGTCCGGCAACCCACACCACGCTGCGGTCGGAAGGAGCATAGTCGGCATGGGATTTCTTGAAATCCCATCCACTATGCTGCCACAGTACACTGCAACATTTTGCACGCAGCAGCAATATGCTGCATCCAAAACGCATATTCTGATCGTGAGTATGCAACCTTATACTGTGTATTCATACTGCATAACTTTCAGTGTCCACTCCCTGTATTTCACTTTTGTCTCTCCTATTGGGCTATTGTTGCCTTTTTTATTCTAGGTAATTCTCCTTATTCCATTTTCTGTTATTGTTGCCACATATATTTTGATACTTGTACTTAATAAACTTGAATATTATTTTTCACAATCTTGGATGGTTTTGTTAGTGCTTCGGTATTTTTACTCTATTAGTCACTTTTTTCAGTTATATATAGTTCTTTGGTAGCCGTACCTTCTTTTGTATTAAGTAGAAATTTTAGTTGTAGTGATAACATGGTTGAGCCTGGAATGTATGGGCTGAGTGAGTGGGCGTGACTGGCTTAGTTGGTGGACATGTCGACATTTACTCTCATCCGCTATAATTATGTAAGGGGGGCATCGATCCTCCCTGCACCTCCCCCCCTGTGTAGGGGTTTTAACCCCAGAACTACCCTCCTTATTACAATCAACTCTATGCCCGCATCGACTTAGAAAATTAATGTTTATTTCTTCTTCAATTGTCGGCCTGAATTTTTTAAAATGCCCCTATCATGTGATGAAAGTGAAGTCACACGTGGAAGGAGCACATACATTCTAGCTTCTACCCTCATATCACAGCTAACGCAGTTGCCATATTAGTACACCCACTCATGCACAGTAGCGCTCTGGCAGTCACGATCACAATATTTGTACACACAATGATTCGCAGCTATTGCAGTTTTACATGCACCTATTTTTTTTTATTTAGTAACCTAAAACATTAACAACATGGTTGAGCTAATATATAATTGCACATGTTCTACAATCTCCCAGTGCAATAGAATCAGGCCCCTATCTACTACTTTAAATAAGAATCAAAGAAGGATTTCGAACCACAACTTTGTCTAAGGAGCAATGGTAACATTTTCTGTTCTATTGCCAGGGCATTGATCCAGGGAACTAGTCTGAATATCTGGAGTCAGGAAGGAATTTTTTTCCCCCAATGTGGAGCTTAGAGTTGCCACATGGTTTTTTTTTGCCTTCCTCTGGATCAACATGTTAGGCTATTGGTTGAACTAGATGGACTTAAAGTCTTCCTTCAACCTTAAAAACTATGTTACTATGTTACCATTGATAAATAAGTGAGTGCTAGTCCACATTCTTTTGACTAATTTTACCACTGACAATTTTGACCAAATTTTGCTGAAATCTCTTTATTGAATAATATCAAAATTATGCAGTATCATCATGTGTAAAGATAATAAAGGATACATCTCGAAAAAGAATGTGGAGTGTTTATCTCCCAGAATGCATCTAGTATAAGTAATAGTCTAATAAAAAAAAACCCAAATGGGGTATTTATAAGTTAGGCTGCGTTCACGCATTGCGTATTTTTGCACGCTTTTTTGCGCGCGCTTTTCAAAATACGCAATGTGCTTTTTGTCTGCAGGCAAAGTGAATGGGAAATTCATTTTGCCGTGCAGACAGTGTGTAAAAATACTTTTATAGGAAAAAGCCGCTGCGTAAAAAGAATAACTGTGTCAATTCTTTAAGCAGCAGCGCTGGCGCTTTTTCCGATAAGGGCGGCGCTGCTGGATCTGATGTCACAGAGGGGAGGAAGAATCCTGCTTCCTCCTACCCTGTGTGACACCTGTTCCCACGCATTAGATTTCGCAGTGTATTAACATACACTGCAAAATCAAAGTTAAATAAAGACAAATGTATTAAAAATAATAAAGAATTAAATACTTACCTCTCCGACGGGTGTTCCGGTGTCCGGGAGCCAGGAGCCGCCGCTGGTATGTCCCTGCTAGGACCTGTGGTGATGTCAGAGGGCGTTTCGGTCATGTGATACAGTCATATGAAAGCGTTTGGGCACCCCTCTTAATTTTACTCTTTTTTTTTTGTTTAAATTGGGTTTTTGCAACAGCTATTTCAGTGTGATATATGTCATAACTGATGGACACAGTAATATTTCAGGATTGAAATGAGGTTTATTGCACTAATCAAAAATGTGAAATATACATTATTTCAAAATTTGACAGGTGCAAAAGTATAGGCACCCTTCTGATTTTCATTATTTGAATACTCCTAACTACTCTTTACTGACTTAATGAAGCACTAAATTGGTTTGGTAACCTCATTGGGCTTTGTACTTCATAGCCCGGTGTATCCAATCATGAGAAAAGCTATTTCAGGTGTCCACTTGCAAGTTGTTCTCCTATTTGCATCTTCTCTGAGGAGTGGCATCATGGCTCCTCAAAACAGCTCTCAAATGATCTTAATAAAAAGATTGTTCAACATAGTTGTTGAGGGGAAGGATACAAAAAGTTGTTTCAGAGATTTAACCTGTCAGTTTCCACTGTGAGGAACATAGTAAGGAAATGGAAGACCACAGGGACAGTTCTTGTAAAGGCCAGAAGTGGCAGGCCAACAAAAATATCAGATAGGCAGAGAAGAATGGTGAGAACAGTCAAGAACAATCCACAGACCACCTCCAAAGACCTGCAGCATCATCTTGCTGCAGATGGTGTCACTGTTCATCGGTCAACAATACAGCGCACACTGCACAAGGAGAAGCTGTATGGGAGAGTGATGTGAAAGAAGCCGTTTCTGCATGCACGCCACAAACAGAGTCGCCTGAGGTATGCAAAAGCACATTTGGACATGCCATTTTCATTTTGGAAGAAGGTCCTGTGGACTGCTGAAACAAAGATTGAGTTGTTTGGTCATACAACAAGACGTTGTGCATGGCGCCACAAAAACACAGCATTCCAAGAAAAACACTTGCTACCCACTGTCAAATTTGGGGGAGGGTCCATCATGCTTTGTGGCTGTGTGGCCAATGACGGCACTGGGAATCTTGTTAAAGTTGAGGGTCGCATGGATTCCACTTAGTATCAGCAGATTCTTGAGAATAATGTTCAAGAATCAGTCAAAGTTGAAGTTACGCCGGGGATGGATCTTTCAGCAAGACAATGATCCAAAACACCGCTCCAAATCTACTCAGGCATTCATGCAGAGGAACAATTACAATGATCTGGAATGGCCATCCCAATCTCCAGACCTGAATATCATTGAACATCTGTGGGATGTTTTGAAGCACGCTGTCCATGCTCGGCGACCATCAAACTTAACTCAACTGGAATTGTTTTGTAAAGAGGAATGATCAAAAATACCTTCATCCAGGATCCAGGAACTCATTAACAGCTGCAGGAAGTGACTAGAGGCTGTTATTTTTGCAAAAGGTGGATCTACTAAATATTTATGTCACTTTTCTGTTGAGGGGCCCATACTTTTGCACCTTTCAAATTTTGAAATAATGCATATTTCACATTTTTGGTAAGTGCAATAAACCTCATTTTAATCCTGAAATATTACTGTGTCCATCAGTTATTACATATATCACACTGAAATAGCTGTTGCAAAAACCCAATTGTAAACAAATAAAAATGAGTAAGATTAAGAGGGGTGCCCAAACTTTTTCATATGACTGTATGTATCACATGACCGCGAGCGGCCAATCAGCGCCCGGAATGCCCTCTGACATCACCACAGGTTTTTTCCACTCGGAATCTGCGGCTGCTCACTCGTCCTGGCTCCCGGACACCCACCATCCACCCGCCGGAGGGTAAGTATCCATGTTTATTATTTTAAAAACCTCTGGCTTTATTGAATTTAAATTTCACAGTGTATAATAATACACTGTGAAATCTTTAGGGGCGTGCACAGATGTGACAGAGGGGAGGAGGAAGCAGGATTCTTCCTCCCCCTGCAGCACATAAAAATGTGGTGTGTGAATGCACCCACGTATTTTGTTGTGCCTTTTTGCACGGCCAAAAATCACGGCAAAAGGCGCGTACAAAAAGGCGCAACAAAATACGCAATGTGTGAACATAGCCTTAGTTCGCATAAATACTCTAGTCCCGTGAGGTGACGCAGCATGAGCTTGTCTAGAGTCCTCTTAATGGCAAGGGTAAAACCCAGTGTTAGCTATACTGTGCAGGTTTAAACTCAGACTAAGTAAGGTACAAAAGGACCAGTAGTATTATTACCCCCAAAAAAATATTAGCGAGAAAGGAAAGAGAAAATAGAGTAGTAAGATAAGTATAGGCATGAAAATAAAATAAAATAAAAGGAAAGGGAGGGAAATATGGGTGGGGGTAGGGTCATCAAGCTCTCTGCCCAAATCTTTCTCCCAAGTTGATTGAAAATTGTGTTTGCTACTCCCCCTCTTTGACACAATAGTGCAGTATAACTCAGAAATTGCATGACTTGGAGGGGAGTCTTTTTGAAAAATTGCTTCTATAGGGTAGTGATGCAGTCGCACTCTGCAAGTGCAGGCTACTGCGGAAAGGAAGAAACAAATTGTGCATATTCAAACCACTTTAAACGTACCAGCAGTGAGTTCATCTGTAAAACCTCAAAGGTGGGAATCCTCCTGGAACATTGCACTAACTAATTGAATGCCATGATCATAGTGTGGCTAGAGTAAAATCTGATATAGAGCCTATCAATCTGATGTCTCGTGGGGAAATCCACAGAAGGTAGTGTAATGGTACAGTTACCCCCTCTCGTTCTATTCCTACCCATCCCTTTGAAGTAGATTTATACTGCCAATCTAAAAGCCTGACTAATGTTGCAGCCTGAAAATAGGCTTTAAAGTCTGGTAGGCCCGTTCCTCCAAACCCCTTTGGGGCAGTCAGAATTTTCATACTCACCCTGGGTGGGTTCTACCCCAGACAAACCAAATAATAGTAGCTCGACGTTTAATAAAAAAAGCTCCCAGATGGGGAAACAGGGACCATCTGGAACACATACAAAAAGCATGGGAGGATGTTCATCCTGACTACATTGATCTTTCCCCACCATGATAATTTTAGCATGTTATACACGGAAAACTGAGACCCCACTTGTGTCAATAGGGCTAAATAATTACAAGAAAAAAGTTTGGACAAGTCTGAGGGGATATGTACCCCAAGGTGCTTAGTTGCTTCTGTTTTCCACTTAAAGGGAAAGCTAGGTACAAGCAAAGAGACCTCACTTGATGAAAGAGAAATATATAATGCCTCGGACTTAGTGTAGTTAACTTTGAAATTGCTCAGAAAGTCAAATATTTCAAATTCTTTTAGAATACATGGGAAAGAAATATGAGGTTGAGTCACATATACAGTTGTGGCCAAAAGTATTGACACCCCTGCAATTCTGTCAGATAATACTCAGTTTCTTCCTGAAAATGATTGCAATCACAAATTCTTTGGTATTATTATCTTCATTTCATTTGTCTTCAATGAAAAAACACAAAAGAGAATGAAGCAAAAAGCAAAACATTGATCATTTCACACAAAACTCCAAAAATGGGCCAGACAAAAGTATTGGCACCCTCAGCCCAATACTTGGTTGCACAACCTTTAGCCAAAATAACTGCGATTAACCGCTTCCGGTAACCATCAATGAGTTTCATACAATGCTCTGCTGGAATTTTAGACCATTCTTCTTTGGCAAACTGCTCCTTGTCCCTGATATTTGAAAGGTGCCTTCTCCAAACTGCCATTTTTAGATCTCTCCACAGGTGTTCTATGGGATTCAGGTCTGGACTCATTGCTGGCCACCTTAGAAGTCTCCAGTGCTTTCTCTCAGACCATTTTCTAGTGCTTTTTGAAGTGTGTTTTGGGTCATTGTCCTGCTGGAAGTCCCATGACCTCTGAGGGAGACCTAGCTTTCTCACACTAGGCCTTACATTATGCCGCAAAATTTGTTGGTAGTCTTCAGACTTCATAATGCTATGCACACGGTCAAGCAGTCCAGTGCCAGAGGCAGCAAAGCAACCCCAAAACATCAGGAAGCCTCCGCCATGTTTGACTGTAGGGACCGTGTTCTTTTCTTTGAATGCCTCCTTTTTTTCTCCTGTAAACTCTATGTTGATGCCTTTGCCCAAAAAGCATTACTTTTGTCTCATCTGACCAGAGAACATTCTTCCATAACGTTTTAGGCTTTCTCAGGTAAGTTTTGGCAAACTCCAGCCTGGCTTTTTTATGTCTCGGGGTAAGAAGTGGGTCTTCCTGGGTATCCTACCATACAGTCCCTTTTCATTCAGACGTCTCTTCCTGGGTATCCTACCATACAGTCCCTTTTCATTCAGACGTTGCCGGATAGTATGGGTTGACACCGTTGTACCCTCGGACTGCAGGGCAGCTTGAACTTGTTTGGATGTTAGTCGAGGTTCTTTATCCACCATCCGCACAATCTTGCTTTGAAATCTCTCATCAATTTTTCTTTTCCGTCCACATCTAGGGAGGTTAACCACAGTGCCATGGGCTATAAACTTCTTGATTATACTTCGCATAGTAGACACAGGAACATTCAGGTCTTTGGAGATGGACTTGTAGCCTTGAGATTGCTCATGCTTCCTCATAATTTGGTTTCTCAAGTCCTCAGATAGTTCTTTGGTCTTCTTTCTTTTCTCCATGCTCAATGTGGTACACACAAGGACACAGGACAAAGGTTGAGTCAACTTTAATCCATGTCAACTGGCTGCAAGTGTGATTTAGGTATTGCCAACACTTGTTAGGTGCCACAGGTAAGTTACAGGTGCTGTTAATTACACAAATTAGAGAAGCATCACATGATTTTTCTAACATTGCCAATACTTTTGTCCACCCCCTTTTCTATGTTTGGTGTGGAATTATATCCAATTTGGCTTTAGGACAATTCTTTTTGTGTTTTTTCATTGAAGACAAATTAAATGAAGATAATACCAAAGAATGTGTGATTGCAATCATTTTCAGAAAGAAACAGAGAATTATCTGACAGAATTGTAGGGGTGTCAATACTTTTGGCCACAACTGTATATATTTCAAATCTGAAATGAAGTCAGTGTGTGATTCCTGTGTGTGTTAGCTGCTAAGGGTGCAGTATACACATGGTGTAGTATACACAGTGTATAGTACCAGGGTAGTAATACTCGTTTCTGTACTGATGGGGCAGGGGCGGACTGGCCCAGGTGGCAGCCCCCCAGGCTGGTGATATTGGCCTCATCTAGGGCCGCCCCCGTACTAAAATGGGCCGGTCCGACTCTGCTTTGGGGCTGCAGCCGCTAACTTCACGGGAGCCGGACAGCTGACGCGCCAGGCTCCTCACCTCGCAAAACTCCACTATCACCCCCCGCTCCTCACCTCGCAAAGCTCCAGTAGCAACCGCCCTCCGCTCCTCACCTAGGGCTGACAACCTGTCAGTGCCCGCTGGGGTTAGGTGTACCAGCCCGCCCCTGTGATGGTAGTTTTAGAGATACAATTTGGTACTGTTGGTGGTTCTGGTGATGTATTCTTGTGCAGTTATTGGTTCTGATCCTTTACATGTAACACTCCATAACGTGTAAGATTATGTGACTTGTGGTTATGTTAAAGCCTGTTACCTCTGCTGCTTTAATGTTGTGGGCAGAGATAATAGGGCTAAAGATGGGCCTCCGCAATTTGAGGGCCACTACTTTGTGAATGCCCCCCAGGCTAAAATTTTCCTGCCAGCCCCTGATGAGAGGAGAAGCAGCCTGCTGATGCTGCACAGAGACACTTAAGATAGGTTTTGTGGATTCAGGACTATACATATCATATCTGTACCTGTTTATTGCTAATTAAAGCTCTGTTCTGTTGTCAACATGCTTTGAGATTATCCTGAATGATCCGCTGCCAGCACATTCTTAATTTTCCCATATGTGGTATAGCATTGTCATCCAAACTCAATGCCTTCAATAATACCAGCTAACTATCCATTGCAGATGGATGTGTCCCTAGAGATCACAAGGGAAAGAATAGATAGTATGGGTCATTCCATGTCAAGTGATCCAATGATTATTACCTCTATATTTTTAATTCTTTTGAGATTTTGTTATTTGATAATAGCATGTCAGACAATGCAAAATGTGAAGAGAAAATTTTAAAAAAAATTTTTTTTTTTTTTTAAATGATTTTCAAAGTTCGGAAAAAGTGTGAATTTCGCTGTTGCCTGCCTTTACGTTTCTCCTCATAACTCAGGCTAGGAATAAGATAGAGAGACAAAATAAACCCCATTCTACTCAGAACTATACAGGCTTTCACCAGATATGTCACAGGAGGATCTTTGTTAATATTTTACCCATGTGATCGCAAGCGCAAAACTTTAAAATGTATTTCCGAAAAATCGGCGCGCTTTAAATATTTCAAAAACTGCCAATGTGTCTGCTTTGCTCTTAGCCACATCTGTACCAAATTTCAAGTTGGGATCGCAATGGGATCATATTTTAACATATTTTACTAGTAAGAGCGTCAATGGGTCATTCCATATCAAGTGATGTAAATATGAATATTTTTTTTTACCTGACGTCTTTAGATTTTTTTTTTTTTTCCTTTATGAAGTACTACTTTAGTTAATTACAAATTAAAAGTTTGGAATTTTTTTCTTCATCAGTTAATTTTTTACAGATTTTTAAAGTTTAAAAAAAGGGTGAATTTTGGCCTGGTATGACTTTAAATTTTTTTATCTCGGGCTAGAAATAAGATAGAGAAACAAAATAAACACCATTCTACTCAGAACTGTCCAGGCTTTCACCAGATATGTCACAAGAGTATATTTGTTAATTTTAATTTTTTACCTATGCGAATGCAAACGCAACATTTTGAAACGCATTTCCGAAAAAACATTTTAATAAAAATTTTCCAAATCTGCCCATGTGTCTTTTATGCTCTTAGCCACATCTGTACCAAATTTCAAGTTGGGATCGTGATGGGATCATATTTTAAAATATTTAACTATGGTTAATCTCATTTTTATTAAATTTTGAAAAAAACATATGAAAGACATACATTCAATCTTTTAACAAAATCTTGAGACATATAAAATATACAAAAAGAGAATTCACAAAGTTATTAGTAACTTTAAGATAAGCTGCAAATTTACTTTTGCGCTTATCTCTGGTGCAATATATACTACAATCTGAATATAATTCCAAACACTCAAGTATACAACCTTTCTCAGGGTTTTGAGATGTTCTGATGTCAAGGGGACAAGCAGCCCCAGCAGAATGATTTTTATTACTTGGCCCCTTCTAACAGGTTGACCGCGTAAGTGGGTCATTACCCGTTGAGGCCTAGTTGGAATAGTCTATCGACTGGTGTACCGGAAAGGAAGGCCGAAATATTAATGATCTACTCACAGCTCAGAGTTTCCGATACCTGTCTAATGTTCACTAGAATTCTGAAGGTATAGGCGTAGAAAGGAAATACCTAGACTGAATGTATCAGATGGGAAGAAAAGAGAGATAGAAAAGAAGAGAGAGAGAAGAGAAACAAAACCATTAGAAAAAGTTATACTGGGAAAGAAAAGCCACGTAAGAAAAAAAGAAAAAAAGGAGGGGGGGGACGGGTGAGGTATGGGAAGGAGAAAGGGTACTCATCCCACTGGCTCCCCATCAGCCAGAGGTCGAGCCATATTATCTGTGCTGGAAAAGATACTCCTAAATTCTGCAGAGTCGTGAAAAAGAATCCATTCAACCCAAATCCCTAAGAATTTTTTCCGAGATCCCGACGCATCAGCTGCGAGCTCCTCCATTCGATATGTGTCCATCAATTCTTTGAACCAATCAAGTAGAGATGGAGCCCGGCTTGATTTCCAGAACCTCGGGATCACAGCACGAGCAGCCGAGATGCAAAAGCGGAGAATATCCCTCTTCTGTAGCCCAATAGGACCTGGAAAAATGGATAACATTGCCGATTCTGGGCAGCATTCGGCTTGTTTACCTGTTATCCGGGTATATGCATTGAAAACCTCAGACCAGAACCGCCGGATTTCCCCACAACTCCACCAAATGTGTATCATTGTACCCTTCTCTTCCCCACAGCGCCAGCAGGTATCAGGGGTTCCAGGGAACATGTTCCGGAGTGTCGTCGGGCACAAGTACCATCTAGTGAGCAGCTTATAGCTTCTTTCTTGTGCAGAACAAGCGCTAGCTAGTGAGTGAGTAAATATAAAGCATTTCTTCCAATTAGCTTCTGAAATGCTACACCCCAATTCCCTCTCCCAAGCACGTTGGAAGTAAAGGGTGCCCTGCTCTCTCATGGACCCTAAGGCCTGGTATAGAAATGATATTTTGCGCCTCGGTGGAGCCTCCAGTTGGAATAACCTCTCCAATACGTTGGGCGTCAATCTTACCCTGCAAGAGTGGTCAGCTGAATATAAGTATGCTCTGTATTGGAGAAATTCGAATCATTTAAGAGGTCTCGTAGGTTCTTTGAGTTGTAGCTCTGCCATCGGGGGCAAACCACCACTGGACAGAGTCTGTCCTACTCGGGTGTCATCCACAATCCGCCAACATAAAAATCTCTGCCTGTCAAATCTGGGTGGGAAAGATGGGTTGGAAAAAAGGGGAGTCAAAGGGCTAAGTCTGTCGTTTAAGCGGAGGGTTTTCGTCACTAGGTGCCATACCTTCAAGGTGTTTCTGGTCATGTCTGTCAAAGGTACTAGGTCTGTGGAGTCTTTAGGGGAAATCCAAAGCAGGTGTTTCAGCGGAATCCCCAAACCCTCTTGCTCCACCCCTACCCATTTCTTGGAGGACGCATGATAATGCCAATCTAGAGCTCTAACAAGAGAGGAAGCCACAAAGTACGCTCGTATATTGGGTAGTCCAACCCCTCCTCTGGTCTCGGGCAAGGATAGGATATTCATTCGCAATCTGGACCTCTTGTTCCCCCAGACAAATCTAAGGATCATAGATTGCATTTTGGAGAGGAAGCCTCTATCCAATAGAACAGGAACTGTCTGAAAAGTATATAAGAGTCGGGGCAAGACATCCATCTTGACTACGTTTATTCTCCCGAACCAGGATAGCTTTAATTGTCTATAGGAGGTAAATGCCGATTCCGCGTTAGTCAAAAGGGGTTGATAATTTAAATTGAATATTTGTTTAAGATCTTTTGGTATAAGGACTCCCAAGTACTTAATGGCTTCTACTTTCCATTTAAATGGGAACTGTTTAGATAGATGAGGAACCAATTCTCCAGGCAAAGAAATATTGAGTGCCTCGGTTTTGGAGCAATTCACTTTAAAGTTTCTCAATTGTCAGAACCGTTCAAACTCCATTAAGACCGAAGGGATGGAGACCAGGGGCTGGGAGATGTAAAGTAGCAGGTCATCTGCAAATAAGGCTAATTTGTGATGACTCTGTCCCAGCTTGACCCCATGGACGCATTCATTGGACCTAAGTGCAAAATATTTAACTATTATAGTGTCAATTCAAAAATCACCAAGAACACAATCAGTCATTTTTTCACAATTGCCCGTCAATAGTTTGAATTTGATATAAAGAAACATAGTCTTGTAACATCTCAAATGAAAGCTGTTACCGTACTGAGTAAAATGATGCCTCTCCCACTTCATTATCTTATTTCTAGCCTGAGATAAAAAAAAATGTAAAGTCATACCAGGCCAAAATTCACCCTTTTTTTAAACTTTAAAAATCTGTAAAAAATTAACTGATGAAGAAAAAAATTCTAAACTTTTAATTTGTAATTAACTAAAGTAGTACTTCATAAAGGAAAAAAAAAAAAAAAAATCTAAAGACGTCAGGTAAAAAAAAATATTCATATTTAGATCACTTGATATGGAATGACCCATTGACGCTCTTACTAGTAAAATATGTTAAAATATGATCCCATTGCGATCCCAACTTGAAATTTGGTACAGATGTGGCTAAGAGCAAAGCAGACACATGGGCAGTTTTTGAAATATTTAAAGCGCGCCGATTTTTCGGAAATGCGTTTTAAAGTTTTGCGCTTGCGATCACATGGGTAAAATATTAACAAAGATCCTCTTGTGACATATCTGATGAAAGCCTGGACAGTTCTGAGTAGATTGGTGTTTATTTTGTTTCTCTATCTTATTTCTAGCCCGAGATATGATAGAAAATGTAAAGCCATACCAGGCCAAAATTCGCACTTTTTTAAAACTTTAAAAATCTGTAAAAAATTAACAGATAAAGAAAAAAAATCAAAACTTTTTTTTTGTAATTAGATAAAGTTGTTCTTCATATAGAAAAATTTTTTTAAAAATCTGAGGACGTCAGGGAAAAAAAATATTCATTTTTGGATCACTTGACATGGAATGTATGTGATATTACATATTTAGTAATTGTGGAACCTGCCTAAACTCCTCTGGTGGTAAGAATTGATTGTGGGGTGTTTGGTAACTCCCAGTCCAAACAGATTTATAATGAATATAATATTCTGGTAATAATTTCTCTTAGTAGATTAATAATTTTTCTCAATAGAGTAAAAGTTTATATACTCTGACTGTTCCATGAAATAATAAAGAACAACTTTTTTCTATGTATCTAGAAATCGCTTGGATTTTGTTAATATGTTTTTAAGAACCAATAAATGTTTTTAATAACCAATGAGTGTAATTGACTGTGAATGCAATATAAACACAGATTACTATTCCAATCGCTATGTATGACCTATTCAGCCATCATTATAATCATTCATATCTGGATGAAACAAAGAAAAAAAAACATTTTAATGAAGTGCTTCAAGGATTCTCATACACCAAAGAAATGTGCAAGTAAAACTTAACATTTTTCACAAAACAAATACAAACACAATGATGAAAAGCACAGAAACTAAGGCAAAGTGACTTTTTCGTGCACTCTAGGGGTATTTAGAGGCAAGGGACCATGATGCAGAATTTTACAGCCATGACATTTAACAGAAGTTTGGTCACAAAATAAGTGCATGACCACCCTCTGTAAAACATGCATCTCCAATGTCTGAGTCTGACACATTGAAAGCTACTTAGAAATATACTGGAATATTTTAAATCACCAACACATTCAGGGAATCACTAAAAGGAACAATATGCGCCATGATTTACATAGGTTTGCAGTATTTCTGTAGTCACTTTGCCTTCATAGCACCACCAGGTTGCCAACCCTCATAGGACATTGTGTAAAATAAGGGCCTTTTTTTCCAGTGGTGTAAAGAAATAGAAGTGTCCATACATTTTTTTGAGCTAGAAAAGTTTGTACAAATTCTGATTGTAATTATCATAATTTTGCAATTAATTATGCAAATGTATTCATATAATTATTCTGAGCTGTAGCAATGTATCACTTTCAGAGATGAGTGGATCTTTTGTCATTTATATTTGCTGACTAACAAATTTTCCTGCAGAAATTAAATTTGCGCCAAAAAGATTTGTCCAAATCTCAATACTGGAAAGCTGGTAATTGCTTGGAAATACAGGTGAGAGAGCTAGAACCCTAGTGATCATAAGAGATTAGATATTACAAAAGAGTAAAGGTACTGTTGCATGTTTCAATGTCGTATAGATATCACCAATGATCTCGGTCGTTAGAACATCGTTTTGACATCGTTGGTGAGCTGTCACATGTGTAGATATGGTGGACGATGCACCAACGATGTAGAGAGCAGGTATCATTCGCACAACCCAGCGAATGATACTTGTTCACTGATGTGAATGGGCGAAGTCGTGAACAACATCGTTATAGCGGTGTCACACACAATGATGCAGCAGGTTGGCTGATCGAGGATCATTTGATTTGAGAACGACTGCGATCAACAGTCCAATGATTTATCGCAGTCGTATCGTAGTGTTACACGCAACGATGTTCTAACGATGTTGTTTCAACTACTCCAAACTTGTGATGTTTGAGCGATATCATTCATGACATCGTACTGTGTAACGGTACCTTAAGAGAACCTAGCTGACCATAAGAGCTTACACTCTACAGGAGAGAGAAAGAGGTACTGTGCTGACCATAAGTGTTTACACTTTACGTGCAAGAGAGAGAATCCAACAGGCCATAAGAGCTTACTCTTTACATGAAATAGAGGACTCTGCTCACTGGCAGAGCTTAGACTCTACAGAAGAGAAAGTCTTACTTATGAATTGTGGAGGTGGAAAATAACTCTGCCGTGCAAATTGTGTTTCACTGGGAACCGCTGATCTGTAATAGCCCAGGAACTGACCACCACTGCACTATGTATTATAATCTACTATTTCCTATAGCTGAAGGGCGTTATAAGAAGGTCTGCATGGCAACGTAAAATGATGTTAGCCAACTCTCTGATGCTTTACTAGTGTGAAAAATGGTGCCTGGCAAGTTTTTGTTCTTTTTTTGCAAAATGCAAATTGATTCCAAAAGTCTTGCACAATTCTCTTAGTCTTGCAGAAGGAAACCCTAGAAGCAATGAGATGAAACTAAATGTGAGGAGACCAGGGGCGTAACTACAATAGGTGCAGGGGTTCGATCGCACCTGGGCCCTGGAGCCCTGGGGGGCTCCAAAAGTTTCTTTAGCCTATATGGAATAACCAATACTGTTAAAGGCTTGCAATAATTGGGGGCCCCGTTGGAGCTTTTGCATCAGGGCCCATGAGCTTCAAGTTATGCTACTAGAGGAGACACAGATTAGATATTAGAAAAAAAAATTGTATGACAGTGAGGATGATCAACAAGTGTAACACACTGACACAAGAGGTGGTGAGTTCTCCTGCAATGGAAGTGTTCAAACAGACGCTGGACAGACATCTGTCAGGGGTGATTAAGGAAATCCTACTTTGAGCAGGGGGTTGGACCAGATGACCAATCTCTACCATTCTATGTTTCTATGATTCATGTGAAACTACACATTTCATTAAATTTGACTCAAACTTGATCCTCCACAGAGTGATCCACCCATCTCTTATAATTTATTTATTATAATTTCCCAGTTTAAAGGGATCCTGTCACCTCCAAAACGCCTCCTAAGCTAGCAAAACATGTCCCTGCATCATCCCATCACTAATCTCACACTTCTTTTGTCTCCTAAAAGCATCCTGTGAAAGTGCATAAAAACGTTTTAATACTTACTCATTAGTGATTATAATTAGCAGGGGCTATATTCTTTAGTCACCAGGGCATGATGTTTTGCAGCCTCGAGGATCCACCCTCTCTCTGTCTGTGCTGCTGTGATGTGGAGCTGAAGGCAGGACTAATGATTTGCGTTCTGTGAGTGATGGAGAGGGGGGGGGGGAACCTGCACAAGCAGAGCACACAGACAGAGAGAGGGTGTATACTGGAGCCTGCAAAACAGCCAGCCATGGTGACTAAAGAATATAGCCCCTGCTAATTATAATCACTAATGAGTAAGTATTAAAACGTTTTTCTCCACTTTCACAGGATGCTTTTAGGAGACAAAAGAAGTGTGAGATTAGTGATGGGATGCTGCAGGGACATGTTTCGCTAGCTTAGGAGGCGTTCTGGAGGTGACAGGATCCCTTTAATTATAAAAAAATATATTTTTTGACAAGAAAAAAGATAATAATCAGGTTGGCAACCATGAGCACCACTCGAAAATTTGTAACACAATGGGCTTTTGTTTTAAAACACTTTTTGTAGCTATTTATGGTGAAGCACCAATGAAAAATTGTTCTAAACCCTGAAATAAAATGTTTTCTATAATATTTCAAAATCCCTGACAAGCAAAAACTATGTTCTAAAATAAACATCATCAATAATTCATACAGACCACTTTATGCTTCTGACAATTATGTCCTGAAATAGAACCTAAATGAGAAGATAACACTTAGTGGTTCTGTTAGGTAGGTAAAAAATTAACCTTTTAGACTTGAAGAATGTCACATTTGTCACTTTATTCTCAATCTATCCAATTTAAAACAACTTTTCCAAAGACAAATAACACATGACATAAACCAAAAATGTTTCTTAGGAGTCAAATAGAATGAAATTGAAAGTTTCTGCGCTCCAATATAACATACCGTATGTTATAGGACCCTCCACCTACTATGAACCATTTTATTATTCATGTTATCATATTTCAGGGAGGTATTTGACCTGAGTTTAACTGCTACCTCTGCCCCACAATTTTGGTTTATTCTTTTATTGAGTGTATTGACTTTGGTTCCCCAGTACCCATCCTATAGGAGATTTTCACTTGAAATATATGTCCTACAAGGCTGGCACTATTATAGATGACAAGTGGTGTTGAGCCAAAATTGGTATTTAAAGGGAAAATATCTATTAAATATGTGACAGAGCTAACTTAGCATCAACTTATAATTGGCTTTCACCCTATTGACAAGATTCAGTAATATTATGAGACTCCTGACAGTAGTAAGCCTCAAAAGGAGAATATTTAGAGATATCACCATTTCAGAAACCACATGTGGCTCACAACTCTGGTTGGAGGCCACTGTTTTGAAGCCATGTAACATGAGGTCATTCTATAACTCAATTTACTATTTCAGACTCACTTAAAGCCTAATACCTCCTATATGCAATAGCGTAGACTGCAAGTCAGCACTAACCAGCGATGAAATCGAAGATGTGCAACAGAACATATGCAGTGGCTGATTAGCCTATATACGGAGTGCAACCTCTAACTCCTCTTATATACAGAGTTTACTGTATATCAATATTCAAAAAACAACTTTTGTTGTTATGACATACTTGTATAAAGTTTTTATCAGAACATTCTGCTCCCTATTTTTAGTGTCTGTTCTCCCAGTTTATAGTGATCAGGAGCCATTTAGTAAGTTTCTACCTGTTCTGGATGGTAATAATAGCTGTTACTGCCACATACATTGTATTGCTATAGATCATGTCATGGACACAAATTACAGAAGCTTTGACACTAGGGAGAATGAAACATCGAAACTTGCAGAACAAGATTGCAGGACAATCTTAGTGCAGAATGCTTCCTTTGGTGGCATAATTTTTTATGTTATTAGATTACAGAAACTTAGTTTTACTAGTGCAGTTACACTTATGTTACACCAAATACTCAGTTTCATGCAAAGTGAGTAGCCCACATAGTTTCTTTGCTTGCTTTGTTTTCTTTGTCTTGCCTGTTTTTTTGGGCTCAGTTGTCACAGAATTGTCCTGACTAAGGGCCCTTTCACATCAGCGTTTTTTTAAATTTGCGGCAGATGCGGTGAAAAAACCGCATCTGCCGCAACTGCCGCATAACGGTTCCACTTGCGGCACGGTTGCGGTTTTTTCCATAGGAAGTATAGGGGGACTTGCGGCAGATGCGGCAAGTGCGGTATTGCACTTGCGGCAGGTGCGGCAGAGAAAAAAACCGCGGCTTACTGCGGTTTTTTTCTCTGCCGCACCTGCCGCAAGTGCAATACCGCACTTGCCGCATCTGCCGCAAGTCCCCCTATACTTCCTATGGAAAAAACCGCAACCGTGCCGCAAGTGGAACCGTTATGCGGCAGTTGCGGCAGATGCGGTTTTTTCACCGCATCTGCCGCAAATTTAAAAAAACGCTGATGTGAAAGGGCCCTAAGAGAATTCATTTTCTGAAATACATTCATTAGCTAGAAAGTGCTGTGATAACTCTAGAGACACCAAGAAACAACCAAAACTAGTTCAATGGTTTAGGATTTAGTCAATAGTGCTATGTTGTTACTGCCATCAGTATCTGATATCTTTTAGGTCTAAAAGGAACTCTCTTATGCAGTACTCGAAAATTGAGTATTTACCGCATAATTTTGAATCCAAATGAAATAGAGCCTAGAAGACTTGTCTCATTATTGACCTTGGAAGAAACACCCTGAGATTTAGCAAACCATATGCCAGTGCAAAAAAAATGACCACACTATCTCCTGAGAATATCATTATCATGCAGAGAGGCACTGGGAGCGACAGTCCAGGATACATTGGTTGTAAATATTAGATTGCTTCCCAGATCTGATACAATCATAGTAGTTTGGTAATTTCCACTTGAGATAATGAAGTTTGCTGCGTACACTTCAGTTCATGTCCTACTTTCAGGATTAAAAATCACTTTTGTATCAATCCTGATGTGCTACGAAGCAGAACAAGATGGTACAGTAAATCTGAGTAATGAAGTAATAAGAAAATACTCTGGATTTTGTACAATTGTGTTCTTTATCCATTAGTCATACATGATGGGTGTAAAATCAAAATACGCAGAGGAGGTGCATCTAACCTTATAATTACAGAACAAATCTTGAGAGATTTGTAGTCCACATTAATCTTTTGCTTTGTATCTTATCATTTTTGATTTGTCTTGAAACACAATGCTCCTTTAAGAAAATAGAGATATCTTCTTTATAGTACATAGTCTTTGTGTCAAGAGTAAATGCACCTTTATTGCTCACCATCCAATTCAGATCAACCCCACACAGCTCAGGCTGTCAACAGCCACTCTGTTATGGTATGTAAAACACAGAATGTCAGTGCACTCTGTATGTCTGCTCAGTCTAGTCAATAAAATAGCATGTCCAGGTATAGCATATTGCAAAAACTGACATTTTCAGGTTTTATTGTGATTTTGGCATTGTTAACCCCTCACTTCCTTTGTTTTTGGCACCTGATTGTGGGTCACCTGCCTCTATAGCTTTTCGAGTGGCTTTAGGGCTGACACCGCCTTTTCTTGCAGTTTGTGGGCTTGACATAGCTTTCTTTTGTATCTGGGGGCTTGACTGAGCAGAGCCTGTTTTCCTTCCCATCTGAGGACTCCTTGAGCCTTTTGGCTTGGGGGGAGGTTGTAGACTTTCAGTTGATTTTAAGGACTTGAGACCTAGCATTTCACAATAACTATTGCACTGGTGAATTGTAGAAAATTCCTCCAGGGCTTCAGGATAGCAGCTTTCTTTTACTCCTTGATATCTGCAAAAGATACAAACACTTGATAGTGTAAAAATACATTTTTCATGTTACCCTATTCAAAGGTTATTACAAAAATAACTGCTGTAGTTATGATGACATATACAAAATATGTAATAAACCCGAATTTAATTAAAATTAAAAAAAACTTTCAAAAAGGTTAACAAGTATATGTTGTATATTTTATAGATTGTTTCTCGTATACTTTTATAGACAAATGGTCAAAATTGTTGGTACTAGTGATGAGCGAGCGAGCATACTCGCTGCTACTTGGTTCTCACACGAGTATCTCAGTACTCAGGATGCTCGGTGAGCACCGAGTACCTCTAAGGTGCTCGGACTCATCACTAAACATTATCGATGTGACTCAAATACACACCTCCCTTCAGTGCACAAAGTGAGCTCACACCTCACAGAGAGCAGATTGATTGTTAGGGTCACTCTGGGGGGTACTGTGAGGTGTTGTATGCTGCGACAATTTGAAAAAGCCCACCCTCCCTATCGCTCTTTCCCAGAAACACTCATATCATAGCCGGATGTCTGTGGGCGGAGCCTATCACTCATTGACTTGCATTGGGCTCAGTGCTCGGTCGAGCACCCGAGCATCTCGATATGCTTGACTCAAGCTTCGAGCACCCGAGCATTTTACTGCTCGCTCATCACTAGTTGGTACCCTTCGGTTAAAGTAAGAAAAACACAAAATAGTCACTGAAAGAAGTTAAATTTACTGAATATCAACTAATGAAACAAACAATTTAATGTGATGTGCAGAAATCCAATGCACTTCGGCAGAGTGAACCCCCAGGTGATTTTCCATTTTATGTTTTCATTTTTCCCTCCCCTTCTTCCAAGAGCCATAACATTTATATTTTTCCATCAATATAGACATATAAGGGATTGTTTTTTGTGGAACAACTTATACTTTTAAATTACATCATACATTTTATTATACACACCTCCTATAAGACCATACCAATAGAATGTAAGGGCTTTGTGGGTTTCCTGTTTAACTTCTCCCTGCTTTTAATTGTTAATACATAATCAATAAATCTATTGCATTTGTACATACTTGGCCTGTCTTTCTGGGTTTTGTATAGGATTTGTCATTTTATCATATAATGTACTGGAAAACAGGAAAAGAAATTCAAAGAGCTGTGAAATTGCAAAAAACAAATGTGCAATTCCACAACACTTTTTGTGGTTGTATTTGCCATGTTCACTATATGGTAAAACTGACCAAGAAATATGATTCTACAAGTCAGTACAAGTTCATATACAGAATATGTATAATTTTTATTATTTACGTGGTGAAAAAAATTCAGAAACTTGTAACAAGACAATAAATTGTGCTATTTTCCGAGATCTATTGTCCTCTCATTTTTCAGAATCTGTGGCTGTGTGAGAGATTATTTTTTGCATCTTGAGCTAATGTTTTAATAATACCTTTTGATACCATTGATACCATTTTTAATTATACCATTTTGGGTAGATATAATGTCTTGATCGCCTGTTACTGCATTTTATTTCAGTGTCGCAGTGAACAAAAAAATGTAATTTTGTCATTTTGACTTTTTTTTACCATTATGCAGTTTACCGATCGGATTAACCCTTTCACCCAAGGGATTTTCTAAATTTCAGTTTATTTTTTTCCTCCCCCTCTTCCAAGAGCCATAACGTTTTTATTTCTCTGTCAATACAGACATATGAGGGCTTGTTTTTTGCAGAACGAGTTGTACTTTTGAATGAAATAATTTATTTTACCATATCGTGTACTGAAAAGCAGGAAAAAAGTTCCAAGTGCCGTGAAATTGCAATTAAAAATGCATTTACACTTTTTTTTTTAAAGTTTTGTATTCACTATGTTCACTATAGAGTAAAACTAGCGTATCAGTAAGATGCCTTGTGTTGGTATGATTTTGTAGATACCAAACATGTATACTTTTACTATTATCTAAGTGGTGAGAAAAAAAACTTGAACTTTCTAAAGAAAAAGAATGGCACTTTCATTTTTTGAGATCTGGGCCTGTGTGACGGCATATTTTTTGCGTCTTCAGCGGATGTTTTTAATTATACTATTTTTGGGTAGATACAATGTGTTGATCGCCCGTTATTGCGTTTTATCGCAATTGTTCGGTGACCAAAAAAATTTAATTTTGGTGATTGGATTTTTTTTCCCATTGCGCAGTTTGCCGATCTGATTAATTGATTTTATGTTTTGATAGATTGGCATTTCTGAATGCAGTGATACCAAATGTGTGTATTTTTAAATAGTTTTATTTTCAATGGGGGTGATTTGAACGTTTAGTTTTTTTTTCAAATTTGGAAAAAAATTATGATGCACATGTAAAGACAGGGGAAATTATCACTTTCTGCTGGTGACCTCACTGGGTAATCACGAGCAGGAAGTAATACAGAACAGCTTCCAGGGTCATCAGATGACCCCGGGCCGTCCAGGTAAAGCATGGAGATCCTGTGATCACATCACTGAACCTTCAGTCACGGCAGGGAACGGCACAATCCCGCCGCAGGTCTTTGGATCGCGTTGTCAGTCACTCACAGCGCGATCCAAAGGGTTAACACCACCGATCGGATCACCGTGGTGTTAGCTACACATCTCAGCTGATGAGACCAGCTGGGATGTGGGGGGAATGATGTGAACTCAGCACGGGAGGCCAGCAGTCTGGTTGATTGCTATTCTTATAGTCTGGTTAAATGCAAACCCAGCAGTCTGGTTGATTTCTATGTTGGCAGTCTGGTTAAACATTAGACCAGAAGTCTGGTTGATTGCTATACTAGTAGTCTGGTTAAATGCAAGGCCAGCAGTCTGGTTGATTGCTATGCTTGTGTCTGGTTAACTGCTAGGTCAGCTGTCTGGTTGATTGCTACACTGGTAGTCTGGTTAAATGCTAGGCTGGCAGTCTGGATGATTGCTATGCTAGTTGCCTGGTTAAATGCTAGGCTAGCAGTCTGGTTGATTACTATGCTTGTAGTCTGGTTAAATGCTAGGTCAGCAGTCTGGATGATTGCTATGCTAGAAGCCTGGTTAAATGCTAGGCTAGCAGTCTGCTTGATTACTATGCTGGTAGTCTGGTTAAATGCTAGGCCAGCAGACTGGTTGACTGCTGCACTGATAGTCTGGTTAAATGCTAGATTGGCAGTCTGGTTGATTGGTAGTCTGGTTAATTGCTAGATTAGATTTTAACTGATTTAGTAAAATCTACTTTATGAAAAGAGAGCTTCCAACAGTTCCAATGTCTTTATATATCATCTGGTGTCTTCTCTTCCTCTATGTAATATAAATGTTCAACTGAGACAAGAAGGAATCATGCAAATCCCAATAGTGAATTACGTAAGTAACCCACTTATCTACTTATCAGCCCTTTATTTGGAACAAATTCCATATGTGAAGAATATTTGATTTGTTTTTTAAAATGTATGTGATGAAATGACTATTGCATTCACTTTACTCACCCTTTCGATTTTGTGGCAATTCTTATATTGGTTAGTTTCCACCCCACACCTGGAAAAGCAATTATATGCATAAATACATGCATTTTAAGAAAGTTTAAAAAAAAACAAAAAAAAATTTTCATCTCAGCTCTTTCTTTTTACCTTCCAGAGTGGTGACAAGAAAATTCCCATTTGTCCACTGAAATACCCAGTGCTGAAAAGTGCAGCATTTCTGCTCAATTTCTGTGTTGTTTTTCATGTGTAATTTTCCTGAAAGATCTCGGATGCAGTGCTTCTCAAAGCTGCCTTCCAGGTCCTCTTCTATGGTAGCATAGGGGACATTGTTGGCAGGTCGATAAATCAAGTTCAGAGGCAAAATCCTGGAATAAATGCAGACCAGTACCATGAGTGATACATCGCTGGAATAGGGGTCTCTGCCAGTACATGATGCAGCTCTCTAATGGGGTACTAAAAAGCCTGGTGCTAGATCTCCTTTAAAAAAAGAAATTTGCTTAAAATGTTTAATTTGATTTGTGTATGTCATAAACAGCGCAAATGCCTGTGTATTTTGTTCCTGGAACCCTCTGAGGCATTGACAGGGTTCTGTCATCAAGTAATATGAGACACCAATGAACTGTTAAAATATAGGTAATTGATATACGATCCCAATAAAAATAAGTCTAAGTTAAATTTTAAAAACCGTTCATTGCTCGATAAAATATTATTAGCATATCTGCTTAAACAAAATAGATATTAAATAATAAATATTTTTATATTATACCATACTTACTCTGGAAACTTTCCAAAGTTGGGGAGCCCTCTGCATTCAGCAGCAAATATCTTGCAATATTCTCTGGTTGTATTCTGAATTTTACATTCCTTGAAAATAGATGTGAAATATAATGGTACAAAATATTACACACTATATACTACTTCATTATGTAGCAGGAAAGACCCATTTATGATGAAAGAACAGGTATTTTAGTGACATTGACCTTTGGTGGATTACATACAAAGTTCTAGGATATATTATAGAAATCTGGCCCACTGAAGCCATTTTAAAATTAATGTGCATAAAATTGACATAATAGGAGATATCTTTATCTCCAATTATTATTATGATTATTATTAATATTTATCTGAATAATTAAAAACTAATTATCAAAATGTGATACAGATTTACAGATTGGACTAAGAAAAGACAAGATGATCCTCTGGTGGACCCATATTCTGATATAGTAATATGTTAAAGCAGAAAGGTGCCCTATTTAAAGGGAACCTGTCAGCACGATTTAGCCCCCTAACCTATCACTACCTGTCCCTTCCCTTCACCTTGCTAGCACATCCCTAACCATTCGTCTCTGACCTAAAACTAATCTATAATGTTTGTAAAAAAACAATTTAGTAACTTACATATTTCCATGATAATGAGGCATCCAGACTATGTCCGTAGACTGACATGGGCAGTCTCCAGGGCTCAGTGTCCCCCCCTCCCAGCTCTTATCACGCCCAGCTGGGTGCCATCATTGATTTCCCTGGCACCCAGATCTGTGATTCAAATCTCCCCTCTGTATGTATGACACAGTTCCGGCATCATTTCCGCACCTGTGCCTTGTGAAGTCTTCAGGGGTGCATGAGCAGCTTCATTATGCTCAGTGTGCATGCCCAGAGGGCCCGAACCTTCAGGTAGGACTGTTGAGCATGCGCACTGAGCATTATGAAGCCACTCAGTGCACCCCCCAAGACTTCACAAGGCCCAGGTGCAGAAATGACGCCGGAACTGCATCATTCATACAGAGGGGGAGATTTGAATCACAGAGCTGGGGCGTGCAGTAGAAGGAATGATGACGCCCAGCAGGGCGTGATAAGAGCACGGAGGAGGGGAGACAGAGGCCTGGAGACGGCTCATGTCAGTCTACGGACGTAGACTGGATGCCTAATTACCATGCAAATATGTAAGTTACTAAGTCATTTTTTACAAACATTATAGTGTAGTTTTTGATCAGAGAAGGATGGTTAGGGATGTGCTGCAAGGTGCAGAGACAGGTAGTGATAACTTAGAGGGCTAAATCAAGCTGACAGGTTTCCTTTAAAGCTAACTTTGTATCCTTTAAGGTACCTTTACACGTGGCAACTTTTCTAGGAATTTCACTGGCAACTTACTGGTTGCAGTGAAATCATGGAGACATTGTTCCATTTGTACACAGCAGCAAGATAGAACAATGTGTCCATGATTTCACTGCAACCAGTAAGTTGCCAGCTAAATTCCTAGAAAAGTTGCCGCGTGTAAAGGTACCCTTAATGTTATGTTTCATATGAATTGAGTCACAAATTATTCATTAAATCTTATTGATGACATGTCCTACATAAACTAACAAGTAAGTTTATTATGCAATTTAGGCTGTGGTCAGATGAGCTTATGAAAAAATCGTACAATTTCCTCCATAAAAACTCAAACGATTTTCATCTGTATTGTCATCTGTGTGTCGGTACATGTGAAAGAGGCCTTTCTGAATAGTCCTATTTATATACTGTGGTAAGTATCTGATTTTTAGGGCCACTTTACACACACCAACTTATCTGTCCAACTTCTGACCAACTTGCTGGTTGCAGTGAAATCATGAACTCATTGCTCCATTTTGTGGCTGTGTACAATGGAGCAATGTGTCCATGATTTCACTGCAACCAGTAAGTTGGTCAGAAGTTGGACAGATAAGTTGGTTGTGTGTAAAGTGGCCCTTACTGAGATTGCACAAGTTTGTTTTATGCGCTGGCCTGACTGAACCCTGATGGTGGGTTTACACACACAATCATTGTATCCAATATCTGAACAGATCTTGGTTGCAGTGAAATCATGGACACATAGTTCCATTTTGTGGCTGTGTACAACATGGAGCAATCTGTCCATGATTTCACTGCAACCGAGATTGGTTCAGAGATTGGATACAATGATTGGTGTGTGTAAACCATCATAAAAGTAAAAGTGGTTGATTAGAATCATTCCTTGGCCTGACTTTAAGAGCTCAGTGCACTTGTAAAATGTAATGTAAATGAAGATGTTTGCAAGACAAAACTTAAGCAAACAACTGATCAACATTTGTAAAAAGTCTTCTATGCCCATTTTTTTTTATCATTTTACAGTCTTTCTTATTTTCTGACACTTACCTGAATTGTTATATCATAATTTTTCTCCACTAAGGTGCTTTCATTTTTGGTCCCAAAAGTGATAAGGTTTTGGATTTTGATCATGCAGGTTTTTCCTGACTCAAAGATTGGTTCTAACCCATAAATCACCTTCACCCTGCAGGACTTCCTCAAAAATCCTTTTCCAGCATGTGGATCTTCCATAACTATCCTTCCAAAAAACTTGTCCGCCCAGTAGCCTGAGTCGGCTAATCCTTTTGCAAAAACCATTGGTGTCATCTCAATTTCTTCTCCAACTGAGAAAATAAATGGAAGCAAAATACATTGAAGAAGCTAAGAAAATAACTACAGTATATATCTATATATTGCTTATCCTACTCTAAGTATAGAAAAGACACTGTGGCTTTGTTCACAGTTAGGTTTGGAGTACTAACAGGAGCCTATGTCACAGATTCATGTGTTAAAATAATGAACACCTAGGTGAAAACGACCTTTACAAGTCAATAGAGTCCATCATATTTGCTGGTTTCCATTGTGCAACAAATCCTTCATATAGCAGTAAAGAAAGCCCACAAAAATTAGTACAAAAGTGTATAAAAAGATATATCTTAAATTCAACTGATATAATACTGAAAACAGTCAGATGAATAAATGTTTGATTTCCTGTAAATAGCATCAAATGATAACAGTCTACTACTATATAACATACAGAATAAATAAAAATACTCATATTTACTTATTTTCTCCAGTCATATAGTTTCGCTTCCCTTGGTTAAACATTGCAGCTTTCATACATTACCTTCAACTTCCTCTTTGGAAATGAATCCAGCCAAAACTGTAACGCACAAAAAATCACAAATTAACATATTATTAAATGTTAAAAACTTTGAACCAAAGTTTGAAAATAGTTGCGCTAAATGAATACACAGTACAAGCCACAGCTAACTTTATTTTAAGACCTTTCATATTGTCTTATCAATCTTAAATCGACATCGAGACTTGTCTTTTGCCGATGTGGACAAAAAGAGGATGATTGATTGATTTAGTTTTATATGCTTCAAAGTTGCTCCCATAATATTCAAAGGCACAGTCATTGGAAGAATTCTTATTTGACATATTTGAATAATAGTTTAAACACCAGAAACATATGAGAAATAAATGTTTTATATTAATGAATACAACATAAAATGATTGGTAAGTACTTGAAAGCTTTAAATAATCCCTTGTTATAATACCTATTTTATGTATCGCTCTAAAGGCCACGTTACACACACAGATTGGTCACAGATCTCTGGTTGCAGTGAAATCATGGACATATTGTTCCATTGTACACAGCCACAAAATGTAACAATGTGTCCATGATTTCACTGCAACCAGAGATCTGTGACCAATATCTGAACAGATATCTGTGTGTGTGACGTGGCCTTAAATGTTTGTCCTTTACCCCTTAAGGTACCTTCACAACCAGCAATTTTGCTAGGCAATTTCACTGGCAATTTGCTGGTTGCAGTGAAATCATGGACACATCGTTCCATTTGTACACAGCAACAAAATAGAACAATGTGTCCATGATTTCACTGCAACCAGCAAATTGCCTGTGAAATTGCCTAGCAAAATTGCTGTGTGTGAAGGTACCTTAACAATGCATGCACCATTCTCGATGTTCTTCTCTCACCCCAACAGCGCTCTAAGTATCTACTCAATGTATAAATACATACGGTATAATGTACACATTTTTGCTAAGATGTACAGTACATCATGCTGTATGTTTACCAGTTACCCCTTCAACATAGGGGCCAATATATCAACAAAACTACTGTGCCAGTCCTGGATATCAGGGCATTTGTTAATGTGTGTAGTGCCTGTCGCTGCTGTCTTGGCGTCTCCACAGCAGGGAGACCAGCATAGTCACCTCTCTGTAGGGATCCGCGATGTCTGCCTGGCCTCCTGCATCTGTGTTGCAATCTTTTGGGGAATGTGTTTAGGGTGTGTGTGCGACACCCTCCCTTTTTTTGAAGGCCCAGCGTGCCCTACTGGGATATGCATCTCAGCCTATAGCTGAGAAGCATAGAGTATTTACGGCAACTTCCCCTTTTGGGAGGTGCCTGAGCAATGCGGTTTATGCTCTAGAAACACATTGCTAGTTGCTTAAATCCCTGTCCCTGTATTCCATTCTCATTCCTGTGTCTGTATATCCTGTACCTTTGTCCACTTACCTGTTATTCTGCCTTCTACACTGCCTGCATCCGTTACACCTGTTGAGCTGCCAAACCTGATGCATGTCCCCAAACCAGTTGTGCCATCATAACCGCTGATAATCTACAACAATGGTCCCACAATGCTCACTTGCTTCTGCTACATCCAGATTCTGCAGAGAGGAAACAAAAGCATCCTCTCCCTGCAGACTCTTGAGATCACACTGACTGGTACCCTGGTCCAGTCTGGAACTTACCTCCTCAGAGAAGCTGATCAAATTAATCTGACAGAACTGATTCCTCACAAACCCATGTTAATGTTTAGTCATGAACTTATCTTTATTGAGATACTCCTGGATAGCCTCTCTGACATACCGCTCAAACATTTTGCTCACAGCAGTGGTTAAATGTAGCAGCCTATAATTTCCAGACTCCGTTTTTGGCCCCTTTTTAATTGTTGGCACCACATTTATTATGCTAATATTACACAAAATGGTCTGTCTATCATCGTACTTAATTCCTGCAGTACACAGAAGTGTATGCCATCCGGAGATTTATCTACTTTAGTATTTTAGGTATGGCACAATATTTCCTTCCGGTTTCTTATTTTTTTTTTACAATTCACAAAACCTGTCTTATGCCACTTCCACACCAAACAATATATGATGATTTTTGATGAAGTGGGAAAATCCACAAATTGACTGACAGAAACAGTTCTGTGTTTCTGTAAATGAGCCTGTGTGTACCTAAGCCATTAATATCAGAGTTCTTTGTGGAATTGAATATGACCTGTAGGGTACACTCAAGCACAGCACTACTGTCCTAACAACAACTTTACTGTCAGGGAAAGATAGCATGAGCTTATTGAGCTCTTAATTGTTATATTGACAACAGTCACAGAATTGGTAGATAGATTACATAGGAGAGAGAGAGGAGAGAGAAGATAGATAGATAAATGCACAAAGTACTTACTTTCGGCACTTAGCAAACAGTCTGTTGAATCAGATCCATATTCATTCTCTATGGTGCACTGATAGACACCACAATCCTTCTCTGATGCTTGTACAATGGCAAGTGCCACCTGTCCTTCATCTCCAGAACTAGAGAATAAGAGAATAAAAAGGTAAATTAAAAAAAAATCTACTGTATGTATGTTTAATCATGCCTATAAACTGTTATTAAAGTGATTTGTCCTACTTCTCATAATGTATAGTTTCTGATCTTTAACCTTATAATAAACAAGCACTTAACAATTAATAGAGATTTGTTGTGGGCTGTTATCCAGTGCAATTGTATAATTACAGCATTGGATTAAAGATCCTTCAACTGCAATCTAACAGGAGTAGGTTGGGTCTCACTCTCTACGTGTCAGACCCTAAAGGTACCATCACACGCCGCCATATCGCCGGTGAGATGGCTGGCAATTCCCGAATTCGGCGATGTGGAAACCACATCGCATGTGCGTAGTGGCGTGTGACTGGGCGATTCTACGGGGAGATATCGCTGGTGGAGCATCGCCTGATTGCCCTGCACTGCAGTGAAATCAGGCGATATCCACCAGGAGATTTCAGCGGATTGTGCCGTGTGACAGGGCGATAGCGACGTACACAGCGATCCTGAAATCAATTCCATAGGTGTGCTTGGATGTTGTTTTTTTGCCCCGCATCAGCGGCGATTGGTGGGTCATACTGTGTTCCGATTGGCTGGCTGTGTCCAAGGCGCCTTATTTGATGACCCGTGCGTTCACGCAAGACTGACCAATGGCAATGCAGTTCCGTCCACCAATCGCAGTGATAGGGACGTGGTGAAACACACTCTAACATACTACTATCGAAACAGTATGGCCACATCACTGCTACGATTGTGGCGTGTGATTAGGCGACGTGTGATGGGAAGTTTCGCCTCCGGTCTTCTGCAGGCAACTTCCGGGACGCAGGATCGCCGAAGATCCACGCTAGATAGCTAGTGTGACAGCTCCACAGCAATGTGAAAAAAGTGCCCAAAACGTGCACACTCACGTCAAATCGCCGGTGATATGGAAGCCATATGGCAGCGTGTGATGGTACCTTTAGGAGAAGGCGAGAAGCAATTTATTACTGCTGTTATCTTCTATTTTGCTGTCTACATAGTTCTCAACGAGTGATATGTAATTAAAAAAGCAGCAGTGCCAATGATTCTACTGAAAACAGTGATTGTCTTCTGAGCACACCAGAGCAGCTTGCCAATGTTAAGCCATGCAAGTGAATTGTGTCACTGCAATGGGCTGTTTTCCCCTATAAATGGGTATCCTATAGATGCCTTAGTTACAGTGGAAAAGAACACAACACAAAATTATTTGGGGGTAAATATTAAATATATGTGCAAAAACATAGGGGACTGTGTTTTTTTGCAAATTAAATACAGTACATTTTGATTCATAGTAGTAAAAAAAACTCTACATGAGTTAAGCAGCCACATGATTATAATATCCTGATGAATTCATCCAGGACGTTTAGTGTGAAACAGTATCATATCATCATTATATGCAGTTTTATAGAGCACTATTCAAGTAGACTTTGGCATATAGATGATAAGTATACAGATGTATCAATATATAATGTGGTGCATGGCACCAGGAACTGGATCCCATGCTGTCATAACTCTGAGAATAAACAGTAAAAAGTAAAACAAAAAAGTTTCCATAAAAATTATGAAAGTTCAATATATACCATAGTTAATTCACATTTAAACTTCTAGTGTTTTCCAAACAATATTTTTGCAACCGAGAGTGAATTCAATTTGCTGTGTGTCTAAGTAGGGAGAGTGATGCATGGATTGCAGGCAGGTCTCCTGGGCCAAACTCAACAGTTTTATAGGCTGTCAAGCTCTCATGTAGACTTTTATGATGCTGTAAAACTTGGATTAGGAGATCTGCAGTTGGTCCGTATATTGAGATCCGAGCTCGAACCTCGAAACACAAATGTGTAAATTCAGACTACAGTACATGCTAGTGTACCGAGTGCTATCTGAAGTTTTGGATAGTTCTCGGCCCAATGTAATAATATGGGGCAGTGCTGACTAGTGCTTTTTTACTCGTATTGTTTCAGCATGGGAAAAAAAAATCACTGCATGCTCCGATTGGCAGTGTGTATCTGACGGCGTGCACCCCTTTAAGTCTATGGGTGCATGCAAAACATCAAACCGCACTCAGATGTCTTCTGAGTGTAGTCCCGGATACGGCAAAACAGACAATGGAGACGATGAAAAAATGATGTTCTTCATCGTCTTCTAACCTGTGCTTTGATTCTTACATATGAGAGAATCAGATCACAGTAAAATGACTCTCGGCTCAAACTTGGAGCAAAGTTTGAGATGAGTGTCATATGCATAATCCATCCAATTCTCTCACATGAGAGAAGATACACTGGTGTGAATGTAGCCTAAGGAAGGCTAAGTTAACAATGAAACAGTGCTTTCCATCAAGAACTATGACAAGTTTCTGTCAGAATTCGCAAAAAACAGTATTTCGCCTAGAACCCTGAAAAATGTTATTCATTTGAATAAAGCCAACAAAATCACTGTGGACACAGTTTTGCCTCCATTCTGGCAGTATTCTTTTTCCAAAAAATGTTGTTTGCCAGGCTTTGAGCAGTTTAATTCACTTGATAGGTTCCCTTTAATAATCCTCCAATACTTGTAAATAAAAGCACCTACTGATTCCTATTACATAGTGTATAGCGTTTCATAGAACTACAGCTGCAACACAGAGAGCATATGTAAGGAGTGGATATGGAAGAAAGCACCAAGGCAGTTGCATAGCTACCAGGGGGCATAATGGGCCCACCTGCAGCTATCGCCACTATTAACAGTATCAGCGTGCACAGCACACCAATATGTGTATGCTCTGTGGCAGAGCAGAGAGACATGATCTACCTGCACTACTTCTGTTCATACTGAAGATCACATGTCGCTTTAGGACTGCCGTCTGCAGAACAGTATGTTGATGCACTAGCTGGCACAATGACATCAATATGCTGGTCTGCCCACACTTTACTGGTGGACTCATCAGGATCCTGGATTAGGTGAGTGTTTAATGTTTTTTATTTTCATTAAAACTTGTAGTGTAAGTGTGACTGGCATTAGGGGCATGCAAACTGGGTAGCTCCCCAAGGTACCCATCCTTTGAGAGGCCCCCCATATTTTAAACACTAACTGCAGAGATAATACAAGTTCTGTATTATCATTGCAGTTTCCCAGGTAAAAAAACCTTTGGTGACATCACAGCCATGTGACCATGACATCACGAAAGGGCATTAACACTGCAGGAGTCCAAGCATGCACAACATGCGGTGCGCAGGGACCTGGAAATGCCACTCCCTTTTTCTTATACTCAAATGTATTCGCACCATCACACTGCTGCTTTTGTCTGTGTTGCAGAGGTGGAGAGGACACAATGGGCACCAGTAAGCGCTCCTGTAGAAAGTGAAAATGAGCTGTGAAATGATTTTATATGAAGAGGCCATGGTGGAGGAGGATTGGTGTGACCTTACAAGGCATATTAAGGGGCAATGGGAGACTTTATGGGGCAATGGGGGACATTATTGCGCAGGCTGGAATATTACAGGGCAATGAGGGATTTTATGGAGCAAACTATGACATTTTGGGAGCAATGGGGGACATGATGGAGTAAGTAGGGACATTATGAGGAAATGTAGGACTTTATGGAGCAAATTGGAATATTATGGAGCAATTATGGGTGATTGTGAAAGGGGGTGTAGTATAATGAGAAATGGGAAAGGGACTTCATGCAGAGATATAGTAAGGGAGAGATATAGAAAGGGGAAGTTTGGGTGGGACATTATGGAAAAGGGCAGTTTTGGGAGCTATTTTGGAGAGGAGCTGTGTGTGGGAATATTATGGAAAGGGGCAGAATGTGGAGGGATATTATGGAAAGGGGCCCTGTGTGGGGGATATTATGGAGGGGGGCAGTGTGAGGGGCATATTATACAGATGATCAGTGTGTGGGAGATATTTTGTGCAAGAACCACAGTGAAGGGCATTTTTTTTATTCAGGGGTGCAGCATAGGATATATTTATATTTCTGGAGCAGTATAACGATACTTTTATTTTTAAGGGCACCATGTCAGGAAGTGATGCTGAAGACGGAGAAGAGGGGAATCTGGAAAGAAAAGCTGTAGTAGTGAAATCTCAACATGGCATCTGTACTACATGGAGACAGAAGGAATGCAATTACTCTAATCTGAGATATTGTCATCTATGGGTATCTGCAAGTAAATGTTTATTTGTGATGCTACCAGCATGTTATCAGTACTTTTGTTCCTGTATGGTCTGATAACATCTCACAGTATCTCAATGCCATTGGTAAGGCATACTGGAAATGGAAGATTTAAGTAACACTATTATATATGTGGCTGACCTGACATTACAATTCATTGCTGTACTAAGCTTGGGGTTAAATAAATGTACTGACGGTGGTTCTGGTGCCAGAGGCATGTACTGATGATGGTTCAGTGTGTGTATATATAATATACATATATACTGTCAAGGCCGAAAGTGTTGGCACCCTTGAGATTGTTCCAGAAAATGAAGTATTACTCCTGGAAAATTATTGCTATTACAAGTTTTGTTATACACATGTTCATTTCCTTTGTGTATATTGGAACAACACAAAAAAGAGACAAAAAAGGCAAATTGAACATAATTCCACACAAACCCCCAAAAATAGGCCTGACAAAATTATTGACACCCTTCCAAATTTGTGGCTAAACAAGTTTGTTTAAAGCATGTGATGCTCATTTAAACTCAGCTGTGGCAAATAACAGGTTTGGGAATTTGTAAATCATACCTGAAACCAGATAAATAGGGAGACGTGGACTCAATCTTTGCACTGTGTGCACACTAAGCATAGAGCACAGAAATTAGAATATAAATGTATGAGGACTTGAGAACCAAAATTGTTGAAAAATATATAAAATGTCAAGGTTACTGATGCATCTGCAGAGATTTTGATGGTCCTTTGTCCATGGTGTGCAACATAATCAAGGAGTTTACAAAACATGGCACTGTAGTTAATCTCTCTGGACGTGGACTGTAGGGAAAGATGGATGAAAGGGTGCCACACATGATAGTCCAGATGGTGGATAAGCAGCCCCAATCAAGTTCTAAAGAAATTTAGGTTGTACTGCATTAGTGTCAGCGTCGATATTTGAATAAAATAATAGGTTATGGCAGGAGACCCAGGAGGAACCAGAAGTTGACTTAGTCTTTGCATTTGTGTGTCTGTTTGTGCTGCACTAAGCATGGAGAACAGAAAGAGTAGAGGAGAACTTGAGAACCAAAATTGTTGAAAATATCTATAATTTCAAGGTTACAAGTCCATCTATAGAAATGTTGATCTCCCCTTGTCCATAATTAAGACGTTTACAACTCATGGCACTGTAGCTAAAGTTCCTTGATGTGGACAGAAGAGGAAAAATTCATGACAGTTCCAAAGACATTAAAGCTGTATTGCAAGCTCAAAGTACATTAGTGTCAGTGCAAATTATTTGCTAACATTTGAATGAAATGAATAGCTATGACTGGAGACCTACTGCTGACACAGAGACATAAAAAAGCTAGACTGCAGTTTGTCAAAATGTATGTGAAAGCCAAAATCCTTCTGAGGCTGGAGCCACACTGTCATGCATCAAACAAGGAGCGTGTTTGATGCATAACAGTGATGCGAGTGTAGTGCGTGTTTTGTGTCTGTGTGGTGCCAGTGTGGTGCAAGTGGGTGAGTGTGCATGGCTGTATGCATGTGAGTGTGCTGTGAGTGTGCTGCGTGAGTGTGTGGTGCGTGTCAATGTGATGCTGTACACGGTCCTGAAGTTTGTTCGGAGGAATTTCTCAGCATGTAATCCTGCGAGCAAACTTCTGGCCCACCAACAGCATTTACTGGCTTTTTTTTTAAATTGCCAGTTTCCCAATACAATCAATCATTTCATTACATAAAATAATCATACACAGCCGCTGTCCACATTTTGAAATTCCCGGGGTTAACCTGCATATTAACTCCATCTGCTGCCTCTGTGTGGCATGTCAGCTCAGAGGCTGCAGATGCAGCTAATAAGCCGGTTTATGCAGGGTCAACCCCATGTTTGTGTGGTGCCAGCTTGTGTCCAGGTAAGTCCACACTCCCTGGACACATGCTGACATCACACACTGGGTAAGCAGGGGTTAATGCACTCTATTCTTAAAAGCCGGCAATTATCGCTAAAAAGTAAATTACTGTAATTGCCGGGTGGCTCCTGCACTCAGGAGCTCACCATGTACTGTACTCTAAGAGAGTACAATGACAGCCGATTTTCTTGGTTCTGAAAATTCACTGCTATTACAGTGCATAGCTGGTTAAAGCTGTGCACTGGCCATGGTGCTGACGTATTAACATCAGATTAACACCAGCACCATGCCCAGCATACATGCAAAACTCTGCGCTGGCCATCGAGCTGACACATCACCGACATTTGAATGTACGCTGTGCATGGTGCTGATGTTAATACACATGTTAATACATTTGAAATCTCTATTGGCTCATTCCTGGTATGACCCGTGGCATGTCATTTTCGGTCCCGTGTAGTGTGGGGTGTATTTGGTATACTGGTCAGCTTCAGAGCATGCACAATGCACATTATGAAGCCGGGGAGTACACCAAATACTCCCCCACAGTGCACAGGATCAGAAATTATGCACTGTGGCTTCATACAAGGACAGAGCCCACAGATTTCAAACGCTGGGAGTGCGCATGGAAATTAGGTTATCACGTTATCACGTCCACCAGGGCATGATAACCACAGAGCAAGGGGGAAAATGAAGGCTGAGAGAATGCCCAGAGTGTCTGCACTACGAAGACATCATCCTAATTAACATATTAACATGTAAGTTATAAAATAATTTTTCTCAGTGATTACAGTACACGTTTAGCTTGGGGATGTACTAGGAAGCTGCAGGAACAGGTAGTGATAGGTTTAGGGGCATAAAGTAGCTGACAGGTTCCCTTTACGTGATGTGAACCTTTTAATTAATTGGGTGAATATTGCACCAGTGAATTAATTTATTAAGACTGAAATGCACAATGCCAGACGTAATCAATCATCACCATTGTCATTAGCAACACATCGCCCGGTATAAACAGGAGATGTGTCTCCAATAACATATGTGTGGAGACAGAATGACCTATTAGTAATTTTTGTAATCCCACCCTTCTTTGTCAGCCTGTGTGAGGAGATCTATGCACAAGCACTGGATGACAGTACTATAGTTAGTCACTCTTGTTTGAAAATCTGCAATATGCTTGCGGTTGGGACCACACTTTTCAATTTCGCCCAGGGCTCCAGTTTGTCTAAAACCGGCCAAGACTGTGGCAGCATCATAAAGTATGAGGGATCTCATACATTGTAGGGGTTACAGTGGTCAACCCCTCATACATTGTGGGGGGTCCCTCTTAGAGTATGGGGCCCATATGGTGTGGAGACCATTGGACAGTGTGGGAGCTAATGTTCGAGCAATTATACAGTTTAGGACCTACCGTGGGAACAACTTTAGTGGACAATTGTATGGTGTGAGAGGTAACGTGGGTTACATCATACAGTGTGGAGAGTACTATGGGGGGCCCTCATACAGTGTGGAAGCCCTAAAAGTGTGGGGACTACTGTGCGGCCCTCAGACAGTGTGGGAGTAATTACACAGTGTGGGTGCTACTGTTGGGCGGGGCATAATACATATTTGGGACTAGTGTAGCGACCATTATACAGTTTGGTGGGTACTGTGGGATGTTCATCATATAGTGTGGGAATTACTATGGGCTCCTACGTACAATGTGGAGGCACAAAAAAGTGTGAAGCCAATAATACAGTGTTGGGGCTACTCTGAGGACCATTATACAGTGAATAGCTATTATTCACTGTGGGGTCCATTATACAGTGTGGTTGCTACTGTGAAGGTCATTATACTGTGTTTTAAGGGTGCAGTGAGGACATCATACTAAGTATAAGGGAGCTGTAGGGGTATCATACTGCTTGTAGGAGTGCTGTGGGGACATCATACTGTATATATGTTAACTATAGGGTGACTGTTGACATATACCATGTATAGGAGAGCTGTGGGCTCATTATACTGTATAAAGGGGAGCTGTGGGCCCATGATCATATATAGAGGGGAGCTGTGGACCCATTATACTGTATATAGGGGAGGTGTGGGACCATTATACTGTGTATAAAGGTACAGTGGGTCCATCATATTGTGAGTAGAGGAGCTGTATATGAGGGAATCAGAGGACATTAGTAAATGTTATGCTTAAGTAGTATTTTTGTTATAGGAGCACTTAGAGTATTGTTACTGTTAAAGAAGCACATGGAGCATTATTAATTTCCAGGGGCAATGTACACACTGTATGCTAGGGCACTTGCACAGAGCATTATTATTTTCTAGATGGCAATTTTACAATGAGGCTTTTTACAATGTAAGTGGATCATGGGTGGCATTTTTAAGTGGAGCTACAAGAGGAACCCTGTTTTTGTGCCACACAACCAGTGGAGTCATAGAGACATATACAGCAACAGTGGCTCAGTATTGGGGTATTTGTAGGATGAGGAGTTTGTGCAGGTTGGTAATAGGTGGGTACAGTGCTGTACAAGTGAACAGTAAAATGTGTCTTTGTTGTAATCTCTGCAGATAAGGTGTGGTTGGAAGAAGTTTTTAAGTCAGTCTGGGCCACAAGGAAAAGAGGGGAAAACTCCAAAACAAAGAGCATCACCTGTAAATCTAAATCACTATCTGTAACTATATTATAATCTCTAAAATATTCTGCTGGACTGGTTTCTACCAGGGGTGGTAATACAGCAGGTGGAAGGGTTGCAATCACTCCCCGGCCCTGAAGCCTAGGGGGTCCCAGAAATACCTTTGGCCTATAGAAAAAGATGATTGCAATTAAAAATTTGCAATAATTGGGGGCCCCATTGGAGCTTTTGCATCGAATCCCATGAGCTTCAAGTTAAGGCACAGGTTTCTACCACTATATGGTTACCATATGGTGGTGATTTTGGTGTTGTTATTGGTGTAGAAATGTATTTATGAATGCACTCAAATGTTCTGAAAAATCCCTAGCTACACCTTTGATGAATGTATTTCTTTTATATTATTACCACCTTATAGATAAGCTTGTATGTGCACAACTTTTTATATACATCTATTTACAATACTATCTATGTTTTTGCTAGTTCCATTGTATATGATTCTATGTAGCTTTGAACATGAATGGAAGTTGGCTATGCCATAGAAATAACCAATGATAATTACCTTCTCTTTATTTTTGCCATCTGAATTTCATCTTTGTACCAGGTTATGTTTGAGTCACTTAAAATATTGAAGAACTGACACCAGAGTTTTAAATTTCCAGAGGCGTCAGAAAATTGCTCTGCCCGGATTTTTCGTATCACTTGTGGAGCTAAAGGAGGAAATTGAGAAGATTATAGGAGTCTTGAATCATAAATACAGGTAATGGTTCAAATGTACGTTTCTATTCATCTGGACATTTAAGATGGACATACAAAATTAATTATTTCAGCTGAACCTGCTAAATTTCAGCATCAGCTGATGACTGAAGGGCCATAACTCTATAAACCCTAGATTTTAATTACTTTAGACACACTGTACGTGATTTTATGCGGTTTCATGCCTATATATTTAATTATCTGCTTTTGAAAATAAATGACATAAAATTTATATATAATTCTTATAAGTGCAAATATTGTAAAAATTATAAGGTTAGATTCACATCAAGTTTCATCCCAAATCAAAGGTTCTATTGGGGTTTACACATGAAGCCCTGCAAAATGGGATTTGGGAGTATGCAAGGGCTACTGACTGTAATGTTGCAAAGTCATTGTCAGACATCATTTTCGGTTGCACACTACCACATTTTAGTGCTTCTTCAAATAAGCAGATACAGCTGAAAATGATGTCAGACAGAAACTTCATCTGCATTATTGCAGTCAATGGCCCCGTCAGCCCATATGCCCAAATCCTGTTTTTCAGAACTTTAGACGTAAGCCATGACACAGATGTAATGTGAAAAGGCTTTGACTCACACACTTTTGCACCTGTAGAGTGCATACCAGTGAACAAATGTTTGACCCAGAGTGAGATGTAATACCCTTTATGAGACGTTTCTGCGTGATTCAAAATTTTATTTAGTTCCTAAAAATTCTGAACAAAACTATTTATAATGGTCAGATAGATCACTACACCCAGAGAACATCCTGTATTAAGTAGTGTGACAAAAAAACTGCATAAGGGCAGTAAATTAACTGAAACATATGTGTATTTACGTCATATGGTTACTACTTCAACTTCTCTTATTTCATTAGGCGACCACTTCCCTTATTCCTACGCTCAATACTTCACATATGCTATGTATAAGTTTTGAAATACTTGATGAGCAATAGGTTACATTGTCATAATTATCCAGTTTACGTGCCACCTCCATAGATATTTATTTCCTGTTTAACATTTTCAGAAATTTTTGGAACAGATCAAAAGTAAGGAATAGTATTGTATTTTTCCAAAAATCTATAAAAAGAAAAACAATAAATAAGACCACTAACGATAGCTAAATACTGTACATAACACTCCAGTTGATGATGATGATGATGATGATGTTTCATACTGACCACACAAAGTTTCTTCAGAGATGGACTTGTATGTTTGATGGGGTGATTCAGGGGAAAATACAGACCAAACAATTTTCAGATGCATTTGAATAGCCAGCTTAATGTCCTTTCTCCCATGTTGTCTTTTGTCTTCTTTTTCACCCATGCTCCCCACGGTAGCAACTATTGTGGAATATTACCATGCAAGTCTAATTAAGCTACTTAAAATTGCCATGCAAGTGTAATTAAATTAGTCAAGTTAATACCCAAACTTCCTGGATGGTACCTCAAGACCCAACGAATGACATCTATCCATTGTTGCAGTGTGTATTCATTGAGTGACAGAAGCAGAAATAGAGGAAGAAGGTAGAATGTTACACTACCTTCATCTTATGAGGGCCCCTTTGGCCCTAAAATCAAGCCTTATTAGAGAAAACCCAAGGAAATTTCCTAATAGGATTGTCGACATTGATATTATTAGCCACCACCAAAAATCTTTCTTAGATTTTATAAACTCATTATTGTTGCCTCTAAACCAACACAGGAGGAGTATTACTAACAGCATGTCAAGCAAGCAATATGTTTTGAGCAGAAATTTATGAAATATGTTGGGTATCTGGGAGGAAGAAGAAAGTATTAAATGAAAGGTTACGTGGTTGACAACTTCAGCTATATGGCCATGAAGTTGGGTTCTAGCTTAGCAAATTGGACCTTAAGTTTAATATTTTGAGTGGATAACCACCCCTTGTCCCTCAACCCCAAAACATGACCATTGCTTGTATCTTTTATTAGCTTTTATTAGCAGAAGTCTAGTTTCCCTGTGTCCTTATCAGGTTTTCCTTGATCTCAGAGCAGATTTGGCTATATCTCATCAGACCCTGAGTGAGAGGTGTATTATCAATGACAGAAACGTTCATAGGAAAAAATAATTTTAGCAATGGTAAGCCACAATCCATTGCCATTTTTTCCTAAACAATATTTGATGCACAACTACTGTATAATTAAACCACACAGATTCTACTAGTCATGGAAACCAAAATAAGAGGAATAATTTTGCAGAATCATAGGGTAATACTTGTGTGCCTAGGTGGTCATTCCTTGACTAATCTAGGCACTGACTTTTTTTCTGGCAAAAAGGTTATCTTAGGAAAGAATGTATCGGATAACCAGACTTTTCACAATAGCTACAGCTAGTGACAGGACAAGCCTGGGCTGTATTAGGCTGCAATCCCTCTCACATACCCTATAAATCCCTATGCAAAATAGCTTATTGTGTCCACAGTCTACTATTAACCCCTTCACTCCCTGGCGATTTTCCATTTTTCTTCCTCTTCTTCCAAGAGCCATAACTGTTTTATTTTTCCATAGGAGCTCATAGATACCAAACGTATACTTTTACTGTTATCTAAGTGGTGAAAAAAATTCTGACGTTTTTAATGAAAAGAATTGCACTTTTGTGCCATCTTCCGTGATCCACAGCGTTCCCATTTTTCGGGATCCGGGGCTGTGTGATGGCTTATTTTTTGGGTCTTGATCTGATGTTTCTAAGTACGGTATACCAATTTTGGGTAGCTGTGATGCTTTGCTTGTCTATTAACACAATTTTATTACAATATTGCGGCAACCAAAAAAACATAATCGTGCCATTTGTACTTTTTTTCCGTTGCGCAGTTTACCGATCGGATCAATTGATTTTATATTTTGATAGAGCAGACATTTCTGAAAGCAAATATGTGTATTTTTTAATAGTTTTATTTTCAATGCAGCAAAAGGGAGTGATTTGAACTTTTATGTTTTTTTATCTTTTTAAAATTTTTTAAAACTATTTTTGTAACTTTTTCTTTATATTACATTGCCCTTTAGGGCACCTAAGCATTGCACAGACAGATTGCCTGTGTTATGTAGGGAGAGGATTCATCATCCCCCGGACAGCAAAGCACAGCACTCTGTGCCGGCGACTTCACTCGGGCATCACTGGCAGGAAGTGATTCATGACATCATCCGGGGTCATCAGTTGACCCCATGCTGTCATTACAACGCATCAAGGCCTTGTGATCGCATTACGGGGTTGCCAATGCCAGCGGGGAACAGCGCGATCCCCACTACAATGCTTTAGATCGCACTGTCAGTGACTGACAGTGCAATCTAAAGGGTTAATAGTGTGGATCGGATCGCTGATCCGATCGGTGCTGTTAGCTGCACATGTTAGCTGATCAGATTAGTGCTGACATGTGCAGGAAATGATGCAAGCTCAGTGCGTGAGCTCGCATCAGGGGTAGGGACACAGCCAATGGTGTATATACATGTCTTTGGTTGTTAAGGGGTTTAAGCCAAACTCCAGTGTTTTTTTTTATTGCTCTGCTTTTTTAGTGGCGCTTTAAATCTAAGTCCCCTGTATTAAACTCAACCTCCTGTTGCTTTATCCTCTATCACCGCAGCTCCAGTCGGTCTGTGGGAATTTGTGACTTGTCAACAGCTCCAGTGTTTCATGGAAGCATCATAAGTCACCAGTTTCATGGAGCACCAGAAGTCTGATCTCATCCGGTGTTTGCTCTGGTCTTGTTCTGGCTCTCCTAGAGATGCATTGAGCGCCTATAACGTAACTTCTGACTTCCAGGGAGTCGAAAGTTAGTCACAAGATGGCGCACTGCAGGATCAGAGCGGGGTTGGTAAAAGGTGAAGCTAGTAGAAGGTGAGTATATGACCGGGGCAGAGGGCTTAGAATTAAAGCACCACTCCAGCGCTGAAAAAAAAACCTCAGGTGATGTTGGCTTATAAATAGTGATAAGCTAACATCAGAGAAGTGTTAGTATACCAGCGGTGCAGGAGGTCAGTGGTGCAGGAGATCAGGATTGGTCTGCACATGATTTTACTGGTCTCTGCCGGGTACAGAGACAACTTACTACTGCTTGCTTATCACTATTCATAAGCTGCCCCAGCAGAGACAAGTGACATCTCATGTGTGGTGGCCATTATCTCCTGCACCGCTGACCTCCTGCACTACCAGTATACTGAGACTTCTCTGATGTCACTTATCACTATTTATAAGCCAACATCAGTCCAGGACAGTGTGCTCATTGCAGGGAAGAGGAAGGGGGGCTGGAGACCCTCGTGTACATAACAGTGAAAACCCCACCCCTGAAAGTAGTGTCCCTAACATGATGGTTTGTTTCAGGCACGGGCAAAGGCTAAGGAAGTGACTGCAGCCTCTTCCCCTGCTGTGATGATGTTCGGCGTGAGTTTCTAGCATGCACTAGGGCACTAAGAGAAATCGTCATCATAGCAAAAAATAGAAAGAAATAAAACTGTTAGTGTAGAGAGGGGATTGTAGGGAATTATTAAAGGCTTAGATTATAGGGATAAATTAGATCGGAAGTTAAGAGAAAAATGCTTGGGCTTGGACTAACCCTTTAAACGGTATATGATCACTCCCTTCAACAGAGTACCCAGAAAGATGAAAAGCAGCAGAATTGCCTGCAGGAGGGTGACCGCTCCATGCAGCATCGTGTAGAACAGGCAGGTAGTTGTTAACCAACTACTATTGGTTTTTAGGCCTATAGTAAAAAAATAAAACAGTCCTAGACAAACCCTTTAACTTTTGAAAAAACTAAATCCTATTCTCACTACAGAATTATTTTCTCCAATTTGTAAACTAATGACAGTCTGTACTGCGATAAGTTATAGGCTGTGATAAGCAGATCCAGATATGATATATCAACTGCATGACCGCTTTGTGTTACATTCAGTTACATATGGAATTAATTTATAGTTTAAATGTGATAGTTGTGTCCTAAACAAGTAATAAATGGTACAATATATATATTAATATAAATTTGTTGCAGTAAGGGGGGGCCAGAAAAATTTCTTGCACAGGGGCCCCCTGCAGTCTGTGTCCACCCCTGAATAAATGACAGCTAGTTGGAGGTTGGATGGATAGTAGATGCGGACGGAGTGCACTTAAAAAGAGGGGAGAGTAAAGGAGGGTGTCAGTTGAATTAGGGTGAAGGGGCATTTTTCCGACAGGAGAAAACCAACCTGAACACCATGTATAAGTATAAGATAGTATAAATAAAAAGCAGTCCACCTCCTCTTCAGGGCTAATAGAAGGGAGTTATTACACAAAAAGACAGAATTTAGCCTCTAAGCTCCTTGCCTAGATGCTGGCCTAAGTTCCAGCGAATTACACAGGACGATTATGTTATCACCATATGTTGTCCAACGACAGACATGGAAACAGGGGGGCATGAACCCACACAGATTTTACTGTTGGGCAGTTGACATGAAAACCAGTTTTATCTTAATGATTCTGGATTTTTGACTTATCTTGTCTTGAATATTATATAATGATGGACTGTAATTTTTCTTTAGTTAGTTGAGTGCTTTTTGTCAAATTTTAGTATAACACAACGTAATTCAGCGAGCACAGAATAGGTAATTCCAGGCATATTTCAAAGCTTGATTTATCATCCAAAAATTTACATAAATACACACAAAAAAACCAATCCTCCCCTAAAAACCAATGCGTTTCGTCGATGTTGCCTTAGTCATGGTGATTGGGGGTCTTTTGTGTGTGTATTTATGTCAAGTTTTTGGTAATAAATCAAGCTTTGGAATATGCCTGGAATTACCTCTTCGGTACTCGCTGGATCCCTTTGTTTCATTCTATTTGCATTGCTTAGCCTCAACCGGGCATAACCAGCAGTGCTGTAGCAACATACAAGGACATCAAAGTGATGAGCTGAACATTTTCTCTCTTTACTTCTTGTCATAGTTTAGTTTAAAACAATTGCGGATTAGTGCTTGCCACTAATGTGCACCAGCACAGCCTCTAAAAAACACACACACTTAATGGCCATGATCCCTTTCTGAAGGCATATGATCCCAGAAATGAACTCTTGACAAGGCATACTTGTTGAATGGAAGACATTTCAGGTAACTTTACATGATGAATCTGCTTATTAAAATGTCAAAGTTGTGTAAAGCTGTCTGTTCTGTCTCCAACGCCTAATTCATCTCCAATGTTTGTTTTGCGTAATGTTATTAAATAGTTTAGCTGTAGATTGTTAATGAGTTTCAGGCTCCCTCTAGCAGCCAATGCTATGTTTGCAGTCTATTTAATCTCTATGTCTAATTCTCCTCCCTCTTGCAATGCATTTGGTAGCTCAGCCCCCATTTTTACTTTCATTTCTGGAAGGAAGACATTCAGCATCACTGTTCCCATGCGATTGCATTGCCGGTATGTATTCATGCCTTCTTTAGTTGTTTTCTGCTCTAGTTTTAGCCTGGCTCATCCAGTTATAGTCTAGATTAGTTACTAGTTCATGCATATTGTATATCCATGTATAATGTGTATTCTGCTGTACCATGCACTGATTCTTCTGTATTCTCATTGTTTCCAGTTTTACCATTTACAAATATACTGCAACGTTCAATAAAAGCACAGACTTCACCACAGTCTTCTCATTGGACTCAGTATAAAGGTTTAGCTGTCTGTTTAAATTCATGAGCCCCCGGCCCATTTAGTGAGAACAGAACAGTAAAACGGCAGCCATCCTACTGGGAAACAGTGAAGCAGCAGCCATCCAGATAGTAGGATACAAGTCACCGGCTACACAGAGACTTTGTCCAGCTACAGCAATCTCTGCACAGCCAAGAATTTCCCCAGAACACCATGTCCCACAGATCACACAGGACAAGTTCCGTTACTTCTACCTCCTCAAAGACAACATCGATCAGCAGTGCGGTTGCCATCGCCCGCGCAAATGCCGAAGCCGCCAAAATGCGAGCAAGCTTTGCTGAACAAGAGATGCAACTTAAGTTAGAGAAGACACGCCTGGATGACCAAGACAGAAGGTCACAGTTAGAGAAGGCACGCCTGGATGACCAAGACAGAAGGTCACAGTTAGAGAAGGCACGCCTGGATGCCGCCTTAGAAAACCTAGTAGCGAAAAGGGAGGCTGCAGCCGCCATCGCAGAAGCAGAGTCACTAGAAGCCTCACAAAACCCAGAACTGCATAGGCGAAACAGTGTGCTGAGTCTGGAGTTTCCACTGCAAGATCCTCCACAACGCACATCTCAGTACGTTAATGAACTCCCCGATCCAAACTACAATCCTGATCTGGACCCAAAACGCGAACATGACACCTCCAGTGAAGAAAGCAGGAGCCATCATGAGCCTCAGCTCCAGAACAGACACAAACTTGAAAATGTTGCACAAAACAACTTTGCTAATGACTACCTTGCCTCTCAACAGGTAACCAACGTAAACCACCTTGCTGACACATCGAACGTCAGACCGAAGCAACATGACACCGGCTGGCGCCACCCAGAGGATACTAACAGGTACGAACATACCTCACACCACTTACCCTTACCAGTGCACCCATCACTAGTATACTCTGCTGACAACCTTTTCACAACAGAATTTGCAAAGTTCTTGACGCGACGTGAGCTGGTTGCGAAAGGACTCATGAAATTCACCGACCAAGCTGAAAGCTACAGAGCTTGGAAAGCCTCTTTCCAAAATGTCACTAGAGACTTGGGGTTGTTACACAGGGAAGAGATAGACCTCTTAGTTAAGTACCTGGGAGAAGAGTCAGTCAAACATGCAATAAGGATCAGAGACGCTAATATAAGCCACCCTGAGATTGGCCTCAGAGAGATCTGGAAGAGACTGGATGAGCGTTACGGCTCAGCAGAGGTAATAGAAAATGCTTTGTTCAAAAGAATCGATGACTTCCCTAAAATATCTAACAAAGAGCTACAGAAACTTACAGAACTTAGCGACCTGCTAATGGAAGTCCAAGTTGCCAAATATGAAGATGATCTACAGGGACTTGCATTCCTCGACACAGCCAGAGGAGTGAACCCTATAGTCCAAAAGTTACCCTACAATCTGCAGGAGAAGTGGCTCACACATGGTTCCACATACAAATACAAGCACAGTGTTCCATTCCCTCCCTTCTCTGTTTTTGTAGACTTTATACACCAACAAGCGAGAATTAGAAATGATCCCAGCTTCGACTTTACAATGTCGTATGCCGCACCGCCACCAGCAGCAAATCCACGCAGAATGTCTGTGGCTGTACACAAGACTAATGTTTCTTCTTCAGATTCCAATCACAGGTCTGCTGACTACTCCCAATCGGAGACAAAGATGCAGGACCCTGACAAGCTATGCCCGCTCCATCAGAAGCCTCATCCTCTTCTCGAATGCAAGACCTTCAGAGGAAAATCTATGCCAGATCGCAGAAGCTTCCTGAAAGAACACAGTATCTGCTATAAGTGCTGCTCGTCCACAGGTCATCTTGCCAAAGATTGCAAGGTCAGTGTAAAATGTACAGAGTGTGGCACCACAGACCATAACACAGCTCTACACCCTGGCCCAGCTCCATGGTATACACAAAACACATCAGCTGACAGTGAGCATGGCGGGGAGGAAAGGAACACTGCTACACCTACGCCAGAGATCACTTCACAATGTACAGAAGTCTGCAAAGGGACAATAGACAGTAGGTCCTGTTCTAAGATATGCCTCGTCAGAGTATACCCAAAGGGCCACAGAGACAAAGCTATAAAACTGTATGCTATCTTGGATGATCAAAGTAATCGATCCCTGGCTAGATCAACATTCTTTGACCTATTCAACATCAAAGGGCCAAGCACTCCCTACTCATTAAAGACGTGTGCAGGTACTGTGACAACAGCAGGCAGGAAAGCTGCTGACTATCAAATCGAGTCCTTAGATGGACAATTCTGCCTACCACTACCCACGATCATTGAATGCAACCAGATCCCAGACAACAGATCTGAAATTCCTACGCCAGATGTAGCAACCCACCACGCTCACTTAAAACGCATAGCTCACCTCATACCGGAACTAGACCATCAGGCCCAGATAATCCTGCTGTTGGGAAGAGATATCCTGCAGGTGCATAAAGTGAGACGTCATATCAACGGACCCCACAATGCTCCCTATGCCCAAAGGCTAGACCTAGGATGGGTCATAATAGGAAACGTATGCCTGGGACGCATGCACGCCCCCTCTTCTGTGACAAGCATGCTAACAAATACTCTGGAGAAAGGACGCCCATCTCTGTTTAACCCTTGTGATAATGAGTTTCGCATCGGAGAATTGCCACACAGCATCCAACTGCCCAAGCATCTAATAGACTTTACACACGACAACAGTATAGTGTCGGGAGGCTGTGAGGAGGAGTTAGGGTGCACAGTCTTTCAGAGAACTAAACATGACAACCATGTAGCAATGTCGGTAGAGGATAAGTTGTTCCTAGAGATGATGGATAAGGGGCTTGTTAAGGATGAGACCAACAGCTGGGTCGCACCCCTTCCCTTCAGAACCAACAGACCACGTCTACCGAACAACAAGAATCAAGCATTAAAGCGTTTCTCCTCTCTCAAGCACCATCTGCAAAAGAAACCAGAGATGAGAGATCACTTTTTCTCCTTCATGTCACAGATTTTCCTGAACCGTCATGCAGAGTTAGCTCCCACTCTCAAAGACTCTGAAGAATGCTGGTTCCTACCCATGTTTGGAGTGCACCACCCTAAGAAACCAGGCCAGATTAGAGTGGTGTTCGATTCCAGTGCCAAGTTTGATAATGTCTCCCTGAATGACGTTCTACTTTCAGGCCCAGACCTCAATAACAAACTACTGGGAGTACTGATGCGCTTCCTCATTGCCTTCATCGCTGACGTCCAGCAAATGTTCCATTGTTTTCTTGTGAGAGAGAGAGACAGGAATTTCCTAAGATTCTTCTGGTACAGAGACAATGATCCTACTAAGGAAGTCACAGAGTATCGCACGAGAGTGCACATCTTTGGAAACAGTCCTTCACCTGCAGTCGCCATTTACGGACTCAAAAGGTCGGCCCAGGAAGGAGAAACAGAATACGGAGCAGATGTCAGCCAATTCATACAAAGAGACTTTTATGTTGATGACTGTCTGAAAGCCATGCCTTCAAATGAAACCACCATCAGTCTTCTCAGGAGAGCCCAGGAAATGCTTGCTTGCTCAAACCTCAGGCTTCACAAAATAGCCTCAAACAGCCAGGAACTCATGGATGCATTCCCTTCTGAAGACTTATGTAACAGCCTCAGAGACCTAGACTTAGGGTCAGACCCCACACCAATGCAACGTAGCCTCGGCCTTCTCTGGAATCTACGGTCAGACACTTTCACCTTTCAGGTCAGCCAAGGAGAAAACCCTTTCACACGTAGAGGTGTTCTGTCTACCATCAACAGTCTGTACGATCCCTTGGGTTTCGCAGCTCCTGTCACGATACAAGGCAAGGCCCTACTAAGAGACTTAACTAGGCAAACATCTGACTGGGATGCACCTCTGCCACCGGATAGAAGAATCCAGTGGGAAGGATGGAAGAACTCGTTAGCTACTCTCTCCAACCTGAACGTGCCAAGACCATACACCCCTGTACCATCAACAGAAATACAAAGCCAAAAACCGTACATATTCGCGGATGCTTCTGTCAAAGCAATCGCTGCTGTTGCCTACCTTAAAGACTCTAAATGTCAGAGCCACATTGGGTTTGTTATGGGGAAGACCAAGCTTGCACATTCAACCAGGGCAGTTAACAGAAGTCAGCTACAAAGTACAACGTGGCTTTCACGACCAAAACTATTATATGTTGAAGAACACCTTCCAGACACCTTTGAACTAGTAGGAGAGGACACAGATGCTGAAATCCACCCTCAGGTGTCTACACTTCATACATTGACTCCAGCTACCCTCCTTACCCAGAAAACGGGACTGTCCAGTGCTCCTCCAGGAGGATTCGATGCCAAAGACCTCTACAAGCGCAAATGGAGACAGGTACAAAGTCTTGCGAATACTTCCTGGGACAGATGGCGCAAACAACATCTGTCTACCCTGCAGCCACGGACAAAGTGGCAATCTACTTGTCCCAATCTGAGCATAGGTGACCTTGTTCTTGTGAAAGACTCTCAAGTACACCGGAACCAGTGGCCACTTTGTCTAGTTACTGCAACATTCCCGAGCAATGACGGTAATGTCCGCAAGGTCGGACTAAGAATGACTAAGGGAAATGAACCTAAGACATTTCTCAGACCGGTATCTGAACTGGTCTTGCTGTTACCCTCAGAAGACAGAGATAGTGACATCCGGTGATGCCAGACGGGGAGTGTTCTGTCTCCAACGCCTAATTCATCTCCAATGTTTGTTTTGCGTAATGTTATTAAATAGTTTAGCTGTAGATTGTTAATGAGTTTCAGGCTCCCTCTAGCAGCCAATGCTATGTTTGCAGTCTATTTAATCTCTATGTCTAATTCTCCTCCCTCTTGCAATGCATTTGGTAGCTCAGCCCCCATTTTTACTTTCATTTCTGGAAGGAAGACATTCAGCATCACTGTTCCCATGCGATTGCATTGCCGGTATGTATTCATGCCTTCTTTAGTTGTTTTCTGCTCTAGTTTTAGCCTGGCTCATCCAGTTATAGTCTAGATTAGTTACTAGTTCATGCATATTGTATATCCATGTATAATGTGTATTCTGCTGTACCATGCACTGATTCTTCTGTATTCTCATTGTTTCCAGTTTTACCATTTACAAATATACTGCAACGTTCAATAAAAGCACAGACTTCACCACAGTCTTCTCATTGGACTCAGTATAAAGGTTTAGCTGTCTGTTTAAATTCATGAGCCCCCGGCCCATTTAGTGAGAACAGAACACTGTCATCAGCTTAAAGAGGAGAGTACTTTGAATCTAAGGATTAGCACATATTCTGGTTTGTTTCTTTACTTCTTGCTTTCATTCATTGTTTGTTCCTTTGTGGTGTTGCTGCCTCCAGTATGACTCAACAAAATACATATTTCAATAAGGAAATAAAATCATTACATGAACAGGTGTTTTGCACACTTTTGACCAGTACTCTACATCATTAAATATTGTGAAGGACCCCTCATGCTTTCAAAAGAAGCCATCGAGGCATTAGCTCAGTAAAATTGCTGAAGGTGTTGTTTTAGCAAATTCTTTAGGTTCTGTTAGTTATAAAGTCTCCATGCATTGGTTGTTCCAAAACATCCTACAGATTCTCGATCTGGTAGAGAACTAGGTGATATAGAGGTCAAGTCAGCATCTTGAACTCTTTGTAACACTCTTCAATCCAATATCCTGCTACTGCTAATAAGGAATTGCATTGCCATGCGTATACCTGTTCTGCATTCACGGGAATATAAGGATCTAAAGTTTTCTAGCAGAACATTGCCCAGAGTATAACCCATTTTCTGCTTGCTGCTTCTCTGTCTAATAATGTATCCCGATGCTATGCACATAAGGCACATTCAGTTGAGGTCTGCAAGCACACTCTGTACAATCTTAACTTGCAATACACTATTTTCTACATTTTATAGCCAATATTACTTTTTTCCAATAATTTGTGCTACATTAGGCAGCAAAGTAAGGCCAAACAGACTGGCCTCAGTGAAACTTGGATATCCATAACCTTGCTGGCAGTTTACCAGCCATTTGGCCTTTAGACTATTCACATCATCTCATATCAGCAGTTTTAATTCTCTGGCTGATTGTTCCTAGACACATATATAATACATATACAGTGCCTTGAAAAAGTATTCTTACCCATTTTTTGATGTTGCACCCACAATTTTAAATTTATTTTATTGTGATTTTATGTGATATACCAACACTAAGTAGCATGTAGTTGTAAAGTATAAAGGAAATTATAGATCATTTTCTAAACATTTAAAAAATATAAATAATAAATTTGTGATGTAGATTGGTATTGATCCTCCTGTGGAATACAGCTAGCATGTGGAATACTGTGCTCTGGTCAGATGAGACCAAAGAACATTTTTGGCTAAATCCAAAATGCTATGTGTGGTGAAAAACTGCCAATTCACATAATCGTGAAAACACCATCGCCATCAACAAACATGGTCGTCTGTCAATCAGCATGATGTTGATAGTCAAACCCTTTAAACAGAGCACAGCTGAAGAGAAACTGCCGCTCTGTCAGCAGAAGCCACTGAATCACCACCTGGAGTGATCTGTGACCACTCTGTACTGCTGGACATAACATGCAGGAACAGTAATAAGAATCTAACTGCCTGTTAGTTCTTAAGCCTAAAAAATGTTGAATCGTTCCGGATAAACCCTTTAATAATATCTCCTTAAAGGCAAATTGTCAGCACCAGCAGGTTTCATTTGATATATACCATATACATGGTCAATTGAATCTGTCAACATAGAAGAAGTGGAGCAACGGCACCGTGATGCACAGCCTCTAACAGTGAGTAATCAATTAGGATTGTCTTACCACTAGTTTTGCTAAGTTGCCACACAAAAATTAGCTTTTTTCCCCTTATTTAAATTCTTCAGCATTAAATAAAATACAAAACAACAATTTTTATATCAGAGATATTGTGAGTTCATGGTTCAAAATATATGCCTTGAAATAGTCAATACTTTATTCTATATTGTTACTGTTGGTTAGAAACAATTAGGAAAAAAGTTTCAATGAACTTACCTTTATAGGGATCATTGACCTTTTTGGTTTCCATAGGTTGTGTTTCATCTCTGGATGTATGACCCATATCTTTTGATTCCTGAGAACTAGAATCTGTCTTTTCTTTATCTACATCTTCTTCATATATTTTGGGAACTTCCAACATTGCCATTCTTCTTATTGTCCCAGGGGAACGTCTTTCAACAGGGGGAGACTGAGTGCTCAATAGAGAATTGTTCCTTCTAGATAGCCCAGGAGACACATTGGGGCTCTCTTTTCTTGAAGGAGGAGTAAGGGAACCTGTATTTCCAGTCTCTTCATTATCCAGTTGTTTAGTCTTGTTGACATATATTTTACGACGTGCACCAGAGGCCAATTCCTCTGGTGTTGCCGAGGGAATCAGACATAAATTTTCAGTAGACCTCCATTTGCGGCTACTGTCTCTCTGAGGCTCAGAAAGCATACTTCCTAGGCTTTTTTCTGCTGGTAGATTTCCAACAACTATGGAAGGCACAGTTAATGAAACTGTAGGATCTGTACCTGAAGCTATTTTAGCTGCTATTCTCCTTGATGTTGCTGGACTAAAACTTAGATCTTCTTTGCTCAAAATAGTCTTCTCTGGTAAACCTTTTGAACTGCGCTTAGGGGCTATTGGACTTTGTGGTGCACTTTCAACTTGGGGTATTATGTCTTCTCTTTTTGACATTTCAGTTATTCGTCTAGGAATGGTTGGACTTGTTTGCAAGGAATCCACATTCTGTACCATATCTTCCTCTGAGGCTGGTGAGGCTGGAGTCATTTTACCTGATGTGGACCTGGAATGCATACTCTCTGTACTTTTTGGTGAGTCACTATCTTTGCCATATTCAAACATCTTTCTGTGGCTCGATGGACTTAAGCTCATCTGGGGTGATTGCATTTCTACAGGCGACCCTGGCAGAATATCACCCACATTGCTTTGACTTTTTTCATCTATCTTATCTACTTCTGCAGTTTTTAAATGTAATAACATTAACAGTGAATTCTTAAGAGTTGTTACCAAACCATGATCCTGCTTTTCTTTTTGTTTAGGCACATTATCATGCTCAACTTTCTCACTGTCTGAATGGGAAATAGGGCTAAGCCTACTTACAGGTATATGAGTCTCACTTTCTGTCTCCTTTTGGTATGAGCTTGTGTTTTCTGGCACTTCTGGTACCACTAAATCTTTGCTGTTTTTGTTTTCTATTTGTGGTATAATTTGGTTTCTTTCTACTTCATACTCTCCCTCTGCTTTGGATGAAGAAATTTGAGATTTCTCAGAATTTGGGTCTATGGAACTATCAACATTACTGGCTACTCCAACCTCCAGAGCTTTTTTCACATCACGAAGAAGTGTTACTACAGACTGATCACCTTGCTCACTTGGTAGCAACTGTGAAACGGGAAGCAACTGTGAACTATCACCAGAAACAACAATATCTGGGCCCTTTTCAGGAGTTTGTAAAATATTTACTTCTGTTTGGATCTCTTGCAATGCTGTACTAGCTTAAAGTTGTATCTTTCTCCAATGTAGCAGGGTTTAGATTCTCTAATTCCCTTGGTGCTTCAGTTAAGGTGGAAATAGGTTGGCCATCCCCAATGATACATCCATTCTTTCTTTGGTTTCCATTGTCACCTCTGCTTTCACATCCACCAAGATTTCCATTTCACCAGTGTGAGCAACATGTTCTGTCAACCGATCATCAGAAATGTCCTTGGCCACGATTGAAACGTTTTCACTTGCTACATCTCTAATTTCCCTTAAATCATCTTTAGATTCAGTAACTAGCTTCATTGCATCAGTTTGTTGGATGTCATCTAAATAATGATTTTTAACATTTGATCCTTCTGCTAAATTACATTCCATTAAAGTGTCTAAAGACATAACTTCCGTTGTTGGAGACTGTCCATTTTGCTCAGTCTTATTTAAATCTGGTGTCACTTTTAATTCTGTAGACAAGTCTGTCTCCATATACACTGGAGCTGGTGAACTTGAACTTTTCATTACACTCTCTCTTTCTCTGATTGTTCTTGTTGTTTTACATTTTCTCCTTCAATGATTTTGCCATCTGAGCATTTACTTATCTGAAAGGAACACATTTAGAAATGAATGTCAAATTAAATATGAAAATTATATATATCGTATATACTCGAGTATAAGCTGACCCAAGTATAAGTCTAGCCCCTTAATTTTACCCCCAAAAACTGGGGGAAATTATTGAGTCGAGTACAAGCCCCCAATCCTGGTATATAGCCCCTCATCACTGGTATGCAGCACCCTCCATCACTGGTATATGGGTCCTATCACTGGCACACATCCCCCATCACTTTTATATAGCCCCCATCACTGGCACACCCCCCATCACTGGTATACGGCCCCCCTGCTGACACACTCCCCCATCACTTGTATATAGCCTCCCTGCTGGCGCCCCCCCATCACTGGTATACAGCCTCCTTGCTGGCACACTCCCCCATCACTGGTATATAGTTCCCCTGATGGCATACACCCTCCATCACTGGTACACAGCCCCACTGCTGGCACACTCCCTCATCACTGGTATATGGCCCCCCTCCTGGCATTCACAATAAACCTTTAACTCACCCTCCGATGCTTCCCTGCAGGCAAAGGGTGTCCTCCCTCTGCATTTTCTGTCTGTATTTTGGCTTCTAATCATGTGACTGTCACAGCAGTAATGACATCACTGCTGCAGCGGTCACATGATTAAAAGCCAGCATACAGACAGGAAGAGAGGAGGAAGGACGCCCAGTGCCTGCAAGCAAGCATTGGAGGGTGAGATCAGTTTGTTATTTTATGTGCAGCAGCACGGGGGCCCTATACAGTGATGGGGGGGCGAGATCCCTTAGCGTCATGTAATATGCACCGCTCCCCTGCCGGTGATGGACAGGGGATGTAGTGCTTATTACATTACACCAATGAGCGAGCCCACGTGACCTCCCGCTCTCTCTCTTGCCTCCCCCCGCCTCCTCCAGCCCCCGGTCACTCACCACAGCACATGCTGACTGACTTGAGTATAAGCCGAGGGGGAAACGTTTCATAAATTGTGCTGAAAAACTCAGCTTATACTCGAGTATATATGGTACATATTTATGTGTAAATACTTAAATAACAGTGAAAAAATATACATCTATGACCGAAAGTGTTGGCACCTTTTAAATTGTTCCAGAAAATTAAGTATTTCACCAAGATAAATATTGGTATTACCGTAAATACTCGCGTATAAGTCCCCCCCTCGGCTTATACGCGAGTCGCTGTATTAGGGACTCGGATACCCGCTGTCAGTAGCGAGTCTGAGCGAGTCTGAGCGAGTCTGAGCGAGTCTTAGCGATTCTGAGCATTTCTGAGCGATTCTGAGAGAGTCTTAGCGATTCTGAGCATTTCTGAGCGATTCTGAGCGAGTCTTAGCGATTCTGAGCATTTCTGAGCGATTCTGAGCGTGTCTTAGCGATTCTAGCATTTCTGAGTGATTCTGAGCGAGTTCTGAGAGAGTTTAAGAATCCGAGTCCTGTATACTGTATTCGGGACTCGGCTTATACACGAGTCAATAGGTTTTCCCAGGTTTTGGGGGCAAAAGTAGGGGGGTCGGCTTATACACGAGTATATACGGTACATGTTTTGTCATACACATGTTTATTTCCTTTGTTCCTGTTGGTAAACTTAATTTAATATTTGGTTGCACACCATTTTGAATCAATAACTGCAATCAATCACTTCCTATAATCATCAACAAGCCTGTTACACGTCTCAACTGGAATTTTAGACAACCCTTCTTTTGCAAACTGCTCAAGGTCTCTCATATGTGAAGGTGCCTTCTCCAAATAGCAACTTTAAGATCTCTACACAGATGTTCAATGGGATTTAGATCTGGACCTTTTGCTGGCCACTTCAGACTCTCCCGTGCTTTGTTTCCATCCATTTATGGGTGCTTCTTGAAGTATGTTTGGGGTTATTGTTCTGCTGGAAGACCCATGACCTGGGATGCAAACACAGCTTTCTCATACAGAGCACTATATTGTGACCTAAAATCCTCAGCTTTCTGACACTTGACCAAAAACCTTTTGGTGATGTTCAGATTTCATCATGCCTTGCACACAGTCAATACACACAGTGACAGAGGCAGAAAAACAACCCCAAAACATTTCTGAATCTCCAGCATATTTCTGTGTATGTACTGTGTTGTTCTCTTTGTATGGCATAATTTCATTTTTGGTAAACGTTAGAATGATGTGCTTTACCAAAAAGCTCCATCTTGGTTTCATCTGTCCACAAGGCGCTTTCCCTGAAGGATTTTGGCTTACACACATACATTTAGGCAAACTGCAGTCTAGCTTGTTTAGGTCTCTGTGTCAGCAGTGGGTCACCTGTCATAGCATTTCATTTCATTTCATTCAAATGTTGACAAACAGTTTGCGCTGACACTACTGCACCTTGAGCCTGCAAAACAGCTTGAATGTCTTTGGAACTTGGAGCGTTTCTTCCTGCTTCTCCCAGTGAACATTGAAAGAATTAGGAAAGGCAGCTCATTAGCACGTGACTTTTTTTGCGTGGGGGCTTTTTGCGGCCATGCAAAAAAGCGCCGTAAAAAAAACGCGGTGCATTCACACACTGCGTTTTTTACGGGCACACATCTCCCCCAAAAGCACGGGGAGAAATAATGTCACATAGGGCAGGAAGAATCCTGTGTTCCTCCCCTGTGTGACATTTGTGTCAGCCCCTTTTGGGTTTCGCAGTGTATATTAATATAAATATAAATAAAAGTTATCCAAATGGTATTAAAGATAATAAAAATTGAATACTTATCCTCCGTCGGTTGTTCAGGGTGTCGGGAGCCGAGATAACCACATATACTGTTATTCCAAGACCTGCCTAGATCTGTGATTGGCCGCTCACAATCATGTGATATGTGACGTGCATATCACATGATCGCGAGCAGCCAATCACAGATCACAGGCCCTAGAAGGAGATCAGACGTGGATGTCTCGGCTTCCCAAACATCCAGCGGAGAGTAAGTATTCAGTTTTTATTATTTTTCATACTGGATAACTTTTATTTAGGTTTTGCAGTGTACATTAATACACTGCGAAACCCAAAAGGGGAGGAACACAGGATTCTTCCTCCCCGTGTGACATCACTTCCTGCAGCGCCGACATTATACTCGCTGGAATTGCACATTGTCTGAATGTCAATGCGTCATTCCAGTGGGTATAATGGCCCCATGGGAGAAAGCGCATGCATAAAGAATTGACATGTTGATTCTTTTTACGCTCGCGCTTTCTCCCATAAAAGCACAGCGTATATTTACACAGTCCATTCACTTTGCCGGCAGAAGCAGGTGCGCTTTTTTGATAAGCGAGCACAAAAAAGCGCAATGTGTGAACATAGCCTTAGTTTGCAAAATGCATATGAATGATTGGTGTGTGGTCCTGGCTGGATTCGTAGGTTTATGTGGTGCAGATCATACTTTTCAGCAGGACGCATTTTGCCATTGCCTTTGGCAGGTCAGCATCAGACTGCAGTGGAAAATGAGAAGGATACCAACAGTTTTGACCTTGGTGCCGGAAAACCTAGATACACCTCTACATTTTATTACTGAATATTTAAATTCATCTTTGTAAAATAGTACTGTAAGCTGCTTAAGAACAAATATTAAAACTACTTAATTTGTATTGGTATATCGATTAAAATTGTTACACATCACCTCTTGTTCTTCTTCTGCCTTCTGGCTGAGCTCAAGTTGTTTCTGCAGAAGGGCATATGCTTTCTGTAGTGCCATATATTCAATTTCTAAATTCTGTAGCTTCGTTAGTGTCTCTGTTCTTGTCTTCTCCTATAAAATTTAAAAAATATATGATTTTCTTAAGGGTTAAATATGACAGATTGCAATCAGTTCAGATGGTGTACATACTGCAAATCTATATGGAAAATAGTGTAAAAAGCTCTGTAGTCCTTGCTTTCTATCAATTTTTAGGAGTTGCAGTGGTTGCTCCATTCTTCCACCACCAGCAATCAAACAAAAATTCAACACAAGATTTACAAGCTCAAAAATCCAATATCCTCAAGGACAGGAGTTTCAAACTAAAATAGGGTCCAAGGCCACTTAGAAAAATCCTTTCAGGCACAAGCCAAATTGTTAAATCTAGTCTGGGGCTAAATGACGGTTTTGGCTGTAACAGAGACAAATTACTACATTGGACCCAAAATACAGAAATGCTCGATGCCCACCAGTGCACTGCCTATGGGGCTGAGAAAGACGACTTTAATGAGAGCTATTTAGACATGCCCCCATCTTCACCTTGAAGCCTCAGGCTGGAAACACATGAGCGTAAGAAAAATCTGACCATTTCTCATCCAGGAGGGTAGGATGAGTGACATCCATTTTTTGATCCATGTGTCATACGAGTGCAATGCGATTGTGCGCTTTTTTCTCAGCTAACTTCAGTATGACATACATGTGGTGTCCGTGTGCAATGTGTTTTTAACATTGTCTTTCCCATGCTGTATAAAGTTAGAAAAGAATAGACAGACAAGACAGATAGATTGAATAGAAGTGACAGATAGATAGATAGATAGATAGATAGATAGATAGATAGATAGATAGATAGATAGATAGACAGACAGACTGGACTAAGAGCGTGTTGTGTTTGAAACGTCACCACACCCTGTGCCTATGCTGGATTAAAATATATGAATCTTTCTGCATTCTTGGATTCTTTCGTTTTTTTGGTGTGCCAGATCACCTACTACTATTATTGACTATTAATTCTGTGCACCCTCTAGGTTGTTGAGCCAGCCCTGTGACTTTCCTTACTAATTGAATTGGTTTGAGCTCCAACCATAAAATAATTTTTTGAACATAATGGCATCAACACTTTTTTCATATGCAGAGGACGAATCATCCAGTATTGTGGAAAGGGTGACTGCTTCCAATCAATTTTTGACCACGACTCCAGAAGAGACTCTACAAAAGGACTATGAGAAAGATCTAAGACGACAAACGGCCCTTGAACTACACCAGACCACCCTGGCTGAATATTATAGAAACAAAAGGATCCCAAGAGGCCTGAGGGTGAACTTACGTCCCACACTGTTTGCCGATAACACTGAGTACTGTGATCGCTTTGAGAGTATACTCAACAAATGTTCATTTGACCTTATCACTTTAACAGTGGACTTCTTACAGACAGAGCTGACCAATCTCACTGATAGGATAAAGACTCTAGAGGATCAGATCAAAGATACTTTATCTTCTTCAGAATATACAAGCATTAAAAATAGAACTAAGAAGAACATTGCGGACTTCAAGAAAACCGTTCAAGAAAGAAAAAGGAAAAAGTTCCTAAGAGACCAAGCTGATTATGTACAGGGACATGTGTACAGATGGAAGAACACAGATCAGGGTAATTGGCCAACTAATCGTTATGATTATTTTGGCTCCGGGAGTAGCCTAGAGAGTCTAGGTCTGGGATACCCACCCATTCCAATATACCAGCCCCGTTTTTTAGGGGCAAGAAGAGGATACAGAGGCGGACGAGGAGGGGGAAGAGGTCGTGGGAGCGGCAGACAGCCGACACAGCCGCGACCACAGGTACGAATACTAACCTAGTGTATAACATTTCATCACAATTTATTTCACCAGATGATCTTAAAGTATTACAAAAAGGTCTTTCATTTTGTCCTACACCACATTTTGATACTTTTAGTCTTGATCAAGACCTGAGAAGATTTTTTCGTAATTTACGCTTGAAAGCACATCTTGCTAGTCCTGACAAGGACGATTTGGTACCTCTTTCCCGGGCCTCTGACATAGCCTCTGATTGTATATCGCTTAAAGCACTAGGTATACGGGTCCCAAGTCCGTTTAATCCACCTAGAAAGTTTTTCCCTATTGAAACGTTTGCTAATTTAGTACAGAAGGATATTGAGAAATTAATACACGGAGTTGAGAGAGGTGAGTTTCGTCTTAAAAAGAACCTTACTAGACGAGAATCGGAAGTAATTCACCAACTACAAACCAATAAGAGAATTATAATAAAACCTGCGGACAAGGGGGGAGCTATCGTGGTTATGGACCGCACATACTATGAGATCTACAATGAGATCTTACAGCAACTTCAGGATAGTTCAACATATATTGCCATACCTAGAGATCCAACTTCTTCCATTAGATCTTTGATCCAGAAGAAGGTTGACTTTTATCTACAAACATCTATCATTGACAAAAAACTTGCTGAGTATTTAGTGGTCCATAATCCGATTACCCCCGTATTTTACACACTTCCTAAGGTACATAAAAACCTGATGCGACCACCCGGTCGCCCAATTGTTGCGTCTACAGATTCTCTACTTTCGCCTTTGGCCATAACCTTGGACAGAATCTTGTCCCCTCTCATTCCGTGTATTCCATCATATCTGAAAGACACCTCAGATTTTCTATCTGTCATTGGCCAGCTAGGTCAAGTTCCTCCGAACTGTTTATTGGTCACTATGGACGTGAACAGTTTGTACACGTCCATAGCGCATGATTTAGGTCTTGTTGCCATGACTTGGTTTCTTGATAAGTATACCACATTCAGTGTATCTAAAAAGCAGTTTTGTTGTGATCTCTTGACTATTATATTACACAATAATTTCTTTTTATTTCAAGACCAATTTTATTTACAATGCCGGGGGACCGCTATGGGGTCTAATATGGCACCTCCTTATGCCAATATATTTATGGCATATTTTGAAAATAAGTACATTGAAAGTGACGCACTGATACAGTCTAGGTCTCTATTATGGAGACGATATATTGACGACATTTTTATGATATGGACTGGCACCCTCTTGGAGTTGAATTCTATCCTTACGAAAATGAATAGTTTCATACCGAATTTGACATTTACCTTACATCACAGTGATAGAGAGATAAACTTTTTAGACACCATGATTAGGATCTCTAAAACAGGGACGATCACTACTGATCTTTACATAAAACCAACAGACAAAAACAGTATTTTGCATTACACCAGTTGTCATCCTAAGCATGTAAAATTATCTCTTCCACATTCTCAACATATGAGACTAAGGAGAATAGTCTCGGATCCCTATACTAGAGTAATTAGACATTCAGAAATGACTAAAAAGTTCCAAGAACGTGGATACCCATTACAGGTGTCTGAACCACGTCAACCACGATCTAGCAGTCAGACCCCCCAGGTACCTAGAATTGCCTTTGTGACTAAATTCCATCCTTTATCATACAAAATAAAACAAATCATTAGAGATCACTGGACGGTTCTTACCAAGTCTTATCCGGATATTACCGAATTTTCTAACTTTCCCTTGATGTGTTTTAAACGTCCTAAAAATCTAAGAGACAGTCTTGTACGGGCCGATATTGGCTCCAACAAGAAGCTGCCTATACAGAGATTCCTTGGTACACCCCGGCAAGGGAATTTTCCCTGCCTCTCATGTACGCAGTGCTCTCATATGGTCAAGGGTGCGACATTTACACACCCAAGATCAGGTAAAGTTTTTTCGATCAAGGGATACTTCACTTGTGACTCTACATTTGTTGTATATCTTCTCAAGTGCCCGTGCGGTCTCGGATATGTTGGGGAGACCACCCAGCATATCCGGGACCACATTAGTAAACATAAGTCGACTATTAGATGCCGTAATACGTTATTGCCGGTTCCATATCATTTCATATCACAAGGTCATACTATATCACAACTAAGGTTTCAAGTCCTGGAGCAGGTACCACTAGGCAGACGTGGGGGCGATCGTATTAGGAGATTGAAGGAAAGGGAATCCTATTGGATTCACCGCCTGCAGACCTTGGAACCACGGGGCTTAAATAGGGAACACGAGATGTTCTTCTGACTTTCTCAGATGTTATTATCATTTTTACTATTTCTACTATGGTGTTGTCAAGTGCATTCTCGACTCCATATTACCTCCTAATGGAGGTATTAAAAAGAGGTATAAAAAGAGATATTACAGTCCAGGTCATACTATAAAGTGCTTTATAATTCATCTATTGTATTACATTGTTATTACATTAATATTATGATATGGTCTATTGGCACTATTTTGCCTCTTATTTTGTATTATATTACCAATTTGGGTATTTATATGCAACAATGATCCTTTTCCATTCTAAATTCCCCTTTTTTTCTTTCTTTCAGGCATGATACCACATACATTCTATTGTAAATCGCACTTCCATCACTTTTACTGCAGACTCGCGTCTATTTCTTTTGTTTATGTATTGCGCGCATGCGCGAGTCGCAGAGCCGGTCGCATCATGATGCGAGCGCCGCTGGCTTGCGTTTCACAAGGACACGCCTGCGTTCCGGCTGGAGGAAGCAGGGGGAGTGTCCGCATTATCTCTTCCCTATATATAGCGATCACACTGTCATGGCGGCGCACACCTCGCCGACGCCACTTACACGTGCATCACCAGTAAGTAGAGGAATTAAGGGCAGACATTAAGTCACTATGTTGTAACTATTGGGCCAGCAGTAGCGTTTTTGCTTATTGAGCTGTTTATGTCTATTTTATCCCATTCCAGGTTACTGGTTTTCTTGTTATCCTGTTATCCTCTTATTACAGGTATGCGCCCCATTAGTGTGAGATCTATTGATTATTGATTATTCATCCAGTTATAGGCTTCTTTTCATAATATTGCTGTTTCATGGGAGTTTATGCAGTATTAGTTTACTTTACTCTGTTCTTTTTTCTTTATATGGCAGTGGCTTTTCCTAATTATCCCTAGGGGTGTAAACTTAACCCCTGATTATAACAGGTATTTCACATAGATTGTATACCTTATGCAGCCTATAGGACATTGTTTGCATATTGTACCTAAAAACTGGCGACTAATATGAGTTTTGTCTCTGTTTATCACAGTATATTCTTATAAGACATGACATATAGACGGGATTGATTTCTAAATCCTGTTGAGTGAACAGGTAATTCACATGAATCTCCATAACAGGAGGGTGTCCTTATAATTATATTTGCCTAGATTCCCTTTTATGCTTGCTTTGATAAGGGTACATTTTTTTCATTATATTATTAGACCCCCATAGACTAGGCATGTCAACGTGTGATCATAGTCCTTTGATTGACGTAGAATTATGCTCTTGTATGTCACTAATTTGACTATTATTTTATTCTAGATAAGTGTGTGGTGCTTTTTTGCTGTAATATCACGCAACAAATATCAATATAATAAGGTATTACATTAATAATACTACTTATATATCCCTCCACTGAATTGGATGTTATTATGTTCCTTTGTGATTATTTTTTGTTCACTGATTGTTCAGGTTACTGCAACGTCTTTGTATGTACTACTATAAATTGCACGGTTTATTTGAAAAATTGGACATGATTTTCACTTTAATTTGTGATGATACAACATTATGATTTTTTTCTACTTTGTATAAACATAAAATTGTTCCTTTTTTTCTCTTGTAATCAGTATGTCAAGTGAAGAAGACTAAGGTCGAAACGTCTGTATAAAATACTTATTTATGTTGAAAAAAGCAAAACAACACTTGTTTGAAGATTCACAAATAAAATATATGAATCTTTCTGCATTCTTGGATTCTTTCGTTTTTTTGGTGTGCCAGATCACCTACTACTATGCTGGATTAAAAACTTGGCTACATCGACTTGGAGTGCTGCAAACATTTGTTGAGAAACTGTATGTATAATAGGAACCCTGAAAGGAGATTCCATGATCGCTTTGCACCCTTTGAATACCAGCTGATTAGTGCTGCTTCGCCTTTCTGTTTGATAGATAGATAGAGGCACTCACACATATATACACATATCCCCCCCCAGATATAATCCCTCTTATGCTGTCTCTCCCCCCATGCACTGTAACTCACATTCTATGTGTTGTCTTTCTCCCCCGTGTGCTGTCTCTGCCCCACGTGTTCTGTCTCTCCCACTCCATGTATATATTTTACCCCTGTGCGCAGTCTCTCCCACCCTGTGCCTGTCAACCCATACACTCTCTCCCCTCTCAGTGTATGTCTCCACCTGTGCGCAGTCTCTCTCCACAATCCGCTGTCTCTCTCTCTCTCCCCTGTTTGCTCTCTACCCCATTCACTCTTTCCCCCTATTCACACTCTATCTCCCTCCGTTGGCTCTCTCTCTCCCTCCATTCAGTCTCTCTCTCCCCCTTTCACTCTCTCTCTCCCCCCCTTCACTCTCTTTCCTGTGCCTGTCCCCACTTGTGTGCTGTGTCTTTGTCCCGCACCTGTCTCCCCCTGTGTGTTGTGTCTCTCCCCTGCACCCATTTCCCCGCTGTGTCGCTCCCTTGCACCTGTCTCCCCACTGCGTGCTGTGTACTTATCCCCTGACAGAGGGGCCCCTGGTCACTGTGTTATTTGCCCCTGATAGGGGCCCCTGGGCACGGTGTGATTTTCCCCTGACAGGGGGCCCCTGGGCACTATGTGATTTGCCCCTACACAGGGGGCCCCTGTGTGGTTTGCCCCTGACAGGGGGTCCCTGTGTGGTTTGCCCCTGACAGGGAGCCCCTGTGTGATTTGCCCCTGACATGGGGCCCCTGTGTGATTTGCCCCTGACAGGGGGCCCCTGTGTGATTTGCCTCTGACCGGGGGCCCCTGTGTGATTTGCCCGACAGGGGACCCCTTTGTTATTTGCCGCCGACAGGGGGCCCCTGTGTGATTTGCCTCTGACAGGGGGCACCTGTGTGATTTGCCCCTGACAGGGGGCACCTGTGTGATTTGCCCCTGACAGGGAGCCCCTGTGTGATTTGCCCCTGTCAGGGGGCCCCTGTGTTATTTGCCCATAACAGGGGGCCCCTGTGTGATTTGTCACTTGCTATGGTCCCCTGAGTGCTGTTTTTCCACCTCCACTCTCTCCCTCCCAACCTGAGCCGAGCGGCAGCAGCAGATCTCTGACTTTGTCTCCTGCATCATCGCTGTGCAGGAAGTAGAGATCTGCTGCTGCCGCTCGACTCAGGTTAGGAGGGAGAGAAGGTGTGTGGAAGGGGAGGCAGTGCTCGTGGGCCCCTGCAAGGGGAGAAGACGTACACAGCGCCCAGGGGGGCCTACCTGCCAGACCAGGGCCCGGGGTGGCGGGTGCTGACTACTGGAACACATGGAGGGTGAGTGATCTTTCTGTTCTTCAATGCGTTCCACACTGTGGACCGCAAAAGAAAAGGAAAGGAAGGGACGGAGCAGGGACGCCTCTTCTATACGTTCCACAGTGTGGACCACACAAAGGAAGCAGAAGTGACGGGCCGGAAGCAGGAGAGGAGCGGGGGCTGGTGGACGGCCGGCCTCAGGGATCAATTAAGGCACTGTGCAGCGCCGATAACATAGTAATACCGGCGTGATGCGGGCGGCAGTGGGCCCCTGAGTCATGCCAGGGCCTTGGCATTTGCCCAGATACGCCCGGTGCTGACGCCGGCTCTGGATAGATAGACAATCAAAAAATGAAACGCAGCATTCCTTACTAGAAGTATTAGGTGCCTTTAATAGGCCTTCAGGATAGTAATAGCGACATTTCAGCCTCAAAACTTTCTTCCAGCAACTAGTCACTGGTAGACTTATACCCCATCATTACATATTCATGATTAATCAATTTACCATAAAAACAATTTTACAAACAGTGAAAATACATGTGTTCAGTTTTGTGTACATTACAATTTCTTGCTATTATTCACACAAACATTTAGGATCTAATATAACATACTATGCCTTCATACATTACATTAGAAGGTTAGTTGAAAGCTTCATACACAGTTGTTATTAATTAATATTTGCATACAGTTCATTTGCAAACTCATCCCTATGTCCCTGTATCATGTGTCTCCGACATCCCGGAAGTGTGTCTGCGCATGTGCGGGGTTGCTCTAGTGTTTACTGCTGCCTAGGAAGTGTTGCGGGCACCATCTTGGGGCTCCAGCGCATGCACACTTCAGACAGCAGTCCTTTGTGGCCATACTACACCTCTTACACATTGTCACAATAGATTTTTCTTAATCCGGCATCCTGGTTACAAAATTAAAAAGTGCTCTTGTGCTTGTGCTTATGTTATATTTCTTAAAGTGATTTAGTGCTGTATAAAACTTGACATTTTTTTACAATTACTTACATTATTAGTATTGGGTGTATCAGGAGTGTGCATTGATAATGGTTTTGCTTTTCCAGTGATAAAAGAGGTTTGCATTAGTGAAGTACTTACTTAGACCAGAGGTTCCTATCTGATTTCACCCCTCACCTCAGGTTCACTAATTTTCCCCTATCATGGGGCCACAACTAATTCACCTATTAGTCCAAATGGAAGCCTGCAGCCATAATAAAACTGCTCTTCCCCTTAGACAGGTCTGAGGGTCAATAGGATATAGAGATTCTGTAAGGTATCCCTCATTATTGCCCTCACTCCACCGATTATCTCTTCCACCATAAGCTAGACTATTGCTTTGCCCTAACTCTTTGACCACAATGATCAAAGGTATATGTGAAGAGAAAAGGGCATCATGTATCCATCATTGGTTGTGTTTCAGTCAATGGCAGGGGGAATATTTCACGGGTAGAGGGAAAAATTGGATTCAATGAAATTTCAACAAATTCTTGATATAAACATAACATCATCTGTAAAAAGCTGAAGTTGAAAAGAGGATGACTTCCACAAATGGACAATGATTCTAAACACACATCAAAATCTATGATCTACTACCTCAAAATACGCAAGATGAAAGTTTTACAATGGCCTTCATAGTCCCCTAATCTGAACATCGAAAATCTGTGGCTAGACCTAAAATAAGCAGTGCATGCAAGTTGACTAAGGAATCTCACAGAACTGGAAGACTTTTCCAAGGAAGAATGGATGAAAATCTCAAACAAAAAACATTCTTGGCTGATTACAAAAAGCCTTTACAAGCTGTGATACTTACAAAAGGTGCAAACCATGCAGAATACCCAAACTTTTGCATTGTCCCGATTTTCTTTTTGCAATTTTTAAAATATTAAAGATGAAAATACATATATATTTTTTCCTAAAAATCAAGGGAAATGTGTCGTCTTTAACTTGTTTTTTTAGAGATCATTTAATCTTCACCTTGCTTACTGTTCACAAGAACAGTAATTTTTACCAGGGTTAACCAAAGTTTTGGTTGCCACTGAATCAGCAGAAAGGGGAATGCCCTATAAAAATGGATCAACAATGAGCATGCCCAACTGTTACTCTACTTTTTATGGGGCTACCTGTAAAAAACTCAGCGGTCGGAAGCCCTATTCGGAATGAACGAGCTTACACATGGCTGCTTCATTCTGAAAGTGTTAAAAAAGACATTTGGGGATACATTTTTCTCATTTTACCAGTCAGTTCAGGTCCTAGCAGTCGCACCACCACCGATCTATCACTTATTACTTATCCTGTGGATAGGTGATAACTTATCATCACTGGGGAACCCCTTTATTTATTTAGGTGTAGAGAACATGGATGTCTAAAAGTCCTACTAAAGCCGGAGTCACAACGTCAATGTCGTCAGCATCTGATTGCGACATTGACGGCTGATCGCTGGTGAGCTGTCACACAGGCAGACTCACCAGTGATCATTGGACCAGCGACATCGTGGAAATTATTTAAATATTGTTTCCACGATGTCTGCAGGCTGGTATCCATGGTAAACTGCGAGTAACTAGGCAGCGCGCGCTGCCTAGATACCCGATGTATACCTTGGTTACAAGCCTTCTCCGATCACCGGCTGGGTCCCTAGTTACCCGCTGTGTACCTTGGATATCAGCCGGTGAGCAGAGAAGGCTGGTAACCAAGGTATACATTGGGTATCTAGGCAGCTGCCTAGTTACCCACAGTTTACACTGGGTACCAGCTCCCAGCGCTTCCTGAGAGGTGCTGGGAGCTGGCTGATCGGGCATCCCGGTGTCACACACGATGATGCTGCGTGTGCCAAAAACCTGGCGACCATCAACCAGCGATTTATCGCTAGTTGATGCGCACTGTCACACTCGTCAATATCGCTGCAACGTCACGTGCAGCAGCGATATTGCACGCGATATTGACGCATGTGACGGCCCCTTTAGATGAATGGAACAATTCAAATGTCCACAAAATCTTCCACTTGTCAATAACCACAGGCTGTAATCCAGACAACTGTGTGCAGAAATGTTTATGTTCTAGAATTTGATATTACAAGAATGTGAGAATCTTACAAAGACCATATTAATAAACACACAATTCTAAGTATTCCCTGATATTTGCATAAAACTTCCTGGAAAAGACATGAGTAATAAATACATATATTTTTATGTCATTGACACAAGGTCGTTTTGACGTACAATAATATCTTGTTTTATGACTTGTTCCTACAATTCCTGCCAGATTTCCATGCATGCTCATTGTTTTTCTTTTCTAAAACATGATGAAATCACTTGCCACTTTTAGTGGGTATGCGTTTAGCAAAGTAATATTTGCAAATCCAAAAATGGGAATGACTAATCAGTGTCAACATTCTGCACAGCTGAGAATGAGGTCATCTTCTGTATATAGAGCCAGCAGAGTACCAAGGCTTTTCAACTTTACTGTCACGCTCTGCTCAGATTTACTCATCATTTGAAAATAATCTCTGTATAAGTAAGAATTTAAAATGTTTTGTTCACTGGTTACTTAATGTATTAAATTGTATAAACACCATGAAGATAAGGTTTCAGTACTAGAAGTCTGATTCTTTCCAATCTAATCCTGTTTATTTCACTTTTGCCAAAGTGCATAAATCACTGATTAGTTATGTATGTAACAAGTGGAGTGGAATTATAAGTAAACAACTAGCTATAACTTTATTTCATCCGTCTGCGGTAGCATGGTCACATGTGATCAAAAATATTAAATAAACCCAATTATTACCTTTTTAACACAGGCTCATTTTGATCAGTATTTGGCTTCATCTATATACATAATCGGCAGTTTTGAGCTTCCGGCCACTGTGCCGATATCACGCGCTGGCCGGAAGCTCAAACATTCTGCCGCCGAACACCCCACACCCTGCCCGCTCCACACACCGCATGCTGCTCCCCCGCAATTACCGGCCAGCTCCTACTACCGACCACAAGTCCAACCCCAGGCCGCCCGCTACACATCGCCACCAGCCATAGGGAGCGCCACTACAAAAGCCACCGCCGCTGCCATCAACCGACGCCTGCCTCAATGACGCGGCCCGCCGCAGCGGACCACCGTAAAATGGCGCCCGCGCCGCACTGCCATTGTAGCCTCCAGCCCCGCCGGCCCTGCAGACTCATAACACCCGCCCCTCAAGCACAAGCATTCTTGTCTCCAGCCCCGCCGGCCCTGCACACTCAAACACCACCGGTCCTCAAGTAATGGTTAAAGGGCCGCAGCCCCACACATCTCCACCCCCACTGTCCCTGCTTAACCCCCACTCAACCAAAATGCCCCTCCTCACTACTCTTACCCCCCCATCTCATCACTCCCCACACTGACCCTCCTCTCTCCTTTTACCCTCCCCTATCTCCTCACTCCCCACACTGCCCATGCCTACCACCCCTATCACCCACACCTCCCCCATTTAACCCCCACTCACCCACACTGCCCCTCCTCACTACTCTTACCCCTCTATGTCCTCACTCCCCACACTGCCCCTCCTCACTCCTCTTACCCCCCTATCTTCACACTCCCCACACTGCCCTTGCCTACCACCCCTATCACCCACACTGCCCCGATTTAACCCCCACTCACCCACACTGCCCCTGCTTACCCCCCAATCACCCACACTGCCCCTGCTCACTCCTCTTACCCCCCCTATCTACTCACTCCCCACACTCCCCCTGCTCACTCCTCTTACCCCCCATATCCTCACTCACTCCCCACACTGCCCCTCCTTACCCCCCCATCAACCACACTGCCCCTGCTTACCCCCCACTCACCCACACTGCCTCTGCTTACCCCCCACCCACACTGCCCCCACTTACCCACACTGTCCCCGCTTAACCCCTGCTCACCCACACTGCCCCTGCATAGTCCCCCCCACTCACCCACACTGCCCCTGCTTACCCCCCACTCACCCACACTGCCCTTGCTCACTCATCTTACCCCCCATCTCCTCACTCAGTCCCCACACTGCCCCTGCTTACCCCCCATCAACCACACTGACCCTGCTTACCCCCCACTCACCCACACTGCCCCTGCCTCACCCCCCTTACCCCCCCACATCCCCTCACTCCCCACACTGCCCCTCCTCATGCCCCCACTCTGTACCTACTTACCCCTCTCACCTCCCCCACATGCCCCCACTCACCCACACTACTCCTCCTTACCCCCCCACTCACCCGTACACCCTGCTTACCCCTCTCACCCACACCAACTTCCCCCAATCACACACACCGCCCTGCTTACCCCCCACTCACCCACAGTGCCCCTGCTCACTCCTCTTACCCCCTGTATCTCCTCACTCACTCCCCACACTGCCCCTGCTTACCCCACCAATCACCCACACTCCCCTGCTCACTCCTCTTACCCCCCATATCTACTCACTCCCCACACTCGCCCTGCTCACTCCTCTTACCCACCCATGACCTCACTCACTCCCCACACTGCCCCTGCTTACCCCCCCATCAACCACACTGCCCCTGCTTACCCCCCACTCACCCACACTGCCCCTGGCTCACCCCTCTTTAACCCCCCACATCCCCACACTGCCTCTTCTCATGCCCCCACTCTGTACCTACTTACCCCTCTCACCTCCCCCACATGCCCACACTCACCCACACTCCTCCTCCTTACCCCCCCACTCACCCATACACCCTCCTTGCCCTCTAACCCACACCAACTGCCCCCAATGACACACACACCCCTTGTTTACCCCCCACTCACCTACACTGCCCCTGCTCACTCCTCTTACCCCCCATCTCCTCACTCACTCCCCACACTGCCCTGCTTACCCCCCCAATCACCCACACTGCCCCTGCTCACTCCTCTTACCCCCCATGTCCTCACTCATTCCCCACACTGACCCTGCTTACCCCCCCCAATCACCCACACTGCCCCTGCTACCCCCAATCACCCACACTGCCCCTGCTTACCCCCTACTCACCCACACTGACCCTGCATAGCCCCCCAACTCACCCACACTGCCCCTCCTTAACCCCACTCACCCACAATGCCCCTGCTCAATCCTCTTAGCCCCCCCATTTCCTCACTCAATCCCACACTGCCCCTGCTTACCCCCCCAATCACCCACACTACCCCTCTTACCCCCCACTCACCCACTCTGCCCCTGCTCACTTCTCTTACCACCCCATATCTCCTCACTCACTCCCCATGACTGACCCTGCTTACCCCCCACTCACCCACACTGCCCCTGCCTCACCCCCCTTACCCCCCCACATCCCCTCACTCCCCACACTGCCCCTCCTCATGCCCCACTCTGTACCTACTTACCCCTCTCACCTCCCCCACATGCCCCCACTCACCCACACTACTCCTCCTTACCCCCCCACTCACCCGTACACCCTGCTTACCCCTCTCACCCACACCAACTTCCCCCAATCACACACCGCCCCTGCTTACCCCCACTCACCCACACTGCCCCTGCTCACTCCTCTTACCCCCTGTATCTCCTCACTCACTCCCCACACTGCCCTGCTTACCCCACCAATCACCCACACTCCCCTGCTCACTCCTCTTACCCCCCATATCTACTCACTCCCCACACTCGCCCTGCTCACTCCTCTTACCCACCCATGACCTCACTCACTCCCCACACTGCCCCTGCTTACCCCCCCATCAACCACACTGCCCCTGCTTACCCCCCACTCACCCACACTGCCCCTGGCTCACCCCTCTTTAACCCCCCACATCCCCACACTGCCTCTTCTCATGCCCCCACTCTGTACCTACTTACCCCTCTCACCTCCCCCACATGCCCACACTCACCCACACTCCTCCTCCTTACCCCCCCACTCACCCATACACCCTCCTTGCCCCTCTAACCCACACCAACTGCCCCCAATGACACACACACCCCTTGCTTACCCCCCACTCACCCACACTGCCCCTGCTCACTCCTCTTACCCCCATCTCCTCACTCACTCCCCACACTGCCCCTGCTTACCCCCCCAATCACCCACACTGCCCCTGCTCACTCCTCTTACCCCCCCATGTCCTCACTCATTCCCCACACTGACCCTGCTTACCCCCCCCAATCACCCACACTGCCCCTGCTACCCCCCAATCACCCACACTGCCCCTGATTACCCACCACTCACCCACACTGCCCCCACTTACCCACACTGCCCCTGCTTACCCCCTACTCACCCACACTGACCCTGCATAGCCCCCCAACTCACCCACACTGCCCCTCCTTAACCCCCACTCACCCACAATGCCCCTGCTCAATCCTCTTAGCCCCCCCCATTTCCTCACTCAATCCCCACACTGCCCCTGCTTACCCCCCCAATCACCCACACTACCCCTTCTTACCCCCCACTCACCCACTCTGCCCCTGCTCACTCCTCTTACCACCCCATATCTCCTCACTCACTCCCCATGACTGCCCCTGCTTACCCCCCAATCACCCACACTGCCCCTGGTCAACCCTCTTACCCGCCGTATGTCCTCACTCCCCACACTGCCCCAGCTTACCCCCCCAAAACACCCACACTGCCCCTACTCACTCCTCTTAGCTCCCCCTATTTCCTCACTCACTCCCCACACTGCCCCTGCTTACCCCCTACTCACCCACACTGCCCCCACTTACCCACATTGCCCCTGCATATCCCCTCCACTCACCCACACTGCCCCTACTTACCCCCCCAAAACACCCACACTGCCCTACTCACTCCTCTTAGCTCCCCCTATTTCCTCACTCACTCCCCACACTGCCCCTGCTTACCCCCTACTCACCCACACTGCCCCCACTTACCCACATTGCCCCTGCATATCCCCCCCCACTCACCCACACTGCCCCTACTTACCCCCCACTCACCCACACTGCCCCTACTCACTCCTCTTCCCCCATGACCTCACTCACTCCCCACACTGCCCCTGATTACCCCCTACTCACACTGCCCCCACTCACCCACACTGCCCCTGCATAGCCCACACAACACACCCACAATGCCCCTGCTTACCCCCCTACTCACCCACACTGCCCCTGCTTACCCCCCCACTTACCCACACTGCCCCTGCTTACCCCCCCCACTCACCCACACTGCCCCTGCTTACCCCCCCCACTCACCCACACTGCCCCTGCTCACCCCTCTAACCCTTCACATGCCCTCACTCCCCACACTGCCCCTGCTCATGCCTCCACTCTGTACCTGCTTACCCCTCTCACCTCCCCCACATGCCCCCACTCACCCACACTGCTCCTGCTTACCCCCCCCCCACTCACACACCCTTCTTACCCCTCTCACCCACACCAACTGCCCCCAATCACACACACGGCCCCTGCTTAACCCCCACTCACCCACACTGCCCCTGCTCACTCCTCTTACCCTCCGTATGTCCTCACTCCCCACACTGCTCCTGATTACCCCCCCTAGCACCCACACTGCCCCTGCTTACCCCCCACTCACCCACACTGCCTATGCTTACCCCCCACTCACCCACACTGCCTATGCTTACCCCCCACTCACCCACACTGCCCCCACTCACCCACACTGCCCCTGCTCACTCATCTTACCCCCATCTCCTCACTCACTCCCCACACTGCCCCTCCTAACCCCCCATCAACCACACTGCCCTGCTTACCCCCCACTCACCCACACTGCCCCTGCCTCACCCCCCTTACCCCCCCACTCCCCTCACTCCCCACACTGCCCCTCCTCATGCCCCCACTCTGTACCTACTTACCCCTCTCACCTCCCCCACATGCCCCCACTCACCCACACTACTCCTCCTTACCCCACCACTCACCCATACACCCTGCTTACCCCTCTCACCCACACCAACTGCCCCTAATCACACACGGCCCCTGATTACCCCCACTCACCCACACTGCCCCTGCTCACTCCTATTACCCCCCGTATCTCCTCACTCACTCCCCACACTGCCCCCGCTTACACCCCCACTTACCCACACTGCCCCTGCTCACTCCTCTTACCCCCCATATCTACTCACTCCCCACACTCCCCCTGCTCACTCCTCTTACCCACCCATGTCCTCACTCACTCCCCACACTGCCCCTGCTTACCCCCCCATCAACCACACTGCCCCTGCTTACCCCCCACTCACCCACACTGCCCCTGGCTCACCCCTCTTACCCCCCCCACATCCCCTCACTCCCCACACTGCCCCTGCTCATGCCCCACTCTGTACCTACTTACCCTCTCACCTCCCCCACATGCCCACACTCACCCACACTCCTCCTCCTTACCCCCCCACTCACCCATACACCCTGCTTGCCCCTCTCACCCACACCAACTGCCCCCAATCACACACACACACCCTGCTTACCCCCCACTTACCCACACTGCCCCTGCTCACTCCTCTTACCCCCCATCTCCTCACTCACTCCCCACACTGCCCTTGCTTACCCCCCCAATCACTCACACTGCCCCTGCTCACTCCTCTTACCCCCCATGTCCTCACTCACTCCCACACTGACCCTGCTTACCCCCCCAATCACCCACACTGCCCCTGCTACCCCCCCAATCACCCACACTGCCCCTGCTTACCCACCACTCACCCACACTGCCCCCACTTACCCACACTGCCCCTGCTTACCCCCTACTCACCCACACTGACCCTGCATAGCCCCCCCACTCACCCACACTGCCCCTCCTTAACCCCCACTCACCCACAATGCCCCTGCTCAATCCTCTTAGCCCCCCATTTCCTCACTCAATCCCCACACTGCCCCTGCTTACCCCCCCAATCACCCACACTACCCCTTCTTACCCCCCACTCACCCACACTGCCCCTGCTCACTCCTCTTACCACCCCATATCTCCTCACTCACTCCCCACACTGCCCCTGCTTACCCCCCCAATCACCCACACTGCCCCTGCTCACTCCTCTTACCCTCCGTATGTCCTCACTCCCCACACTGCCCCTGCTTACCCCCCCAAACACCCACACTGCCCCTATTCACTCCTCTTACCCCCCCTATTTCCTCACTCACTCCCCACACTGCCCCTGCTTACCCCCTACTCACCCACACTGCCCCCACTTACCCACATTGCCCCTGCATAGCTCCCCACTCACCCACACTGCCCCTACTTACCCCCACTCACCCACACTGCCCCTACTCACTCCTCTTCCCCCCATGCCCTCACTCACTCCCCACACTGCCCCTGATTACCCCCTACTCACACTGCACCCACTCACCCACACTGCCCCTGCATAGCCCACCCAACACACCCACAATGCCCCTGCTTACCCCCCTACTCACCCACACTGCCCCTGCTTACCCCCCCACTCACCCACACTGCCCCTGCTTACCCCCACTCACCCACACTGCCCCTGCTTACCCCCCCACTCACCCACACTGCCTCTGCTTACCCCCCCACTCACCCACACTGCCCCTGCTCACCCATCTAACCCCCCCACATGCCCTCACTCCCCACACTGCCCCTGCTCATGCCCCACTCTGTACCTGCTTACCCCTCTCACCTCCCCCACATGCCCCCACTCACCCACACTGCTCCTGCTTACCCCCCCCACTCACACACCCTTCTTACCCCTCTCCCCCCCAACTGCCCCCAATCACCCACACTGCCCCTACTCAACCCCCCACTCACCCACACTATCCCTGCTCATGCGCCCACTCACCCCTTACTGCCGCTCTTTACCCCTCTTACCCCCCCACATGCCCTCACTCCCCACACTGCCCCTGCTGATGCCCCACAGGGTGAAGTCACAGCTCATGCCCCCAATGCCAAACAGCCCGCCCTCATATTCATCTCACCTCACTCCCGATGCAATAGCATCGGGCCTTTTTACTAGTTATCTATAAAGGCCACTTTACACACACCAACTTCTGTGTCCAACTTCTGAACAGATCTCTGGTTGCAGTGAAATCATGGACACCTTGTTCCATTTTGTGGCTGTGTACAAATGTAACAATGTGTCCATGATTTCACTGCAACCAGAGATCTGTTCAGAAGTTGGACACAGATATCTGTGTGTGTAAAGTTGCCTTATGTCAAAACCAAAAGGAGGTGTAAAACATAAAGAGGAACTTTCTATTGAATTGCCATATAGAAGTGGCCTAAGGGTATGGATTCTTGGGAGAACTTATCCAGATGGGAAAGTTTGATTGCTTTATCACATTTGTTATTGTTTTATGCATTTGTGTAGCTTTGTAATTATTTAGCTTCTCTTGTGCATACTAATGTCCTTCAATTTCTTTCACATGTGCCAACAAAATTAGGTCCACCATTTGGCAGTGTAGGTGATACAGTTATCAGGGGCCTGGGCTAATGAACACAAAGAGGGTCTCCCTCTGTTAACTATCTATTAAATAAAAGAGTTCCATTTTATAGGCAATTCTGTACAAACATTGGAACTTTTAATTTCACAAGTCACTAATTTTCTCTCCCCCTTCATTGGAATGTACCAATAATAAATATTCCCCACACTACCAAATACACCCAGCAAGAACCCTCTAATCCTATATAATAATTGCCAGTTTCTGGCATCCGGCCACTGTGCCGCTATTCCGGCATGCACCGCCGCCTTCCTAACACTTGCGGCGTCCTGGCAACCCCGGCGCATGCGCAGTGGACACCAGGAGCGAAGGCCCGAGCGCCTCCTAGCAACCCCCACGCATGCGCTGTTGCTACCGCCGTCACGCCGAAAGCGGCGCGAGCTATGGCGTGCTTGTGCCATTGCAAGCCGCCGCTTTCCTAACACTTGCGGCGTCCTGGCAACCCTGGCGATGAGGGATCAGAAAGAGAGTGGGGGGGCTGAAAGAGAGCATGGGGGGACAGAAGGCCAAAAAGAGAACACAGGTTGGCAGAAAGAGAACACATGGGGGGACAGGGGGGCAGAAAGAAAACACCAGGGGGGCAGAAAGAAAAGACATGGGGGACATGGGACCAGAAAGAGAACACACGGGGGACAGGGGGGCACAAAGAGAACACATGGGGGTCGGGGGGCAGAAAGAGGACACATGGGGGGACAGGGGGGCAAAAAGAGAACACATGGGGGAGAGGGGGTCTGAAAGAGAGGACAGGGGGCCAGAAACAGTACAGAGGAGGGGGCAGAAAGAGAGCATGGGGGGACGGGGGACAGAAAGAGAACACATGGGGAGACAGGGGGACCGAAAGAGAATGGAGGGGCTGAAAGGACAGGGGGAGCAGAAACAGTACAGAGGAGGGGGCAGAAAGAGCATGGGGGGACAGGGTGGCAGAAATAGAACACATGGGGGGACAGGGGAGCAGAAAGAGAATGGGGGGCTGAAAGAGAGGATGGGGGGCCAGAACCAGTACAAGGGAGAGGGCAGAAAGGGAGCACGGGAGGGGAACAGGGAAGCACAAAAATTGCACAGGGGGCCAGAAACAGTACAAGGAGGGCAGAAAGAGCACAGGGGCCAGAAACAGTATGGGGGGCACAAACAATACAGGGGGGCAAGAACCAGTACAGTGGAGCCAGAAACACTATAGGGGGGACAGAAGCAATACGGGGGAGGCAGAAAGACTACATGGGACCAGAGAGCGCACACTGAGGTACAAAGCAACAACAGGAGGGGCTGTACACGGAAGGAGACAGTGCACACAGACAGCGGGATCAAGGAAGGAGAGAGCACGTGCATGGAGGGACAGATCACCGAAGGAGAGAGCTCTCGAAGGAAGAAAGCGTGCACGTAAGGAGAGAAAGCGCACAGAGGCAGACACAGCGCATGCACAGAGGGAGATAGGGTGCATGGAGGAGCTGACACAGGGGGATGACAGCTCAAAGGACACATCATAGAGGGAAGAGAGACCACATACAGGGAGGACAAGACAAATGATAGAGTAGATGAGGGGAAAAAACTGTACAGTGGGATACAGAGACAGCACACGGGGGGAAGACCGCTGAAGGGAGAGTACACATGAGTAAAGAAGACAGCATGGGGGGGGAAGGCGGACGGAGGGAAAGACAGCTGCTCATCGACCCACAACAGAGCCCGCCCCATCGTAACATCACTGCCCTCCCGATGTGATAGCATCGGGCCTATTTCTAGTTATATATAATTGGGTACTGTATGTAATATAGGAAACATAATTCTGGGGAACCTAACAGTATGTATGGGGCTCAAATTCCTTGAATTTGTGTTGGGTAGATCAAAGATGTAAAATTATTTTCTCACTTCACTTGTAGTCTCCTTTTTTCAGCAATAATCTTTAGGAGTTGGAGAATTACATCACTAATGCTCTACACAGATTTAGGGTATGTGCCCACAGGACATTTTTTAAGCAGTCTTGAATGCAGCAAACCCTGAAGATCCTAGAGTCCTTGATAGGAGATTAGCTATGATCTTGTCTGCGTTTTATGTGCGTTTTTTGTGCGTTTTTACTGCGTTTTTGATGCTGCGTTTTTTCCATTGACTTTAGCAAAAACGCAGGAAAATAATTAACATGTCAATTCTTTCCCATCCGCACCAAAAACACAGGAAAATAATTAACATGTCAATTCTTTCCCATCCGCACCAAAAAAGCAGGGATTTGACAGTTCTTGACACTTGCAAAACCAATGTGTGGGCACAGCGTTTCTGTGAAACACATTGGTTTTGCTGGGAATCAAAACCGCAGGAACAAATTAGCATACATTACCATAAAACTAATGGTTTTCTGCATGCAGAAACCGCAGGAAAAACGCAGCAAAAGCGTCCTGTGGGCACATAGCCTTATTGTTCCCCCGATGTCTGGAGTTAAATATAGCACCACTCTATTTTGTCCAAACTACAAAATTAACTAGGAATGCAGTTTCATACAAATTCCAAAAGGAATGCAGCCTCTCTGCTCTAGGTAGAGGGTACACAGGGTCAGGCCTCAGTGATCAAAAAGCTTCGACATTACTACTTGATATCAAATTATTTTACAGTAATATGCCTTTATTGGTGCTGTCCACTACTTTGATATCGATAACTCATCTTTAGAAAAGATCATCAATATTCGATCATTAGAGGTCCAACCCCTGACACCACCAATCTGCTGTTATCAGCCCCAGCTCAATTGTACAGCTGAGTTGTATTTTACAGCAATGGTCTCTGACCAGTGTACTCAGCTGTGCTTTTGCAATCCATGCACTATATACATCCTGCTGCAACCAGATCTGATATCAGCTGAACCAAGGGTGGCTATATGATTGGTGCAACGCGTACAGCTGCACAGGGGCCCAGGAGGTAAGGGGGCCACTTCTACTTCCAAAGCAGGTGGAGTTATGCATTTTGATGAGCTATTGGACTGCAAATGACACAAATATTTTTCTTGCTGAAGGATCCTCTTCTGTCTGTGTCCGCCATCGAGTTGAATGGTAGAGATGCCTGTTAGAGATGAGCAAGCATGGATCTTCCTGAGAAATTTGATATGCTGAAAAAGCTAATGCCACAAAGTTAATGTCCCTAATTATACCCTTGTGTCTCTACAGAACCCAGAGTATAATAAACATATTATGTAAAAAAAATACTTTGCATACCCTTACTACTGGACTCTCCAGGTTCTCTGCTCCTAACAGTAGTCCACCTGGTCCCCGTCACAAGTTCTGATTTCTAACATGAGCGCTGAAATCTCTGGGCCTCTCAAACTGATTCGCATTCTGGCTCTGATGAGGCCCAGTCGGGTTCTGCACTACTGTGCGAAAAGTCACATTGTCCTAATGACATGCACTGCGACCATGCACATAACCAGCCTTATCAGAGTAAGGCTATGTGCACATCTGACGTTTGTGCATCTCTGCAGACCGTCCAAAAACCTGGGTTTTTTTAGCAGAAACTGAGTTTTCTGTGCTCAGCAGTGTCCCTCGTTTTTTGCTCGTTTTCCGCCCGGTTTTACAGCGTTTTTCTCGGCGGTTTTCTCGGCGGTTTTGAAAACTGAGTTTTTTGTGCACTTGATCAGCTGAAACCGCTGGAAAAACGGTGGAAAGAAGTCACTTGCTCTATTTTTGGAAAACCGGTGGAAAAACTCAGTTTTGACTGAGAAAACTCAGTTTTGACTGAAAACGACCAGCAGAAAACCGTTCTAGTGAAGACAGAGTTTTCTAAAATCCATTGACTAGCATGTTAATCCAACCGCTGGTTAGGATTAACATAAATTAACATAAAACGGCGCGGAAAACGCCGACGGAAACCGGGACAAAGCAGCCCAGAAAACGTCTAATGTGCACATACCCTAAGTCCTGGCTCAGTATGAGAGGACCAGGGATTTCAGGGCTTGCGCTGGAAATCAGAAGATGCAATGAAGACTGACGGGTCGATAGTGAGGACAAGAAGGACCAGTGAGGTGAATGGTAAGGTGAGTATAATGAGTTTTTTATCTTTTTAAATTTCTGGCTCTTTTTATGGCTCAGAAAAATGGCAACCAGCAGATGCCATTTTGCTGAAAATATATCGAAGTAAGTTATAAAATATCAGCATTTTTGTAAATGCAGATTTTTTAAAAATTTGAATATAATTTAATTCTACTACAATATATTTCCTTAACCCTAGTGTATAGTGCTGGAAGTCGGACCACCACCAGATTTATTGCTGATTCATCCAAAATTATAAAACACCAATATCAAAGTAGTGGGCTATCCCTTTAAGCGTGTTACTTAAAGAGTTACTTCCATATTTTATAAGTTGTCTCCTATCCACAAGCAAAGTACTAACTTGCTGGTTCTGCTGCCTCTTCCCCACACCCAATGGATCCCAAGAACAGGGCTAGGAAATCCCCCTTTAAATTGCATCTATGGCTTTCAATGCTCTATAAGTCTGTGAGAGATGGTGGAGTGTTGTGCTTGGTCATGTCCAACAGCTGCAACAGGGTATGTCAGAGCTCTATTTTCGAAGCTAGAGAAACAATGACCATGTTCATAACAACATAAAGGAGTGGATGGAGGGGCAGATATACCATTATTGCAACCTGTGATACTGCACAGGGGCCCAAAATTTATAGGGGTCCCCTTCCACCTCAAAAGCAGCAAATAGCTTCATCCACAGTCAAATAATTGGACTGCGTTTTGTGATCACTTGAGAGTGGTGGAGTGGATATGTCTAAATGACTAAGTAGGGATCATGATAGACCGCCCTAAAAAGATGTGTTTTTAGGCATCACCTGAAACTATCTAAGTTGTGGATACTCCTAATTTCTTGGGGTAGAGCATTCCAGAGAATTGGTGCAGCTCGGAGAAGTCTTGGAGCTTGGAGTGCGAGGTTCGGATTAAGGCAGAAGTGAGTCTAAAGTCACTTCCAGAGCAAAGAGAAATGGGTGGGGTGATAGACAGAGATGAGGGAGGAGATGTAGGGGGTGCTACACTGTGAAGGGCTTTGTGGGTCAGAACAAGCAGTTTGAAATGGATCCTATAGTGTATAGGCAGTCAGTGTAATGTCTGGCATAGAGCAGAAGCGTCTGAGTAACGGTTAGCTAGATAGGTGATCCTAGCTGCTGCATTAAGGATGGACTGGAAAGGGGAGAGTCTAGTCGGGGGAGGCCAACTAAAAGAGAATTACAATAGTCAAGGCAGGAGTGAATCAGGGCCACAGTGAGGGTTTTTGTGGTTTCCAAGGTGAGAAAGGGGCAATGTTCTTCAGGTGCAAGCGGCAAGAGCAGGGTGAGAGATTGTATATGTGGGGTGAAGGAAAAGAGTCAAACATGACACCCAGACAGCGAGCCTGTTGGCTAGGCATTATTGTGGTGCCGCACACTGAGAGAGAGATGTCATATTTAGGGAGGTTAGTGGAGGGCAGAAGCAGAAGAAGTTCAATTTTGGAAAGGTTGAGTTTCAGATAGAGAGCGGACATGATATTGGAAACTGCTGTTAGACAGTCATTGGTGTTCTTTATTAGAGCGGGAGTAAGGTCAGGGGAAGAAGTGTATAGTTGTGTGTCATCAGCATAAAGATGATACTGAAAGCCAAATCTGCTGATGGTCTGTCCAATCGGGGCCGTGTACAGAGAGAAGAGAAGAGGTCCAAGGACTGAACCCTGAGGGACCCCAACAGTGAGAGGAAGAGGGGAGGAAGTGGAGCCAGCAAATGATACACTGAAAGAGTGGTCAGAAAGATAAGAAGAGAACCAAGAGAGAGCTGTGTCCTTGATGCCGATGGAGTGCACCATGGAGAGTAGGAGATGGTGGTCAACAGTGTCAAAGGCTGCAGAGAGGTCAAGAAGAATAAGCAGAGAGTGGTCACCATTACGTTTTGCTGTCAGAAGGTCGTCGATTACTTTGGTTAGAGCAGTTTCTGTAGAATGTAGGGGGCAGAAACCAGACTGTAATGGGTCTAGAAGAGAGTGAATGGTGAGGTAATAAGTGAGGGGGAGTAGACCAGGCCTCCAGGAGTTTAGAGATGAAGGGGGATTGGAGACTGGTCTGTAGTTGTTTGTGCAGGATGGGTCAAGAGAAGTTTTCTTTAATAATGGAATAATGATAGAGTGTTTGAAGGAGGAGGGAAAGATGCCAGAAGAGAGGTAGAGATTGAAGATTTTGGTTAGGTGAGTGTTTTTGCACAGGAGCCCTCTTCTGTCTGTATGAACCACTGCCTGGATGACATCTTGTAGGAGGAGCAGATGTCAGTCAGAAAGGACTATTTATTTGGTGTCCTTTTTTTGATTCAATGGTTGATGTCACTAAAAACTCATACAAGTATAAATAGTAGTTAATGCAAGTTGAGCTGTTAATTTAAGGTAAAGTGATCCTCTCTAAAATGTGGTTTCCAAAATGATGGATTATGAATTAAACTGTGTTAAAGAGGGAACCATTCTTTGTTAATTGCCTGAATGCTACCCACACGCCTTGTTGATGGTTAGGAGATATTCTAGAAACAAGAATGGCATAGTAGTCACAGAAACCCTAAAGTTGATTTGGCCATCATTATGCAAAAAGTTGCTGCAATCCCATGAAGCAATTCAGATTCGGCAAGCTTTGTTAGGGGGTAACCTTCCTCAGATGTAAACAAGACAGAATATTCAGATAAGAACGGTCAGTTATCGTGGATGCAACCTGACCACAAGGCTTCAGTAAGAAACTGTTCTATTGCTGCCCTTGTCTTATACAGTTGAACAGCATTTGCCCACCGAACGTGAGAGAATCCAGTAAGCATTTGCCTTTTGTCAAGCTGAAATAACCTAATTCAGATTAATAAACCATATTTTAATTGCAGATATTCCCTTACAGGATCAAGCTGAAAACTTGACCTGATCATATCTAGCTGACACATAGATTGAGACTCATTAGTGAGTCAGAGCTGTGTTTTGTAATGAGCCATCCTCCGGTGTCAGTTACACACCATCAAGCACAACCACTATGTGTTATGGTGGGTTTACACGTTTCAATATCGTTGCGATATCGCAATTCAATGGCGCGGGAGCGCGCATCTAGTGCACGTTTCTCCCGCATCGTATCGGAGGTTTACACGTTGCGATTTAGTAATCCAACGTCGGTACGATGTCTACGCCCCCCAACCCAGGAACGACCATTTAACATGGGAGTCAATGGGTGAGTTGAACTTCACATCGTATTTGGGCTGTCACACAGCACGATCCGGCTCCAATCTCCATTCAATATCGGAGCATTGAATAGCACGCTCATTCAATCCCCGATATCGCATTGACATCGTTCCTGCATCGTATTGGACGTTCACACCATACAACGCAGGAACGATATGGCTCCAACGATCGAACCACGTGACTTTTCATTGAAATTGAACGCCGATATCGCAACGTAGTAAACCCACCATTAGACTTTGTGGAGAAACACTGAGGGTGACTAATACAGTAGCTGTATCGATGTCCTCCAGAGTGTTTGCTGGCATGGCTCATAAGTGGCTACTGCAGCCAAGTGTGATAAACAATGCTACTGTCTCAGGCCTCATTCATTCGTCAGTATTTGTGTATCAGTGGTTGTATCCTAAAGCCAGGAGTGGAACTTACAGAGAAAACCTTTAATTGGAAGATTGATACCTGTTCTGTGTTTTGGAGACACTCCTGGTTTTGGCATACAAACACTGATGAAATGCTGATCAAAAATAATGATGAGTGACTAAAACCTAAGAGTGAGTCTTGAAGTTATAGCTTTACCTATGTCCTGTTGGTGACCAATGTGTCCCCAGCAAGTGGAATCATAACTCTTCAGACATATATAGAAAAACTCTATTGAAGTTTCTAACAAAGGCAACTCAGCACACGTAGGTTTGGAAAGTCTGAAAGCCATCTTTTAGATAAGACAGTTAATGAAGAGAATGAAAAAGAACTTGCTTGGTCCTTTCTTCCCAGACTATCCTTACAGATTTAGCTAACTTTTCTTTAATATGTAACACCACCTTAATGCACGGTTGTTTGAATTATTGCCATCTTCTTGTAAGCCTGAACCAGTCTGACTGTTCTCTTTCTGGCCAATCATTAAAGGGAACTTGTCAGCATTTTTTTTGCATATAAGCTGCAGCCACCACCAGTAAGATCTTATATTATATACATCATTCTAGAGTGCTTTATATAAAACTCCAGGTCCATCTGTATAATGCAAAAAAACAGTTATTATTATACTCACCTGAGAGGCAAACTGGTGGGTGTTGCAGGTCTTGTTCTGGTGCCTCCTTTTTTCTTGTGATCACATTCTCCTCCTCTTTATGTGGGAGATTTGTCCTATGTCACCAACACACAGTCTACTCCATTGTGCTCCTGTGCAAGTGTACTTTTCTCTGCCTTCCTGAGGGCAGAGCAAAGTGCTGTAATTCGCAGGCGTGGGGAAAGGTCAAAGAACGTTAGTGTAGTGCGTGTAATCCGCATGAAGTAAAGGAGGGGCATGCAATCGCAAGAAGAAAGGAGGTGTTGGACCAAGACCAGCGACACCCATCGGACCGTATCGTCCCTCAGGTGAGTATGATATAAGCTGTTTTTTTAATTATACAAATCAGCCTGGGGACTTAAAATGTTGTATATAAGGCCTTACTGGTTGTGGCCACAGTTTATATACAAATAACTGGTGACAGGTTCCCTTTAAAGGAAATCGTCACCAGGTTTTTGTTACCTAATCTAAGAGCAACATGACGATCAGTCAAAGGCCCTAATTCCTTCAATCTGTCACATAATCGGCTACTTGTTGTAATTTTGATAAAATCACTGAAGGAGGACGAAATTATCACCAGGGAACACTCATATGCATGAGATCTGTATTTCCCGCCCTCACCACTAATAGGCAGTTTTCTACCTATGTACAGTGTACACAGAAATCTGTCAATGAGTGGTGTGGATGGGGTTATATAGAGCTCAGCAGTCAGAGAAATAGTGGATCTGCAGCAGATAAACAGTAATTTAATCAAAATAACACAAGCAGTCCAGTAAGTGATATATTGCTGGATACAGGGTCTTTGCCGCTACGGTCTTTGCCCCTACATTATGCTGCTTTTAGGCTGCTTTCACATCAGCGTTTTTTGCTGATCGCGGCAGTTGCGGTGAAAAAAACGCAACTGCCGCGATTACCGCATAACGGCCGCACTTGTGGTTCACTTGTGGCAAGCCCCATATAATGTCTATGGGGCTTGTAGTAAGTGTGCGGCAGGTGCGGCAAGTGCGGTTTCGGCACTTGCCGCAGTGCGGCCGCGAAAAAAACGCGGTATGCCGCGGTTTTTTCGCGGCTGCACCTGCCGCAAGTGCCGATACCGCACTTGCCGCACCTGCCGCAAGCCCCATAGACATTGTATGGGGCTTGCCGCAAGTGAACCGCAAGTGCGGCCGTTATGCGGTAATCGCGGGAGTTGCGTTTTTTTCACCGCAGCTGCTGCGATCAGCGAAAAACGCTTATGTGAAAGGGCCTTAGATGGGGTAGCAAAAACCTGGTGTGACAGAGTTTTTGTTCTATTCTTGTGCATCATCAAATTAACAAATTCTGTTCTGTATGAAAACTCTAGAAGAACAAAGGTTTCCTAGATCATAAATAAACCTTTTTCGCATCAGAAGTAATTCTACTGTCAAATTTATATTATATTTCTTCAGGGTGGGTCAATCATTTGACATCAGGGTTTAATTCTTAAGATTTATTTACATATTGTAGTATATCACCAAAAGACAATATGAATGCAACATATGAATAAGACCCTAATTTGGTTGATTCACGAATAGCCTACTGTATTAGAATGTAATAATTATATGTCTAAGGGCCCTTTCACATCAGCGTTTTTTGAAATTTGCGGTAGATGCGGTGAAAAAACCGCATCTGCCGCAATTACCGCATACCGGCTCCACTTGCGGCGCGGTTGCGGTAAACGCCATGCAAAGTATAGGCGTACTTGCAGCAGGTGCGGCAAGTGCGGTTTTGGTACTTACGGCAGGTGCAACCGCATACAGGCATATTTTTTTACACTTTCTGTAATCTGTAGATTTGATTAAGTGCATTATACTCATAGTGCCCATCTACATTTATAAAAAAAAATGATTTACGGTAAGTCATCTGTCTTGCATGGATTGAGCACAGACCAAAACGCATCGATTAATTGTGGGTCTCCTGACCTGAACCTCCTAGCCTCATATATGCAGGTTGTCCAGTTTGGGTCAAGAGACCCACAGTCAGGTCATACAACTTATTTCGACTTTACTATGTGTTCAATGCTGCACATCTTATAATTGGCAACATACAAACACACATACACACACCCATTGCTACTTAAGTTTATTTGTAAAATATACAAGCTTTCCACTGATTGCAATAAAATAATATAACAAGAACATTTTAAGTAACTCAGTACAACTAATCTGACAAGGGATTTATCCAAATCCAACACAAAATGTTTTAATAACTTTTGCAGTCTCAGAATTATTCAACCCCCTGAAAACCAAACCTCATAAGAGTTCACATTTGCAAACCAGATATTGCTTCAATTCAACCTAATTTAACCAATCAAGGGATTGATTAGTTGCCTCAGTTGGACTTAAGATAAACCCTTTCAAACACCTGAACTGTGACATTTGATGCATGTTAGAAATATGACTTAAGGCCCTGTCTTACACAGCAAGATTGCTAACGAGATCTTTGTAACGTCACAGATTTTGTGACGCAACAGCGATCCCGCTAACGATGTCGTTCTGTGTGACACGCACCAATGATCTGGCCCCTGCTGTGAGATCGTTGATTGTTACACACTGCTCTGGGTCATTCCTGCGTCGTTGCGCTCCCGCTGGGAGCGCCACATCGTTGTGTTTGACAGGGATAATGAGCAAAGATCTCAATGTATCGCTATGGAGAGAAAATTCACAACGACCTCGGTATACTCTGGATTGTTGCTAAAGTTGTTTTTCACATCACCGGTAAGATGCCTGTTCCACATCTTACCAGCGATGTGTAAACGACGCTCCAGCGATCTCTACACATCGTTATCGGGATCGCTGATGCGTTGTTATGTGAGACTGGGCCTTAAGTCAAGAGAATGGTCCAAAAAGTTAAGGAAAATTATACAAGAATACAGCCAAGGCATTGAATCTTCCTAGAGGAACATTAGAATATATAGCTCACAAGTTCAAAGTTAAAGGAACATTGGCAACACTAACTGAATGTGACAGCAAAAGGAAACTATCACCAGCTGCCACCAGATTTCTGAGGGAGAAGGTTTAAAAAACCCTTGAGACACTGCAAAATTCCAGCACCAAGATTTGGTGGCAACAGACACTAAGGTTTCAATTTTCTTAGTAAGGCACATACTAAATGCTCAAAGTCTCAATACCTGTAACTCCAAGTAATACAACCCCTGGCAAAAATTATGAAATCACCTGGTTCAGAAGATGTTCATTCAGTTGTTTAATGTTGTAGAAAAAAAGCAGATCATAGACATGGCACTAAACTAAAGTCATTTCAAATGGCAAATTTATGGCTTTAAGAAACACTAAAAGAAATCAAGATGAAAAATGTGGCAGTCAGTAAGGGTCCCTTTACACGCCGCCACTGCGTGGTAGCAACTGCCTGGCATTTGGGATATTTGTGCCTGTTGCCATGAAATTGCTACGACATGGCGGCGTGTAAATAGGGAAATTCCTCCCGGTGTCCTGCAGTTGACTCAGATACCTGTTTCTGAGCCGTGCTCAAAAACCGAAGGCAACACAAAGGCACAATTGCCATGGTAGTGGCGTGTAAACGGGGCACAGGGATGGAATTTGCATCGCATAGTGAATTCCCAGGGGCGTGCCACAGCGTCATGGATACCACGCCCCATCAGCGATCATTGGTGGGGGCTACTATGTTACGATTGGCTGTCCCTTCTCAGGGCGCCATATTTAAAGAGCTGTCCATTCACACTCCACAATTGGAATGGCGTCATGTATTAGCCAGCCTTCCTGTGCAGGCTGTCCAATCATGATGCTAATGCGTTGTCCAATCAGCGTATTAGCGTCACGGAATACACAACTCTGTCACGCCTATGTACTTGCGTCGCGCAAGATGTACGCCCATATTCCTTTGTGGTAGCGGCGTGTGAAGCAGTGAAGGTATTCAACAGGAAGTAAGCCGCAGGATCTGTCGGAACTTCTGGGGAACAAAGATACCTTCAGTTGACAACGCAATGGCGGCGTGTATATGCGGCATCGGCGATCGATATCCACCATCAAAAACATGTGCGTACACGTGCGGTGGATACCTGTTGCTAGGCACAGAGGCGGCGTGTAAAGGTACCCTAAGGGTAATTTTTTTCAGGGAAAAAATTATGGAATCACTCAATTCTGAGGAAAAAATGATGGAATCATGAAAAACAAACAAAACAACACTCAAAGACATCACTAGTGTTTTGTTGCACCACCTCTGGCTTTAATAACAGCTTGCAGTCTCTGAGGCATGGACTTAATGAGTGACAAACAGTACTCCTCATCAATCTGGCTCCAACTTTCTCTGATTGCTGTTGCCAGATCAGCTTTGCAGGTTGGAACCTTGTCATGGACCATTTTCTTCAACTTCCATCAAATATTTTCATTTGGATTGAGACCTGGCTATTTGCAGGCCATGATATTGACCTTATGTGTCTTCTTTCAAGGAATGTTTTCACAGTTTTTGCTCTATGGCCGGATGCATTATCATCTTGAAAAATTATTTCATCATCCCCAAACATCCTTTCAATTGATGGGATAAGAAAAGTGTCCAAAATATCAATGTGAACTTGAGCATTTATTGAAGATGTAATGACAGCAATCTCCCCAGTGCCTTTCCCTGACATGCAGCCCAAAATCATCAATGACTGTGGAAATTTGCATGTTCTCTTCATGCAGTCATCTTTATAAAACTCATTGGAACGACACCAAACAAAAGTTCCAGCATCATCACCTTCCCCAATGCAGATTTGTGATTCATCACTGAATATGATTTTCATCCAGTCATCCACAGTCCACAATTGCTTTTCATTAGCCCATTGTAACCTTCTTTTTTTCTGTTTAGATGTTAATGATGGCTTTTGTTTAGCTTTTCTGTATGTAAATCCAATTTCCTTTAGGCGGTTTCTTACAGTTCAGTCACAGATATTGACTCCAGTTTCCTCCCATTCGTTCCTCAATTGTTTTGTTGTGCATTTCCTGTTTTGGAGACATATTGCATTAAGTTTCCGGTCTTGACACTCTGATGTCTTCCTTGGTCTACCAGTATGTTTGCCTTTAACAACCTTCCAATGTTTTTTGCATTTGGTCCAGATTTTAGACACAGCTGACTGTGAACAACCAACATCTTTTGCAACATTGGTGCTGATTTACCTATTTTAAAAGTTTGATAATCCTCTCCTTTGTTTCAATTGACATTGTGTTGGAGCCATGATTCATGCTAGTCCACTTGGTGCAACAGCTTTCAAAGGTGTGATCAATCCTTTTTAGGTTCAGACTAACGAGCAGATCGAATTGTATGCAGGTGTTAGGCCCGGTTCACATCACGATTTTGGAGCTTCCGAGTGTATCCGTTTCAAAAACGGATACACTCGGATCCAAAATCGTATCTCATGTGTTCCTATGGGGCTTGGATCGGATGTGTGCCTTTTGACATCTGAATTTGGCACCATCCGATCCTGTCCGATTTCATCACGGACACAAAAACGCAGCCTGCTGCGTTTTTGTGTCCGAGAATGAAATCGGACAGCCTCGGATCAGAGCTGATCCGAGCCCCGATAGTATAGGAGCCTATGGACATCGGATCTGAGCTGAACTCGGATCCGATGTCAGCTCCGTGTTTTATGTCCTGAGCATGCCCAGAGGCAGTGCTCAGTACATAATTAACCCTATCTGTCCCTGTCTGTCCCTGCTTTTTCTCGATCTGTCCCTATCTGTCCCTCTTCTATCTATGCTTTCCCTCTCCTCTATGATCTCCCCTGTCCTCCCCCCTGTGCTTCCCCCTCCGGAATGTGTAAATAAAAATAAACAAAGCCTCCCAGAGGATATTTACCTTCCGACGCCTGCTGCAATGCTGTGACTGGCTCCTCATCTGCTGGGGACTAAAGGACCTCTCCTGATGTCACAGAGACGGTCACCTGATGTGTCAGGTGACCAATTCTGTGACATCACCACAGGATCTTCAGTCCCCAGCAGATGAGGAGCCGGTCACAGCATTGCAGCAGGCGTCGGAAGGTAAATATCCTCTGGGAGGCTTTGTTTATTTTTATTTACACATTCCGGAGGGGGGAGCACAGGGGGGAGGACAAGGGAGATCATAGAGGAGAGGGAAAGCATAGATAGAAGAGGGACAGATAGGGACAGATCGAGAAAAAGCAGGGACAGATAGGGAGAAGAGGATCCACACGGATCCTGCACAGACACGGATCGGATGGCTATTTGCCATCCGAGTGCAGGGATCCGTGTGGATCCGTGCCTGTCCGTGGGATCCTCCTTTCAACTCGGATCCAACGGACAGGCACAAAATCGTGATGTGAACCGGGCCTTAGTTTTGGGAATGACAATTTACAGGGTGGTTCCATAATTTTTTCATCAGAATTGAGTGATTCCATAATTTTTTCCCTCTGCTTGGTCTGAGAAAATGTACCCTTACTGACTACCACATTTTTTATCTTGATTTCTTTTAGTGTTTCTTAAAGCCATAAAGCTGCCATTTGAAATGACTTTAGCTTTCTGCCATGTCTGCTTTTTTTCTACAACATTAAACAACTGAATGAACATCCTCCGAGCACGGTGATTCCATAATTTTTTGCCAGGGGTTGTGCACATTTACTGACCCAAAGCAAAAGAAAAAGTGGCTTCAATAAACTCAAACCATAAAAATAAGCAATAGAAATTGGGGGATTGAGCTTTGTGGGGAACTTTTGGGATCTATGGATCAACATTATGTCTGGAAGAGTAAGAATAAACCATATATTAAACAGAACACCCTATCTACAGAGAAGCATGCTGGTAGTTCGGTTATATTCTGGGCCTGCTTTGCTTCTGGATTCAATCAAGTATTAGGAAATCTCTGGAGAAACTGTCATGCCTTCTATGAGAGAGCTGAAGCTTGGAGTAATTGGACCTCACAACAGGTCAATAATCCCAAACATATGGCATTTATCAGAAAAATTCCTGGAAGATTCTGGAGTGACCATGACAATCACCTAACTTGAACCCAATTAAACTTTTTTTTTGTGGGATTTCAATAACATTACTAGTGATCTCAAGGCCATTGCCCATGAGAAATTCACTGAGATTCCCAGGAACACTGCTAGACATTAGTCCTTGGCTATGCCTTACTCTTGCAGCAGGTAACTGCTGCCAAATCAGATATACTAAGTTCTGAAGATGCTTATCATGAAGCAATTGAATATTATTTATTTATTTTTAATTAAGAAACAAGTTCTATCAAGTTCATATATCAATGCCAGTTATAATCCATTCCATTCTGCTTATAAATTGCTCCTAATTGCCTTAGTAATAATTCCGTAATACATACAGATCTGTAATTAGACTAATTTCCTAAAAGTGAATAATGAAATAACAGTTCATCAACACAATTCTACAGGCCTGGAAATTATCTAGACATAGGTCTGTAATGGAAGAAATGTTGTTCTGAGTCATACGTAAGCTTTGAACATTATTCAAGTCCTCTGCACCAAAAGTAGACCTGAGGTATAATTTATAGGTGCTCTATACAAATGGAAGATACAGTATCTTCTTGACCTTGGACATGTTTATGGAAAGTGTCGAAGGACACAAGAGAAAATATTGCAGCAGAAAGCAAAATGAAGTATGGTACCACCTGCTCTGTTTCAAATGCATTTATGTTTCATCTGGTATGAGCCTAGCAGTCACTCCAAAAGATAAATTGACTCCACTTACATGACTTTAGTTGTTTGGCATTTGGAGCTACCGTATATACTCGTGTATAAGCCGACCCGTGTATAAGCCGACCCCCCTACTTTTGCCCCCAAAACCTGGGAAAATCTATTGACTCGTGTATAAGCCGAGGGTGGACCCCAGCACAGGTATACAGCCCCCAGCAGTGTGGTATATAGCAGCCCCAGAGGTATATACAGCAGCCCCAGTGGTAGTATACAGCAGCAGCCCCAGTGGTAGTATACATGCAGCTCCAGTAGTATATACAGCCCCAGTGGTATATACAGCCCCAGTGGTAGTATATGCAGCCCCTGTGGTATATACAGCCCCAGTGGTATATATAGCCCCAGTGGTAGTATATGCAGCCCCAGTGGTAGTATATGCAGCCCCAGTGGTATATACAGCCCCAGTGGTAGTATATGCAGCCCCAGTGGTATATACAGCCCCAGTGGTATATACAGCCCCAGTGGTAGTATATGCAGCCCCAGTGGTAGTATATGCAGCCCCAGTGGTAGTATATGCAGCCCCAGTGGTATATACAGCCCCAGTGGTAGTATATGCAGCCCTAGTGGTATATACAGCCCCAGTGGTATATACAGCCCCAGTGGTAGTATATGCAGCCCCAGTGGTAGTATATGCAGCCCCAGTGGTAGTATATGCAGCCCCAGTGGTATATACAGCCCCAGTGGTATATACAGCCCCAGTGGTAGTATATGCAGCCCCAGTGGTAGTATATACAGCTCCAGTGGTAGTATATGCAGCCCCAGTGATATATGCAGCCCCAGTGGTAGTATATGCAGCCCCAGTGGTAGTATATGCAGCCCCAGTGGTAGTATATGCAGCCCCAGTGGTAGTATATGCAGCCCCAGTGGTATATACAGCCCCAGTGGTAGTATATGCAGCCCCAGTGGTATATACAGCCCCAGTGGTAGTATATGCAGCCCCAGTGGTAGTATATGCAGCCCCAGTGGTAGTATATGCAGCCCCAGTGGTATATACAGCCCCAGTGGTATATACAGCCCCAGTGGTAGTATATGCAGCCCCAGTGGTAGTATATACAGCTCCAGTGGTAGTATATGCAGCCCCAGTGGTATATACAGCCCCAGTGGTATATGCAGCCCCAGTGGTAGTATATGCAGCCCCAGTGGTAGTATATGCAGCCCCAGTGGTAGTATATGCAGCCCCAGTGGTATATACAGCCCCAGTGGTAGTATATGCAGCCCCAGTGGTAGTATATGCAGCCCCAGTGGTAGTATATGCAGCCCCAGTGGTAGTATATGCAGCCCCAGTGGTATATACAGCCCCAGTGGTAGTATATGCAGCCCCAGTGGTAGTATATGCAGCCCCAGTGGTAGTATATGCAGCCCCAGTGGTAGTATATGCAGCCCCAGTGGTAGTATATGCAGCCCCAGTGGTAGTATATACAGCCCCAGTGGTAGTATATGCAGCCCCAGTGGTAGTAAACAGCCCCCCTCCTTATTATGGGTCCCCCAGCAGAAATAAACAGCCCCCCCCTCCTTATCATGTTCCCCCCAGGCTGCGGCAGCTGTGAAAATAACAAACACTTTATACATCACCTTCCGGCGCAGCTCTCCGCTCCTCCGGTCCTCCGCTCGCCGGCTTCTTCTTCTTTCTTGTGTCGGCTTCTGTGACCGCGCGCAGGAAATGACGTCATCTCCTGCGCCCGGTCACATGACACCGGCACAAGAAGGAAGAAGAAGCCGGCGAGCGGAGGACCGGAGGAGCGGAGAGCTGCGCCGGAAGGTGATGTATAAAGTGTTTGTTATTTTCACAGCTGCCGCAGCCTGGGGGGAACATGATAAGGAGGGGGGGGCTGTTTATTTTGCTGGGGGACCCATAATAAGGAGGGGGGGCTATGTATTGCAATATGCACGGCATCCCCCCGCCGCTGATGGACGGGGGATGCCGTGCATATTCATTGCACTAATGAGGCGGCCCCACGTGACCGCCTGCGGTCACTGCGGCCCCCTCCTGCCTCCTCCAGCCACCGGTCACAGCCCCCCCCCCACAGCATACCATATGACTCGTGTATAAGCCGAGGGGGGGACTTTTCAGCCCAATTTTTGGGCTGAAAAACTCGGCTTATACACGAGTATATACGGTATTTCTGGGGTGTATCCCACAGGTACTTAACTTCATAGTTATTAATTATATTATTTTGTTCATAATATAATGCACAAAATATTAATATGGATATTCTATATTGTACTCTAAATATTGCATACATCCTATCAAGAAATTCTAAGTTAAAGGGGGTTTTCACCGATAATTATCTTTACACCTTAGGGTATCGTTACACGTCGCAACATTGCATGCAATTTCACTGGCAATTTGCTGGTTGCAGTGAAATCATGGACACATTGTTCCATTTGTACACGGCAACAAAATGGAACAATGTGTCCATGATTTCACTGCAACCAGCAAATTGCCAGTGAAATTGCATGCAATGTTGCGACATGTACACTTGTACACTTAGGCTTGAACTAGGAAAATCTAACAATAAGGCTAGGGTCACACATAGGCCAGGTTCACACATACCATCCGTTTTTGCCTTAAATCCGTTTTTGGGAACATTTTGGACATTTTTTTTCTAAGTCCAAAAACGCATATGCGTTAACGCATGTGTGTGCGTTTTTAAAAAAAATGCATGCGTTTTTATGAAGCAGCCCAAAAAACGCTGCTGGCTGCATTTTTGGGGTGCTTTCAAAAAACGCATGTGTTTGTTTAACATGGGGCCCTATGGGAAACGCATGCGTTAATGCATGGCACATATAGGCACCTGCGTTAACGCATATGCGTTTTTAATGAAAAAATTACTAAGTTCCAAAATTTGCCAAAAACGTCCAGGACCTCAGGGGACACTATTGGCACCCTTAGAATAACGGATCCGTTTTTCTAAAGGCTTAAAAATGGATTTGTATGTGTGAACCTGGCCATACCTGCCTTTTTTGCTTCAGGTCCGTTTTTGTAGCAAAATTTAGCATTTTTTTCTAAGTCCCAAAAAAGGATCCGTTAACGGATGGTGCACTTACCTGCGTTTTTCAAAAAACGCATGCGTTTTTATGCAGGTGCCCAAAAACGCTAGCAGCTAGCAGCGTTTTTTGGGGTCCAATACAAAAAACGCATGCTTTTTTTTAACATGGGGCCTATGGGAGACGTATGCATTAACACACGGCACATATTGGCACCATCCGTTAACGCATGCGTTTTTTAAGAAAAAATGACTAAGTCCCAAAGTTTGCAAAAAACGTCCTGGACCTCAGGGGACACTATTGGCACCCTAAATTTAACGGATCCATTTTACTAAGGGCTCTAAAAAGCGGATTTGGATGTGTGACTCTAGCCTATCATGATTGATTACCCTTTACTGCTGAGCCATGTGATTGGCTGCAATGTAATTGGTTGCTCTGATGCCAGCACTAACCCATGTGAACAAAGCTCAAGGAGCAGCTGCAGAGCAGCAGTTTGTAAATAATAGATGGTGCTCTGTCCCCAAAAAGGACGCCTCTAATTTAATCCTTAGATTCAAAAGGGACGGTGTGTAGTTGGTCCGTGTCCGTTTGCCGATTGCCTATCACTCTGCACGTGGAAGTGTGTGTTTCGCAGTAGCTACCTTATGTGTTTTATACTGGTTGTGTGTCACACAACCTAAAAAGGTTAACAGTTACATTTAGTGGCTTCAGAGCCCCCCTCACATATAACGATAAGACCCTATTTGAGCTTGCTTCCTTTGCAGATATAAACCTCTAATTCAATAGTATCCAATATCCATTATATAGATAGCTAATTAATTTTAATGGGAACATTGTAATACTTCAATTTCCCTGCAGTGGGATTAGCAGATGGGAATATGGTGGGTTGCTTGGTATCAGTAGAGAGGTGCCCAATGAGCATCTTATTGTCTGAGGGCACTTTCAACTAAAAGTTGAAGACTTCATTAAAGTAAATCTGTCTGCAGGTTGTTGCTATGTAACCTGAAGACGACATGCTGTAAGGGATAACATAGAGGATTTTATCCATGCATTTCTATTTGCACTGTGTTGTTATTTACCTGCAGTGTTTATTGTAGTATCAATGGTTTATCATTGCAGTGACTAGTTGCAGTTTGATGACATGTCTGGCAAATCCCCTGCAGACATTAGCAGTTTCATATGCAGCCCCAGTGGTAGTATATGCAGCCCCAGTGGTATATACAGCCCCAGTGGTAGTATATGCAGCCCTAGTGGTATATACAGCCCCAGTGGTATATACAGCCCCAGTGGTAGTATATGCAGCCCCAGTGGTAGTATATGCAGCCCCAGTGGTAGTATATGCAGCCCCAGTGGTATATACAGCCCCAGTGGTAGTATATGCAGCCCCAGTGGTATATACAGCCCCAGTGGTAGTATATGCAGCCCCAGTGGTAGTATATGCAGCCCCAGTGGTAGTATATGCAGCCCCAGTGGTATATACAGCCCCAGTGGTATATACAGCCCCAGTGGTAGTATATGCAGCCCCAGTGGTAGTATATACAGCTCCAGTGGTAGTATATGCAGCCCCAGTGGTATATACAGCCCCAGTGGTATATGCAGCCCCAGTGGTAGTATATGCAGCCCCAGTGGTAGTATATGCAGCCCCAGTGGTAGTATATGCAGCCCCAGTGGTATATACAGCCCCAGTGGTAGTATATGCAGCCCCAGTGGTAGTATATGCAGCCCCAGTGGTAGTATATGCAGCCCCAGTGGTAGTATATGCAGCCCCAGTGGTATATACAGCCCCAGTGGTAGTATATGCAGCCCCAGTGGTAGTATATGCAGCCCCAGTGGTAGTATATGCAGCCCCAGTGGTAGTATATGCAGCCCCAGTGGTAGTATATGCAGCCCCAGTGGTAGTATATACAGCCCCAGTGGTAGTATATGCAGCCCCAGTGGTAGTAAACAGCCCCCCTCCTTATTATGGGTCCCCCAGCAGAAATAAACAGCCCCCCCCTCCTTATCATGTTCCCCCCAGGCTGCGGCAGCTGTGAAAATAACAAACACTTTATACATCACCTTCCGGCGCAGCTCTCCGCTCCTCCGGTCCTCCGCTCGCCGGCTTCTTCTTCTTTCTTGTGTCGGCTTCTGTGACCGCGCGCAGGAAATGACGTCATCTCCTGCGCCCGGTCACATGACACCGGCACAAGAAGGAAGAAGAAGCCGGCGAGCGGAGGACCGGAGGAGCGGAGAGCTGCGCCGGAAGGTGATGTATAAAGTGTTTGTTATTTTCACAGCTGCCGCAGCCTGGGGGAACATGATAAGGAGGGGGGGGCTGTTTATTTCTGCTGGGGGACCCATAATAAGGAGGGGGGGCTATGTATTGCAATATGCACGGCATCCCCCCGCCGCTGATGGACGGGGGGATGCCGTGCATATTCATTGCACTAATGAGGCGGCCCCACGTGACCGCCTGCGGTCACTGCGGCCCCCTCCTGCCTCCTCCAGCCACCGGTCACAGCCCCCCCCCCCACAGCATACCATATGACTCGTGTATAAGCCGAGGGGGGGACTTTTCAGCCCAATTTTTGGGCTGAAAAACTCGGCTTATACACGAGTATATACGGTATTTCTGGGGTGTATCCCACAGGTACTTAACTTCATAGTTATTAATTATATTATTTTGTTCATAATATAATGCACAAAATATTAATATGGATATTCTATATTGTACTCTAAATATTGCATACATCCTATCAAGAAATTCTAAGTTAAAGGGGGTTTTCACCGATAATTATCTTTACACCTTAGGGTATCGTTACACGTCGCAACATTGCATGCAATTTCACTGGCAATTTGCTGGTTGCAGTGAAATCATGGACACATTGTTCCATTTGTACACGGCAACAAAATGGAACAATGTGTCCATGATTTCACTGCAACCAGCAAATTGCCAGTGAAATTGCATGCAATGTTGCGACATGTACACTTGTACACTTAGGCTTGAACTAGGAAAATCTAACAATAAGGCTAGGGTCACACATAGGCCAGGTTCACACATACCATCCGTTTTTGCCTTAAATCCGTTTTTGGGAACATTTTGGACATTTTTTTTCTAAGTCCAAAAACGCATATGCGTTAACGCATGTGTGTGCGTTTTTAAAAAAAATGCATGCGTTTTTATGAAGCAGCCCAAAAAACGCTGCTGGCTGCATTTTTGGGGTGCTTTCAAAAAACGCATGTGTTTGTTTAACATGGGGCCCTATGGGAAACGCATGCGTTAATGCATGGCACATATAGGCACCTGCGTTAACGCATATGCGTTTTTAATGAAAAAATTACTAAGTTCCAAAATTTGCCAAAAACGTCCAGGACCTCAGGGGACACTATTGGCACCCTTAGAATAACGGATCCGTTTTTCTAAAGGCTTAAAAATGGATTTGTATGTGTGAACCTGGCCATACCTGCCTTTTTTGCTTCAGGTCCGTTTTTGTAGCAAAATTTAGCATTTTTTTCTAAGTCCCAAAAAAGGATCCGTTAACGGATGGTGCACTTACCTGCGTTTTTCAAAAAACGCATGCGTTTTTATGCAGGTGCCCAAAAACGCTAGCAGCTAGCAGCGTTTTTTGGGGTCCAATACAAAAAACGCATGCTTTTTTTTAACATGGGGCCTATGGGAGACGTATGCATTAACACACGGCACATATTGGCACCATCCGTTAACGCATGCGTTTTTTAAGAAAAAATGACTAAGTCCCAAAGTTTGCAAAAAACGTCCTGGACCTCAGGGGACACTATTGGCACCCTAAATTTAACGGATCCATTTTACTAAGGGCTCTAAAAAGCGGATTTGGATGTGTGACTCTAGCCTATCATGATTGATTACCCTTTACTGCTGAGCCATGTGATTGGCTGCAATGTAATTGGTTGCTCTGATGCCAGCACTAACCCATGTGAACAAAGCTCAAGGAGCAGCTGCAGAGCAGCAGTTTGTAAATAATAGATGGTGCTCTGTCCCCAAAAAGGACGCCTCTAATTTAATCCTTAGATTCAAAAGGGACGGTGTGTAGTTGGTCCGTGTCCGTTTGCCGATTGCCTATCACTCTGCACGTGGAAGTGTGTGTTTCGCAGTAGCTACCTTATGTGTTTTATACTGGTTGTGTGTCACACAACCTAAAAAGGTTAACAGTTACATTTAGTGGCTTCAGAGCCCCCCTCACATATAACGATAAGACCCTATTTGAGCTTGCTTCCTTTGCAGATATAAACCTCTAATTCAATAGTATCCAATATCCATTATATAGATAGCTAATTAATTTTAATGGGAACATTGTAATACTTCAATTTCCCTGCAGTGGGATTAGCAGATGGGAATATGGTGGGTTGCTTGGTATCAGTAGAGAGGTGCCCAATGAGCATCTTATTGTCTGAGGGCACTTTCAACTAAAAGTTGAAGACTTCATTAAAGTAAATCTGTCTGCAGGTTGTTGCTATGTAACCTGAAGACGACATGCTGTAAGGGATAACATAGAGGATTTTATCCATGCATTTCTATTTGCACTGTGTTGTTATTTACCTGCAGTGTTTATTGTAGTATCAATGGTTTATCATTGCAGTGACTAGTTGCAGTTTGATGACATGTCTGGCAAATCCCCTGCAGACATTAGCAGTTTCTCACTGTCTATAGACTTTGAGCCTGGTGTGGGTGGGGGCAGATCTTTGAGCTCTGCTGCATGGTTAAACCTAAAAACTTTGATTGTGTCAGAGCTGCTGCACCCAGTAATCTAAGTGATTCATCATTGGATTCATAAACAGGATGGTGTGGCACGGCCCGCGCGGCTGCATATAGATCAGGACCAATGGATTATATAAAGGTGTTTATTTCTTACATATCTCTACGTGTTTCGGGGATGTCCCTGCCCCTTCATCAGGAATATACACCGAATTACACAACTGATGTTAGACAAGTTGTTATATACACTCAGGTAGATGCCCATAACAAGCATATGATCATGACGTGCATAGGACGAAATGACGACGTCAAGATGTGATATGATTCCGAGATACACAGAGCATGAAAAGTACCATAAATCAAAAGAACTAAGAAAACATTGCATTGTCAACACCATATATTATAATTAAAACTAACACTAACAAATTTATTCTAAATAAAATAAAAAATACATTTTTTTATCTATTGTATTTTTAATTTTATTTAGAATAAATTTGCTAGTGTTAGTTTTAATTATAATATATGGTGTTGACAATGCAATGTTTTCTTAGTTCTTTTGATTCATGGTACTTTTCATACTCTGTGTATCTTGGAATTATATCACATCTTGCCATCATCATTTCGTCCTAGTCACGTCATGATCATATGCTTGTTATGGGTGTCTACCTTAGTGTATATAACAATTTATCTTGCATCAGTTGAGTAATTTGGTGTATATTCCTGATGAAGGGGCAGGGACGGCCCCGAAACGCGTAAAGATAAGTAAGAAACAAACACCTTTAAAATCATCCAGTGGTCGTGATCTATATGCAGCAGCGCGGGCCGTGGCACACCATCCTGTTTTTTGAATCTTGCATCTCCACCATTATCCATGTGGAAGTGTGGGTCCTGCAGCAGCTGTGCATGCGTTCATACTGGTTGGGAGTGTCACAACCCAACAAGGTGAGCAGTTATTTAGTGCTTTTATACCGGATAAGACCCTATTTGCTCCCTCTCTGTCCTTTATAGGTATTGCTTGATTCATGGTCTATTTGTCTACATAATGCTGCTCTCAGATGATGTAGCAAAAACTTGCTTACAGATTTCCTTTGAAATTGAAACAAGGCAGGATGGGTGAATGGATTTATGTAGTTATGTAAATGATGTACCATTAATTTATTAGTTTCTTCACTCTTAATAAAGATTCATCTAATAACAACAGTAATAATTTTAGCAGTTTTTAATTTCGTGGGTATAAAAAAGACAATACAGAGTAACACGTAGGTCAAAATATGTGTATGGTCTAAATAGAGATTTACATCCAATCAGTATATGATGTGATCACCTTTTTAGCTTCAAAATGGCATCAAAAATCAATTCTTCTATGTACACAACTTTTTCACTGCTTTTGAAGAAACTCATCAGGGGGAAGTTCCAAACATGTTACAGAACTAACCATAGATGTGCAATAAGTTTCTTGACGGGGGATACCCGAAGAGTAAGCTTTATGAGTTAAAACAACAGGCCCTAGGCTTGAGACGGGGGCTATGCTTTTAAAAGGGGGTAGTATAAATGGGAATTGAAATAAAGTTTGTCGTGACGCTACCTGCAGATTCTGGTGACTAGACACCAGGGCCGCCTCAGTCCTCCGGAGGGCGATGGTATGGCAGCCTAGATGGAACAGCTCCCTGCAGATGGAGCTGGGCCTCCAGGGCAGTAGTGCACCAATGATGGGGATGCAGTCTGTTGAAGTAAATTATCAGCAATGCAGTAATAGGACAAACACACGGAGACTCTGTCACTCTACCCGGGTACTTTACTGGAACAAGTCTGATGACAATGCAATTCACAGTGGAAAAACAGTCTTTTTCGTGAGGTAGCCGGCCGGGTAGTCACAGCGGGCTGCAAGATCTCTCGGAGACTCCTGTGATATGCCTTCTCTTGACTATCTCAATTACCCTAATGTCCCCCATTCCAGTATATATATATATATATAGATATATATATATATATATATATCTATATATATAGATATATATATATAACCCAACCTGGGCCCTTTCCTGGTAAATATGTCCTCATTCTTGACCTCATCCTAGCATATATAGCCCCATTCTGGCCTATTCCTGGTGGTAAATATGATGAGCAAAATGGTAACAATGTCTTGAACTATTGACTTTCAGTCTGCATCTCATTATCTACTACAGCTTTGAGCATGAGACGACTTCATTTTATAGACAATCATCTTGGCTATCTCATACATAAATTTGACTCATAACCATTTAGCATATGATTAGTTATGCAAATTCTTGTCATGTCACTCCATTGCTACTGTTTTTCTTCTGGTGTTTGAAAAATCTTTCTCTTCTATATTCTATAAATAACAATCTATTTTCACATTCCCTAATAGCTCACAGTATTATTAGCTTAAAAGGTCACTGGTTCAAATAGAAGAGGAGCTACGAAGAAGATTTCCCAAGAAAAGAGAAACAACATCATCCAACTCATCGATAGCGGTCTCGTGGCCAAGAAAATTTCAAACTGCATCCATCATGTGAGTGCCATGACAATGGGACGAATACAAAATGAAGTCCATTTAAAAGCCAAGAGGTTCCGTTCAGGCAAAATATCGGAGTCAACAATTTGGTTCATGACAAGATCTATCAATTTTGGCATGACAAACACGACAATGGGAGTGGCACATATGCTTTGAGATCACAGATGTTCATGTAAGCACCGTGCGATGCAGATTACACAAGCCTGGAATGGAGTCCCAAAAAAAGATGAAGAAACTTCAAGTTCAATATCGTCATAAAAAGCTTCAGCTCGAGTTTTCAAAAAAGTACGGAAAGTGGACAATAGAAGATTGGAAATGGGAGATTTGGAGCAATGAGATGAAAATAAACTCTGAGGATGCAAATGGGTCTGGAAAAAATTAGGGAAAAAGGAACTAAAGAACACTCTAAGGCTGGCTTCACATTTGCGTTTGTGTCTGCATGCTGATGGCATGCAGACACAAACGCAGTGCAAAGCAGGGCCGAAATATGTGTCCGCAGCGGAGAATGACCGCCTGCGGACACATCACTGTGGAGCCCAGCAGCCAATCAGCGGTGTCCGGGGGCGGAGATCAGCGCCGGAGATCTCCGTCTCCCGGCCGCCGGTAAGCTCCGGGACATGTCGGCGGAAAGAACAGCTGATCTGACAGCTGTTTGAATTTTCCCGCGCCGACACCGAGAGGAGATGTCGGCGCGGGAAGATTCAAACAGCTGTCAGATCAGCTGTTCTCCCCGCCGACACCGCTAAGAGATTACCAGCGGCGGGGAGGAAGAGGACAGCAGTGGCTCAGCTGATCTCCCGGTGGCCGTCGGTGAGCTCCTGTGACATCACCGGCGGCCACCGGGAGATTTTTCAATGGGTCCGCAGCGTTCTCCTGCGCTGTCAAGCGCAGAACACTGCGGACCCATTGAAGACAATGCAGGTTTTGTGCGCTTGGTGACGCTTGCTGATTTTCCAAGCTCCCCGAGCGCACAAAAAATGCAACTGGCTGCGTCCCGGGTGCGGATGCTGGACACCGGAAGGAGCAGATATCGTCCGCATCCGCACCCGAACGCAGCAAACGCAAGCACTATGCGTTCCCATGTTAAACATAGGAACGCAGTGCGCATGCGTTTGACTGCGTATGGGAACGCAGCAATACGCTGCCTTCCCATACGCAAATGTGAAGCCAGCCTTAGGGCGTGGGCACATTCAGTTTCCACCTCTTAAAGAAGCACTGCATGCAGTGGCTGGAGGATACTAGGCACTAAAGGTACCCTCCCTGTATGAAAGGTGCTTGATTATTCAGTTAGATTATTCAGTTAGAGACATATTTGCTAGTTGTCAGGTCTAATGCCCTGCACCCTGATTCTGTTACCAGTGCCTGCTAACCAGTACTAGTGTTCTAGTACCTGCCATAGATATCAGAACCTGCTGCTTCAACCTAAACCTGCCTGAACCTGCCATACCTGCCAGTACCTACCGTTACTGCTAGTATCTGCTGTTCGGGCCTGAGCCTGCCATACCTGTCAGTATCTGCCATATCTCACTGCCAGTACTGATCCATCTGCGATCAATGACCTGTCTACCTGTACCAGACTGCCTGCCTGTTCCTGTCACCCTGCCTGCATCTGAGTCCCTGCCTGCACTCTTGTCCCTGGGATCAGCTGTTATTGTGGCAAGAGTTCTCCAGGAGTGGTACGTGGCAGTTACCTGCAGCAAGCCTATCCTCTCTGTCAGAAGATCTAATGAAGAACCAAGTAGTCGTGTAGTTATGCCCCACTAGCATGAGCCCGGTCCCGTGGCGTAGTCGGTCTACACCCACCAGCGTGAGAATGGGGTTATTTTCCTGCCTAAGACATTTGATACTTGACCAGGATTGATGTTGGTCTTAATGCTGAGCTATATGTGAGTATCCTGCAAGATGAGTAACTTTGTATATTCGAGTACTATGGGCATGAAAAGAACGACATAGTGTTCCAGCAGGACAAAGACCCACATCATATGTTGAGATTGGCAAAGAAATGGTTTAATCACAATGAAAAAAGTGGCTGGTCTAGCCCCCACAGTTCCCAGACCTCAACCTAATCGAACACTTGAGGGTAGAGTTGAAGAAAAAGCTGTATATATACCCAAGTGAGTCAACCAGTATCCACCAACATTGGGAACGTGTAGAAGATACCTGGGATCAGATTTCAGTTAAGACATGCTATCTGATCGAGAGCATGCCCAAATCTGCAGTGTTGAAAGCCAAAGGGGGATTTACAAAATAATAAAATTGTAAATTTAGATTTTTAAAGCAAAACAGTAACAATGCAGTGACATGAAAAAATCTGCATAATTAATCATATACTAAATGTTGCAAGTCAAATTTATGTATGAAATAGCCAAGATGATTGTCTATAATATGAAGTCGTCTCATGCTCAAAGCTGGAGTGGATAATGAGATGGAGCCTGCAAGTCAATAGTTCAAGACATTGTTACCATTTTGCTCATCATACTTACCACCAGGAATAGGCCAGAATGGGGCTATATATGCTAGGATGAGGTCAAGAATGGGGACATATTTACCAGGAAAGGGCCCAGGATGGTGTATGTATATATATCTATTATATAATCACGAATGGGTTTTTTGCCCTTTTGAGTCCGCTCACGCTGCGAGTCAGCGTGGTCACGTGGATACGCCCGAAGCATTGGCCGCGCAGCGGCCATTGCGAGCAGTTCTAAGGCGACTCGCTATGCCCGCGCAGCGGGCATGGCGAGTCGCCTTAGCAGCACGAAGCATTGGCCGCGAAGCGGCCATTGCGAGTCAGAGACTCGCTCTGCTAGAATCCCGATGCATGTGCATCGGGCACCCAGCTAGTATATATATATTATATAAAATGGGGGACATTAGGGGAATTGGGATAGTCAAGAGAAGGCATATCACAGGAGTCTCCGAAAGATCTTGCAGCCCGCTGTGACTCACACACTACGCTGCAGTGAATGGTGAAACTTATGGAGCCTGAAAACCAAAAGTTCAAAACATTGTTACCCTTTTGCTCATCAGTGCATATGCCCCCCATCCTGGCATATATGTCCCCATTGTGGTATATATGTCTCTTTCTGGTATATATAGTCCTCATTCTATATCTAACTTATAAAAATAAAAAAAATGTTGCTAACCTTCCTCGGCTCTCACGTCACTTAGCGTACTTTTCTGGAGATTGCCTCTGACATCGATGTGCCTGCTATATCGACAGATGACATCACTGTCATGCACCCGCAGTCATGGGCGCATGACATCACTGTCATGCACCCGCAGTCACGGGCATGCCATCGTCAGCTGCTGGCCTCTGTTTAGTGGGTCATTGTATTGCAGTGCAGTGACTTGATGAGTCTCTGCACACCAATGCATTTCAGCTGAATGTGCAACCTCAGACGCACATCCAACTGAACTAGGTGCTGGGGTTGGTGGCCCTTTCCACCCCTGGGCTTAGTCGCTATTGCAACCTTTTCAACCGTGATCGTTACGCCACTGGTTACAGAAAAACAAAAGTAGTGCTTGTGAAGCTTTAGTATCAAATAGAGAGTGCTACATTTCAAATGTCTTTGAAGTTGTATCTGTGACACGGAATGAATCCTGTAGATATTTCCATCCAAGAGCAGAAGCTTGGCTGATGACATGATATATGGCAAATGTTCTACCTAACTGATTTAGAAGAAGTAATAAAACTTGTTTAAATGTATGAGAGAGCTGAGAGGGAACCTGTCATCCGTTTTTACCATCTTTAAGTAGTCTTACTGTGCTCTAGGTCATGTAAAGATATTTCTAAATGTATGCCTCTTCCTAAAATGTCCTGTATCATATGTAAATAATGACTAAAGGGTCTACTGGGAGTATACTTAGCTGAGAAGTCTCACACATTTTCATTTGTAGCCTAACCCCTCTTTCCCAGATTACAGTAGATGATATTTCCTGAATTATCCAGTTTTTTTCCACATAAAGATTGGAGCATGAGCATTAGGGACTCTACCCATGGTCCAGAAAACTGTAGCTCTGAGGAGCGCCATATAAATGGAGCTGTGGTCGATCATACGCTCTGCTGCACCATACACATGTGGCTCTTCAGATCGTGATGACGGGCATGACAAAATAAAGGCAAAAGTCACTAATCAGCGGGTGGGGTTGTTATAGTATGTGTCTGGTGGGGGTTTGCATGCCAGGGCTGCTTTTTTGTCCCAGTCTGGCACTGCTCTCTGTTGTTCAAAACACCAAAGACCTTTAGCACTTGTGTCGGTCCTGAGAAGAATGTGCGAATGATGATTTTACAAATGGAAAATGGGTTGAATTAGGTACGAAAATGTCTAACACTTCTGAGTATACTTTAGATCTTTACATCATCTAGAGCAGAGGTCCCCAAATCCAAGCCTCAAGGGCCGCCAACAGTGCAGGTTTTCAGGACTTCCTTAGTATTGCACAGGGCTTGGAATCATTACCTGTGCAGATGATCACATTAACACCTGTGCAATACTAAGGAAATCCTGAGAACCTGCACTGTTGGCGGCGCTTGAGGCCTAGAGTTGGGGACCTCTGATCTAGAGCAAAGGTGGGGTACCTCCGATCCACATGTCGCATATGGAAGACGTTTTCTCCACCCCCAGGCAGATTTACAGGAACTGTGGTGCTCGCAAAGTGCAGCTGCCAGCCCTTTAAACCAGTGCGTACCCTACAAGGATGTCGCATTCACCCCAGCAGCCTCTGGGCCCATCCCAGCAGCCTATGTACCCCATCTTGCAGCCTATGTACCCCCACCCAGCAGCCTATGTGCCCCCACACCAGCAGTGTATGTGCTGCCACCCCAGTAGCATATGTACCCTCATACCAGCAGCCTATGTGCTCCCATACCAGCAGCCTATGTGCCCCCATTCCAGCAGTGTATGTGCCCCACTGCAGCAGAGTATGTTGCCCCACATCAGGAGCGTACGTTGCCCCACCCCAGCAGTGTATGTGCTCCCCCAACAGCCCCCAAACCAGCAGTGTATGTGCCCCCCCAGTACTGTATGTGCCCCCGCCCCAGCAGTGTATGTGCCTTCTCAGCAGCCTATGTAACCCCACCTCAGCAGTGTCTGTGCTTCCCAGTGTGTAGATGCCCTCAATCTCTACAATGATAAATAGGAGGCCACTGTCCCCAGTGTTGCATTTGCCCCAGCCCCCCCAGTGTTGTGTATACCCTCATCCCCCCCATTCCCTGGGATGATATATGCGCCCATGCCTCCCCAGTGATGGTATAAGTCCCCAAGCCTTCTCTGTGATAGTATACGGCCCCCAGGCCTCCCCAGTAATAGTATATGCTCCAAGGCCTCCACAGTGATGGTATATGCCCCAGGTCTCCCAGTGATTGTATATGCCCTAGGCCTCCCAAGTGATGGTATATGCCCCCAGGCCTCCCCAGTGTTGGCAATTTAAAAACAGTTTATCAGTCACGTGTGGCACCCCAGAGTTCGGATGCCACTATGTCATTATCTCCTTCAGGGGGTAGTGTCATACCTGAGAGCAACAGAAGGTTTTCACACCAGACAAAACCAAAGCACACAACACCTTTCTGCCTCCAGACCTGAAGGGGGAGATCTAGAACCCCGGGGTCAGGGCAGCTCCCCTATAAATTTTTGTCTGGGGCGGAGTTAGTTCAGTATGAAGCAGGTCTGAGGAAGACATTCTGTGGACTTGAGCAGTGCTAAGCTCATCCCAGGATAGTTAAGCCTATCTGAGGGACCTATAGCAAGGGTCTGAGGAAGTCGAGGAGAGCCTGGGGAGGAGAGCAGTGTCAAGCCCACGCCAGAGGAGTAAGCGTCAAGAAACAGACATCGGAGTCCGAGGCTGTGCAGGGCATAACGACCCGGCAGCCAATACCGGAGGGTGGGGAATTCCAAGTTTCCCATCCACACCAAGTGCCCGGAGGCAAAGCAGCGTTATGAACCCAAGAGTAGCCGTCCGTGAAGTGGAGCTAAAGAAGGACTCGAGCTGCCTGTCGATTGGCACATGCAGGAGAGAGAGAGAGGGCCGCAGCTCAGCTTCAAGCAGCAGCAGGAACGGCAAGAGAAAGTACAGCAGGGAGGCTTGAGAACTTGCCGGGTGAGGAAAGCCCCGAGTTGCTCCCAGGTTACACGGACTCACAGAAACATCACCTGTGGCTGAACCGGTATTGCCAGTAAAGGATTTGAGGAACCAACAAAACGTGAGTCTGTCTGTTAATGCGTAAAGGATTTGAGGAACCAACAAAAATGTTTGTTTGTTTCACATGTAACTATCGTAAGTAACTAAAATAACCACCAAGCATTCATGGACTCGAGCTGCCTGTCATACTGGCACACGCAGGAGAGAGAGAGAGGGCCGCAACTCAGCTTCAAGCAGCAGCAGGCACCCACAAGAGAAAGTGCAACAGGGAGGCCTCAGAACTTGCTGGGTGAAAGGCCCGAGTTGCTCCCAGGTTACATGGACTCACAGAAACATCACCTGTGGCTGAACCGGTATTGCCAGTAAAGGATTTGAGAAACCAACAAAACATGAGTCTGTCTGTTAATGCACACCCTCCATCTTACACCCTACACCTCGCAACATCCACTGCCCTAGGGACCCGTTCCACCCATGGGGAGCCACTCCATCCCAGCTGCCCATCCATCATCTCCAGAGTTTCTGCAGCAGCGGTGGCCACTATTGCCACAAACCACTGGTGGAGTCACAAATAACTTTCCTTTTAAACCACGCTATTCCACAAAAACTCTTTAACATTGAACCCAGGGTCACAGAGCCGGGTCTTGACCCCTGTGACTCCCCAGAAACACCGCAGCTCGCTTCTGAGTACCCCACAGTTCTGAGGTGCATCATATGTATCAAAAAGCCATGATAAAAGAAATAGATAGAAAAAGAGGGACCTTCTCAATAATTGGAAAAGGGCGACTATGACAATCTATATTTTTCCTGCATTTGTGGCAACAGTACAAGTAGGTAAAACAACTTGTATAATACACAATGAATCACGTTAACATTAACGATCAGTATCCTGCGAGGCACAACGTAGCCTGTACAGAGAAGATTGCTTCTGTATAGTTTATAGTTATCACAAATCATTACATTACTTACAGATCTTATGTATACTCACATATATTCACATAGACATGAACATGGCATATTGTATAATGGTTTCACAATGCAGCAAAAGTGCAGTCCTTATCAACCCTGACACGTGCAGTGGGACTCGATTACGGCAGCTTAGGAGAGAACACTGTGGATTACCGTGCATGCGCTGGGATGTCACCGGAACCCGGATGTTCTGGGTAGACACATGGTACAAGTGCTATTTAAAGACGCAATTAGATAAGAAAGGTTATGCATGCCACAACTTCTACCCTCCCCTTGAGGAAGCTAACATCCAAGTAATGCGAAACACGTGTCGGGGTTGATAAGGGCTGCACTTTTGCTGCTCTTCTGGGGACATCTCCACTACTGAGTCACTCTATTGAGTCATCTCCATTATTGAGTCACTGGTGCATTGGGTATGACTGTACATGACTAAGTACTGCTTGTGATGATAGTTAGGCAGCTATGTTCTACAGTGGGATAGATGCATTGTGAAACCTTTATACAATATGCCATGTCTATGTGAATATATGTGTGAGTGTACATAGGCTCTAAATAATGTAATGATTTGTGATAACTGTAAACTATACAGAAGCAACCATCTCTGTACAGGCTATGTTGCGCCTCACAGGATACTGATGATTAATGTTAACATGACGCATTGTATATTATTCGAGTTGCTTTGCCCACTTGTACTGTTGCCAGAAATGCAGGAAAAATATACATTGTCATAGTCGCCCTTTTCCAACTGTTGAGAAGGTCCCTCTTTTCTCACTCTATCGTATTTTCGCTTTATAAGATGCACCCCCAAATTTGGCAAAGGAAAAGAGAAAAAAATAATTTTTCATTTTAAAGGGAACCCTGTCACCCCCTTTGGGCATTTAAACCTGTGCCCACCAGCTTAAACATGATGTAGATGGAGTTCCCTCCCTGACCTAATAGCATGCAGAATGGCAGAGAATGAAACTTCTTTTCTCTGGTATGAGGGGCACGTCTGGACACATACAGGGGTTACTAGAATCCCATTTACATTATGTTTTAGCTGGTGGGTACAGTTTAAAATGCCCAAAGGTTCCCTTTAAATGGGGTACATGTTATAATGCCAGGGTCCATCTTACAAATCAAATATATGTCGCTCATAGCCCCCTCATCCTGGTACACGGTCTTTTATCCTGAGATGTAGCCCCCAATTCTCAATATGGTCCCCTTAATCTGGATATGGCCCCTTTATATGGGATATAGCCCCTTTGTGCTGCACACGTCCCCAGTGCTGGCACACGTCCCCCAGTGATGGCACATGTCCCCTAGTGATGGCACACATACCTCAATGATGAATCATGGCTCCCTGTGCTGGATCATGGCCCCCTTGTGATGGCACATGGCCCCCCTGTGTTGGATAATGGCCCTCTCTGCTGGATCATGGCCCCCCTGTGATAGCACACGTCCCCCAGTGATGGCACATGTGCCCCGGTGCTGGATCATGGCCCCCTGTAATGGCACATGGCCCCCCTGTGCTGAATCACAACCCCTTGTGCTGGATCATGGCCGCCTATGATGGCACATGTCCCCAGTGATGGCACACATCCCCCAGTGAGGGCACATGCCCCCCTGTGCTGAGTCATGGCCCCCTGTGCTGGATCCATGGCCCCTCTGTGCTGGATCCATGGCCCGCTGTGCCAGAGGTGTACCAAGGTGCGATGGCGCCCGGGGCAAACTTCTATTTTGGCGCCCCCCCAAGGTAGGTGAGGACGGGGGGGATTGGGGGATGTTAATATGTTAATGGCTGTCAGCTTTCCTCACTCCTGGTGTTCCCCCCCCTCCTCCACCCCCGACTCCTGGGTCACACTCACCCCATCCCGTCCAGGCCGTCTCTCCTCCGCCGCCAGTTTCCGGGGTCTCCTGCAGTCACCCCGCACCGGACCCGCTGCCGCCAAGTCTCCCAGTGGCCCCCGAGGCCCCAGACTGGCGCGGAAGCGGAAGTGACGTCGGGCGCTTCCTTTCAGGGAAGCGCCGCTAAACTGTGTAATGTAAACCCCTGTAATGTGTGTGCGGCCGCCGCGGTGTAGCAGGAGGAGGGAGGGGGAGGGGGTGCCGCCGGCGCCCTCCGCTGAGTTGCGCCCGGGGCAAGAGGTCCGGCTGCCCCCCCCTGGATACGCCCCTGCGCTGTGCAGGATTTGGCCTCCCCATCACTCTGTATGGCCCCTCATTCTGCTGCCCATTCTAAAATAACAAAATGCTTTTTACTCACCTCTCTGACGCTGTCCTCTGTGGCTCCCTGCTTGCCGCACTTCCTGAGTCTTGGGAAAGCCGGTCATGTGATCGTCACAGCAGAGTGACATGATCACTGTGCCCAGATCACATGACTGGCTTCCCCGAGACTCAGGAAGTGCGGCAAGCAGGGAGCCATGGGGTAGGTAAGTAAAAGCAGTTTGTTACCACCAGAGAGGTAAGTAAAAAGCAGTTTGTTATTTTAGTATGGGGGCCATACAGAGAGATGGGGAGACCATATCCAGAATGAGGGGTGCAGGTACATATAATATGCACCGCTCCCCCAGTCCATACCTCGGAGCAGTTTCAGCACCGAGCTGATGGACAAGCGGGTGCAGTGAATATTATATGAGGCTAATGAGCGGAGGGACGTGATCTCCCGCTGCCTCCTGCAGTCCTCAGCCAGCCTCCTTCAGCCCCCGGACATGCTCTAGAGCTGTCCCCACCCTCACACAGCCCTCAGTATACAGCAGGAGCCCACACATAGCCCTCAGTATACAGCAAGGGCTAGCACAGAGCCCCAGTATACAGCAAGAGGCTGCATACAGCCCCCAGTATACAGCAGGAGGCCACACACAGTCCTCTGTATTACAACAGTAGGTCTCATATAGCCCCTGTATTACACTTGAAGCATGTCCCTCACATAGTCCCTGTTTTAGAGCATATGCCCCAATTAGCTCCTGTATTACACCAGGAATCCACACATAGCCCCTGTATTACACCGGAGCTCACATATAGCCCCTGAATTACACTTGCAGCTTGTGCCTCACATAGCTTCTGTATTACAGCTGTGCCCCAAATAGCATCTGTATTACAGCCTGTTCCTACACATAGTCCCTGTATTATAGCAAGAAGGGATGAAGATCCAGTGCCACTTGTCTGTATAAAAACAATGTCCTTTTTGTAAAGATTCAAATCATATAAAAACATATAGGTTCAGACCCTAGGGTTCCGGCCCGATGTGTTTTGGAATGCAGTGTTCCTTATTCATAGGCATAGTGGAAGCCAGCCACTAAGCCGGGTGCCTGGGAATCACAGGTGTGAATCGGTGAGCAGCACATTCCCCTTCCCTCCTTCCTTCTTTGAACATTTCCTGTACTACAGTCTCTGCCTACACATGCCTCCTGTATTACACCAGGAACCCATTCATAGCCCCTGTATTACACCAGGAGCCCACACATAGCCCTTGTATTACACCAGGAGCCCACACATAGCCCCATTATTACACTTGCTGTCTGTGTATCTCAGCAGTGAGAAGCAATACTTTGTTAACCCATTTTATTTTGCTATAACTAATAACAGTTAGTTTCTATCAATGCCAGATATTGTAGTTAGTCCTGTATATAGTTGACAATGTGTCTGCTCATACTGTATATAGAGGGCTATGTGTTGGCGTCTGCAGTATAAAGTGGCTATGTGTTTGCTCCTGCTGCCTACAGGGGTCTATATGTGAGCTTCTGCCTACAGGGGGTTATGTGTGGGCTGCTACTGCATCTAAAGGGCCATGCATCAGCTCCTGCTGCATACAGGGGGTTATGCGTGGACTCCTGCTGCATACAGTGTGCTATTCGTAGGCTTCTTCTGCATATAGGAGGCTATGTATGGTCTTCTGCTGCATACAGGGGGTTATGCGCTGGCTCCTGCTGCATACAGTGGGCTACTTGTAGGCTCCTGCTGTATACAGGGGGCTATGTGTGGGCTTCTGATGCGTACAGGGTCTATATGTGGACTCCAGTTGCATACAGCGGCTATGTGTGGGCTCCTGATGCATACAAAGATATGCATGGGCTGCTCCTGCGGTATACAGTGGGCTATGTGTGGGCCCCTGCTGCATGCAGGGGGCCATATGTGGGCTCCTGCTGCAAGCAGTAGGCTACGTGTGGGCTCCTGTTGCATGCAGGAGGCTAACTGTTGGTTCCTGTTGCATGCGGGGGCTATGTGTTGGTTCCTGTTGCATGCAATGGGTTATGTGTTTGTTCCTGTTGCATGCAGGGGACTATGTGTGGGCACCTGCTGCATGCAAGAGACTATGTGTGGGCACCTGCTGCATAGAAGGGGCTATGTGTGGGCTCCTACAGCATGCAGTGAGCTATGTGTGGGGTCCTGAGACATGCAGGGGGCTATGTGTGAGCTCCTGCAGCATGCAGTGGTCGATGTGTGGGCACCTGCTGCATACAGGGGACTATGTGTGGGCGCCTACTGCATTTAGGAGCTATGTTAAATTAATGTCCCACTCCTGCGATAATATGTATAACGCTATGTTATGTACAGCGCTGCATACAAGGCATAAAACTATGTGCTATCTCACTTTTCATCTATGGATGTATGGCTGCATGCTAATCACATGACCTGATCTATTAAAACATTATCATGTACTTCAGGTTGGGGAGGGGGAATACCTTCTAAACAGCCCAGTGCCTTGGCTACCCTTAGTCCACCCCTGGTTGTGATTCATTAAATTTTAAAGAAATTAAAAAAAAAAAACACTTGAAGAATGGCTTTTTGTCAATTCACCTGTACAAAGAGGTGAATAAAAAGTAAATAAGAGTTAATAAGTGACATCAACCCCAAAAGAAGTGTCAGAGTGCATGTTTTGCTGCTGTAAAGTATATTTGCACTAGAGTTGTGGTTATTATACCTATATAATTTATCTTCTGAAACACTACTTGATAATTTGATTTAAGAATAGATCCTTAAGTTTATCCTTATTGAACAGTTGACCCCTATTTTTAATTATTATACAGTATGTAAGATGCCAGTTTTAATAGTATTAATAAATGTGAAATAGAATTATGTACATTTTTGGATGTGTAAAGCTTGGCTATTATTTTTAGCCTACTGATTTTTTGATTCTTTTGTCTATATCTTTTATCACATCTTCAGATCCAGTATGTAACTTTTTTTATATAACCCAAAATGGCACCAAAGAAAAATTCAACTCATCCCGCAAAAACAAGTCTCATCCTGGAAGGAAAAGTTAAAAAAAAAGTTATAGCTCTTGAAGTATGACAATGAAAGTACCAAAAAAGAAAATAGCTTGGTCCTGAAGGTACAAAAGAGGCCAGACCGAAAGGGGTTAATATTAAAAATTGGCAAAGCAAATAAAACCGTGCTAATGGTGGTGTTAAGAAGTCTTCCATCAAATGTATACAAATAAATCATGTGAGGTGGATACTTCAAAACCTCATGACTTGACACTTGAGACGTGATTTAATACAAAGGAACATGGGCAGTGGAATGATAGTATTTGGAACAGACTGAAAGGATGTCTTGATGGGACGGCTAAAGAACTATGTCCAAACATGAATGTCTCATCTATAATTAGGTGCTGTCTGTGATCTTATTCAAGATGGAAACCTTTTTAGTTATGAGATTAGGAAACAAGAACATAAACTTACCTCAATAGGGTCTTCTGAGGATATCCTGTTCTTTTCTGAGCTTGGAGAATCATTTCTTTCTCCGGGGCTAGTACTTTCTTTTGCACTAGCCTTTTGCGATGTGACTTCAGAAGATGAATTGCAAGAAGGGACAAGCACTTTTGATTCTATCGTCTTCATATTCTGCTCAGCGGCACCACTGATTTTGCCAGGGCAAGCATAGAAGAAGCAGTTAAATTATCTACAACTGACTTTGGTGGTTCACCCTTTGACTTGGGGTCAGTTACGCTATGATCAAGGTTTGAAACTGGTTTGGTTGAATGAGATTCATTTTTTGTGCTTGTTGGTGGTTGTGGTTTGCGCCCCGCAGATAGTTCTCTTTGCTCTTTTGAACGCCTTGGGGCTACTTTTGGTACTTTTGTTTGTCCTTGAACTGATGGATTTGCTGGAGTCAAAATGTCTGGCTGAACTTCGTTTTTTGTCTTCTTGACTTGGGCAAGAGGTGAAATAACTTCTTGTTGTGATTGTAAGTCATCAAAATACAGATCTCTCAAGGAAAAATTGATCTCATCCTTATTTTGTAGATGACTGGGTTTTGGAATGGAAGAATCATCTGCCTTTTTACTGGGCACAATTGCATCTTTTACCTTTTTTAGATCTTTTGTTATGGCAGTTTTTCCTGACTTATTAGATAGGGTGGATGGGGCAAATCTTTTATTCACTGAAATTGGTGATGTTTGAACCTCCATCTTTTCCTCCACTTGTGTCTTTGTGACATCTTTACTGAATCGGGACCTTCTAGGAGCAACACTTACGCCTTCTGGCTTCTTGGCAGGTCCCTGTTTTGCCTCCACTTTTGTTAAGTCTGTCGTATTTAAAGGGGGCTCTTCCTCTTTTTTCTTCTTCTTTGCATAAGACTCCTTTGGTGTAGACTTTTTTGTGATGACTTCCACTGTTTCATAGACATATGCAAGGAATTCTTTTCCATTTTCCTCTATATTTTCAGGAACGCTATATCCATTGGTGGTTATCTCTTCACTCTGTTGTGTTTCCATAACATGGAAACCATTGACCACATTATGTGGTTGTTCATTTGCATTTGTCACTTCATCTTGAAGTCTTGAATTTGGATCTGGAATATGGACCTTACTAGATTCCTCGTTTTCTAATGATTCTGTTGCAGGATCTGTATTTTCTGATGAGAATCTCCTCTTTCTTTGAATCCTTTCAGGACTCAGTGCCCTCAGTTTTTCACTTTCATCCAAATTTTCCTTTGCTTTCTTTCTACTCTGCTCAATTTCACGCATTTTGGCTTCTGCTTTTCTCTTCAGTTTTGCAAACCACCTTTGGTGAATTTTGTATTCAGTCATGGTTCCAACCTCTAAAACTCCAGAACAGGACACAATACCTTTGGTATTTCTGGCTGATGCTTGATAAATTGCAGCATCTTCTTCAGTGCACCTGTGAAATAAAAAAAAATGTATATTAATAAATTTGTACTATAAATATATATTTTTAATGATTGGGGATTTACATGTAGATATGAAACACACTTATAAATCATTAACGTGTGCCGCTTTCCGTTTCGTAAAATTTCATATTTTGGCAACCCACAATATCGATCCATTTCTTCATCATCTTTGTACCACGTAACCTCAGGTTCTGGATAACCTGCAAATATGTGAAAAAAGAAAAAAATCAATCATTAAGTCACTGTCATGATAAATGCAACTTGCAAATCAAACATTTTAGATTTTATTACAAATAAGAAATTTACAAATGCTAAATTCTAATGTTTCATAAGCAAATGTTTAATTTGCAAAGTGAAAGATGTAATGTGACACACCAAATGTTTTTCATGGTGAAGCAGAAGTCCATTAAAAATAACTTTTATTCCATTTTCATTAAAAACACTTACATCCAGAGTCCTTCATTACATCCAAAGACACAAAAACGGGTATTTCCTACTGGTGACAATCACAGTCTTAGGGTACCTTTACACGCGGCTACATTTCTAGGGTGGCTACAGGTAACTTACTGGTTGCAGTGAAATCATGGAGACAAGGTTCTATCTTGTTGCTGTGTACAAATGGAATAATCTCTCCATGATTTCACTGCAACCAGTAAGTTACCTGTAGCCACCCTAGAAATGTAGCCGCGTGTAAAGGTACCCTTAGGGTGCGTTCACACACTGCGTACTTGCAGCGTATTTTTACGCGAGTGCTGTTGCAGTTTTTGTAGCCAAAACCAGGAGTGGAACAATCAGAGGAAAAGTGTAAAGGGCCCGTTACACGGGGCAACATCGCCGGCAACTCCCAGGAGCGTGCACGTTTTTGGCAGCTCTCCAACATCGCTGATGAGCTTTCAGATGAGGAGACATCGCCGGCAACTCATCAACGATGTTGCTAGAAGCTATCGCTGCCAGGGTTAAGGTCAACCCTGGCAGCGATCCTTAACATGGGGGTCTATGGGGGAAGTTGCCGGCAACTTCGCTGTTGCCGCGTCAGACCGGGCGATGCAGGCACATCGCCTGAGCAACATCGCCTGGTTTCACAACATTGTTGGGAAACCAGACGATGATGCTAAAGCAACTATCGCCGTTGAAATCACCCTGTTATACAGGGCAACTCTCCGGCGATGTCGCTGCAACTTGACCACGCCCCTCAGTTGCCGGCGATGTTGACCCGTGTAACGGGGCCTTAACAGAAACAAGTGCTCCACTTTTGTATTTAATCACCCACTGCTGGTTTTAATCAGCCACTCCTGGTTTTGGCTACAAAAACTGCAAAAGCATTCACACAGCAAATACGCAGTGTGTGAACGCACCCTTATAGTGCATTTAAAATCATGCATGTTTCAATGGTTGTGCCGCCTTAAGGAGCTGTTACACGCAGCAACTTAGGCTGCAATGTCGGAAGCGATGCCACGGGAGCGCGGTCACTTCCGACATCGCAGCTTAGCTGTCATATGGCAAGATGATGCCAGTGACACCGCTGCGATGTTGGCGCAGCCATCACTCGCTGGGCTGGGAACAACCCAGCGAGTGATCCACAGCAATGGTGTGGAATAGGTTGTATCGCCGCCAACATCGCTATTGCAGTGTCAGACGGCACGATGTAGCCTAATCGCTGGGGCCAGATTGCCAGGTTTATGAACATGTTCATAAACCTGGCAACCTGCAACCAGCGATTTATCGCAGTTGCATTGTGTTGGCAAACAGCATGATGCACTTGTTATATCGCTAGCAACATCGCTAAACACGGGACTTTTAAGCGATGTTTCAAGCGATTTTGTGGCTACTGTAAAACACACCTAAAAAAACACAGCAAAATGGCTCTGGGTAGCATAAACTAAAAGGGTAATCTTATTTGAGAATTTGACGGGATTTCCACAGGATAAATGAGGGTTCCACCTCTTGTATTCATTACTCTCTTTGTTGAACATCCTAAATATGGGATAATTTCTTTTAAAGAGGTAGTCCAAAACTTTTATATTGATGTGCTAGCCCCAGGATAGTTCATCAATGTTTGATCGGTAAAACCCAGCAACCCCATAGATTTGCTGTTCTCACTGCTGGTGGCTGGATTTGCTGGATTTGTACCTCAGCCAGGTAAGGTATATTTGCCCATTATTTGAATCAATACGGGACTAATATGCAATACCCAGCCATGGCCACTATGCAGTTCATGAGACTATGTAGAATACAGTCCGCAACTCCGTCCGCTACCTGGAGTCACTAATATGTTCTTCTTCAGACACTGTGTATCTCACTCATCTATGTTATAGGATTCCTCTGCAAGCCTTATTAGTGTGCAAGTCTCATGCTAGGACAATCGAGGACAATCCCTTTAAGTTGATACATTTTAATTAAAAAAAAATAGCTTGTACACAGCATAGTGAATCTAATGTATTGTAGATGCTACATACAGTCATATGAAAAGGTTTGGGCACCCCTCTTAATCTTACTCTTTTTTTTTTGTTTAAAATTGCTTTTTTGCAACAGCTATTTAAGTGTGATATATGTAATAACTGATGGACACAGTAATATTTCAGGATTGAAATGAGGTTTATTGGGCACTAATTTATTTTGTGTTTTGTTTTTGTATGTCAGAAATATTTATTTCTAAATTTTGCGCAGTTATATTGGCTTACCTGGTGAAACTAAATAAGTGAGATGGGAATATACCGTATTTGGTTTTTATTAAGTTGCCTAATAATTCTGCACAGTAATAGTTACCTGCACAAACAGATAACCTCCTAAGATAGCCAAATCTATAAAAACCCACTCCAACTTCCAAAAATATTAAGCTTTGATATTTGAGTCTTTTGGGTTGATTGAGAACATAGTTGTTGATCAATAATAATAAAAATAATCCTCTAAAATATAACTTGCCTAATAATTCTGCACACAGTGTAGGTTACTTGTATGTACATTACATAAGCCAGTGCACATCTGAAAAAAATTGTTATATCACTGTGTATTCTTTTGGAGCTGGTATATCTGCAGTTTAGCTCCTTTAGTGTTAAATTGGTAACAGACATTTGTCATTTTTCAGGCTTTGGGTGTACTGTCTCTTGATGTTGTATTAATAAATCCCTTGCACATAGAATAGCTGTACTTTTATTAGTCTAGCATAGGGATTTAAAACAAAAGCCGTCAGTAAGCAGGAGCGCCATATTGCAAATTGTAGGGTGTTAACCTCTGTGACAAGGCAGGGACCTCTTGGGGTATTGTACTTCTGTCTCTTTCCCTGACATATACATATTTTATCACTTGTCTGTGTTGTATGTTGTCTATATACCTGCTTCTAGAAAAAAAATTGAAGTGAGAGAAAAAAAGCTGAGTAGCTCTACACACCGGATAAATTTAAAAAAAGAGCTATAACTATATTAAAAAGCATACACATACTAGAACAAATCTGACATGTTTCTGGTGCCAGGAGCGGCATCCTTAGTCAAAGTCCTTACATTCTACATTCTGTGCTATTATTTACTTAGTTACATAGTAGCTCATAAAAATTAAGCTATATATTGTAACCCATAAAGCACTGGTCCTTAACCTGTGGTTATCAAGTTGTTGCAAAACTACGCCTTTTAGATTGTGCAAACAAACAGCAAAGGGCAGCCTCTGCAGGATGTGAGTCTAGGCCCTCCGTAATGCCCCACCTAGGTATACACCCACATTAACAACATGAACTTTCTATGGCACACATGAAGTATATATAAGACATGCACATGCAGATTGGGTGCAGAAATTTTTGCAACCAAATACAGTGGTATTTTATAACAAGTCAGGGTTTTCACTGTCACAAATCATAGTACCTATGTACAGGTGGGTTGAACACAAAACGAAACACTGAAAACAACTTTTAATTATGAGTGCCCAAATCATCACACGAACACAGATAAGAAGAAGGACATATACAGTGTCTAATCTTATATCCCAAATGATCACTAAGCTCAAAATGGCCAATGGGGGCAGACACAGGTTAAAATGAACTGCTTACAGGGAAGGTCATTAGAGACCTGTAGAATTACACTTCACAATGAAGCTAATTGTTACTCAGTAGTAATAATAGTAGTAATCAGTGCACTTCTTAATACTCTAACACTCTTGGCGCTTTAAACAGTTACCAAGTCAGCAGTCTCTATGGTGTTTGTTACACATGTTCAGCCATACAAGTAGAAAAAAACTGGAAAGATCTCACCACTTATTTGGAGATCTTCTACTGAATACTGCCAGCAAACACAACCCTTATTGATGTCACCTCATCCACAGCTGCATTGCTTATGTCAGCTCAATCGTCATCTTACACATCCCAACGCATTTCTATGGTTCTCATGTCATCAGGGGATTGTTGAAAACAATGCCTTTGTGTTAATACACTGTATGGACATAGTGTGCTCTGGGTCATAACCACATTATTGGGCATAACGCAAACCAGTTTGAACACTTTGACCACAAGCTTTTGAGCTTAGTGGTCATTTGGGATATAAGGTTAGGCCCTGTATATATCCTTGTCTTTAACTATCTGTGTTCGTGTGTTGATTTTAGTCACTCATAATTAAAAGTTATGTTTTAAGTATTTCTTTTTGTGGTCAACCCACCTGTATATAGCTACTACAAATACAGTGGTACCTTGATTTACAATGAACTTTATTTGGAAGCATTTTGAAAGACGAGCGACCATTTCTGAAAAATTGTAACTTGGGTAATGAGCAGTGATTTGGATTACGAGCTCTGGGGGCTGGCACTGCGCATTCTATGCATTTGTGTGATGCTGCTGATTCTAGGTATTTTACTTTTTATATACTGAATATATATTTACTGGCCGCCCGCCACTGCTCTGAGCTCTCTCAGCCGCAGTACATGTACGTGAACCTGCCGGCAGTAGAGAGAGCTCAGAGTGCCGCTGTCCACCTGCTGCTGCCTGCCCACTGCTGTCTCCCCCCTGTCCGCCCACCGCTGCCTGCCCATCACTGTCCACCCCCCATCCACTGCCGCTGCCGCTGTGAGCTCACGCACACACACTCTCACACTCACCGATCTGCCACTGCGCCGCTGTATTCCAGGCAGCCGAGCACTGCACTGAGCTCTCTCAGCTATTGTAAATGTATTGTAATCGGGCAGCCAATCAGATGCCAGATGCCGCTTTTGAATATGTGTGAGAGTGTGTGAGAGTGTGTGTGATTGTGTGTGTGTATTGGGGGCTGCATGGGGATGATGGGGATACTAGGGGCTGCATGGGGATGATGGATGCTGCAAGGAGATGGTGGGGGCTGCATAGGGGTGATGGGGATATTGGGGGCTGCATGGAGATGATGAGGGCTGCAAGGGGATGATTGGGGCTGCATGTGGATGATGGGGGCTGCATGGGGATGATGGGGGCTGCATGTGGATTATGGGTATATTGGGGCTGCAAAGGGATGATAGGGGCTGCATAAAGATGATGGGGGCTGCATGGGTATGATGCAGATATTGGGGGTAGCATGGGGATGATGAGGGCTGCAAGAGGATGACGGGAATGTGGGGGGCTGCAAGGGGATGGTGGGGACTGCATGGGGATGATGGGGGCTGCATGGGGATGATGGGAGCTGCATGTGGATGATGGGGATATTGGAGGCTGCAATGAGATGATGGGAGCTGCATGGGGATGATGGGGGCTGCATTGGGATGATGGGGCTGCAAGGGCATGATTATGTTTTGTATGTTTTACTGTACAGTATTTTTAATTACTGTAATAATTTTAGAGTTCTGTATTTGCATTTATATGAATACAGTAGATATTTTTGGACTGTGGAACGAATCATCTGTGTTTCTATTATTTCTTATGGGAAAATTTGCTTTTACATACAAGGGAAAAAAATTAGTCAGCCGACAAGTGTGCAAAATCTTTCACTTTAAAAGATGAGAAAGGCCTGTAATTGACATCATATGTAGACCTCAACTATGAGATTCAAAATGAGAAAACAAATCCTGAAAATCACCTTGTCTGATTTGGAAATCATTTTTTTTTCAAAGCAAGATTTCTGACTCTCACAGACATGTAACTTCTTCTTTAATAGGCTCCTCTGTCCTCCACTCATTACCTATAGTACTGGCACCTGTTAGAACTTGTTATCAATATAAAAGTTACCTGTCCACAACCTTAAACAATCACACTCCAAACTCCACTATAGTGAAGACCAAAGAGCTGTCGAAGCACACCAGAAACAACATTGTAGCCCTGCACCAGGCTGGGAAGACTGAATCTGCAATAGGCAAGCAGCTTGGTGTGAAGAAATCAACTTTGTGAGCCATAATTAGAAAATGGAAGACATACAAGGCCACTGATAATCTTCCTTGATCTGCGGCCCCATGCAAGATCTCACCCTGTGGGGTCAAAATTATCTCAAGAATGGTGAGCAAAAACCCCAGAAACACATGGGGAACCTAATGAATGACCTGCTGAAAGATGGGACCAACGTAATACAGGCTACCATCAGTAACACACTACGCTGCCATGGACTCAGATCCTGCAGTGCTAGACATATCCCCCTGCTTAAGCCATTACATGTCTGGGCCTGTCTGAAGTTTGCTAGAGGGCATTTGGATGATCCAGAAGAGTATTGGGAGAATGTCATATAAAACCAAAGTAGAACTGTTTGGTAGAAACACAACTCGTTGTGCTTGGAGGAGAGAGAGTGCTGAGTTGTATCCAAAGAACACCATACCTACTGTGAAGCATGGGGGTGGCAACATCATGCTTTGGGGCTGTTTCTCTGCCAAAGGACCAAGATGACTGATCCATATGCATGAAAGAATGAATGGGGCCATGTAGCGTGAGATTTTGAGTGCAAACCTCCTTCCATCAGCAAGGGCATTGAAGATGAAACATGGCTGGGTCTTTCAGCATGACAATGATCCCAAGCACACCGCCAGGTCAATGAAAGAGTGGCTTCATAAGGAGCATTTCAAGTCCTGGAGTGGCCTAGCCAGTCTCCAAATCTCAACTCCATAGAAAACCTTTGGAGGAAGTTGAAAGTCCGTGTTGCCCAGCGACAGCCCCAAAACATCACTGCTCTAGAGGAGATCTGCATGGAGGAATGGGCCAACATACCAGCAACAATGTGTGCCAACCTTGTGAAGACTTACAGAAAACGTTTAACCTCTGTCATTGCCAACAAAGGATATATAACAAAGTATTGAGATGAACTTTTGTTGTTGACTAAATACTTATTTTCCACCAAAATTTGAAAAAAGTTATTTCCAAATCAAAGAATGCGATTTTCAGGATTTGTTTTCTCATTTTGTATCTCATAGTTCACAGTGTTCTTGTTTTTTGGACGACAAATAGTATTATTTTAGCTACCATTTTCCTATGCACAAATGTTAGTATTGCATTCATTTTAACTTATATTGTAAGATAAATAGAGAAAACATTAAGTTAGAGGAATTTACAACATTTCCTTAATCACCATTAATACTATCTTGATTGTATTATACAGGCTACTACAATTACTAGAATACCAAATGTGTCCATGTTATTACGGTTTGTGTTTTATATTTAACAATTGTATAAAAAAAGATTATTCTAATTGTATTTGCACCATTACTTTTCAGTAATTTTATGCAAAAATCTCTGGCTTTTACTTTTTAATTTATTTCTTTATTCATTTTATACAGAGATATAACTATGTACCAGTACATTGTGCCTGTAAGAATACCATTTAGATCTTTAGATTACAATAATAGTGCAGCTTTTGGCTCTCTACTCGAGTTTCTACATTACAGGTGAATAGCAGGTAACACACAGATTACAAGAATTTTTTTAAGACCTTCTAGTAAGCACTGTCTACAGGGGAAGATGATGAATACTTTACCATCCTGAGTAGTTGCACAAGATGCACTTTATTTGATATGGTCCTATGTAAGCATTAGCTTATGTCACGATGATACTATGAGGGATACCTCTGTCTTAACTATTAACCTTAACTGCTATTAATAATGACACGACCACTTCTTTGAATGAATGGCCACAGCTTTATTAAACATCAAGTGTATATATATATATATATATATATATATATATATATATATATATATATATCCTTCCCACGGCTCAACATGCCACCCCTTAATTCAAACATAACCGATATATATATATATATATATATATATATATATATATTATATACACATTCCAATAATCATAACGCAAACACCGGTAGGTCCGTCCCAGAAGCCACCAAATATCCTATTTCCTGGCCGTATCCTAAAACTGGCCCAAAGGACCCCTCAGTCGTGACCAAACCGACCCAAGGTGTGGGGTATCCACACCATCGTTAAATTCTCTCCCCTCCTCCCCGAACTTGCAAGACCTACGCCCACAAGTTCCCAAATTCCTTTTACAAAGCCATTACCCCATGACTTTGTACTACCAAACTAAATTGGTGCTCCCAGCCTCTGGAATTGGGCCAGCATCTGGAATCGGACCTATACCCCCCCGCTGTAACAAACAGAACTCCTCTTGACTCCTCTTGTAAACAGTTTTTTTTTCTTTATTTGTTTATATATATATATATATATATATATATATATATATATATATCCTTTTCCGTCTCTTCTTTAATTGTTTGTGTTGTTCATTTTATTTATTTTTGTTACAAATTATTAGTGGGCGGGCCAAAGGATGCACTGCAGTCAAAGAGGAAGTACCTGAATCCCCCTTCCTCTGTATACCCCCTATCCAGCCAGACCCCTGATCCTCCCCCAAACACATTACTCCCTTCCACCAATATCAGGTCCTCGCAGGACACACTCCATTCTTGAAATCCCTTCAGACCCCAGTCCCCTCCCAATTGTCATGGGCTCATTCGCCCCTATGGGGCTCTCTGGCCCTTCTGAATCTCTGGGCCCCTGTGCTACTGAACCATCTGCATTTCTAGTATGTCCACCTCTCATTCGAAGTCATACTTGAGCAACAGGTACCTAACCCTAGATTAGGAAGGAAACACTGGTCTGTAGTGATGATGATATGACTTGTGTGATTATGGCCCAATTTCAGATACTGCTGGAAAGTGGTACTAAAAACTAGTACTCCCATTTTCAGTGAAGGTAAAACAGTGATGAGAGATGACAGCATACTAGTTACATAAAACTAAGGAAAGATGTGCATAACTCTCTAACATTGAGCATAGTAACTGATAACATAGAACGCTATGACCCAAATAGGTCGATGTGTTTGTCAGTCCAGGCAGCAGGTGCCAAGCTGCTCCCGTGGATAGTTTATCTTTGGACGTCAGTGTTTGAAATGTGATCTACCACCTCTTCACACCAGCTTTAAAATGCCTTCTTTACCCCTTCTATCCAGCAGTAAAATGATTGCATCACTGCCATCTTCAAAGATTTATTTCATTGTTTCGATCCATCCGTATAATCTTTGCTAAGCAGCTATTATTTACAGGGAAGTATTGGAATCATCTATACATGATTAAGAACAAGCTTCAGTCATGTACTAGTGTTTGCCAGGATGGCGAATTATATGATTGTAATCTTGTAAAGTTTTGTTTGCAGTTTATTTTGTTTAAGTATTTTTAAATTACATTTTTTTTTAAAGAAAATGAGTAATGTTAGGTTTTGGCCCATTTCCAGATGACGTATCTGATTTGGCACAGTCACTATACCACTAAATGGTTTATGATTTACATACAAAATGTATTTCACAAAAAATATTAAACACAAAATAAGTGTTTGAAGTGCTTTCTACACTTATATTCCAAATAATCAAACATCCCCAACATCACCCTAGTGATGCCATGTTATACTTATAACTGGTTACTCCATCGTTTCCATAATCTGCTGTCAATCTCTCATATTACTGCTGAGGAATTTTAATCCACTACAGAACCGCTTTCAGACACACACACACATAGGTTTGAGGTCCCGCCACAGCATCTCTGTTGGGTTCAAGTCAGGACTTTGACTAGACGGATCCAAAATGTTGAAGGGGTTCTCCAATGAAAACAAGTTATCACCTACCAGGGAATAGGTGATAATTTAAAGGGTTATTCCCATCTTCAAGATCATATCTCAATATGTAGGTGGTGTAACAATAATAATAAAATATATTAGCAAATAACTCCATTTAGAAATATAGTATAGTTCTGCTGATTATCTATGTCACTTGACTCATTTGCAGGGTATTGCAGCTTAAGTATCCACAATTATAACCACGAGCAACTAGCTAACTGTAAAGGTACATGTGGAGATATCGCCGGAGATGCCATAGGCGACGCCGAGGCGTGGCCTGTTGCCGGCGACATCGCCAATGCGTCGCCTAATGTAAATGGGCGACGGCGACACGTCTGAGTGGTCGCCTGGTTTCACATCAGAGCAGGCGACCATTCTTGGGCAATGTGTGCTGATCGCCCTGTGTAACATCTCATGAGCACTGTCAAAGGCGACAGCACACATCACCTATACCATTCCGGTAGGCGTTTCTGGACGTATTAGTAGCTCTGGCGGTGTGCGTGGATTGGTGGCAGCTCGAGCGTTACGATTGGTTGTTCTGTTTCTCGGCGCCATATTTGATGATGTTCAAAGGTGTCTCACCCAGGAGCGTACATACTGTACATAGATGTCGCCTCTGTGTTTGCGGCTGTGTGCTAAAAGTTCAGAGATGTGCTGCCACAAATGTATGTTAACAGAACGCAATTGCAATAACATCCCAACTAAAAGCTGCATGAGCATTGTAGTTGTAGGCGTCCTGCATGACAGGACGCCCAAGATTGTAAAAAATTCTGTAGCTCATGCGGCGCCTCTTGGCCCCCGTCCACATGTGACACATCTCCCGTGCGTTCATTCGCCCGAGCGTTGTCAATCCTCTGGCGCCGCCTTCGTGCTGCTTTCTCCTTCCCCTGCAGAATATCTAAAATGGCGGCACCCAGGAAAGCTGCAGTTTGGGGAGAGCCTGAGCTCCTTGTGCCGATTGTGACTTGTGACCACAAGGACTACTGGTGTTGCCAGCACCACGCACATCCGCGCCCTCCACAAGCAGGAGGTCCTGCAGAGGGTGCAGAGGCGTCTTGAGAGCAGGTTGGGGATTCATCGTTCCACCAAGCAGAGCTGCAAAAAAATTGCAGATCTGAAGTTTAAAACTCCAGGACGCATCCCCATACTGCGTGCCATGATTGCCCAGATGAGGGGTGAGTAGCCTGACAATACATACACATCCCTTTCTGTCTAATGAAAGGGATGTATATATAGGGCCAATGTATGTGAGAGCTTCTTCATGACTCTGCAGCTGCAGGATCATCTACCTGATTCATCCACATACACCGTATAGTACCCTGTAATCTACAGTTAGGGCCAGAAATATTTGGACAGTGACACAAGTTTTGTTATTTTAGCTGTTTACAAAAACATGTTCAGAAATACAATTATATATATAATATGGGCTGAAAGTGCACACTCCCAGCTGCAATATGAGAGTTTCCACATCCAAATCGGAGAAAGGGTTTAGGAATTATAGCTCTGTAATGCATAGCCTCCTCTTTTTCAAGGGACCAAAAGTAATTGGACAATGGACTCTAAGGGCTGCAATTAACTCTGAAGGCGTCTCCCTCGTTAACCTGTAATCAATGAAGTAGTTAAAAGGTCAGGGGTGGATTCCAGGTGTGTGGTTTTGCATTTGGAAGCTGTTGCTGTGACCAGACAACATGCGGTCAAAGGAACTCTCAATTGAGGTGAAGCAGAACATCCTGAGGCTGAAAAAAAAGAAAAAATCCATCAGAGAGATAGCAGACATGCTTGGAGTAGCAAAATCAACAGTTGGGTACATTCTGAGAAAAAAGGAATTGACTGGTGAGCTTGGGAACTCTAAAAGGCCTGGGCGTCCACGGATGACAACAGTGGTGGATGATCGCCGCATACTTTATTTGGTGAAGAAGAACCCGTTCACAACATCAACTGAAGTCCAGAACACTCTCAGTGAAGTAGGTGTATCTGTCTCTAAGTCAACAGTAAAGAGAAGACTCCATGACAGTAAATACAAAGGGTTCACATCTAGATGCAAACCATACATCAATTCCAAAAATAGACAGGCCAGAGTTAAATTTGCTGAAAAACACCTCAAGAAGCCAGCTCAGTTCTGGAAAAGTATTCTATGGACAGATGAGAAAAAGATCAACCTGTACCAGAATGATGGGAAGAAAAAAGTTTGGAGAAGAAAGGGAACGGCACATGATCCAAGGCACACCACATCCACTGTAAAACATGGTGGAGGCAACGTGATGGCATGGGCATGCATGGCTTTCAATGGCACTGGGTCACTTGTGTTTATTGATGACATAACAGCAGACAAGAGTAGCCGGATGAATTCTGAAGTGTACCGGGATATACTTTCAGCCCAGATTCAGCCAAATTCTGCAAAGTTAATTGGACGGCGCTTCATAGTACAGATGGACAATGACCCCAAGCATACAGCCAAAGCTACCCAGAAATTCATGAGTGCAAAAAAGTGGAACATTCTGCAATGGCCAAGTCAATCACCAGATCTTAACCCAATTGAGCATGCATTTCACTTGCTCAAATGCAGACTTAAGACGGAAAGACCCACAAACAAGCAAGACCTGAAGGTTGCGGCTGTAAAGGCCTGGCAAAGCATTAAGAAGGAGGAAACCCAGCGTTTGGTGATGTCCATGGGTTCCAGACTTAAGGCAGTGATTGCCTCCAAAGGATTCGCAACAAAATATTGAAAATAAAAATATTTTGTTTGGGTTATGTTTATTTGTCCAATTACTTTTGACCTCCTAAAATGTGGAGTGTTTGTAAAGAAATGTGTACAATTCCTACATTTTCTATCAGATATTTTTGTTCAACCCTTCAAATTAAACATTACAATCTGCACTTGAATTCTGTTGTAGTGGTTTCATTTCAAATCCAATGTGATGGCATGCAGAGCCCAACTCGCGAAAATTGTGTCACTGTCCAAATATTTCTGGCCCTAACTGTATATGTCTACTTTACCTAGCCACATATTGTCATATGTTTACCCTACCCACATATGACATAATGTTGGCGTATCCTGCCATTCTTTCAATTTCACCCATCCTGACCTAATGAACTTCAAACAGCACTGTGTACTTAGTACCCACCTATGTGGCCATGTTATTATTGTGACAAAGTATGTTGTTCCCTCAACAGGTGATGAAAGAAGCCCGGAGCATCCCCAATCCCCTGCGGGAGGACCAACACCACCACCACCACCACCAGAGAGCCAACCTGGGTCACCAGGCACACCGCCGGCAGGAACACCGCCAGATGTGTCCCCTCAGGACCCAACAAGCAGCCAAGAAGGTGTGTGTAATGTGAATATGACTCATATATACTATGCACTTTTTTTTTTTTTAACCCAGAATTTGGAAGTCGGGAGCTTTGTTATGGGCTTACAAATACACATATGTTCATCTTATTACAGATAACCCAAGGCAACCCGTGGATTGGGCGATAAGTCCCTCACCATTCCCACCCCTCTGAATGGTTGATCCACAGCCCCCTGGTAAGTGCATACACTTCTATGCAAACACACCTCCTATTTGTCCTGAACATGTTGCTGATGATGATGTTCTGTATCCTCTGTAGGTGGCCCATCCCTGCAGGACCTGGAGGTGGCACACGATATGGCGGCTGAAAATCTGGACCAATTAAGGAGCCTTATTGAGGCATATAAACGTGCCCATACCCCCTCTGCCCCTCAAGAAGGCCACCCCCATGTCTAGTTTTTATACAAAAAACCCCCCAAAAACCCACGTTTATGGGTTTGCTGTTTTAAATTGTAATGACCATGTTGGTCATGTGGTTTAAATTTAAAGTGCTTTTTGGATATACCATTTACTGTTGTACGTGTTTTTTTTGAATGAATGTTCCTGATGAGGAACGCAAGAGTGATTTCAATTAGACAACGCTATAGCACAACACAGTTCACACTAAAAGCGCTTTACAAATTTACTGTACATATTTGTCTGGCGAGCGCCGTGTTTTGCCTTGTTGGCGATGCCAATGCGTACAGCAATAATCCGCGACACATCACACGAGAGTTGTCTAAAAAGCACAGAGCCAATACGCACATGCATTTACATGTAACGACACATTAAAATAATGACCAATCACACTTCTTCAAGGCGTCACACAACATTATGTTAACGCCCATCTCTGAGATGTGGCTAAAATTTATGCCCACATCGCTGATATGGTGGCTCTGTGTGACGCGAAAGCGGCGACCAGCGACTTGATCGCCCTGGGGCTTGGGCGACGCTTCAGGCAATTTCTGTTCGGGTTGTCGCCCGAGCGTCGCCTAAGTTGTCGCCCCGTGTAAATGGGCGACGGCGACCTTAGGTGACACGCAAATAAATGCGCATGCACGTGCGTCGCCTATGGAATCACCCGGGAGATCTTCACGAGTGACGGTACCCTTACTCTATGTCTGGTTGTAACCATGGAAATCTAACCTACTGCAATACCCTGCACATGCGGTAAGAGACATACCTCATCAGGAGAACTATACTACATTTATACTTGGAGATATTTTCTATTATTAATAGTAGTAATATTACACATACTACAAATTGGGATAGGAAACCATTTTTTCACAAGACATAGAAAATATAATCCAGCTGGGAGTTTGTTATCAACCTAGTGACATGATCCTTATCAGCATGAATCTGGACCAAAAAAGTCTTGGAAAACTCCAGTAATAGCTAAGTCTATATATGAACCACACAATGGAGTACTATATCCCGTAGAACACCATTTTTATTGATAGAAAAACATATGACATAAAATCACAATAAAAAATCTAAGGGTGTAAAAGAGAGGTATATCAAGGAAAAAAATAATCTAGGAATCAGCACAAGAATATGTACATGTAATTTATGGTACATACCCAGGTTTATGATGATAATGGTTATTAATTTTTAAACAAAAATGCGGTCAATTTAAGTCGTATTATGTATACATATAATATGGAATTATATGTGAGCCATGACTGTGGGCCTATATAGTATATGTGAGCCTTATAATCATGGAAAGCTTGATATTAGCATGTACACATAGGGATACATGGGAGCCACAATCGCATCCGAGTGTATCTGATTTGACACAGATACACTCGGAAGCCTAAAAATCGTGATGTGAAGCTGGCCGAAGAGATTTCAATTATGTACTACTAGCTGGGTGCCCGATGCACAATGCATCGGGATTCTAGCAGAGCGAGTCTCTGACTCGCAATGGCCGCTTCGCGGCCAATGCTTCGCGCTGCTAAGGCGACTCGCCATGCCCGCTGCGCGGCCAATGCTTCGGGCGTATCCACATGACCACGCTGACTCGCAGCGAGAGCGGTCTCAAAAGGGGCAAAAAACCCATTCGCAATTATATAATAGATACTGATATTGGGCTTTATTAATTGGATCCATTAGAAACCTGTCCCTATTAACACTTAAGGTCACGTTACACACACAGATATCTCTTCAGATATTGGTCACAGATCTCTGGTTGCAGTGAAATCATGGACACATTGTTCCATTTTTGGCTGTGTACAATGTAACAATGTGTCCATGATTTCACTTTCAACCAGAGATCTGTGACCAATATCTGAACAGATATCTGTGTGTGTAAACGTGCCTTAATGGCCCCTTTACATGCAGCTACAGGTAACAGGTTTTCCACAGGTAACTTACTGGCTGCAGTGAAATCATGGAGGATTATTCCATTTGTACACAGCAACAAGATAGAACCATGTCTCCATGATTTCACTGCAACCAGTAAGTTACCTGTGGAAAACCTGTTACCTGTAGCTGCGTGTAAAGGGCCATAAGTGTTAATAGGGACAGGCTTCTAATGGATCCAATTAATAAAGCCCAATATCAGTATAGTACATCATTGAAATCTCTTCGGCCAGCTTCACATCCGATTTTTAGGCATCCGAGTGTATCCGTGTCAAATCAGATACACTCGGATGCGATTGTGGCTCCCACGTATCCTATGGGACTCGGATTGTGCTCAGATGTTGTCCTTTTGCCATCCGATTTAAGCACAAACTGTAGCTCCATAGGATACATGGGAGCCACAATCGCATCCGAGTGTATCCGATTTGACAGGATACACTCGGAGCCTAAAAATCGTGATGTGAAGGCAGCCTTACCCATGCTAATAAAGCGCTGAAGCCAAGCCGGGAACTCGCAAACGCACATTTCTCATATGATTTATTAAGGAGTTGCTTCCAAATAATTATCATGTGCTAAAATACACCAATAAGCATTAAAAGCATTAAATTGGACACAAGCAGCCCTTATCAGACTGTGTGCCATGAGAAAGGCAGTTATGTGGTTGGAACATCACTTTGTTAGGGGCCGTCACACGAACGATTCTTGCCCGATATCGTTTAAGCGATTCCTTTTGATCGCTTAGCGATATCGGGCAAGATATCGTTGCATGTAATCAAGCGATTTACGATGGGGAATCGTTGATCGTGACATCGCTGATCTGAGGTTCGGTTCTCAGATCTAGCGATGAACGATGCAAAAGATCTGCATCATCGTGGTGTATGCACCACGATGATCCATCTCCCACGACCGCGCCTATGCTGGGGATGGTAACTATGGTACACGTCGCGTTACTAGGCGACGCGCGGCGCCTAGTTACCGAGTGTACCATAGTAACGAGCGAGATCGCTTGCTCCACATCGCTGTGAGTCTGTCTGTGAATCTCACCAGCGATGTGAGCGAATTGTAAGCGATTGCGCGTGCAACGTGATGCTTACAATACGCTAAAGATATCTCACCGTGTGACGCCGCTTATGCATCATTTATATCTTTGAGAACATAATACATTTTTCAGGACCAACTCTGGTGCATTGGATTTTCATTTATTGTGGATTTAAGTAGGCGATTGGGTGGAAAGTCACCCAAGAAAGCACAGACACCTGTGAGTGGTGCAAGAGAAATTTCTAGCTTTGGATTAAGGCTGGTTTCACACCACAGTTTTTTCCCTGATCAGGTTCGATCAGGTTTGTGTGTCAAACCAGGAGTGTCTCAACTCAGAAAGTGTCAATCTTTCAATTATAGTTTTTCTCTGCAAGTTCCTCTCATGGTTGCTCTCCAGGTGTTGACACACACAAACCTGATCGAACCTGATCAGGAAAAAAAAATGCAGTGTGAAACCAGCCTGAGGCTGGCTTCACACTGCGGCAGGGGCTGGCAAGTTTTACCCTGGGGGGCCGTCCAATGTGTCCAGAGGCCAGGTGAGAAGCATGGGGGAAGGTTTGCTGTCACCGCCAAGTGAGGAGCGGGGGGGCAGGGGGTCTGGCTGAAGCTGCATGATGCACCTACATAGCAGTGCTTCTGCTTCCATCCCTCCAGTCCGAGTCTCTGTCAGCCGCTGCGCTGACCCCACGGCCCACATGCTGCATCCCGGGTCCCGCTGTCAATCAGGTGAGTGTGGCGGCTCCCGCCTCACCGTGCCGACACGCGGCCGCTCTCACTGTCAGGGTGGCCCTGAACTATCATTAAACCACTGGCCTGGGGGGCACATGCCACCCTGTCACCTGGGCCAGTCCACCCCTGCACTGCGGTCAGTCCGATCCGAGGCTGTCAGAGTTGAACCTGACAGCCCAAACCGGATCTGGACACAGAACCGAGGGCAATATGCCTTGGTCCGGTGTGCAGCCGGATGTTGCAGAGCTCAGCTGTCCCCTGCAAAGTGGTGCTGAACCGCTTCACATGGGACAGCTCCCTGGTGCTGAAGTTCAGCGTAGCTCACGCTGAACTTCAGCCGCAGGTGTCGGTTCCCGGATCCTGCCGGATTGGGGCAATCCATAGACTCCCATGTTAGGGAGCACCGGATTGCCCCAGATACGGGAGGATCCAGGACAATCCAGGTAGGATCCGATTTGGGGAGATTTTTCTCCCCGGACACAAAAATGCAGCATGCTCCGATTTTGTGTTGGGAGAAAAATCCGATTCCTCACGGATTCTCCCGGACACATGGAAACCGGATGGCAGAGAGTTGCCATCTGGCTCCATCTGGCCCCACAGGGCTGCATGAGGTGAAAATCGGGCCCGGGTTATCCGGTTTACACCGGACAGCCCTGGATCAGACCTGACCGCAGTGTGAAGCCAGCCTAATACTTTTTCCCTCATATGTAGTGTTTCTTGTGTGTTGCATCATTGAATACAATTATACTCCAAGATAATTTATAAGCAGATGACTGATATATCTACATGTTAAGGTTTTTTGTGGCTTGTTGTTAATGATAAAGCTTATAATACGTCGTTAATATCAAATCAACTCCCTTCAACCCTCTTTGCTCCTCTCAATCAACTTATTAAATAATTCTGTGCATATTTACCATGCACAGCTCTGTACACACTTTATATTGTAGCTCACTGCTGTTTAGTCAAATTCAAGTGAATTCGGACTAAGCTACAATGCCAGGCACAGTAAATAATCAAGATGACGTTAATATAAAAGTGCCAGAAAGTCCAATAAATTATTGTTCAACACATTTGGGATCTTAATGTTGGTTGTGATGTTGAGGACAGATTAAAAAATTGCAGGTATGAGCTGAAGCCCCTGGACACCAGTGCAAAATCAGCAGGAATGTTCTAAAATCTTGGAGATGTGGTAGATGTCATTATCCTTGATACTAGTGTTTTGGGGGAATCTCTTGAAAACAACTGATTGAATTGGAAAACTTGCAAAATATCTTTTAATACTTATATCCCAATGCGTTCTAGAGTGAAGCCCAAAAGTACATTCTTGTTTAGTTTCCTTATATTAAGTTCAGTGAAATACATTGTGAGGTAGCTGAAAATTTTATCGTCAACTTCCATGCAATAAATATTCAGTAAAAATGGGAAGGAACGGTGTTCACCAGTCCGCGCTGCCAGGATCCACTTATTCCAGGGAAGAAACTCACGATCAGATGTGATGTGATCAAAACTTTTTATTGCATCCAACCGTTTCAACGCCTTTCCTGGCGTCTTCCTCAGGGACCCTGAGGAAGACGCAGGAAAGGTGTTGAAACGCGTTGGATGCAATAAAAAGTTTTGATCACATCACATCTGATCGTGAGTTTCTTCCCTGAATAAGTGGATCCTGGCAGCGCGACTGGATGAACACCGTTCCTTCCCATTTTTTACTGTTGATTCACGTGCAAGTGGTCGGTGGGCCTGGCCGCAGCAGCCTCCGGATCATACACTACATGTCTGCATACCAGTTGTGGGTCGCACAACTGAAATAGGTGAGTGGTTCCTTTATACCACCGTACTATAAGTGTCTAAGTGATAAGGCACTATTGCGCCTCTTGTTCCCCTTCCCCCTTTTTTCTTTTCATATGCAATAAATATTGGATTACTCAATTAATCTTTCTTTTTATTTAAAGAATAACTAAACAGATTTTATTTGATCAATTTTAAGCTGGAAATGTAATAGTTGGGAGTCCCATACACTAGATTTGGGTAAAAAACCATGCACTCGGTCAGCACACTTTCAATGTAAACTAGAAATAATGCAGAAAGATTTCCTCTGTGCTTTCTCTCTCCCTCCGGTGCGCTCTCCCTCCCTCAATGTGCTATTCCTGCGCCCAGTGTGGTCTGTCTCCCTATACCGTCTACTAATGATGCCGTCTCCTTCCCCCCATGCGCTCTCCCCCCAGTATGCTATCTCTTGCCCCCAATGTGCTCTCAATCTGGTGTGCTATCTGTCCCCTGTGCGCTCTCCCCCATGTGTACTATCTCTCCTCCTCCATCTCTCCCCGGGCATCATATAGGAACAGTTCTTCCTCCTATATGCGTTCCACAGTGGAACACAAATAGGAGGAAGTAGTGAAGCCTGCGTTGAGGTGAGGATCGGGGTGGGCTTAGTCAATACGCAAGTGGGCACCATGTTTGGACATCCAGTTTGCAACTGCATATGACAGGGTGTACAAACATGGCGGGTGCATACTCGCTCATGCTGCCGCCATGTTTGTTCATCCTGTCATGTGCAGTAGCGGTGCGTGTGTCCAAATGCACAAGGCTCTGAGGTGGCACAGCAGCAGGAGCAGCGATGGAGTCAACAGAGGAGGCGGAAGCAGAGGCGGAGGACCTGGACACATAGGACAGCAGCAGCGTGTGGCTGGCATATTGGCTCAGCCTTCACTTAGGTGTGCCAATATGACGGCCACTTTTTTTTTCTGTCCTTCAGGTGCCGGTCAGCTGGCAACAGCTGGCCAATGAAGTGGTGTTTTTTGAGGACATCCATGGAAATTATGTAAGTAGATATTAACAGACATATCAAGTATTTTTCTTACCTGTTACCATGCAGATAAACTTAGCATCTGACCCCTCTGACACAGCTCTGGGTTTCAATGTTGTCTCAAAACTTGGCTGTGTCTCTTCAGTCAGTTGGGATATTATACTGCAAAATGTTGTCCTGGTAATAAAAAATGCATGTATCAAAAAAGTCCAATAACACATACATAAGACATATTATGATATATCCAAAATTTAGTGTGGAGCTTTAGGCTAAGATGATGGTAATTGAGAACTTTTTAATATATATTTAGGAATACACACTATAGTAATTACTGTATCTCTAATTCATAGAGCTGTAAGGTTGAAGGGTTTTTACAATTTCAGAATAACCCTGTCTGTAGGCTGTAGTTTGTGATAATGAAACCAGCTGGCTTTACTCTCCTTCCCCATGTCCAGCACTGATTCTCCCCAATTGCTCCCCATGCCTCTTAATGTCTACAGGCTGATGTCACATCAACAATGCTGCAGCCAGTGACTTAGCTCAGAGGCTCTGGCTGAGATGACAGCATGAGACGCCCATAGCTGCTGAACTCACTGATAGAGATGAATGAATCTTATGAAGATTGGGTTCTGGCGGCACTGCCAAACTTTTTGGCGCACTGTTTGTGACTGCAACCTTCACTCAAACCTGAATGGAAGTCATTGAGGTAGTACCCAACCATAGCAATGCTCACTCCAGAGCTTTGCAAACGTAAAACACAACATTTTTTTCTAAACACCGGGAAGTTTGGTGGCCCACTGATTAACTGCAGCACTGTTTATGTGGCATCAGCAGCACAGACATTATCAAACCCCAGAAGTTACAGTTCAAACTCAGCACTGGACCTAGGAGGGTTAAGAAAGAGAAGGTGAGTTTTTTAAATAAAAATCCCCGAACCCCATTTGAAGTTTTATATATTGTAGGATAGCGATCACGGATGGGGTTTGGGGTTCACCCACTTGGTAGCGATATTCAAACAGAATAGTCTCTTCAATTAAATAAATTAATGTCGGTTTATTACCAGACCACATAAACTGCATATGGTATAGTCCAAAACAAGTCAGCACCAGCCATGAGATACACAGTCCTCAGTTCTAAAGTGGGTGTGCCCGCACAGGTTTGGATACATCTCTTCACCACAGTATCCCTTTGAAGGTATCACAGCCTCCCCTAACTGACCTCTTAGTTGGCTGCTCAGAAACACGGCTTGGCTGAGAACATCGGTAAGGATCTGCCAAGGTTCACATTGACTCCTGTCAGACCACAGCTCCAGACCTCATCTCTTCCCATATGCTTCTGACACCTGCAGCCTTTAGGACCTGGGCTGACATCACATCCTGTGACCAGTCAGAAGTCACATGATATCAGCCCTGACCACACCCATCGAGGAGGTGTGTTAACTCATGCACACATATACTTGAATTAACTCTTTCTACTGCTGCAGACAGTAAAACATTTACATTTCATCAGACTTCTGCAATGTATACCAGCCATTCTGTCCATGGCTGGCCGACAAACCACAATATATAAATATATATTGAGCTTGAGCTTTTCAACCTTTTCCCACATTTCAGGCTTTAAACATAAAGATATAAATTCTAATTTTTTTGTGAAGTATCAACAATAAGTGGGACACAATCATGATGTGGAATGAAATTTATTGCATATTTTAAACTTTTTTAACAAATAAAAAACTGAAAAGTGGGGCGTGCAATATTATTCGGCCCCCTTGAGTTAATACTCTGTAGTGCCACCTTTTTCTGCGATTACAGCTGCAAGTCGCTTGGGGTATGTCTCTATCAGTTTGCACATCGAGAGACTGAAATTCTTGCCCATTCTTCCTTGCAAAACAGCTCAAGATCAGTGAGGTTGGATGGAGAGCGTTTGTGAACAGCAGTTTTCAGTTCTTTCCACAGATTCTTTATTTGATTCAGGTCTGGACTCCATCTTCCCATCAATTTTAACCATCTTACCTGTCCCTGCTGAAGAAAAGCAGACCCAAACCATGATGCTGCCACCACCATGTTTGACAGTGGGGATGGTGTTTTGAGGGTGATGAGCTGTGTTGCTTTTACGCCAAACATATCGTTTTGCATTGTGGCCAAAAAGTTCGATTTTGGTTTCATCTGACCAGAGCACCTTATTCCACATGTTTGGTGTGTCTCCCAGGTGGCTTGTGGCAAACTTCAAACGAGACTTTTTATGGATATCTTTGAGAAATGGCTTTCTTCTTGCCACTCTTCCATAAAGGCCAGATTTGTGCAGTGTACAACTGATTGTTGTCCTATGGACAGACTCTCCCACCTCAGCTGTAAATCTCTGCAGTTCATCCTGAGTGATCATGGGCCTTTTGGCTGCATCTCTGATCAGTCTTCTCCTTGTTCGAGATGAAAGTTTAGAGGGACGCCGGGTCTTGGTAGATTTGCAGTGGTCTGATACTCCTTTCATTTCAATATGATCACTTGCACAGTGCTCCTTGAGATGTTTAAAACTTGGGAAATCTTTTTGTATCCAAATCGGCTTTAAACTTCGCCACAACAGTATCTCGGACCTGTCTGGTGTGTTACTTGGTCTTCATGATGCTCTCTGCACTTGAAACAGAACCCTGAGACTATCACAGAGCAGGTGCATTTATATGGACACTTGATTACACACAGGTGGATTCTATTTATCATTACCAGTCATGTAGGACAACATTGGATCATTCAGAGATCCTCACTGAACTTCTGGAATGAGTTTGCTGCACTGAAAGTAAAGGGGCCGAACAATACTGCATGCCCCACTTTTCAGTTTTTTATTTATTAAAAAAGTTTAAATTATGCAATAAATTTCATTACACTTCACAATTGTGTTCCATTTGTTGATTCTTCACAAAAAAATTAGAACTGATATCTTTATGTTTGAAGCCTGAAATGTGGCAAAAGGTTGAAAAGTTCAAGGGGGCCATATACTTTCACAATGCACTTTATATATAGAGTGGGCCGTTTATATGGACTGCCCCTAAATAAAATGGGAATGGTTGATGATATCATCTTCCTGTTTGTGGCACATTAGTATATGTGAGGGGAAAAACCTTTCCAGATGGGTGGTGACCATGGTGGCCATTTTGAAGTTGGCCATTTTGGATCCAACTTTATTTTTTTCAATGGGAAGAAGGTCATGTGACACATCAAACATATTGAGAATTTCATAAGAAAAACAATGGTTGCTTGGTTTTATTGTAACTATATTCTTTCATGAGTCATTTACAAGTTTATGATCACTTATAAAATGTGTTCAAAGTGCTGCCTATTGTGTTGGATTGTCAATGCAACCCTCTTCTCCCACTCTTGACACACTGATAGCAACATCACAGAAGAAATGCTAGCACAGGCTTCCAGTATCCGTTGTTTCAAATGCTGCACATCTCGTATCTTCACAGCATAGACAATCGCCTTCAGATGAGTGATGAGGCAAACGTTTTTGTGAATGGTGGAGTTAACAAACAAACCCACCGCTATTGGTCTGACACTAACCCACAGTGGATCGATCCCTCCAAGACTGCTGGAACACAATATTTTATGGAATGGTGTGGTATATGGGGTACAAAGATAGTGGGGCCATTCTTCATCAATGGAAACCTCAATGCCACTGGATATCTGAATCATGTAGCAATTTCAGATATCCAGTGGCATTGAGGCTTCCATTGATGAAGAATGGCCCCACTATCTTTGTACCCCATATACCACACCATACCATCAATTTTTGTGTTCTAACAGTCTTGGAGGGATCTATCCACTGTTTTGTTAACTTCACATTCACAAAAAAGTATGCCTCATCACTCATCTGAAGGCAATTGGTTATGCTGTGAAGATACGAGATGTGCAGCATCTGAAACAAAGGATACTGGAAGCATGTGCTAGCATTTCTTCTGCGGTGTTGCTATCAGTTTGTCAAGAGTGGGGGAAGAGGGTTGCATTGACAATCCAACGCAATGGGCAGCACTTTGAACACATTTTATAAGTGGTCCTAAACTTGTAAATAACTCATGAAAGACTAAAGTTACGTTAAAACCAAGCAACCATTGTTTTTGTTATGAAATCCTCAATACGTTTGATGTGTCACATGACCCTCTTCCCATTGAAAAAAATAATGTTGGATCCAAAATGGTTGACTTCAAAATGGCTGTCATGGTCACCACCCATCTGGAAAAGTTTTTGCCTCCCATATACTAATGTGCCACAAACAAGAGGTTGATATCACTAACCATTCCCATTATATTTAGGTGCATCCATGTAAATGGCCCACCCTGTGTATATATATATTATATATATATATATATATATATATATATAACACAGTATGGATTATATTATTGATGGCCTAATCTTAATACAGACCATGAACTTGATCAATTTGAGTTTACCCCAGCACTACTGCTGGTTGGCTCACTGAAGATTCATATGTTTGATAGTAGCTATGCCTGATATTGCAGCTTAACGCAGCTCGTTCCAGTAAAGTCAGTGGGATACCTGTTATCGTCAATACCAAAAGTAGAGAGCTGTGCCTGGTGAATAGTGAAGGAGAACTTGCTTCCAAGAAAGATGATCTGAAGGTATGCCAGGAATATGACCACCACCAATCTAATATTAATGGACTACCAAGCTTATCCATCAATGTTGTAGTCCCTTCAAAAAAAACCTTTAAGAATTAAAGCCATTCATAAAAATGTTTTCCCTTGTTTGTGAGATTCTATGAATCTCACATGCAGAATCTTCTATGAATCTTTTCATGCAGAAAAACATTGTTGTTACGCCTCACAAAAGTTGCCACCCTGCCAAGCAAAATCATGTACAGTGGCTTAATACTGAAGTTACAAGCATTTGTATGAAATGACAATGACTAGCTAATGCTGCACCCCACTTTACTTACCGCAATTAAAATATGAATGACTCATGCACCCAATAATCCTAAGAACATGGACTGTTTATTGCAGCAAGTATAGTCACTTCATGTGGTCACATAGAGGGCTGGGCAATGACATAATTCTTACCAAAATTTAGAGGCACATGGAGGTTATATAACGAGCCCTTACAATTCTTAGTATGAGCTTTATGGATAGATATAGGCACCAAGAGGGGATTCATAATTTAATTTACTTGTTTTCTGGTGTATAAACTTGTATATTTTTTCACAATGCGCAGTAGTGTCACAGTTGTGCAACATAATTGCAAAAAGCAGTTTCCAAGAAGTCCAGTTGGGTCAGATTTTTCACAATTTAATTGTTTTAGTACCCTTGAGGTTGCAATGTGACCCAACTTATTTGTATTGCACTGTGATGTAGCAGCGACACACTAGAAAAGTTGGTTGTGCACAGATGTCACTACCAAAGTTGCCATGTGGTAACCAACCCATTGTTTGCAGGTATGCTGGCATAAATGTTATGGAACTGCATTATAAGCAATGTTCACTAATACAACACCACTAGACAAAGAGAATCTAAGGCAAACTGATGCTGAGACTTGATATAGAAATTGCATGACAATGTTTGCTTAGGCCACGTGCACACGCTGAGTATTTGGCGAGATTTTTTACCTCAGGATTTGTAGCCAAAACCAGGAGTGGAGCAATCAGAGGAAATGTCTAATAGAAACACGTGCCCCACTTCTGTATTTAATTATCCACTCCTGGTTTTGGCTACAAATCCTGAGGTAAAAAACTCATCAAAATACTCAGCGTGTGCACGTGGCCTAAAGTCTGCCTAAGGCTGGTTTGACACCATGATTTTTACCTGATCAGGTTCGATCAGGTTTTGTGTGTCAACACCAGGAGAGGATCCAGGACAGGAACTTGCAGAAAAAACTATAATTGAAAGATTGACACCTGTTCCAATTTTGAGACACTCCTGGTTTTGACACACAAACCTGATCGTACCTGATCAGGGAAAAAACTGTGGTGTGAAACCAGCCTAAGATTTCTAGTGCTATAATTGCAGTGCATTTTTCAAGGTAGACATTTTTTGTTAATCAATGCCATTTACTGCTTTTCATCAATTTTCACTGATCCTTAAAAACCACTTTAAGGCTGCTTTCACACTGCAGTTTTTTCCTGATCAGTGTTCATTAGGTTTTGTGTGCCAAAACCAGGAGAGGAACCAGGAGAGGAACTTGCAGAGAAAAACGATGACTGAAAGACTGACACCTGTTCTGGGTTTTGGAGACACTCCTGGTTTTGGCACACAAAACCTAATGAACACTGATCAGGAAAAACTGCAGTGTGAAAGCAGCCTAATATCAGTATATATTATACATTATTTATAATAATGTATAATATTCAATAAGACACATCAAGAACAGCAAAAGTGTTCATATAACTCATAGCCTTCTTTATTTCTCAGCATCTGCTCAGCTTCTAAAATTCTAAGCATTCTGATATATGGCGTTCATTTCACATACAAAATTCAGAGTTTATGAGCTTGTAACTGTATATATCACATACAAAACATTCTGCAACAGCGTTACCTTGCAGGTGTGTAATGAGAATACCGACTGACACGGGATCGGCTGCGGCAAGCGAAAACCGGCACATTTAGGAGACATTTAAGCAGAGAAGCATTAGTGGATGAATAACAATCACATGAATGCAATTTAGTAAATTAGACATCTGCTGCCTCTCAAGCACAAATGATAATTTACATTTTAGATTTACATTTTAGATCATGAAATCAACGTATCAGATTTAAACGCAGTATTGAAGGAGAAAAAGCAAATCAGAACATGAACAGAAAGGTTTACACAATTTGTATTCATGTTCATTTTATGGGTCTATGGGGAATTGTAGGAAAATAAAGGGGTTATCAACTTTGAACAATACTTTTTTAGTGAGACGGGTATTTGCTTAGGACCCATGATATTAACTATTATTCTTGGAGGAATGGTAGAGCTGTATCCATCACAATCAGCATTGTCTAATGGACACCATTGATGCTGTACAGCATTCTGAAGCACAGAAGAGCACATCATGCTACATTATCTTTTAATTTTTATCAGAATCTGCAAAGGAGACTAAAATAAAGATGTCAACATAGTCTTACACCGTGTCAGGACTCATTCTGTGTCAAAAAACTATTGCAACACTGTAGTGGCTTTCTAATAGCTTACTACATGGTATAGCTGCAATAGCTGTTCCAGGTAATCTATTTGCTGTTTTGCATCTATTTGTAAAAAGAGGAAACAATTTAATTTAAAGGGATTGTCCGGGCTTATGCAATAATTAATATGAGTATCTAGGCTGCAAAATGTTAACAATTTGCAATATACTTGCTGTCAACATTTTGAAGGGTTTCCTAGATAACACATATTTGCGGCAGGCAGGGACATCTAGAGGGTGTGATTGTGCATGTAAATGGAAATTGGTCGTTTCCTCCCAGCTCCTACAATCACGCCCCCTCCCCTATTCCCAGTATGGCCAGTCACCCCAAGGATGAACAGACCCGCCCCCTCCCATTCTCACTATGCCCGGCCACCCCAGCCCCTAATGTCACCACCCACCCCTATTGTCCCCACTGCACTCACACACTGTACAGAATCGGCAGCTTGAAGGAGATTCGGTAGAGTGTAACAGTGAAGAAGGGACCACTGCACATGTGTGCTCTCACCCTGTCTGTGGGCTCTGTGCCTGGAGCCGGGTACACACTCCGCAGATCCGGTGTCTGTGCCTGGAGCCCGGGTCTGTGTGCTGCAGCCCGGTGCCAGTTCTTTTCTCCAGTCCTCACGGTACAATAGAGCTGGCAATGGTATAGTGAGGACCGCTCCACCAGGCTCTGTGCCCACGCACTCTATGGTACAGGAGCAAGTACAGAGCCGGTGGAGCGGTCCTCACTATACCGCCGCCGGCTCTATTGTACCGGGAGGACTGGAGAGAACAACTAGCATCAGGATGCAGCACACAGACCTGGGCTCCAGGCACAGACACGGGCTGCAGCACAGAGACCCGGGCTTCAGGGAACAGACACCAGAGCTGCGGAGTGTGGACCTGGCTCCAGGCACAGAGCCCACAGACAGGGTGAGAGCACACATATGCAGCGGTCCCTCCTGCACTGTAACACTGTACCAAATCTCCTTCACAGCTGACGATTCCGTACAGTGTGTGAGTGCAGTGGGGACAATGGGGTTGGGTGGTGACATTAGGGGCTGGGGGTAGCCAGGCATAGTGAGAGTGGGGAGGGGTGGGTCTGTAACATCCTGGGGGTGGCTGGCCATACTGAGAATAGGAGAGGGGGCGTGATTGTAGGAGACTGGGAGGAAACGATCAGTTTCCATTTACATGCACAATCACACCACCTAGACATTCCCTGCCACAGGCAAATATGTGTTATCTAGGAAACTCTGCAAATTGTTGACAGCAAGTATATTGCAAATTGTCAACATTTTGCAGCCTAGATAGACATATTTGTTATTGCAAAAGCCTGGACAACACCTTTATTAATATTTGAAATAGAAAAATAGATTTATCACATAGATGTCTCCTGTTGGCAGAGTTTTTAAAATAATGCACAAATGTGGGGTGAACCGAACTCAACTTCTATTATTTTACATATTTTTTTCATTCCATTGCAGTCGACTTTTCAAAATGTTAATTTTGACTCTATTTTAGCCAAGTGGGTGGGCTCTTCCTAGCAGAATAAAAGTTGTGTGTTAGCCTATTAAATGTCTGCCCGTCACTCTCTAAAGAGAGAGGAAATAGGGAAAACCTGCAGCTGAACTTCACTCCTAATTTTCTGTTACACTAATCCCGTTTCGGGGGCACTAAGGATGTTTCTGAATATTTAAAAGGAAGACTGGAATCATAGACAGAATCATGAGCAGGAAGGTACTTTCCCATATAGGATATGTCACAAAGCTACAAATATTGACATATTTTACCCCTTAAATCAATCAATCTCTATCTATTGATAGATTGATCGTCAGCTTTCACATAGCAATCTAATAGTGACAGAAGTTAGGATAACATTCTCACTTCATCAGTATGATTTATAGTAAAGTGCACTGATGTCTCAAGAAGAGAATTTGGAAGAGGTAAGGAGAGCTGCTAACCTAGGAAGAGAGACATAGACATATAGCAATGAAAATGAAGTATGGAGACTTTCTCCAGGACTTGGACTGAATTTGCAATGTAACCTAGCCCCTTACTTGGCTCTGTTGCAAGTTTGTCCTCTTCCCTTTTAGCTGCCAGACCTGACAGAACATTTGCTATTTCTAAATCTTTCACCTCAAGTAACCAAAGACACCGTTAACTTTACCAAAGGCCACTTAGATATAGTAAGAAATTAAAATATCTGATACACATTTTATATATAATAAATATAAAATGTTGACATTTTATTAATGGCTTTTGGTTTGATTCTACTACGTGTTGTACTAGATCGGACAAATTGAATAGCTCATACAAACTAAAGCTAGTAAGGTTAGTAACAACCATTAGAAAACTGCACAAACTGTATAAACACATGCAAAAGTCATTCTATCCACATATATAAGAATATTCACTGGGGCAACTGGCAAGTAAATACTTCACAGCAAGCATTGCACACACTGACAGTCCATCTCGTGTACAGACATATCCTCTATCCGCTAGACCAGAAGCAGTTGTTCCTATGTGACAGTCAATACATATTTGTAATCTGTCTGTAACTCTAATCAACACAAGCTTGTAATTATAGGAATTGGCATGTGATTACTAAGAACTAGTATTACTATATGATAATTATAGCTTTTAGTTATTGTAAACATAGAATGCATGTGCATATATTTGCGTATTCTTGGGTATTCATACATCTGTATTGAAGCCTATGTCGATGGCCATTATAATATTTGGAGGGCTATGAGGGAGCCTTTATACTTTATAGAGGCCTATTCGAGGGCCATTACCTGTATGCAAGCAATTATACATGTAAAGATTTGTAAGAATTCCATCATGGTGAGTGGAGGGCTGTGTGGGAGTTAATATACTGTATGAAGGGATGGAAGGGGCCATTCATTATACAGTGTGAGTAGGTGTGGGCACCATTATACTACCGTATATGTAGGCCCATTATACTACATGGAGAGCTGTGTGGAGGTCACAGTTGGAGATCATAGTGTGTTGGGGTCACCATACTTTGCTGGGGTAGTTGAGGGTTGGTACAGTAAAGTACTGTGCATGGGGAGGGTACAGTGAAAGAATTTACTGTGAGGCATCATACAGTGTTTGTGAGGCACTTTTGTTGACATCATACTTTATGGGTGCAATGAAAGGGAATCCAGGGGCTTCAATAGAATGAAAATTAATTTGTAAGGGCTGCAAAGTTGTGATATATTCGTATGTGACTAAGTCGAAAATTAATTAAAAAATTTGGGGTGGTTATGCGGGCAATTATAACTTCTGCTATGGGGCCCCATGAGTTCTATTCACTCCCCTGCTTATAACTTATTTAAGGGATAGGTACTGTATAAAGTTGCTGAACACTGTGGATTTCACTGGCTATCTAGATCATTTCCATAGAGTTTGAATGAAGTGACAATGTGCATACGACTAATATCACTCCATTCAAACAGAAATACTGGCATAACACAAAAGGATTCTAAATCTTGTCAAAAATTTATTTCCAAGTAGTCATACATGTCAAATAATTATTGGCATATATGACTACTTAAGTTGGAAATATATTTTCAATAATATTAAGAATCCTTTTGCATATCTCTTTTAAAGATTAAGTTGGGTGTACCATCTCATTACTGTGCACTGCATCAAAGAAGTGCCGATCAGATGATTTTAACTCCATTCAGAAGATTCTGGAGGTGATCACTGTTATCATGAAAGGTAGGGTTCTCAGTGATGGATCCCCCATAGATCATTAACTAAACCTATTTTACAAACTGATTGTATTCTAAGGAAAAAAACATTTAATGAGTTTTCGGGGACAGTTGTATTGAAGTCTTATTCACTGAAATGTTTAGCACTGAGCTTCAGTTCCGACCACAAACACAAGAATGCAGAGGAGGCTGTGTTCCCTAGTGCCAATGATTGAAAGTGTTACAGAGCGTTAGGGAGTGTTTAAACCTCGCTGATCAGATATTTATGACTAATAATTAGGGCACATTCAGACATTCATACAAATCGGTCCAAGATCAGACCGCAATGCACACACTGGGCATGGGTCTCCCAAGCGTGACAGCTTTATATATTTTATGAATCTGTCACATTCAGGATGGGAGACCGGCAGCCAGCCTGTGCATTGTGGTCCGATCTCAGACCAATCTCTATGGACGTCTGAATGTGCCTTAAAGATTGGCTATCGATATAACAGTTTCAGAAACCCATTTTGAACATTATATAATCAAAAGCTCTGAACCTTTGTAATATTCTTAGCACCTGTATATCACTATTTTTATCATTTCCATTTTTTCATGAGTAAATGAAACTCATAGAATATTCCATCAGTTCTATGGGCTGCACCTCACATAGATGATAGGATTGTACATGTTTCTAGGTGTGTTTATTTATCATCCAAAAGCAATCATAGAAGAGAACATAAATATACATTTTTTTGGTTACATGCAGATTGCCGTCTTTAACACCTTATCATAGCCAATGGCTTCTGTGATCTAGCTGCAAAAAGTGCAAAACACAATAGTGCAGCACAGTCATTATTATCAGTTATTATCCTACTCACGGGTATAATGGTTTCAAAATGATTAAAAGTAACCTGCCAAATGCACATTAAGCCATCCACCTTACCCAACATTGCCACTTATGACTGGCTTCTTCCAAAAGGAGTGGAATGGTAACTGGAGATAACTGAAAACCTATGCACTCCAAGGGTTTACGTGTGTTAGAGCCCACCAAACTACTCATACATTCTATGACTTGATCCTAATTGTATGTAGTTTCTCAGAAATAGCAGAATAGTGTCAATCGGGCAATTGTAATGAAACACTCTTAATTGCATCCAATGATTCAAAACATCCAGTGGCTTTAATATGTACATAGCAAGACAATTTACTTACCTGTTCTCGGGCCTCATATTTAGCAGGTAGTTTCTGCTATCTGCCCGGGGAGTATAGACTGAACCATTACTGTCTTCACTGTCACTTGTATTCCCATTGCTACTTCCATGGGAGTCATAGACCCTTCCATTCCCAGACGGTATTCGGTTCATTGGTCTCCTTGTGCCCATCATAAATACGGTCTGCCAATTATATTAGCCACCTGCAACCTCCAAGAAAGTTGGTTCAAGACTTCCTCCGGAGACTAGAACCTGGGAGACAATGTAAAATGTTTTCAACTTTTATCATAAGAATACACCCATATGGCTTCAGTCACATCTCAGCTCCCTGTTCCAAAAGTACATAAAAAGGAGTGCTAAACAGACTCATAATAAAATATCCAAGACAATGATGGGAGTGCTGGTGTGTCACGGTCCGCGCTGCTGTGGCATGAATAAACTCACCAAAGAGACAGCAGTTATTCCATCCTTTTATTTCCTCCTCTCTCCTACGCGTTTCAGCGCCACACCCGGCGCCTTCCTCAGGGATGTCCCTGAGGAAGGCGCCGGGTGTGGCGCTGAAACGCGTAGGTGAGAGGAGGAAATAAAAGGATGGAATAACTGCTGTCTCTTTGGTGAGTTTATTCATGCCACAGCAGCGCGGACCGTGACACACCAGCACTCCCATCATTGTCTTGGATTTAAACCACTATCCAGTGGTCGGTGGAGGTCCTGCAGCAGCTGGAACACTGATTCCAAAACGCCTTCAAACCAGTTGTGGGGATCACAACTGGACCAGGTGAGCAGCTTCACAGCACCACCACCTTACACAAGTGTCATCAGTGATAGGGCACTATTGCGCCTCTTGTCCCCCTCCCTATTTTCTTTTTACATCATAATAAAATATATCATTTAAAAAATAATTATTACCCTCATATCTTAAGTAGACCATACACTACTGATTTTGGATTACCAATAAGGTCATTTTCTACTACCTGATGGTGCCATTTCACGACACAAACAAATGTAATAGTCATTATTTAAAGGCACATATCTATGTAAAGTTGAACTGTGATTTTTCATTGTTGGGTCTATCGAGTTTCAAGGAATCTACAGTATTTACTGCTCACTTTACTCTCTGATCAGAAACAGAGGGCACAGTGGTCTGCGGTCAGCAAAGTTCTTCTGATATGTCACTATGACATATCAATACTCTATCAACAGTGCCTATCATGTATGTTTTTCTTTTTAAATTATATGTACTACCTAAAGTGCAGCTGATAGGTGGGGTCCAGTTTCTGAGACCACCATTGATAGCTCAAATAGCTATTCTGAAGCACTCTGATTAGCAAACAGAAGAGTTGATCTGCTGCACGTAGTACCTATTATATTAAAATAAAAAGCTTAAACTATAGGTTTTTAAGTTAAAATTACCTAAGCTAATTTAGGTTTTCAACTAAACCAAACTAAACTCTATTAAGTTGCAGATCAATATGACAACAGACATGTATTTGTCTTCAAGAAACTTGAACGTCGTGCCAAATGGATTCATAGATATTGTCATGAATTATGATGCAACAACACAAGTAAAAATACCATATTAATCGCTTATAGCCTTTCATTGCTGCCTAGTCTGTGCCTTCCAAGAACTGTACCAGATTTGAACTCTGGAAAGTTTAAGCTCTGCACCTGTTCTTGCTCTTTAGATTTTTTTTTTACAATGACAGTATGAAAATTTTTTTGCAGAGACCTTAAACTTAACCAACAGAAATGGGGTGCCTGCAATATAATCAAAATGAAGGAGCAATAATATATAAAGTATAACTGGTAACATCTAAGGCTAGTTTCGCATTAGTACAGTGCATTCTGATGTATGTACTGTATAATTCTGAGTTGCAAAATGTGTATTCAAATGTATATGACTTTATATCATGAAACTAAAATGGGCAAGACATGGTCGAAAAACTGTTCTTTTCACTAGGCAATATTCAAAATAAAGTTGACTACATTTTTGGTCCCCCAAAAAATGAATGAAAATTGTATACTATTTTTTTTCCTTTTTTACATTTCAATATGTCCTCAACATATGTCTTCCTGTTTGTACCATTTAAAGCTAATTGAGAAAATAATTTAAAAAAGTGTATAGACATGGAAGTGTGAATTGAAACTCATACATAGGTAGTCCAATATGTGGCACACACTTGCATATGATTTGAACATGTATGTTCAACGCACGAGACTGCAGACTTACAATTATGGACCTATCTTAAATTAACCCTTGTGAAATGAAAACAATAAGACCATAAACAATAAAAACAAGTTCCAAATCAAAGAAAGAATGGCCAACCAACTATATAAATATCTAAAACCTCTGTCCGTGATACGCATATTGGAGCAAATGCCATCCCAGAAGAAGATAATATGTGTACTAACATTTACTATGTATTTTTTTTTTGTAGGCATATGATGGGATACATGTGCCTACATTTCATTTATTCCTCTCATTGAACTATACAGTTTATTGGCCACATATGATTACATTTTGAGGTTCTTCCAGTTATTACTTCTTAATTTCATCCCACAATCCTATTGATTTTGCCATGCCAACAGTCTATTCAACTATTTATTAGCCATTGTGCATGGTAGTGATTGTCTTTGTATTACGCCAGATTCACATTTTGGTGTTTTGGAGACCTGGTACCATGATGCATAGACTAGCAGAGCGTCGCCTAACATTAACTCAAAAGCCTTAGGCTAAGTTCACATCTAATGGTGTTTGTGTTTGGAATGCATCCGTTTAACGGATGTTTCAAAAGCATGTCTTTTTGACTTGCATTTTTACTTAGAAGTTTGCGTTAACGCAATAACCTGCGTTTGGTCAAAATGACCTGCATTTTTGTTATGCGTTTGCCTGCGTTTTTTAATGGCCAATTAAGTTGGGTGGAGCCCAATAAAATAAGGCCTGTGTGATAGACAGATAGGATAGATACAGTTGTGGCCAAAAGTATTGACACCCCTGCAATTCTGTCAGATAATACTCAGTTTCTTCCTGAAAATGATTGCAATCACAAATTCTTTGGTATCTTCATTTAATTTGTCTTCAATGAAAAAAAACACAAAAAGAATTGTCCTAAAGCCAAATTGGATATAATTCCACACCAAACATAAAAAAGGGGGTGGACAAAAGTACTGGAACTGTTAGAAAAATCATGTGATGCTTCTCTAATTTGTGTAATTAACAGCACCTGTAACTTACCTGTGGCACCTAACAGGTGTTGGCTATAACTATATCACACTTGCAGCCAGTTGACATGAATTAAAGTTGACTCAACCTTTGTCCTGTGTCCTTGTGTGTACCACATTGACCATGGAGAAAAGAAAGAAGACCAAAGAACTGTCTGAAGACTTGAGAAACCAAATTATGAGGAAGCATGAGCAATCTCTAGGCTACAAGTCCATCTCCAAAAACCTGAATGTTCCTGTGTCTACCGTGCGCAGTGTCATCAAGAAGTTTAAAGCCTATGGCACTGTGGCTAACCTCTCTAGATGTGGACGGAAAAGAAAAATTGACGAGAGATTTCAACGCAAGATTGTGCAGATGGTGGATGAAGAAACTCGACTAACATCCAAACAAGTTCAAGCTGCCCTGCAGTCCGAGGGTAAAACAGTGTCAACCCGTACAATCCGTCAGCGTCTGAATGAAAGGGGACTGTATGGTATGATACCCAGGAAGACCCCACTTCTTACCCCGTGACATAAAAAAGCCAGGCTGGAGTTTGCCAAAACTTACCTGAGAAAACCTACAACGTTTTGGAAGAATGTTCTTTGGTCAGATGAGACAAAAGTAGAGCTTTTTGGGCAAAGGCATCAACATAGAGTTTACAGGAGAAAAAAAGAGGCATTCAAAGAAAAGAACACGGTCCCTACAGTCAAACATGGCGGAGGTTCCCTGATGTTTTGGGGTTGCTTTGCTGTCTCTGGCACTGGACTGCTTGACCATGTGCATGGAATTATGAAGTCTGAAGACTACCAACAAATTCTGCAGCATAATGTAGGGCCCAATGTGAGAAAGCTGGGTCTCAGAAGTCATGGATCTTCCAGCAGGACAATGACCCAAAACACACTTCAAAAAGCACTAGAAAATGGTTTGAGAGAGAGCACTGGAGACTTCTAAGGTGGCCAGCAATGAGTCCAGACCTGAATCCCATAGAACACCTGTGGAGAGATCTAAAAATGGCAGTTTGGAGAAGGCATCCTTGAAATATCAGGGACCTGGAGCAGTTTGCCAAAGAAGAATGGTCTAAGATTCCAGCAGAGCATTGTAAGAAACTCATTGATGGTTACCGGAAGCAGTTGATAGCAGTTATTTTGGCTAAGGTTGTGCAACCAAGTATTAGGCTGAGGGTGCCAATACTTTTGTCTGGCCCATTTTTGGAGTTTTGTGTGAAATGATCAATGTTTTGCTTTTTGCTTCAGTCTCTTTTGTGTTTTTTTCATTGAAGACAAATTAAATGAAGATAATAATACCAAAGAATTTGTGATTGCAATCATTTTCAGGAAGAAACTGAGTATTATCTGACAGAATTGCAGGGGTGTCAATACTTTTGGCCAAAACTATATATACAGTCATGGCCAAACGTTTTGAGAATGACACCAAAATTATATTTTCACATGATCTGCTGCCCTCTGGTTTTTATTTGTGTTTGTCTGATGTTTATATCACATACAGAAATATACGGTAATTGCAATCATATTATGAGTACCAAAAGGTTACATTGACAGTTAGAATGAGTTAATGCAGCAAGTCAATATTTGCAGTGTTGACCCTTCTTCTTCAGGACCTCTTCAATTCTCCCTGTAATGCTCTCAATCAACGTCTGGACCAAATCCTGACTGATAGCAGTCCATTCTTGCATAATCAATGCTTGCATTTTGGCAGAATTTGTTGATTTTTGTTTGTCCACCCGTCTCTTTATGATTGACCACAAGTTCTCAATGGGATTAAGATCTGGGGAGTTTCCAGGCCATGGACCCAAAATCTCTATGCTTTGTTCCCTGAGCCATTTAGTTATCACCTTTGCTTTATGGCAAGGTGCTCCATCATGCTGGAAAAGGCATTGTTGGGCGCCAAACTGCTCTTGGACGGTTGGGAGAAGTTGCTCTTGGAGGACATTCTGGTACCATTCTTTATTCATGGCTGTGTTTTTAGGCAAGACTGTGAGTGAGCCGATTCCCTTGGCTGAGAAGCAACCCCACACATGAATGGTTTCAGGATGCTTTACAGTTGACATGAGACAAGACTGGTGGTAGCGCTCACCTCTTCTTCTCCGAATAAGCTGTTTTCCAGATGACCCAAAAAATCGAAAAGGGGAATCATCAGAGAAAATGACTTAACCCCAGTCCTCAGCAGTCCACTCCCTGTACCTTTTGCAGAATGTCAGTCAGTCCCTGATGTTTTTTCTGGAGATAAGTGGCTTCTTTGCTGCCCTCCTTGAAACCAGGCCTTGCTCAAAGAGTCTCCGCCTCACAGTGTGTGCAGAAGCACTCACACCAGCCTGCTGCCGTTCCTGAGCAAGCTCGGCACTGCTGGTAGTCCGATCCCGCAGCTGAAACAGTTTTAAGATACGGTCCTGGCGCTTGCTGGACTTTCTTGGGTGCCCTGGAGCCTTTTTGACAACAATGGAAGCTCTCTCCTTGAAGTTCTTGATGATGCGATAGATTGTTGACTGAGGTGCAATCTTTCTAGATGCGATACTCTTCCCTGTTAGGCCATTTTTTTGCAGTGCAATGATGGCTTCATGTGTTTCTTTAGAGATAACCATGGTTAACTGAAGAGAAACAATGATACAAAGCACCAGCCTCCTTTTAAAGTGTCCAGTGGTGTCATTCTTACTTAATCATGACTGATTGATAGCCCGCCCTGTCCTCATCAACACCCACACCTGTGTTAATGGAACAATCACTAAACGATGTTAGCTGCTCCTTTTAAGGCAGGACTGCAATGATGTTGAAATGTGTTTTGGGGGTTAAAGTTAATTTTCTAGCCAAATATTGACTTTGCAAGTAATTGCTGTTAAGCTGATCACTCTTTATGACATTCTGGAGTATATGCAAATTGCCATTAGAAAAACTGAAGCAGTAGACTTTGTTAAAATTAATATGTGTATAATTCTCAAAAGTTTTGGCCATGACTGTAGATGGTAGAATAGCTAGATCGGGCTTACCAGACTCATGCTGCTACTTCTGGGGCCGCCTATTAAGCTACTTGCATATTCACTGCACTGTCAGCCAAACAGCCATTCACAGAGGCTCACAGAGAACTTCTGTGATTGGACTGTATTTCCTCTGGACAGTGATTGTGTTTGGTTGCCATACACATTAATGTATGGCAAACAGCCTGGCGTTATAGGGTGTAAAATAAATAAATATAAAAAAAACACGCATGAGGCTTCGCAGCATTTTTAAGTCCAGCCCGATGAAAGCTGACTGCTGTGAGCTGCCACCCTAAGCTGCTAATTTTCCCTTGGCTGGCAAAAAAAATGCATGGACTCCGCCCTATTTTTTAATTGCCAGCCAAGGTAAGACTAGGCAGCTGAGGGCTGGTATTCTCAGCGGGGTGAGGGCCCATTTTTTAGGGCCCCCTACGCTAAAGAATAGCAGCCAGTAGCCATATCTGATTAATAATAAGCGTAATTTCCAGGCGCCTTACCAGGTTCATCCAGTTGCCCCGGTGGTGGGTGGCACGCTGGGTAATAGGGGATTAATACCAGCTTTGTTTTACCAGCTGATATTAAGCCCAAGATTCTTAATGTCAGGAGAAGTCAGACCCAGCAATTAAGAATCTCCAATAAATGGTTAAAAAAAAGACACCACACAGAGTAAAAATTATTTATTAGAAATATAGACACAGACACCCTTAGGGACTGCATCTTTATTATCCTCATGCAACCCTCCACAATCCTGGTCTTCTGTCTTCTCTCTTCTGTCTTCAGTCTTCTCTCTTCTTCAAATGATGCATCTCTACTACATCACACACCACGGGGAGGAAGTCCGCTCCCCGTGCTGTGTGATCACTGAAGAAGACTGCCGGTAGTAAGCGATGATGTCACTGCTGACACCATTGCCATAGTAACCAAACAAGCAGCTACTATAGCAACGATGAGCAGCAGCAAGATCACAGCGGCTTCTGAACAAGCCAACTCATACACGAGCCACAGGAGTTAACTCCCAGCTTACTGATAACAGCAGCGCCGGTAAGCAGAGAATTAACTCTGCTGTCACCGTGGCTGCAGTATGAGCGGCACATGGAGCAGTTGCCGCAACAGCAGACCTGGTAAGCAAGGAGTTAACTCTGCTCTCACTGCAGCTGTTCCATGTGCCACTTATACTAGAGCCACGGTGACAGCAGAGTTAACCCCCTGCTTACCGGCGCAGTTGTTATCGGTTAGCAGGGAGTTAACTCCTGTGGCTCCTGTATGAACCGCTCATAAAGGAGCTGCAGGAGTTCACTCCTTGCATGCCGGCACCACTATCAAAGCTTCTCCTGAATGCCGTGGAGATAGAGGCGTTGCTAAGCAGAAGGTGAAATGCTGTGATCCCGACCTCACCATTGCCATAGTAACTGCTCGCTTAGTTACTATGGCAATGTTGTCAGCGGTGACGTCACCGCTCATTCAGTGATCACAGAGCACAGGGAGCAGACTTCCTCCCCATGCTCTGTGATGTAGCAGAGCTGCCTCGTTTAAAGAAGAAAGAAGAGAGAAGACAGAAGACCAGGATCTTGGAGAGATGCGTGGGAGTAATAAAGATGGCGTCCCTAAGCGTGTACGGGTATTCATTTCTAATAAAGTATTTTTTCTCTGTGTTGTGTCATTTTTTAACCCTTTATTGGAGATTCTTAATGGCCAGGTCTAACTTGACCTGACATTAAGAATCTCAGGGCTTAATACCAGCTGGTATAACAAAGCTGGTATTAACTCCTTATTACCCAGCATGCCACCCACCACCAGGGCAGCTGGTAGAGCTAAATAAGAGATAAATGCACGATTTTCAGGGGCGGCTGCGTGCTGATATTTTTTACCATGGGGCCCCTAAAACAATGGGCCCTCACCATGCTGAGAATACCAGCTCTCAGTTGCCTAGTTTTACCTTGGCTGGCAATTAAAAATAGGGCGGAACCCACGCATTTTATTTTTGAATTATTTATTTATTTAATACCCTATAACGCCAGGATGGTTGCCATACACTAATGTGTATGGCAACCAAGCACAATCACTGTCCAGATTGAGGAAATCCAGTCTGACTACAACAGCCAATCACAGAGGCTCTCACAGAGTGTGAGCCTCTGTGACTGGCTATTTGGCTGATAGTGCAGTGAATATGCAAGTAGATTAATAGGCAGCCCCAGAAGTAGCACAGAATGCTGGGAGACAGAGCAGGGAGTCTGGTACAGCTATTCTTGCACCTATAACTGTCTTTGTATGGATCCTATCTTCTTTTGCAAGCGCAATGTAACGCAATGCTGCAGATTTGCACAAATCTGGACCATAGCGTTATATTGTGTTTCTGTTGAAACGCATTGAATAACGTTGCAGACTGTGTTTGGCTTTACGCTATGAAAAATGCATTGCTCTAATGCAAACCTTTTTTCTGCAAAAAAAGGCTTGCGTTAATATGCGGTTTTATAATGGTAGTCTATGGATGCATTAACGCATTGCGCTATAATGCGTTTTTAAGCAGAAAGCACACGTGTTCAAGCGCAAAAAACACTAGATGTGAAAAGGCCCTTATATAAGCCTATGAGGATAATGACTTCAGGTCAGAAGCCCTGAGGCTGATCAGTGCATCACGGCCTACATTTGAGCCTTAAAACACAGGATGTGTGAATCTGGCCTTACTTGTACTCTCCTGATTAGTATGATGCCTCTCTTTTAGGTGACCCATTTGTTAAAGGGAATCTATCAGCACATTTTTGCAATATAATCTCAAGGCATCATGATGTAAGTGATAAGAGCCCTCTTTCATGAATGTGTCACTTATTGGGCTGTATTTTACTTTTTCAATACGATCGAGTGTTTTATCAGCAGGAGATTATCACTGCCGTACAACTGGCCTCGTGGTCCAACCGCAAGCCCTGATTGGCAGCTCTCTGCCATTGTACAATCTACACAGAAACCCGGTATGTTGGCTGGGTTATACACAACTCAACATGTCCTAGCTCTGCTACAGAGAAAGCTATGATTTTATTATAACTGTTGCACCCAGTAAATTTATTGCTGGAGTCAGGTCTGTGTCCCTACATTATGCTGATGTCAGATTTACTAGCAAAAACCTGCTGACAAATTTTCTTTAATCCTGTATCTTTGATAACAAAGCATATATTTTAAGACTATTTGGTTGGTTGGTCATTTACATTAATTACAATGCAATTTGTGTCCTAACCTAAATAATGATTTTGGGCCAGAGGTGACTATTCACACATGATTTGCTACATTGGATAATGGCTATTATTTTACCTATTTCATACATTTAAAATGCAGATTTAAAATGTAATACAATTAAATCTAAGAGCCTCTAAGCCCATCTATTATATAATCACGAATGGGTTTTTTGCCCCTTTTGAGACCGCTCGCGCTGCGAGTCAATGTCGTCATGTGGATACGACCGAAGCATTGGCCGCGCAGCGGCCATTGCGAGCAGTTCTAAGGCGACTCGCTATGCCCGCGCAGCGGGCATGGCGAGTCGGCTTAGCAGCGCGAAGCATTGGCCGCGAAGCGGCCATTGCGAGTCGGAGACTCGCTCTTCTAGAATCCCGATGCATCTGCATCGGGCACCCAGCTAGTGTTGATTATAAAACTGTATCTTTAATATGTTTAGGTAAACAGCAACAATGCTAAAACGTATTTCACTGTCCAAATATTTCTGGACCTAGCGTAGCAGTGAACTGCCTGGTGCCTGTGCACATCTAAATTAAAGATTGTGCCCACAGAAAGATGGATTAGTGCAGAGGAGAGACGTCAGACAGAATGCGCAGGCGTGGGATTTCTGGTGTCACTGGCAAACTAAAGAGAAGAGGAGGAGAAATTAGGTATAAGGTAGGCACGCAGTCTCATCTTCCAGGCAACACATGCCCCATATAACCTACAAATGAAATACCTCTTATTTAGCCGAAGAGCTGGCAACCAAGATTAATTCACCAAAACAAAGTAATGATCATGATTAGACCATCACAGAAACACACATCTCTATAATAGTATCAAAATATTACAAATTTTATTAATAGATAAATAGCAGACATGAAAGCGTAGGATAATATATAAAATATCCAATAGGAGGGTATACACAAAAAAATTATCAATTAAATCGTGATACAGTTGAAAGACCCTTCAGGGGAGGGAGAGAAGACTAATACGTATGGGAGACATATCCGGACATCCTTATTATAGAAAGTTCTAAAATGACTATTACAGAATATTGGAGCAGCATATCCTGATCCAAAGAATATTTCAAAAAAGTCAAATACAAATTAAACCTATTCTGTATGGATGGTATTATTGCTATATAGCCTGCAAAAGAAATAGCACATGGAAATCCTAAAAAATCAATTACAGCCCATTAAGGCAGACTAAGGCGGCCGTCACACAGCACAGATATCTTGCCCGATATCGTTTAAGCGATCTCCTTTTTGATCGCTTAAGCGATATCGGGCTTAAAATCGATGCATGTAATCAAGCGATTTACGATGTTAAATCGCTTGATCATGACATCGCTGATCTGAGGTCCGGTTCTCAGATCTAGCGATGAACGATTTCATGATCTGCTTCATCGTGGTGTATAACACCACGATGAACGATCTCCCAGCGGCAGAGCCTATGCTGGGAGATGGTAACTATGGTACACGTCGGGTAACTAAGCGACGCGCGGCCCTAGGTACCCGATGTGTATCATAGTTACCAGCGAGATCGCGGCTCCGCATCGCTGGTGAGTCTGTCTGTGTGACATCTCACCAGCGATGTGAGCGATATTGTAAGCGATTGCGCATGCACGTGATCGCTTACAATATCGCTAAAGATATCTGTGCGTGTGACGGCCGCCTTAGACACATGTTCCGTCTGTCCTATAATGATAAGATCACTGTACTAAACAAATAGAACAATTGATTTACCCTGTGCCATGGTCTAAATCCTTTGAAGGAGTCCAAATGTGGATCCCATACGACTGAGCCTCGACGATCGTTTCGTCAAAGAGAGGACCCTTCATCCAGGAGGTATACAGGTATGGCTAATTTAATCTCTGTGCTACCTGCACGCGCATATTAATAACTAACAAACCTCAAAAGTATGACATATCCCTTTTAGGGTATGTGCTCACGGCCCAGAGGAGCTGCATGTTGGAAGCAGCTCATCCAAACCTGAGTGAACCCACTGGTGGCCGTAGGGAGATCACAGTTGCCCTGTACTCACCATGTGCGGCAGGTGCGGGGCGGATTTCCCTGCAGTCACCCAATGGGAGCCGCTTCCAACTCTACAGCATGAAATTAACACGTGGAGGAGGAGCAAAATGCCGGTAACCCGCATCGTAGCTGTCAAAACACTGTGTTCAGGTTAATCATAGTGGCCATGGGATTTCTAGAAATCCCATCCAGTCTGCTGATACTATACAGCAAGATGCTGCGTCCAAAACGCTGCATATACTGATCGTGAGTATGCAGCCTTAGGAGTATAAAAATGTAATAATATTTAATCTGCTGCACTACATAATTTCCCCGTGAGCACCACCACCTTGGTAAAATCCCCCAAAAATTGTATTAAATATGAAAGCCAATTGCTAAAACCATATACGGTAATGTATTTAAAAATAAAATACTCAGGGGAGCAGTGTAAATAAAATAGGAGCACAAACTATTCACACTTGACTGGATAAAAGATACAGTTTAGCTCAAAATATGAATGAAAACTTCTTGGTCCATTGTATAGTTCCTAGAATTAATAAATGCCTTAGGCTAGGGTCACACTTCAGGTTTTTTTTTAAAACCTGATCCGGTTTGAGCTTTTAAAAAGCTCAAAACCGGAGCAGGAAACGCTCCTCATAGGAGCCTATTATAAAAACCGGATTGCTTCACAAGCAATCCGGTTACCGCCTCCGGCTCTGCAGCCTGCGTGAAAAATCATGCAGGCTGCAGTTTTTGGAGCGGTTCACTGACCCTCAATGCGGTAAATGGATTGCTCAGGATGTGTAATCCTGAGCAATGCGATTACTGCATATACTTTGCTTATCCCGGCTGCCGCCGGGATAAGCGAAGTTTTATCATTGTTTCAAAAGATGTAATTTTATTAATAAATATGGCTATAATGTCTCTAGGGGGTGCCCCCCCCACCCTAGAAACATACCACCCACTCAGGTGGGCATATAATGATGTAATTCCTGATGTACAGTAGCCGGCTCCTGTCAGCTACTGTACATTTTTATGAATGAAGCCGCCAGCTCCTCTGTGCGCAGCGCTCATACTATACCTATTGTAGGTATAGTATGTGCGCTGTCCGAGGTCCTGAAGGCTCATACAGTAAGATCTATGGGCAGCGCAGTACATTATATAGTAAAATGAATTATGTCATTCAAAATATAACTTGTCCTGCAAAAAGCAATCCATCTCAAGATTACATTTAAGGGAAAATAAAATAAAGTTGGCAATTGAAAGAAGGGGAGGTAAAAAAAAAAGAAACTTGTCCAGGGGTGAAGGTGTTAAAGTACCGTAAATGTAGTTTTGATCTTAAATATAATGTATTACACCTTTTTAGCTGGCTTTTAACCTAGGGCACAACAGCAATATTAGCTTCCACAACAGCATGTTTTATACAGGTCACATGACCAAAAATATTTAAACAACTTGACTCTGACTTGCTGTCGTGCAGCAATTTTCGAGCTGCGATTTGGCTGTACAAGAAAAAAAATTACAGCTAAATCAGAGATTGTTGGATGCTTAAAAGGAACCAACCAGCAGGATATATGGCTATAAAGTAAAGCCAGTGACTTACAGGCACTGGGATACTGAGTGCAATCATACCTTTACTTGAATGATTCCATGTTTGATTGCAGAGAAAACTGTTATCAAACACTGGGAAAACAGTGCAGCAAATTAGCATAAATGCAGCACACTGTCACTATGAGGGGTTGGGTTTATTTTTATTACTCCCCTGTGGGTTTTAAGCCAAAACCTTCCTTTTCCCTGTCACTATATACCAGGCACATTACATCTGACATCATGCATGGTTATAGCACAATGTCAGGCATGCTATGTGCCTGAGCTCATCACTCCCTTTCTCCCTTATGATTTGTCTCCAGCTTCCCCAGGTTCTCATTCCCTTGCCAAAGGAATGCAAGAGAAGCCCCCGTCGCCTCCAGTCTCTGCACGTCCCTGGTCTACTCTCCTCACAGTCACAGACTGTGATCACGAGCAGGAGAGGAAACTGGGACAGATCACAGATGACACAGATCTCCTGCTCGTGAGCACAGTCTGTGAGAGAAGACAGTTGGGGATGCACAGAGACTGGAGGGTTTTCTCCTGCACTCCTGTGACTGGGCGATCACAGGAGAAGCTGTGAGAAGCCAGGGAAACTGGAGATGAGCCCATGCACATAGTATGCTTTGCACTGTGCTATCACCATGCACAATGTCGGATGTGCCTGGTATATAGTGACAGGGAGGGGCTGAAGGAGGGAGGAGTGTTTGGCTTAGAGCCCACAGGGGAGTAATAAAAATAACCCAGCCCCTCATAGTGATGCTGTGCTGCACACATGCTAATTTTCTGCACTGTTTTCCCGGTGTTTAATAACAGTTTTCTCTGCAATTATACATGTGATAATTGAAGTAAAGTATGATTGTACTCAGTATCCAGTGCCTGTAAGGCACTGCCTTCACTTTAAACCCTAAATCCTGCTGGTTGGTTCCTTTTAACGCACGTTGCTTGAAAGTACATCGGTTTTTATAGGAGCAAAGTCATCTGACAGTACAAGCACTTACATCATCAATAATGTTGTTTTGGTTGGTCCTATCAGGGGTCAGAGAAGGGGGAGGAAACATGTCATAGACTACACTTTCCATAGGGAAGTTTAAGACAGCAATGGACAATTAATGAAGCAGGGGGCTCCAGAGTGGAGAAACTGTGACGGACAAGATCATGAGAAGGACCCCAGGTATGTTAACCATAGATGTCCCATGTATAACAAAATTTTTAGTTTTGACTGAAGGGTCCCATATGTAACCTCAGTCAGTGCTTTGTTGAGGTAACAAGATACTTCCCTGACTAAGCCACCATGGCAATACGAGAAGCAAGAAGCAACAGCTGAGTGACCAACAGGAAACATTTGGGGGAGGCTTTTTTAATGATTTTGCTTCTTTAATGATTATCACCATGAGGGCCTCCAATACCTGAAGACAAAATGTTCAAGTGTAGGTGTTGCATTTGTTTCCCAGATCTACCTTTGTATGATATACACTCAAATAAAAAAATGCAGGTGATCCAGCTCCCAGCAAAAAATGGAGTTTTAAGGTTACATTCACACAAATTTTTGCGGATGGTTATTTTTGCCTTAAACATGATCAGCTGGCTGATCAGGGGCACATCAGCTGATCTGTTTGCTGGTCATCGGACAGAGTCATCACTTGCTTAGACCTGTTTTCAAAAGTGGATCCAGTTTTGCTCCTGAAAATTCAGCAAAAACGAATCCTCACAAAACACAGCAAAAAAAAGCTGTGTGTGGGAATAAAGCCAAACTTAAATACCGTATATACTCGTGTATAAGCCGAGTTTTTCAGCCCAAAAATTGGGCTGAAAAGTCTCCCCCTCGGCTTATACACGGGTCAATACGGTAGGTGGGGGCTGTGTCCAGGGCTGGGGAGGCTGGAGGAGGCGGTGGGAGGTAGCTGAATGAGCGGCCCCGTCACGTGGGGCCGCTCATTACATATGCACTGCTTCCCCCTGTCAATCAGCGGGAAGCAGTGCATAATTAAATATATTCCCCCCAAATGCTGGCACTTGCCCCCCCTACTTGTAAGGCCCCCCCCCGGCTGCTATTATGACCATACCATCCTCTTCATCGCGCGCGCGCAAGTCCCTCCGTGCTCCCGTCCTCCATAGCATCCGGGGTCATGTGACCGGCCGGTCGCATGACGTCATCGCTACGCGACGGCCGGGGACCCGGATGCATGGAGGACGGGAGCACCGAGGCACCTGCGCGCGCGATGAAGAAGACAGAGGATGGTAAGTTAAGCAGCCGGGGGGGGAGCTTACAAGCGGGGCAATTGCCAGCATTTGGAGGCTGCCTGTAAACGCCTTTGGGGCTGGGGCTGACTGTATATACCACCTTTGGGGCTGGGGCTGCCTGTATATATCACCACTGGGGCTGGGGCTGCCTGTATATACCACTACTGGGGCTGGGGCTGCCTGTATATACCACCACTGGGGCTGGGGCTGCTTGTATATACCACCTTTGGGGCTGGGGCTGCCTGTATATACCACCTTTGGGGCTGGGGCTGCCTGTATATACCACCACTGGGGCTGGGGCTGCCTGTATATACCACCACTGGGGCTGGGGCTGCCTGTATATACCACCACTGGGGCTGGGGCTGCCTGTATATACCACCACTGGGGCTGGGGCTGCCTGTATATACCACCTTTGGGGCTGGGGCTGCCTGTATATACCACCACTGGGGCTGGGGCTGCCTGTATATACCACCACTGGGGCTGGGGCTGCCTGTATATACCACCACTGGGGCTGGGGCTGCCTGTATATACCACCACTGGGGCTGGGGCTGCCTGTATATACCACCACTGGGGCTGGGGCTGCCTGTATATATCACCACTGGGGCTGGGGCTGCCTGTATATACCACCACTGGGGCTGCCTGTATATACCACCACTGAGGCTGGGGCTGCTGTATACTACGACTGGGGAGGCTGCTGTATACTACCACAGGGGGGACTGCTGTAAACTACCATTGGGGAGGCTGCTGTATACTCCCACAGGGGGGACTGCTGTATACTACCACAGGGGGAGACTGCTGTATACTACCACAGGGGAGACTGCTGTATACTACCACAGGGGAGACTGCTGTATACTACCACAGGGGGAGACTGCTGTATACTACCACAGGGGGAGACTGCTTTATACTACCACAGGGGAGGCTGCTGTATACTACCACAGGGGGAGGCTGCTGTATACTACCACTGGGGAGGCTGCTGTATACTACCACTGGGGAGGCCTGTATACCACTGGGGAGGCTGCTGTATACTACACTGCTTGGGGCTGTATACCTGTGCTGGGGTCCACCCTCGGCTTATACACGAGTCAATAGGTTTTCCCAGGTTTTGGGGGCAAAAGTAGGGGGGTCGGCTTATACACGGGTCGGCTTATACACGAGTATATACGGTAAATGGTAAAAGCTTCCTTGGTTCAAAATCCATATTGAAATAGTACTTTAACTTACGTGTTTCATAGCAATGACTAAGGTCTGAGCACCTGAAATGTTTAAAACAAAGTATTTTTTAATTTTGATTTTCAATAAATTTTTACCATTTATTTCTGTTAAACCTCCATTTTTTGCTGGGAGCTGGATCGCCTGCTTTTTTCATTTTGTGTGTATTACCTAGGAGTCGGCCTGGGTATATTGATCCGTGCACCGCAACAAAATCATTGTTCCTTCAGTCTGGACTGGTGAGCTGTTGAATTTCTCCTCTTTTTCATTACAAAATAATATACACTGCTCAAAAAAATAAAGGGATCACTAAACAACACAATGTAACTCCAAGACAATCACACTTCAGTAAAATCAACCTGTCCAGTTATGAAGCAACACCAATTGTGAATCAGTTTCTCCTGCTGTTGTGTAAATGAAACAGACAACAGGTACAAATGATGCACAATTAGCAAGACACCCCCTATAAAGGAATGGCTATGCAGGTGGTGTCCACAGACCATTTCTCGATCTCATCCTTTTTAGCTGTTGCTTTGGTCACTTTTGCATTTTGTCATTGCTCTCACCCCTAGATGTAGCATAAGGAGGTGTCTACAACCCACAGAAGTTGCTCAGATAGTGCAGCCCATCCAGGATGGCACATTGATGTGAGCTTTGACAAGAAGGATAGCGGTGTCAGTCAGCACAGTGTCCAGAGCATGGAGAAGATACCACGATACAGGCCAGAACACCAGGAGACGTGGAGGGGGCCATAGGAGGGCAACAACCCAGCAGCACTGCTGCCTCCTCCTTTGTGCAAGGAGGAACAGTGCCAGAGCCCTGAAAAATTACCTCCTGCAGGCCATATCCATGTGTCTGCTCAAACCGTCAAAAACAGACTCCATGAAGGTGGTATGAAGGCCTGATATCTACAAGTGGGTGTTGTGCTTACAGCCAACACCGTGCAGGGCTATTGGCATTTGCCAGAGAACACCAAGATTGGCAGATTTGACTTTAGTGCTCCGTTCTCTTCACAGATGAAAGCAGGTTCACATTGAGCACATGTCACAGACGTGACAGAGTCTGGAGACACTGTGGAGAAAATTCTGCTGCCTGCAACATCTCCAGCATGACCTAGTTTAGCAGTAGGTCAATAATAGTAGGGGGATGCATTTGTTTGGAGCGCCACAAAGTCCTCAATTTGCTAGCTAGAGGTTCCCTGACTGTCATTTTAGTAAAATGATGAGATCCTTAGACCCATTGTGAGATCATATGCAGGTGTAGTGTGCCCTGGGTTCTTTTTGATGTAAGACAATGCTGGGACTCATGTGTGTGAAGTGTATCCGCAATTCCTGCATGGTGAAGTAATTGATAATATGGACTGGACTGCCCGGTCTCCAGTCTTGAATCCAATCGAGCACATCTGAGATATCAGACACTTTGCACCACAAACTGTCCAGGAGTTGACTGATGCTTTAATCCAGGTCTGGGAGGAGATCCCTCTAGAGAACATCCGCCATCTCATCAGGAGCATGCCCGGGAGCTGTAGGGAGGTTGTACAGATTAGTGGAGACCACACACACTACTGAGCCTCATTTTCTTAGCTTGAGGCATTTCCACTGAAGTTGGATCAGCCTGTAATTTGATTTTCCACTTTGATTTTGAGTATCATTCCAAATCAAGACCTCCAAGGAGTATTAATTTTGATTTACAGTGATCATTTTTATGTTTTCTTGTTCTTAACACATTCCACTACGCAATGAATAAAAATTTACAACTTAAATATTTAATTCATTGAGATCTTGGATGTTATATTTTAGTGTTCCCTTTATCTTGTTGAGAAGTGCAGTAGGTGAAAAACAGGAAATGATAACACATTTGTGCAAATATATGCCCCCTGGAGGCACTCCTGTAGTGGTGATGTCTGGGTGCAGGTGTTGTATATGACCCCCAGGGGCACTCCTGTAGTGGTGATATCTGGGTGCAGGTGTTGTATATAACCCCTCCGGGGCACTCCTGTAGTGGTGAATTCTGGGAGCAAGTGTTGAATATGACCCCCCGGGGAACTCCTGAAGTGGTGATGTCTGGGTGCAGGTGTTGTAGACCCCGTGATGTTCGTGTAGTTATAGGCAACCAGACACCCGGAGGAACTTGAAAACATAACACTTTACTTTATGGAATGATATCATACAGTCTGTAAGAGGCAAAGTGCTGTGGTTCACCATACACTTGATATTTTGTGTATAAAAGATGGTGTTTTCTCCTCATGGAATAAACAAATTTAGGGCCTTTCAGGCGATTGGAGTACAGGTCTCACTTGCTACGGCTCGGCTTCCCGTGGCGACACACCAGTGGTATGGAGCTACTCACAATTTTGGTGCTACCATTCCGTATTCCAGGGGGTCAGGCAGACAAAGTTTGTGGCATGGAAGTCACATTACACTGGTTCTGACCGGAAGCCAATATAAAGCCAGCATAGAGGTAACACCTGTCCAGCCTTATCACTCCTGGCTATAAAATGCTTCACTCCTTTGTGGAGGCAATTATATGGAGAGAGTGATGTCCACTCAGAATGGACTGGGAGAGAGATTCTGGGAGCAGTAGTGCTTCTTCCCTCTCTCCTGACTACACTGAATAAACACCTGTTTGAACCAGTTTTAGTAAGTGTGAGTGGCCTGAGGTAGCGTCTCCTCCCACCATTGTTATGTGTGAGAGGCCTGAGGTACAGGCTCCTCCCACTATTGTTGTGTGTGAGAGGCCTGAGGTAGAGGCTCCTCCCACTGTTGCTATGTGTGAGAGGTCTGAGGTGGAAGCTCCTCCCACCATTGCAATGTGTGAGAGGCCTGAGGTAAAGGCTCCTCCCACCATTGCAATGCGTGAGAGGCCTGTGGTAGAGGCTCCTCCCACCATTGCTAAGGCAGCTAGTTATAAGAATTATCTAACTGTGATACATACATTGACCATTAGATGGCAGTAAAGTACAATGCAGAATGTACATTTATCAGTCCTCACTGTATGTACATCACACAATGTACAGTTAGGGCCAGAAATATTTGGACAGTGATACAATTTTCGCGAGTTGGGCTCTGCATGCCTCCACATTGGATTTGAAATGAAACCTCTACAACAGAATTCAAGTGCAGATTGTAACGTTTAATTTGAAGGGTTGAACAAAAATATCTGATAGAAAATGTAGGAATTGTACACATTTCTTTACAAACACTCCACATTTTAGGAGGTCAAAAGTAATTGGACAAATAAACATAACCCAAACAAAATATTTTTATTTTCAATATTTTGTTGCGAATCCTTTGGAAGCAATCACTGCCTTAAGTCTGGAACCCATGGACATCACCAAACGCTGGGTTTCCTCCTTCTTAATGCTTTGCCAGGCCTTTACAGCCGCAGCCTTCAGGTCTTGCTTGTTTGTGGGTATTTTCGTCTTAAGTCTGGATTTGAGCAAGTGAAATGCATGCTCAATTGGGTTAAGATCTGGTGATTGACTTGGCCATTGCAGAATGTTCCACTTTTTTGCACTCATGAACTCCTGGGTAGCTTTGGCTGTATGCTTGGGGTCATTGTCCATCTGTACTATGAAGCGTCGTACAATCAACTTTGCAGCATTTGGCTGAATCTGGGCTGAAAGTATATCCCTGTACACTTCAGAATTCATCCGGCTACTCTTGTCTGCTGTTATGTCATCAATAAACACAAGTGACCCAGTGCCACTGAAAGCCATGCATGCCCATGCCATCACGTTGCCTCCACCATGTTTTACAGAGGATGTGGTGTGCCTTGGATCATGTGCCGTTCCCTTTCTTCTCCAAACTTTTTTCTTCCCATCATTCTGGTACAGGTTGATCTTTGTCTCATCTGTCCATAGAATACTTTTCCAGAACTGAGCTGGCTTCTTGAGGTGTTTTTCAGTAAATTTAACTCTGGCCTGTCTATTTTTGGAATTGATGAATGGTTTGCATCTAGATGTGAACCCTTTGTATTTACTGTCATGGAGTCTTCTCTTTATTGTTGACTTAGAGACAGATACACCTACTTCACTGAGAGTGTTCTGGACTTCAGTTGATGTTGTGAACGGGTTCTTCTTCACCAAATAAAGTATGCGGCGATCATCCAACACTGTTGTCATCCGTGGACGCCCAGGCCTTTTAGAGTTCCCAAGCTCACCAGTCAATTCCTTTTTTCTCAGAATGTACCCAACTGTTGATTTTGCTACTCCAAGCATGTCTGCTATCTCTCTGATGGATTTTTTCAATTTTTCAGCCTCAGGATGTTCTGCTTCACCTCAATTGAGAGTTCCTTTGACCGCATGTTGTCTGGTCACAGCAACAGCTTCCAAATGCAAAACCACACACCTGGAATCCACCCCTGACCTTTTAACTACTTCATTGATTACAGGTTACAGGTTAACGAGGGAGATGCCTTCAGAGTTAATTGCAGCCCTTAGAGTCCATTGTCCAATTACTTTTGGTCCCTTGAAAAAGAGGAGGCTATGCATTACAGAGCTATGATTCCTAAACCCTTTCTCCGATTTGGATGTGGAAACTCTCATATTGCAGCTGGGAGTGTGCACTTTCAGCCCATATTATATATATAATTGTATTTCTGAACATGTTTTTGTAAACAGCTAAAATAACAAAACTTGCGTCACTGTCCAAATATTTCTGGCCCTAACTGTATATAATAGATATCCTAACACAATGTCCACAGTATTTCTTGCATACTGGAACAAATCTACTGCCACACAACAACTGTTTCACTCAGCAGCAGTAGAACTGGTGCTGGGATACCACAATTAACCTACAGCAGTTTAAAGGTGAAGAAGTTGCTAAAACCAACCAATCTGCTCACTACTTACTTTTTAGTAAAAGCAGCAGAGGGTAAAACTGGAAAATGCAGTGTTGCAACAATTTTTTTTGCACTAGTTTTGACTAGACAAATCAATCAGTAGTAATTCCTAGATTTAAGATGCAAACCACACTTTTTGTGAAGCCATACCACTTAAGGCACTGACATAAAATGGTGGCAGTATTATATGTTAAAGACCAGTATGTGGGAGATTTGTTGCCGAAATCTCTGTGACTAAAACTCAGTTCTAGTAATATAGGAAAAGACTGACCGGAGACACCCATGTGTAAGGTACTAGCTGAAAAAAACATTAATAATAAAGTATACAGCTGCACACTGAAAAGCAAGAAAAGAGAGAAACATAATCTGGCCAAATGGCTATGAAAATACTTGCCATTCAACTCCTCCGTAATATAAATCATATACCTGGCCTAGTCTCAGGATTGGTGAGGTACTAATTGAACCCACATAGATCACTGATTTTGCATGTATTATTGACAAGATATATAATCAAATCTGGTATTTGGTGGATAAAGGTTAAACTTGATAGATGTGTCTTTTTCCAACCTATATAGCTATATAATTATGTTACCATATACAGTGCCTACAAGTAGTCTTCAACCCCCTGCAGATTTAGCTGGTTGACACATGCGGAATTTAACTTGGCATTGTGACATTTGGACTGTAGATCAGCCTGGAAGTGGGAAATGCAGTGCCACAAATTTTTTTTTTTATTTTTTTTTAAAGCGTAAAAGTTAATTAGAGGGTCATTTATTATTCAACCCCTCAAACCACCAGCATTCTGTTTGGTCCCCCTAAAGTATTAAGAAGTAGTTCAGGCACAAATAACAATGAGCTTCACATGTGTGGATTAATTATCTCTTTTGCCAGCCTTTTCTGACTATTTAAGACCCTCCCCAAACTTGTGAACAGCATCATACATGGTCAACATGGGAAAGACAAAGGAGCATTCCAAGGCCATCAGAGACAAGATCGTGGAGGGTCACAAGGCTGGCAAGGGGTACAAAACCTTTCCAAGGAGTTGGGCCTACCTGTCTCCACTGTTGGGAGCATCATCCAGAAGTGGAAGGCTTATGGAACTACTGTTAGCCTTCCACGGCCTGGACAGCCTTTGAAAGTTTCCTCCCGTGCTGAGGCCAGGCTTGTCCGAAGAGTCAAGGCTAACCCAAGGACAACAAGGAAGGAGCTCCGGGAAGATCTCATGGCAGTGGGGACATTGGTTTCAGTCAATACCATAAGTAACATACTCCACCGCAATGGTCTCTGTTCCAGACGAGCCCGTAAGGTACCTTTACTTTCAAAGTGTCATGTCAAGGCTCGTCTACAGTTTGCTCATGATCACTTGGAGGACTTCTGAGACAGAATGGTTCAAGGTTCTATGGTCTGATGAGACCAAGATCGAGATCTTTGGTGCCAACCACACACGTACGTTTGGAGACTGGATGGCACTGCATACGACCCCAAAATACCATCCCTACAGTCAAGCATGGTGGTGGCAGCATCATGCTGTGGGGCTGTTTCTCAGCCAAGGGGCCTGGCCATCTGGTCCGCATCCATGGAAAGATGGATAGCACGGCCTACCTGGAGATTTTGGCCAAGAACCTCCGCTCCTCCATCAAGGATCTTAAGATGGGTCTAATTTCATCTTCCAACAAGACAACGACCCAAAGCACACAGCCAAGAAAACCAAGGCCTGGTTCAAGAGGGAAAAAATCAAGGTGTTGGAGTGGCCTAGTCAGTCTCCTGACCTTAACCCAATTGAAAACTTGTGGAAGGAGCTCAAGATTAAAGTCCACATGAGACACCCAAAGAACCTAGATAACTTGGAGAAGATCTGCATGGAGGAGTGGGCCAAGATAACTCCAGAGACTGTGCCGGCCTGATCAGTTCTTATAAAAGACGATTATTAGCTGTAATTGCAAACAAGGGTTTTCCACAAAATATTAAACATAGGGGTTGAATAATAATTGACCCACACTTTTAAAGTTTAAATTTATAAAAATTCAACTGAGCAACATAACTTTTTGGTTTGTAAGATTTATGCTTCTGTTAATAAATCCTACTCTCGTTTGCAGTTTGAAGGCTCTAACTTATTGGCATCTTATCAAACCAGCTAAATCTGCAGGGGGTTGAAGACTACTTGTAGGCACTGTAACTATCCAAAAAAGAACAGGCAGCACTCCAAAGTTTCATCCAAAAATGACAGCTTTAATGCAGCCCCATGTGGTGCAACGTTTCAACCTATATCAGGTCTTTTTCAAGCATAGTGTTCAGTGCACAATAGTGTATCATATATAGGGTGCATACATAATTAGTAATTGATATAAAAGTATAAATAAACTCCATAGTGACACATATACAATCACATACCTCATAGTGATATGAGTATTATTACATTATGCACGTGCTTAACATATCCATCAAATCCTCCAGTGTACCATACAGTATAATTCTCTCTAATTACTCATCATTAAATTATAATGTACATCTGTGTAAGTATCAAAATACCTCTAGTGCCATAAGGAGGTGATTGGTCGTCCTGAGATATGGACACACGCTGTCTCCATTATCCTCGCCTCCACGCTGTACCCGCAGTCGTCTTCCGCATTGCAATGCGCATGCCCAAGCTTCCGGGTCTTACTGCGCATGCGCGGCAACCGCGTCATTGCTGACATTGCGGTCACATGATAAACAAGAGGCTAGTATCGCCATCTTACTTTCTGGCACTATATACCAAAAGTGCAATTATACTTGCCCACTTCAATATTAGCAATATGTAAGTTACTGGGGATTTACACTGGGCCTTCCATATACACCGGGGAGTGTAAAAAACACTCCTCCCATACTACACCAGTGGAATGCAATTCTAGAACAGAGCCGACTTGACCCTTGTTACAGGGAAGAATCAGTCTGTTTAGCATCAATATGCAATCAGACTGATGTAAAGACACCAGCTCACTGCAAATAACGCCAACCTAGAATGCTCCACTGACAGCCATATTATCATCCACACTAGGTCCTTATTACCCCAAATAATGTAGTGAAAAATCACAAACACTGATATATATGTGCAAAAAATTGGGCAAATTTTATTGATATGAAAAAGAATCTTTTTAGACAGCATTTCAAAAAATTGCGTGTTCCAAAATAACATTCTCGACCAATCATTCCTCCTGTAATACAAAAAAAATTAAAATTTAGTAAAATTATGACACAAAGTCATATAGGTTCTTATATACATTCTTAAAACCTTATATTAACAATATGTCAACATACATTTCTTACACTGTTTTAGGTGTAGATTCCAATGAAAAATAGGATCATATAAGGAAATACCCATTTCATTATGTCTACTGATCTTTACCAACATTTCATAAAACAGATTGAATCTTGAAATCCGCATTCAGGCCATTAGGTCTCAGAGTATTCAATAAATAAATCCATTTAAAATGGCCTCCCTGTTACCTCCCCTCCTCAGGGGGGGTACATGGTCAATAATCCTGAATTTAATATCTGTATCTTTATGGCCTTTTGGTACTGGAAGGTCCAGTCGTTTTTTTCTTATTGAACACTTATGTTGGCTGAATCGTGTTTTAAAGTCCCAAGTCGTCTCCCCCACATAGTAGAGACGACAGGGACATTCAAGTAAATATATAATATATTCTGAATCACAGGTCAGAAAATAATTGATCTTAAATTCTCTTTAAAAGAGAATTTAAGATCAATTATTTTCTGACCTGTGATTCAGAATATATTATATATTTACTTGAATGTCCCTGTCGTCTCTACTATGTGGGGGAGACGACTTGGGACTTTAAAACACGATTCAGCCAACATAAGTGTTCAATAAGAAAAAAACGACTGGACCTTCCAGTACCAAAAGGCCATAAAGATACAGATATTAAATTCAGGATTATTGATCAATTACTAATTATGTATGCACCCTATATATGATACACTATTGTGCACTGAACACTATGCTTGAAAAAGACCTGATATAGGTTGAAACGTTGCACCACATGGGGCTGCATTAAAGCTGTCATTTTTGGATGAAACTTTGGAGTGCTGCCTGTTCTTTTTGGGAAGTATACTGTTTTTGCATTGGACATTGCAATTCACAGGATTTTTTGCACCCATCTTTAATTGGAAGTTTGTGCTGATTTCTTTTTTTCTATTTTGGCACTGTAACTATGATAGTTCCAATTATTGTGTGCCAGTCAACACATATGACCTCTTTACTTATTTCCAATTATTTTATACCCAAAATTATCCAAAACTACTTATTCTAGCATTCAAATTTTCTTATTAAATTTAATAAAACTTAATATTTTTGTAATCAAAGTTCTTTCTATTTTTTTGTTAAAAGATGCCCTGTTTGTCTCAAAAAAATATTTTGTGTGTCTCTGGAAATTAAGAAATGACCGCCATAATTAATCTACTATATGTACACAATCACTGAAAAGAGGAAAAAGAAGATTGGTTGTTGGGTTAAATCGTGAGACCATAGGATAAAAAAAAACATAATTTGTAACAATCTTAATCAACAGCTCAAAACAAGTTACTTAATTATCCATATTATATTCACAATTTGTATATTATAATATAGCCCAGTGGAGTCACCAGTCTACGAGGTAAGAGAAGGAGACAGGTGAATAAATAAATGACTCATAATGACCGCTTCACTGACTGCTCTATTCTTGACTCACTCGTTCACTGGCAGTACTATATTTCAGTCAAGGCATGTAAAGAGTGCCTTAAGGACTGTTTTCAAAACCTCTGGGTTAAAACTATGAATCATCAATGTATGGTCCATGAGGTGGGACATTCCAAGAGCTAATTATATCAAGGCCCTTGAAGGGTCAAATCAATTAAACTAAATTTTGATTAATGCATTGGCACTGTCATAAAGTATGAAAATGTAAAACTGAAGTCGGATTTCAAAGGATAATGATTAATAAAATCATAAGTAACGGTATTTCTGCTACAAATTATGATCTTCTTCTTGAGTAGACACATCCTTATGAATCCCTGCCCTCTTCATGACCAAGGGAGTATATATACTCCCTTGGCCATGTCCCTACCTCTTTTGCAAGGTCCCGCACTGAGCTTGCATCTTCCCCCACGCATCTCAGCTGATCTGATTAGCTGAGATGTGTACCTAACAGCACCAATCTGAACAGAAATTTCTAGCAGCGCAATCAAAAGCGCTGTGGTTAACCTGACAGCCAGGGGTCCTGTTATAACCCTGGAAGCTGTATGCAATCACTTCTTGCCAGCAGAAAGTGATGATTTCTCCTGTGTTCAGATATGCAGCAGCTCATCTGTACACAGGAGAAGCGATCTATCTGTGCAGCACTGAGGTTCCCTAGGGAACCAAGTAAAATAAGGAAAAAATAAAAAAGGTTTTTGAACATATGGAAAACAATACACAAGTTCAAATCACCACTCTTTTGACCTTTGAAAATAAAACTATTAAGTTGAATGAGGCTCAAAAAAGAAAAATGGCATTCGGTCCACTACATCATTGCTCACAGCCAGTTTTTTCTCCTAAGTCCATGAAGACTAAATATTATTTTATTCATGCTGCAAGCAGTAGCTCATTATTGAACAAGACACAGTGTCAACTTTGTGACGACATGATACGCATTGTGCTATCAGATCATATTTTTTCAAGTTACTATTTGAAGAAGACTATGTAAAATTATAGTTGAAACGTCATATATGATATGAACTTGAAAAAAAAAATTCTGGATGCTTGTTGCAAAAATAAATAAGAGCTTCAACGAACATTTTCTTTTTTGAGCCTCATTCAATTTTGGTGTCATCCCTGATGGCATTGCTCAGGTATAGATGTGTAGCGATGTCAGCTGCAAGGAGAGAGTGATGTCTGTGCTCTCTCCTCCACAGGGACTGTGCAAACATAACAGAGGTTTTTCTTGAGGCAGCGGTGGCTCTGGGCATAAAGAGAGTGGCAATACTCTAAATACAGTCATGGCCAAAAGTGTGGGCAACCTTGAAATTGTTCCAAAAAATTAAGTATTTTTCTAGAAAATGATTGCAATCACACATGTTTTGTTATAAAGGTTTATTTCCTTTCTGTGTATTGGAACCACACAAACAGGGAAATAAAGGCAAGTTGGACAGAATTTCACACAAAACCCCAAAAATGGAACATACAAAGTTGTTGGCACCCACAACTTAAAATTTAGTTGCACACCCTTTGGCATAAATACCGTATATACTCGCGTATAAGCCGAGTTTTTCAGCCCAAAAATTGGGCTGAAAAGTTACCCCCTCGGCTTATACGCGAGTCACTATACGGGCGCCCCCCCCCCCCCCAGAGGTATACAGGCCCCCCCCGTGCTCCTTAAACCTGTAAAGGAAGATGATTATACTTATCGCTGTCCGGCTGCCGTCCCCGCTCTCCATCGCGCTCCTCCATCTGCATCGCGCTCCTCCATCTTCCGGCTTCCTGTCGGCACCGACAATGACGTCATTGTCGGCGCAGAACACAGGAAGTCGGAAGCCGGAAGATGGAGGAGCGCGATGCAGATGGAGGAGCGCGATGGAGAGCGGGGACGGCAGCCGGACAGCGATAAGTATAATCATCTTCCTTTACAGGTTTAAGGAGCACGGGGGGGCCTGTATACCTCTGGGGGGGGGGGGCTGTATACCTCGGGCTGCTGCTGCATATAACATGGGGCTGCTGTATAACATGGGGCTGCTGTATATAAAATGGGGCTGCTGCTGTATAACATGGGGCTGCTGCTGTATAACATGGGGCTGCTGCTGTATAACATGGGGCTGCTGCTGTATAACATGGGGCTGCTGCTGTATAACATGGGGCTGCTGCTGTATAACATGGGGCTGCTGCTGTATAACATGGGGCTGCTGCTGTATAACATGGGGCTGCTGCTGTATATAAAATGGGGCTGCTGCTGTATAACATGGGGCTGCTGCTGTATAACATGGGGCTGCTGCTGTATAACATGGGGCTGCTGCTGTATATAAAATGGGGCTGCTGCTGTATATAAAATGGGGCTGCTGCTGTATATAAAATGGGGCTGCTGCTGTATATAAAATGGGGCTGCTGCTGTATATAACATGGGGCTGCTGCTGTGTATAACATGGGGCTGCTGCTGTGTATAACATGGGGCTGCTGCTGTGTATAACATGGGGCTGCTGCTGTGTATAACATGGGGCTGCTGTATATAACATGGGACTGCTGCTGTGTATAACATGGGGCTGCTGCTGTGTATACCATGGGGCTGATGCTGCTGTGTATACCATGGGGCTGCTGCTGTATATACCCTGGGGCTGCTGCTGTATATACCCTGGGGCTGCTGCTGTTTATACCACTGAGGCTGCTGTATACTACCACTGGGGCTGCTGTATATACCTCTGGGGCTGCTGTATACTAACTACTGGGGCTGCTGCTGTATATACCACTGGGGCTGCTGCTGTATACCTCAGGGCTGCTGTATACCACACTGCTGAGGGCTGTATACCTGTGCTGGGGTCCACCCTCGGCTTATACACGAGTCAATAGTTTTTCCCAGATTTTGGGGGCCAAAGTAGGGGGGTCGGCTTATACACGGGTCGGCTTATACACGAGTATATACGGTAATTGCAATCAATCACTTCCTATTGCCATCAACTAGCTCCTTACACCTCAACTGTAATTTTGGACCACTCTTCTTTTACAAACGGCTCCAGGTTTCTCATATATGAAGGAGCCCAACAGCAATTTTAAGATCTTTCCACAGGTGTTCAATGGGAGTTAGATCCAGACTCATTGCTGCCACTCAAGGACTCTACCGCTCTTTGTTTTCATCCATTTCTGGGTGCTTTTTGAAGTATGTTTGGGGTCATTGTGCTGATGGAAGACCCATAATTTAGGATGAAAACCCAATTTTCTGACACTGGGCACAACATTGCAACCCACAATCCTTTAGTAATCTACTTATTTCAAGCAGTCAAGTTTTCTTTGTAGGCCTTAGGCTGGGGTCACAGTTGACATGAGTTTTTTTTAGTGATTTAACAAAACTCATGCGTTTTTTCATGTCAGCATGAGTTTTTTAAGATGTGTAATGGCTCCCTGCGTTTTTGGCTGCGTTTTTAAATCTGCACCAAAAAATAGTGCATGTACTATTTTTTGGTGCGTTTTGAAAAACGCATGTGTTTTTGAAGAAAACGCATGCGTTTTTATAACATGGGCCCCTATGGAAAACGCATGCAAAAACGCATGTACAATTAGTACCTTTTAGTGCCATTCAAAAACGCATGCGTTTTCCATAGGAGCCCATGTTCAAAAAAACGCATGAGTTTTTGGAAATGCACCAAAAACGCATTGTACAGTCGCACATGCGTTTTTGCTATTAGGGCATGCGTTTTTTAACATGGGGGCCTATGGGTGCGTTTTTTACATGCGTTTTTGAAAACGCAGGTCTCTAAAAACCGCTTGTGAAAAATGCAACTGTGACCCCAGCCTTATTCCATATTTAGTAAACAGTAAAATGATGTGCTTTACTATAAAGCTCTATCTTGATCTCCACAAAATGCTTTACCAGAAGAATTTTTGTCTACTCATGCACATTTTGGCAAACTGCAGATTGTTTTTTATGTCTCTGTGTCTGCAGTGGTGTTCTCTTGGGTCTCCCACCATAGCATTTCATTTCATTCAACGGATAGTTTGTGCTAACACTGATGCACCATGATAATGTAGGACAGTTTGAATTTCTTTGGAACTGTATTGGGGCTATTTATCCACCATCCAGACTATCCTGCATTACAACCTTTCATCAGTGTTTCTCTGACATCCACATCCAGGAAAATTAGCTACAGTGCAATGGGTTGTAAACTTCTTGATAGTTTTATACACCATGGACAAAGGAACATCAAGATCTCTGGAGATGGACTTGTAACCTTCACATTGTTGATATTTTTCAACAATTTTGGTTTTCCAGTCCTCTGAAAATGCTCTTCTCTTTCTGTTCTTCAAGCTTAGGACACACACAGACCAGACACACAAGGGTGAATAAACCTCTCCCCTTTTTTCTGATTTAAGGTTTGATTATCAAATTGCCCATATCCTGTTATTTACCACAGTTGAGTTTGAATGAGCATCACGTACTTGAAACAAAGTTGTTTACCGACAATTTTCAAAAGATGCCAACATGTTTATCTGGACCATTTTGGGGTTTTGTGTGAAATGATGTCCTTTTTTTCTTTGTTTTTATTTTGTGTGGTTCCAGGACACACACAGAAAGTAAACAAGTGTATGATAAAATGTGTAATTGCGGTGATTTTCAGGGAGAAATACTTCATTTTGTGGAACAATTTCAAGGGTGCCAACAATCTTTGCCATGACTGTATGTGAGTAGAACCGCTGTGCAAAGGGCACACTAAGCATACTTATTTGCATACTACAATAAAGAAGTTGTTTGGGATAATAGAGAAGCAGATTTAAAAATGTATCTTTAGTGTTGCTTCATCTCCGACAATGCTATATGGTTACCCTGAAGTTTAAATTTAAGGTTCCAAACTTTATTGATAGAAAGCCTATTAACCACAATTTTCTTTTAGTGGTTGAGGAAACTGGAGCTGCCGAAGTAACGTGTAAAGAATATTTACGGTAAGCTTTATGTAAATGCTGACCTCCATGCAGTAATACAGTTATGCTAACTAATGAGCTACATCATAAGTGAGTTTCAATCAAATAGCACACTGTTACTATACATGTATTTATCAATCAAGTAAGTTGCTTAAATGTTATAACTAGCACTGTTCCTACCAAGTCTCATCCTTCCAGGTCAATTGATACCAGGTGAGTAAGTATCTGGTCAGCATGGAATAAGATGGTGATTGGTATTATAGGATTAGCATCCTCCTGGTTTTAAATTAGCAATTAAAAATCAAGTAACCCATATACTTTTTTAATGGGTCCTATTGTTAGAATCAGCCCTCAGGATTGTTCACACAAAGCAGACTAGTTGTGGTATTTTTGTTTTTCTTATGCCAAATCTAGGAGGATCAAAGGAGAAGTATTTTTGAAAGTACTTATCTGCTGATTCCCATTTGTTCCTCTTTCAAACTAGCAAAACTAATAGAAGAAAGTGCTTATCTTGGTTCCAACCATTGTATTTCTTCTAGGAATATAAGTATTGAAGGCATTTTTGAATAAACACAGAAGCTCATCTCTTTTTAAGAATTGAAGACAAATGTACAGCTATAGACCCTGACTCAAAAAGATGAAATATTTTGTGGAACACAAAACTGCTCAAAAGGGTTGCAAGTTTTGGAATCTCACTCCAGTTCCCTGGTATAACTTTAAATTCTACAATACAAATCATCACTCCTAAGAGAGCAATAAATTATGCCCTTTTAAACTTGGGTCATGCGACAATATAAAATAAAATAATCGATCATCGCTGTGTTCTCAATTGTTAAATTCAAGCCCTCAGTATTCAGCGTACCAAGTTCATAAATCCAATAGCTTTCTTTTTTGATTAATTCATTAAAGCGATTCTGTACGCTAACCGGGACCTGATCAATAATACACAACTGTAAACTAGCTGGATTCTTTGGATGGAATAAGCAGTAATGTTTGGAGACACTAAGCTGTAGAAAATTATTGCGTATATTTTGAAGGTGTTTGGTCATCCTTTCATGAACTGTCTGGATGGTACAACCCACATATTGTAAGCCACAAGGGCATTGCAATAAATATATTGCATATGAGGACTAGCAATCCAAACGACATTTGATATTAAAACTCTCTCCGGTTGTTAGTGATTAAAACATTGTGGTACCAGCAGAGATCATTCCACAACATAGATATTTTGAACTATTGCAAGGAAAACAACTCAAATTTACAAGAGGGGGCCCTGTTTCATTCCTCTTTTTCAATTCCAAATTAATACTATTTGGAGAAACCAGACTTTTCAAGTTTCAGCTTCTTCTGTAAATTAAACCTGGCTTGTCTGGCAAATGTTTCGCCAGAATAGGCTCTGCCTTCAACATAAAGCAATGTTTCTCTATCAGTTTTTGGACCTTTATTTGTGACTGATTGAAGTTGGTTATTAGGTTGAAATCTTTTGCTTTATTCCTAGCAAGAGTTGGTTCAGAGGAAATCCTAGCTATACACAAATCTTGAGAAAGGTGCTGAGTTTTTTTGAAGGCATCAGCAAGCAATTTTCCGGATAGGTCTTCTGCAGAAACTTTCTTTAAGGAATCTTGATTCTTCAACAAAATCCTGATCCAATGAACAATTCTTGCATACCCTCCAATATTGCCCATAGGGTATGTTCTTAATCCAATTGGGTAGGTGCCCACTTTCAAATTAGAGGTAGCTGTTCACATCAACCAGTTTAAAATGTGTTGACGTGGACACCCTCCCCAATTCATTAATCTTAATATTGAGGTCCAAGAATTGTATAGAGCTATTTGATATTGTAACTGTGAATTTAAGGCCCCAGGGATTGTTATTAAGCTCATCAACAAAATAATAAGCCTTTGTCCAGTCCATTCGAAATCATAATCAAATCATCAATATAATGGCAATAAAATTTAATATGGCCATTAGCCAGGTTGGACTGTGCAATGACTTGACTCGAATAAACCCATGAAAAGGTTCGCATAACTGGGTGCAAATCTCATCCCCATTGCACAGCCCTTGACCTGTCTATAAATACCGCCATCAAAAGAAAACACATTATTCTTTAGAACAAAATCAATTCCTGATAATAAAAATACTCGTTGTTCCTTGGGTAACGAAGTATCAGACCTCAGATAAAAATCAACTGCATGTAAACCCAACTTATGGGTGATGTTCCTGTAAAGCCACATCAACGGTAAGCAGGAAACAACAGTTTAGAGGAGGTAGTTCTCTTAAAGACTTGATTAGATCTGATGAGTCTTTTAAATATGACTCTAAACTCAGACAGAGGGATCTGACTCCAACTTACAGTAATATTCTTGATCTCCCAAGTTTCTCAGGCCTTCCTCTATATACCATTCCCTGTCGATAATTACAATCCCCCCCTTCCTTGTCAGCACTATTAATCACAACATTGGTATTTTCTTTCAGGGAGATTAGAGCTCTTCTCTCTTCAGCCGTCAAATTATCTGCTCTTTTATGATGTTCAGAGGAGCATAGCTCCTTTAACACTACCTGCTGGAAAGTTTCCAGATGGGCCCCTTTATGGTGTAATGGATAGAAATTTCTGGAACTGTTCTTCACCTGTACATGTCGAAAGGGGGATACTGATGGAGAACATTCCACCATATTCTCATCCTTCGTGCATGGTGAAACAGTTCTACTTTTCTCCTCGATAATAAAATGCCTTTTAATGGTGATCTTTCTAATAAATTCTTTCAAGTTTATGTATAACTCAAACGTAATTTAATCTGGAATTGGGGCAAAAAGAGAGACCCTTCTTTAACAGTGAAACTTAACCTTTACTTAAGTTGTATCTAGAAAGGTTGAAAATCCCTTTTGTGTTTGTTTCAAGACCTTCAATATCCGGTTCTATTAAGAGACTGCTTTTGTCTTTTTTGGGGTTTGAGTGTCTTCTTTCTCCTTGTTTTTGCAGCTTCATTCCGCAGCCCTACAACCATGCTTTTTCTGACTCTTTTCGGGTGGTGTCCTGGAGCCACCCGAAAAAATTGTGTTATTTTAGAGTCTTTCAAACCTATTGATCCTATTTCTTTATGGATCGTAACTGCACTACATAAGTCTGGTGTACTGGAGTTACTGGTTTGTTCTATTATTGGTTAGGTTAGTTTCAGTGTGCCTTTCCACCGCAGTTGTGCTGTTCAAGCACAACCCGTCCAGGTGAGAGGATACAACCCCCCACCACATACTTCACCAGATTCCAACGGATGCTTCTCATAGTGCGCCCATCTGTTTTTTGTTTTCACATATTCACAACACTTGGTGTTTGGGCCGAGCCCTGAAGATAGGCAGCAAATTGGGAACCCATTTGTACCACAATGACGTTCAGTGGCGCACCCAGAAATTTCCCAAGGTAGGGGTCCAAGAAACACACACCGGCCCTGAAAGGGGGGTGTCACCCCCCCAGCGGGGTTCCGAGGGGCAAAGCCCCCAGTGGGCGGGTTTGGGGGAGCGAAGCCCCCCTAAAAGCCAAGCGATTTTTGTAAATTTGAATACCTAATTAATGCTTAATACTGCACGAAAACAGTCTTATTTGTTGTGCCTCTATGGTAGGAATTACATTGCGTAGTAATTAATTCCATATACACACACATAGCGCAGCCCTGGGGTCCCCTCTTTTATGGGCCCCTGGGTGCTGTGTAATTGTTCTTGACATAGGGGCCCAGCTCCTTGTGTACTGCACCCCCCCCCTCCCCTCTCCCACTACTAACCTGTGTGCAGCTGTGTGGCAGATGCAATCATGCATATCAGTCTGCACTGAGTAGAACTGTATGATCCCCTAGGTGCTGCAGGTTCAGAGATCATAATTTATTACCCACCAGGCCGGGCCAGCAACAGTCTGAGTCCGACTCCAGACTCTGTGCTGCCTCCTCCTGGCTCCTGCCTGTATACAGAGTGAGCTCTGCTCCCCCACAGCTTGCTCTGCAGTGCCGGCCCTGGCTGGCTGCAGCCTGTACTGACTTTCTCCAGCCCTCCACACTAACGTATGAGGCGGTGCTGGGTGCCGATGCGGTACCGCTGTGCTGTCTGTACCTGTGGTCTGTGGATGAGAGGAGAGGAGGGGGTCACTGACAGGAATGAGTCCCTCTTCTGTGTGTGAGGGGGTGGAGTAGCGAGGACCCTCTCTGCTATGCATTCCTAGTGTGTGGAACGCACACAGGGCAGCGGAAGTGGCGGCAGAGTCAGGGACTGAAAGTAATAAAGCAGGGGTCCCCAAACTTTTTACATCAGGGGCCAGTTCACGGTCCCTCAGACCGTTGGAGGGCCGGACCATAAAAAAAATCTATGAAAATCCCTATGCACACTGCAAGCTCCTATCTTTATAATGGGAGCGCATGGTGCTGCTCTTGACTGCGCATGACTGTGTGCACCCATTCACTGCCACATGTGATCTGTGCGCAGGCGGATGCCTGCGCACAAATCACACACTCTCGTCCGCACCAGGGACGCGACATGTTGCATTTCTGGTCAAGACGAGAGTGTGTGATTTGTGCGCAGGTATCTGCCTGCGCACAGATCACATATGCAAGTGAATGGGTGCCCATGGTCCTACGCAGTCAAGCGCAGCACCGTACGCTCCCATTATAAAGATAGGGGCTTGCAGTGCTGCGGTCACATTGCGGCTCCCCTCCGCAGCGTTGCTGCGGAGGGGAACGCAAATGTGAAGGCAGCCTTAGCTAGCGTCAGACCAGTAGATTTAATGGATAATTTACACAGGTTAAGCCGTTAAGCTGCCAATTTCATTAAAAATTCAATAAATTTCTCAAGCCTCACTTTCCCCCCTGTGTAGGCCTTTACTTATCAGGTATCTAGTTACTTGCTATAGCAGTCCCCATATAACCACATCGTGTGCCGCTCACCTGTATATTAGCTGCCTATTCCACGCTCCTTGCTGTGCTGCTTTCCAGTGTATCCCCCACAGACAACCGCCTACGTACGTTTCAAATATACTTTCTTCATCAGGGATTCCTGATCTTTTCCTAGGGATTCCAAATTGATATTAGTAAATACAGCTCCAGCTCCCCTAATACAGCGCCAGCTCCCCCATACAGCGCCAACTCCCCCATACAGCGCCAGCTGCCCCCATACAGCGCCAGCTCACTCCCATAGATATCCAGCTCACCCCCATAGAGATCCAGCTCACCCCCATAGCGATCCAGCTCACCCCCATAGCAATCCAGCTCACCCCCATAGCAATCCAGCTCACCCCCATAGCAATCCAGGTCTCCCCCATAGCAATCCAGGTCTCCCCCATAGTAATCCAGCTCCCCCCCTTAGCAATCCAGGTCTCCCCCATAGCAATCCAGGTCTCCCCCATAGCAATCCAGCTCACCCCCATAGCAATCCAGGTCTCCCCCATAGCAATCCAGGTCTCCCACATAGCAATCCAGGTCTCCCCCATAGGAATCCAGCTCACCCCCATAGCAATCCAGGTCTCCCCCATAGCAATCCAGGTCTCCCCCATAGCAATCCAGGTCTCCCCCACAGCAATCCAGCTCACCCATAGCAATCCAGGTCTCCCCCATAGCAATCCAGGTCTCCCCCATAGTAATCCAGGTCTCCCCCACAGCAATCCAGCTCACCCCCACAGCAATCCAGCTCACCCCCATAGCAATCCAGGTCTCCCCCATAGGAATCCAGCTCACCCCCATAGCAATCCAGGTCTCCACCATAGCAATCCAGGTCTCCCCCATAGTAATCCAGGTCACCCCCATAGCAATCCAGGTCTCCCCCACAGCAATCCTGCTCACCCCCATAGCAATCCAGCTCACCCCCATAGCAATCCAGGTCTCCCCCATAGCAATCCAGGTCTCCCCCATAGGAATCCAGCTCACCCCCATAGCAATCCAGGTCTCCCCCATAGCAATCCAGGTCTCCCCTATAGCATTCCAGGTCTCCCCCATAGCAATCCAGGTCTCCCCCACAGCAATCCAGCTTACTCATAGCAATCCAGGTCTCCCCCATAGCAATCCAGGTCTCTCCCATAGTAATCCAGGTCTCCCCCACAGCAATCCAGCTCACCCCCACAGCAATCCAGCTCACCCCCATAGCAATCCAGGTCTCCCCCACAGCAATCCTGCTCACCCCCATAGCAATCCAGCTCACCCCCATAGCAATCCAGGTCTCCCCCATAGCAATCCAGGTCTCCCCCATAGGAATCCAGCTCACCCCCATAGCAATCCAGGTCTCCCCCATAGCAATCCAGGTCTCCCCTATAGCATTCCAGGTCTCCCCCATAGCAATCCAGGTCTCCCCCACAGCAATCCAGCTTACTCATAGCAATCCAGGTCTCCCCCATAGCAATCCAGGTCTCTCCCATAGTAATCCAGGTCTCCCCCACAGCAATCCAGCTCACCCCCACAGCAATCCAGCTCACCCCCATAGCAATCCAGGTCTCCCCATGCAGGTCCAGCTCCCTCCAGGTTCTCTTACCTGGCGCTGCAGCTGTTCCCTCGCTGAGTTCACTGAGCTCGGTGCTCTTTCTGTCTGGTCTAGCTGCTGAGCAGTCGCGCGTCACTGCGCGGCGCCAGGCTAAGTCGGACAGTGAGCGCCAAGCGGCGCCAGCCGCATTATATTGCCTGCGGCACAATTGAACAAGCGGTGGGCGACGGGGGGGCGGCGGTGGGCCCCCCAGCTTCTCAGGCAGGGGCGTTGCTAGGGTCAAAAAACATCCGGGGCTCGGGCCCACTGAGCTGCATTTTTCGGAATAAATGTAAATAGAACCAAAGTAAAATGTACTTAAATAAATAGCTTCTCAGACGCTGGGTGCCTGAGCCTGCCTATTGGCTGCAGCAAGGTCGGCCTTAGGTCTGATGGCGCCATGTGCAAGATTTTATCTTCTATTGATTTGCGTATAAGTCGAGGGGGTAAATTTTCAGCCCAAAAACTCGGGCTGAAAAACTCTGCTTATACACGAGTATATATGGTACATAGTGCCCGAATATTACTGTCCATTACTGAATAAAAACCACTGCACAGAGACCACTATTACATTACCACTGACCACACTGACCATATAACATTAATACCACCTCTACACAGAGACCACTATTACATCACCACTGACCACACTGACCATATAACATTAATACCACCTCTACACAGAGACCACTATTACATTACCACTGACCACACTGACAATATAACATTAATACCACCTCTACACAGAGACCACTATTACATCACCACTGACCACACTGACCATATAACATTAATACCACCTCTACACAGAGACCACTATTACATCACCACTGACCACACTGACCATATAACATTAATACCACCTCTACACAGAGACCACTATTACATCACCACTGACCACACTGACCATATAACATTAATACCACCTCTACACAGAGACCACTATTACATCACCACTGACCATACTGGCCATATAATATTAATACCACCTTTACACAGACATTTATAAGTGATTACAATGCAGGTACCTCCAGTGATTACAGAGGACGTTGGCGGGTCCAGGAAGCGTGTCTGTGGTAGGTCCGGTGAGCGGCAGCGGGACCAAGGAGCGGCAGCGGCAGGTCCAGTGAGCGGCAGCTGCAAGGGTGGGATTCAAATTTTTAACAGGTTCCCTAGGTTCAGTAAAATATTTACGACCGTCTGTCAACTCGTGTCCTCCCCTTATCTTCTCATGGAGTGTAAGGGCCCCGTTACACGTAGCGACGCTACAGCGATCCCAACAGCGACCTCCGTCGCCTGGGATCGCTGTAGCGTCGCGCTCGGCATTGCTGCGGAGATGTCAAACACATCTCCGCAGCGCCGAGCTGCGCCCAGCTGGTCACTCCCGATAGTGCGGCCTCCAATTTTTATTTGATGAGGCATAGTGTTCCTGCCTGATGTATACATATCTATACCTCAGGTATATATATGTATACATCAGGCAGGCACACACACTATGAGGTATATACCGTATATACTCGTGTATAAGCCGACCCGTGTATAAGCCAACCCCCCTACTTTTGCCCCCAAAACCTGGGAAAACCTATTGACTCATGTTACGTGTATAAGCCGAGGGTGGACCCCAGCACAGGTATACGGCCTCCCCAGTGGTAGTATACAGCAGCCTCCCCAGTGGTTTATACAGGAGGCCCCAGCAGTATATACAGCAGCCCCAGTGGTATACAGCAGCCAACAGTGGTATATAGCAGCCCCAGTGGTGTACAGCAGCCCCAGTGGTATATAGCAGCCCCAGTGGTATACAGCAGCCCCAGTGGTATACAGCAGCCCCAGTAGTATATAGCAGCCCCAGTGGTATACAGCAGCCCCAGTGGTATATAGTAGCCCCAGTGGTATACAGCAGCCCCAGTGATGTACAGCAGCCCCAGTGGTATACAGCAGCCCAGTGGTATATAGCAGCCCCAGTGGTATATAGCAGCCCCAGTGGTTTACAGCAGCCCCAGTGGTATACAGCAGCCCCAGTGTATACAGCAGCCCCAGTGTATACAGCAGCCCCAGTGGTATATAGCAGCCCTAGTGGTATACAGCAGCCCCAGTGGAATATAGCAGCCCCAGTGGTATATAGCAGCCCCAGTGTATACAGCAGCCCCAGTGGTGTGGTATACAGCAGCCCCAGTGGTATATAGCAGCCCCAGTGGTATACAGCAGCCCCAGTGGTATACAGCAGCCCCAGTGGTATACAGCAGCCCCAGTAGTATATAGCAGCCCCAGTGATATACAGCAGCCCCAGTGGTATACAGCAGCCCCAGTGGTATATAGCAGCCCCAGTGGTATACAGCAGCCCCAGTGGTGTAGAGCAGCCCCAGTGGTATACAGCAGCCCCAGTGGTGTACAGCAGCCCTAGTGGTATATAGGCCCCCAAATGCTGGCACTCGCCCCCCCTCTGTTGTAAGACCCCCCCCCCCAAGCTGCTTAACTTACCATCCCCGGTCTTCTGCACCGCGCCGGTCTTATGTGCTCCGTCCTCCATGCTCCCGTCCGGCTGCATCCAGCGTCCCCGGCCGTCGCACGATGACGTCATTGTAACTGCGACAGCCGGGGACCGGGGCCGGATGCAGCCGGACGGGAGCATGGAGGACAGAGCAGGAGCACAGAAGACCGGCGCGGGGTGTTCGGGGCTCTATGCTTAAGAATCGGGGCTGCAGCCCTGATTCTTAATGCATAGCGACGTCCCTGTTCTCAGGGCCGTCCAAGGGGGGGTCCAGACACGTAGGTCCCCCCCCTTGGGTGCGCCACTGGTCACGTTTAATAAATCCTTTGAACAGGAACATTGCCACTAATTGATCTGCGATGTCGAGGAACTTTGCCATAATATTTAGGACTTGCTAATTGGACTCTATATAAGTAAATCAAAATAGAGGTCCTGGGTTATAATAAGTGTTTTTTGTTCTGTAATTACATTTACCTGTACCATATATATATTTATCAAAGTCTCAATTGTTATTTCAGTGCATATATAGGTATGGAATTTTTTATAACTAATAGGGAACACCAGAGAATCCAACTGACATCAGAAGCCAGAAGCCATAGGAGAGTGTGACACTTCTGTACAGACCTCCAGGATTGATCAAAACAATGACCCTGGGTTATAGTTCCAGAAATGTCTATCCATTACACCATAAAGGGGCCCATCTGGAAGATTTCCAGCAAGTAGTGTTAAAGGAACTACAGTTAGGGCCAGAAATATTTGGACAGTGACACAAGTTTTGTTATTTTAGCTGTTTACAAAAACATGTTCAGAAATACAATTATATATATAATATGGGCTGAAAGTGCACACTCCCAGCTGCAATATGAGAGTTTCCACATCCAAATCGGAGAAAGGGTTTAGGAATTATAGCTCTGTAATGCATAGCCTCCTCTTTTTCAAGGGACCAAAAGTAATTGGACAATGGACTCTAAGGGCTGCAATTAACTCTGAAGGCGTCTCCCTCGTTAACCTGTAATCAATGAAGTAGTTAAAAGGTCAGGGGTGGATTCCAGGTGTGTGGTTTTGCATTTGGAAGCTGTTGCTGTGACCAGACAACATGCGGTCAAAGGAACTCTCAATTGAGGTGAAGCAGAACATCCTGAGGCTGAAAAAAAAGAAAAAATCCATCAGAGAGATAGCAGACATGCTTGGAGTAGCAAAATCAACAGTTGGGTACATTCTGAGAAAAAAGGAATTGACTGGTGAGCTTGGGAACTGTAAAAGGCCTGGGCGTCCATGGATGACAACAGTGGTGGATGATCGCCGCATACTTTATTTGGTGAAGAAGAACCCGTTCACAACATCAACTGAAGTCCAGAACACTCTCAGTGAAGTAGGTGTATCTATCTCTAAGTCAACAGTAAAGAGAAGACTCCATGACAGTAAATACAAAGGGTTCACATCTAGATGCAAACCATTCATCAATTCCAAAAATAGACAGGCCAGAGTTAAATTTGCTGAAAAACACCTCAAGAAGCCAGCTCAGTTCTGGAAAAGTATTCTATGGACAGATGAGACAAAGATCAACCTGTACCAGAATGATGGGAAGAAAAAAGTTTGGAGAAGAAAGGGAACGGCACATGATCCAAGGCACACCACATCCTCTGTAAACCGGTGGAGGCAACGTGATGGCATGGGCATGCATGGCTTTCAATGGCACTGGGTCACTTGTGTTTATTGATGACATAACAGCAGACAAGAGTAGCCGGATGAATTCTGAAGTGTACCGGGATATACTTTCAGCCCAGATTCAGCCAAATGCTGCAAAGTTGATTGGACGGCGCTTCATAGTACAGATGGACAATGACCCCAAGCATACAGCCAAAGCTACCCAGGAGTTCATGAGTGCAAAAAAGTGGAAGATTCTGCAATGGCCAAGTCAATCACCAGATCTTAACCCAATTGTGCATGCATTTCACTTGCTGAAATCCAGACTTAAGACGGAAAGACCCACAAACAAGCAAGACCTGAAGGCTGCGGCTGTAAAGGCCTGGCAAAGCATTAAGAAGGAGGAAACCCAGCGTTTGGTGATGTCCATGGGTTCCAGACTTAAGGCAACAAAATATTGAAAATAAAAATATTTTGTTTGGGTTATGTTTATTTGTCCAATTACTTTTGACCTCCTAAAATGTGGAGTGTTTGTAAAGAAATGTGTACAATTCCTACATTTTCTATCAGATATTTTTGTTCAACCCTTCAAATTAAACGTTACAATCTGCACTTGAATTCTGTTGTAGAGGTTTCATTTCAAATCCAATGTGGTGGCATGCAGAGCCCAACTCGCGAAAATTGTGTCACTGTCCAAATATTTCTGACCCTAACTGTATCTTTGAACATCATAAAAGAGCAGACAATTTGATGGTTGAATAGAGAGGAGCTCTAATCTCCCTGAAAGAAAATACCAATATTGTGATTAAAAGTGCTGACAAGGGGGACGGGGGTTGTAATTATGGACAGTGAATGGTATATAGGGGAATGCCTAAGAATCTTAGGAGATCAAGAATATTACTATAAGTTGGAGTCAGAACCCACTGTCTCAATTTTTTTCAGCTTTAATATGATGATTAAAAGAGCATGGGAGAACGGTATCCTAAATAAGAATGAAAAAAGATTCCTTGACATCCCAAGGTACAAAGTTCCCTTTTTCTATTTTCCCCCTAAATTGCATAAAAATGCAAAAAATTCCCCAGGTCACACCATTGTATTGGGCATTAATTCTATAACCACTAACCTCTCCCACTATAGAGATATATTTCTCCAATAATTTGTGGTGAGTTTAGAGTCATATTTAAAAGACACATCAGATCTAATCAAGTCTTTAAGAGAACTACCTCCTCTAAACAGTTCTTTCCTGCTTACCCTTGAAGTGGCCTTGATTAACAGCAACATCACCCATGAGTTGGGTTTACAAGCGGTTGATTTTTATCTGAGGTCTGATACTTCATTACCCGAGGAAAAACTTTTTTTTATCAGGAATTCATTTTGTTATAAAGAATAATGTGTTTTCTTTTGATGGCGGTATTAATAGACAGGTCAAGGGCTATGCGATGGGGACGAGGTTCGCACCCAGTGATGCAAACCTTTTCATGGGTTTTTTGAGTCTGTCTTCATCGCACAGTCCAACCAGGCTAATGGCCATATTATATTTTATCACCGTTACATTGATGATTTGATTCATTATTTTGTTGATGAGTTTAACAACAATCCCTGGGGTCTTAAATTCACAGTTAGAATATCAAATAGTTCTATACAATTCTTGGACCTCAATATTAAGGCTGGTTTCACATTGCATTTTTCCCTGATCAGGTTCGATCAGGTTTTGTGTGCTAAAACAAGGAGTATGTCCAAAACTCAGGACAGGTGTTAACCTTTCAATTATACTTTTTCTCTGCATGTTCCTCTCCGGGTTTTGACACAAAAACCTGATCGAACCTGATCAGGGAAAAAACTGCAGTGTAAAACCAGCCTAAGATTGATGTGGATAAGAACAGCTACCTCAAATTTGACAGTGGGCACCTCCCCAGTTGGATTAAGAATATACCTTATGGGCAATATTGGAGGGTACGCAAGAATTGTTCATTGGATCAAGATTTCGTTGAGGAATCAAGAGTCCTTAAACGGAGGTTCCTGCAGAAGGGCTATCCGAGAAAATTGCTTGCGGATGCCTTCAAAAAAACTCAGCACCTTTCTCAAGATTCGTGCATAGCTAGGATTTCCTCTGAACCAACTCTTGCTAGGAATAAAGCAAAAGACCTGAATCTAATAACCACCTTCAATCAGTCACGAATAAAGGTTCAAAAACTGATAAACATTGGTTTATGTTGAAGGTGGACCGTATTCTGGCGAAACATTTGCCAGACAAGCCAGGTTTTATTTACAGAAGAAGTCGGAACTAGAAAAGTCTGGTTTCTCCAAGTAATACTGATTTGGAATTGAAAAAGAATGAAACGGGGCCACCTCTTGTAAATTTGGGTTGTTTTCCTTGGAATAGTTTAAAATGTCTATGTTGTTGAATGATCTCTAGTGGTACCACAACGTTTCAAACACTAACAACCAGGGAGAGTTTCAATATCAAATGCCATTTGGATTGCCAGTCCTCATATACAATATATTTATTGCAATGCCCTTGTGGCTTACAATATGTGAGCCGGACAATCTAGGCAGTTCATGCAAGGATGAACAAACACCATCAAAATAAACGCAATGGTTTTCTACAGCATAGTGTCCCCCAACATTACTGCTTATTTCATCAAAAGAATCTAGCTAGTTTACAGTTGTGTATTATTGTTCAGGTCCTGGTTAGCGTACAGAATTGCTTTAATGTTTTTGGTTTTTTTTTTTTACTGTATATACTCGTGTATAAGCCGAGTTTTTCAGCCCAAAAATTGGGCTGAAAAGTCCCCCCCTCGGCTTATACACGGGTCATACGGTATGCTGTGGGGGGGGGCTGTGACCGGGGGCTGGAGGAGGCAGGAGGGGGCCGCGGTGACCGCAGGCGGTCACGTGGGGCCGCCTCATTAGTGCAATGAATATGCACGGCATCCCCCCGTCCATCAACGGCGGGGGATGCCGTGCATATTGCAATACACAGCCCCCCCTCCTTAATATGGGTCCCCCAGTAGTAATAAACAGCCCCCTCCCCTCCTTATCATGTCCCCCCCCAGGCTGCGGCAGCTGTCAAAATAACAAACACTTTATACATCACCTTCCGGCGCAGCTACTCCGCTCCTCCGATCCTCCGGTCCTCCGCTCACCGGTTTCTTCTTCCTGCTTGTGCCGGTGTCATGTGACCGGGCGTAGGAGATGACGTCATTTCCTGCGCGCGGTCACAGAAGCCGCACAAGAAGAAGAAGAAGTCGGGACCGGAGGAGCGGAGGACCGGAGGAGCCGAGTAGCTGCGCCGGAAGGTGATGTATAAAGTGTTTGTTATTTTGACAGCTGCCGCAGCCTGGGGGGGGACATGATAAGGAGGGGGCAGGCTGTTTACTACCACTGGGGTTGTATATACCACTGGGGCTGATGTATACTACCACTGGGGTTGTATATACCACTGGGGCTGCTGGATACTACCACTGGGGCTGTATACTACCACTGGGGCTGTATATACCACTGGGGCTGCTGGATACTACCACTGGGGCTGTATACTACCACTGGGGCTGTATATACCTCTGGGGCTGATGTATACTACCACTGGGGCTGTATATACCACTGGGGCTGCTGGATACTACCACTGGGGCTGTATACTACCACTGGGGCTGTATATACCTCTGGGGCTGATGTATACTACCACTGGGGCTGTATATACCTCTGGGGCTGCTGTATACTACCACTGGGGCTGTATATACCTCTGGGGCTGATGTATACTACCACTGGGGCTGTATATACCTCTGGGGCTGCTGTATACTACCACTGGGGCTGTATATACCTCTGGGGCTGATGTATACTACCATTGGGGCTGTATATACCTCTGGGGCTGCTGTATACTACCACTGGGGCTGTATATACCTCTGGGGCTGCTGGATACTACCACTGGGGCTGTATATACTACTGGGGCTGCTGTATACACCTCGGGGCTGCTGTATACTACCACTGGGGCTGCTGTGTATACCTTTGGGGCTGCTGTATACTACCTCTGGGGCTGCTGTATACTACCTCTGGGGATGCTGTATACTACCACTGGGGCTGCTGTATATACCTCTGGGCTGCTGTATACCACACTGCTGGGGGCTGTATACCTGTGCTGGGGTCCACCCTCGGCTTATACACGAGTCAATAGGTTTTCCCAGGTTTTGGGGGCAAAAGTAGGGGGGTCGGCTTATACACGGGTCGGCTTATACACGAGTATATACGGTAATTCTTTATAGAATTTAACATTGAAAGAAATAACAACCTGATATAATCGAACAAAATGACCAATCATTGTCAATACAACATTCAGGCCTTCCCTATAGCAGTTATTACAAAAACCTTAAGGGAATCTAATATATACATACAGCTTATATTTGTAATTCGGAGACTCCGGTAACTTAATACGAAAACACAACAGAAACCGATAAAAAATAGAAGAAGAAGAAAAATAAATAAAAGCAGAAGGAATATGAATTAGGAAAAAGAAGAAAGAAGAGGAAGAAAGAAAAAAAAAGGACGGGGGGGGGGGAATCCAGGGGGTAGGATAGGCACTACCGCTCAGCTAACGGAGTTTTACAGTGCTCGACTCAACCTATATGTCCCTGTCTGTTGAAACTCAAGCCAACTAAACCACGTATTCCTAAACCTCTCTTATAAGTCATGGACTGTAGAGATTAAATCCTTCATGTGCATAAGGTCGTTGATTTACAAGATCCACATCGAGATTGGAGGGCATGTCGTCGTCCTTCATAGGAGTGGAATACATGCTTGAGCTGCCATTACCAAGAACCTCAGCAAAGAATGTTTATATCTATCAGTGGGAATCTCACAGTGATGGAGCATAAACAGAGCCAGACCCATTTCCCCATCATAGTTCATCACAATGTAAATAATGTCACCAACCTTGGACCAAAAGGGGCCCAAGATTCTGGGTCAGTAGAGGGAAAAATGTTATGTAAGCGCAAGGGGACCCTATACCAACGGGAAAGTATTTTTTAATTTGCCCCCTGGAGTCGCAAGCTGATTGAGGTGGTATGTGCTAGTGTATACACTCTAGTTCTCTATTCCAAACTGAGTGTTAATCCCAAAACCATTTCCCATTGCAACATAAATGGAGGTGTTGGCAAGTCCAGAGGAGAAACCAGTAAAGCATAGGCTCTGGAAAGAGCATGCCTATGCATTCCAGAACCTTGACAGAACATTTCAAAAACCATTTAAGATCCACTAAACTCCGTCTTTGGCGGAAGGCTATGAAAGTAATGATTAAGTTGCAATCATCTCCAGAATCCTAGGGGACTAGAAGTCAAGGTGGAACTCAGAAATTCAAGGGACGGCCAGGCATCTCCACCCTCCCAGCTCTCCACTCTATCAATGCCCGCTTCTATCCAGGAGCCAAAAATTGGATCGGCAACACACTCGGTTTAAAGTTTGGGTGACTGAGTATTGGGTTGAGGATCGAGCTAGGAGGAATCATCTCTGACAGCATCAGCCTATGTCCGCATGTAAACAAGGTAGACCCAATAGTCGGTTGGTCATACAGGCCTCCTCCCATTCCCTCCGTCACCCATGGTAAGGTATGCAGGAAAAATGGGGTGAAACTCTGTTCAATCTGAACCCAAATTTTATTTTCGTTATTTCTACACCAATCTATTACAAGGTGGCTTGCCAGGTGGTATAGTCTGATGTCAGGTAATCTCACTGCTCCCTAATTTTTTGGTCTAAACAAGATCGATTTCGCCACACTAGCGCTCTTATTATTCCAGATGAAGGTCGTTTGTATTTGGGATACAGATTTAAAGAAGGAGGATGGAATCCTAATAGGAAGGGCTTGTAGATAGTATAAATCCTTAGGCAGAATAGTCATCTTGAAAAGCTGACGCCTGCCCATCCATGTGAATGTTAATTTTGCCCACCTATCACAGTCCGCTCGTATTGAGGCGAGAAGGGAAGGTAAATTAGCCTGATGAAGCTCCCGAACCTCAGTTGTGATTTGTATACCTAGATAACCTATGGCTCATGTTGACCAACAGAATCCAAAGGTGTCTTTTAGGTGGTCCACAAGTCGGGGAGGAAGAGTAATGTTAAGGGTCTCAGACTTAGATTGGTTGATTTTAAAATTAGAGAGATTAGAGTATATCTCCAACTCCTTCAGAAGGTTTGGGAGGGAAGTTTCGGGATTTGTTACAAAAACAGGTAATCTGCGTACGCAGCAACCTTATGCACAGACTACTGTATCCGCACATCAGCTATGTCTAAATTCACCCTTATATGTCTCAGCAATGGCTCAAGAGTCAGTACAAATACCAGTGGGGATAATGGGCATCCTTGATGGGTGCCGTTTGTGATGTTAAATGACTCTGAAAGGACTCCATTCACCTGGACCCGCTTTAATGTTTTAATAAAAAAAGAAAGCTATTGGATTTATAAACTTGGTACGCTGAACCCTGAGGGCTTGAATTTAACTATTGAGAACACAGCGAAGTGATGGCACATGATATTCATAAGTGTCTCAATTTTTGTATTCTTGCTTAACTGAAATAATTTTGTATATTTTTACGGTCAGAGCAGAGTGCAGCTTCTCATTTTTAGTGGTACAATTGTTGTTTGGCTTTGCACCTGTGCACACTAATAGAATGAGTGTTGCAGTTTTTTCCTCTCTAGTATATAATGTGGGTTCACGCCCATTGCTGCGCACCCTTCCCCTGCCCTGTTGGCCGTGATGCGATTGTTCTCTGTTGTCACTCTTTCTAACTTGCCCATACAAAAGAGGTTTTAACCCAGATACAGTCAGAATTGAAGGCTAGGGACCCAGTCCAAGAGACACGCCTCGACTGCGACTGGGTGGTTTAATGATATGGCATATTTTTAAAGCTAAGTGTCTCAATTTTTGTATTCTTATTATCTGAAATAATTTTGTATATTTTCATGGTCAGAGCAGACTGCAGCTTCTCTTTTTTAGTGCTACAATGGTTTTCTACAGCTTAGTGTCTCCAAACATTACTGCTTATTCCATCAAATGAAACTAGCTAGTTTACAGTTGTGTATTATTGATCAGGTCCCGGTTAGCGTACAGAATTGCTTTAATGTTTTAACCAAAAAAGAAAACTATTGGATTTATTAACTAGGTACGCTGAACCCTGAGTGCTTGAATTTAACTATTGAGAACAGAGCGAAGTGAGCACATATATTTGGTGTTAATTGTGTGACATTAGTTGTTTTGCTTAATAGTTTTTAATACTATGTGTACTGCTTATAAAAATGTTTATTCTAATTTTATTTTATATGGTTTCAGGTCAATCATTGGAGAAAGTAAGTAATCCTCAAGAATCATTCTGCTTTTTTATGAATAATTTGAATGGAGCTTATAGTACAATGTGACATTGGTATCGGTGTAGCATATGAGGTGTTTTAGCACATTTTTACCACATTGTTTTTATTTGTATTGAGTGTTCAATTTATTTGTGTTTTGTATGTATATAATCCTACAGACTTGTTCAGGTTTAATTGGGCATTTCTGGAGTTGGACTGTTGCATAGAAAGGATTAAATGAGTCTTAGATTGTAACATGTGCTCATTGGCTAATATCTGCTTATAAGGCACCATCTCCCATGCCCTTGTAACTCCCACTGAGGAAGACGGCAATCTGCCGTTGAAACGTGTTGTGGATTATACTAATAAACAAGCTAAGTATTATAATTCCCCTGTCTGTGGTCTCTGGCATAGCGCTCCTCTAACCACGTTCATTAATCCTTATCTGATCTTTTGTCCCCCTTGTGGGGATCGTGGTGGAGCTGCATCTGTAATACCTGGACCTGGCATGTTGTCATTGTGACATGGAGTCAGCCGATTGGTTCCCAACATCACATGACCGCAACCAGGAAGTGGATGCTGGAGGATCATCGGACTGCTCTGCAGGACGACTTATGTGCCTTTCCACTTGCGGTGTGCTGGTCAAGCATAACCCTCCAGGTGAGAGGATATAACCCCCCCACCTCATACTTCACCAGATTCCAACAGATGCTTCTCATAGTGTGCCCATCTATTTTTTGTTTTCAAAAATCCATATGTAACTTCTATCATTTTCTACTTCCTTTCTCCAAGCTTTCTCTATAGATGTATTTCTATTATTTATATTTCTCCCCTATCCTCTGTAGACTTCAAATAAAGAGAATCATTCCATCTATCACTCACAGTGAATGATCCACTTAGTTCTCTGCTGTCCACTCCCCATAGGATGAATATTATGTCACATAGTCACATCAATCCTCAGGAGATCAGTGGGGGGGGGCTGTATCCTCCTCTCTGCTCTCTGTGTTTGCAGCCAAGCAAGAGGTCAAATACAACACAGAATCTGTCACACACAGCAGGCATACCTGCTTAGAGAAACAAAGGAATAGACACCTTATCAAGATCAGGTAAGGCAGTAAAGGTACCATTACACAACGCAATATTGCTTGCAATTTCACTGCAATTTTCTGGTTGCAGTGAAATCATGGACAGATTGTTCCATTTGTACATGGCAACAAAATAGAACAATATGTCCATGATTTCACTGCAACCAGCAAATTGCCAGTGAAATTGCTAGCAATATTGCCGCGTGTGACGTTACTTTGAGGCAAATGTGTTTCTACAATTTCTCCCTCAAAACTCCTAATTGAAACTGAAAACTGACTAGCAGAGAGAGTACAATGAGGATGGAGGAGAGAGCTGCTAAGAAGGAGTGCATAATTAAATGACAGTTTATAACACAACTAGAGTATTCCTCTGTGAATATAATGGGAGGACTAATGCAGCAGCTCCCTGCAGGGTCTGAAAATGCTTATAACTAGATAACTCCAAACTGTACAGGAATGATTTAACATGATTTTAATAGGTCTACCCAGGCACTATTCAAGGGTAATATTAATATCATACTGAAAAATGACCTGACAGTGTCCCTTTAAATTTAAAGGATTTCTGCAGGATCAGTTTTTTTTTAAGATTGGAGTCTATGAAGAATGGATGCATGAACTGATTGCTATTTAGTCATCCGTTTTTCATACATTCATAACAATCCATTTTTTGCTTACAGGATCTGTTACAAATGGAAGATAAATAGCAATCAGTTACCATATCTGATTTCCATAGATTCCAATGTTCTATTCAAGATGCGTTCTCACGGATGCATACTGGACATGTGAACTCAGCGTTACAATGATCCTTCTCAGGTACTCGATGCTAACGTTCATAAAAAGCAACATTCTAAATGTAATATAAAGTTATGTTTCTGCTGCTTTTACAGAAGTCCCAGAGGGACAAATTCCTCTTCCAAGTGACTAGACAACCTGTCATATGTAACAAATGCTGGAATTTTTTCTTAGGCATGTGGAGTGTTCATTGTCCCCTCACTTCAGTAACCTATTGTGCTGTATAGAAAACATTTCGTGATAAGAGCTCAGAAAACATATCAGCTGATGTCTGACTTTACTGACTACAGGAATGCATCACATGTAATCAGCATCAGATTTCAGGAACTGTTCTACAATCGTGTGATACTTACACATTCACAATGCTTTTAGAAGGCTATGTGCGCATGCTGACCATTTGGTGCAGAACGTTTTAGCACCAAATGTGCATCTTCTGGCAGTAAAGCACTTTTGGTGCAGTTTTTTACCTGCGTTTTTCTTAAGGAAGTCAATGAGTGGAAGGGTTGAAAAACACAGCAAAAAAGAGAAACGTGCATTCTTGCCGCATTTTTCGTGAATTAGACCATCTTTATTAAACATGTTCTGTAAAAAAATGACGCATAATCTGCACCAAAAGACACATAATTAAGGCAGCAAGACCCACTTTTTGCAAGCAGACTTTTTTTGCCGACAGAGCAGGTTATGCCTACAGGAAAGAAGAAGCAATGAGTGAACATAGCCCAAGACTCTAATTGGAAATATTGGTACAGTCATCTGAGTATATAAGTTATATGTCTATGAACAATCCAGGACCAAACACAGGGCCAATTTAAATGTTTGTCTATGTAACAAGAACATGTAGGTCATGTATATTGGGGTTCAAGCTGTCATGAGCTACCACCTCTTTAATATGGTACAGCCACGTGTCTTGAACATGAAATTATACAACTTCTAGAGTCCTGACAAACCTAATATTATGCTTTTAGTTGAGTCCTGACATCTTCTGAAGAAAATTATAATTTTTTTAGATTCCTATTTCTTGTTTTTACCAGATTTAACAACATGAAAGCAACTAAAGTATGAATATAAAAACTATTGTTTTTACCAGATTTAACAACATGAAAGCAAAGAATGAACATAGACACTATTGTTTTGTATCAAGTAGAACGTGACATGTTCTTACATACAGTATGCCGTACACTTTTTTTACACGGCCCTCTAAATTTCTTTTGCAATGTTAAATATCCAATATGAATTCTATATTTGATAAACTTTGTCAGAATTCAGCAGTCCAGGTTGTACATGAAGGCATTCTACAGAGCGTTGTACATTGAATTTACAATATAATTAAAGTTCAAAATGTGAGAAACATAATTATTTAGCATTTCTTTTTCATGTGCTTCTCCAGCCACTTGTGCTATCTCAAGCTCTTTCAAATAAGATAGCAGCAGGGTGTCCTTTAAAGGGACAGGGATAAAAGTAACCGCTCTACTATATTCAATAGGCTAAAAATAGATAGTAACCTTTTTACTATTACATGTACATTTACTATCCACTAATACAATCATTCTATGAATCAGACAACTTGACTTTGGCTGTAAATCATCTCATAATAAATGTAACGGTAATCTTGAGGAATGATAGTACGTCACACTGAATTAGTGCACAAGAATAAACTGAAATATATATATATAAACTGAATATAATCAACCCGGCTGGGTCTATATGACATCAGAACTGTTTAACATTTCATAGAGAATAATATCAATAACTTAAGAAGGAGAAGGTTTAACTGAGAACTGCCTAATGTAACTCCAAGTTACCTAAAATAAAAGTTTCTCAACATCCTAATACAGAGGGATTTTTAATCCAAGACTAAAACAACAGATAAGAGAAGACCACTTGTAACATTCGCTCAAGGTGACCACCAAATAAACTCTAATTTAAATGTTTCAATGTTAATTATCATAAATCAGAACTTACCGTGCAGAGTTTAGAGCATTAGCTCTTCAGACAAGATGAGCAGAGGAATTCCAGAGGAAGCAGGTAAATATTGTGCGTTTGCTAAATCGCAACCCTGAAATGATTCTTTCCTACCCCTGGCCAAATCCCCAGCAGCAGCTGTCACTCATGACATGTGCTGCCCACCTTCTATTTATAGACATTCGAGCAAAGGGACGGTCACATTTTCCAGGAGGTCTCAGTAGCTTGGGAAGTGACTGGATATTACTGGGGGAGGGTAAATGCATAGAAGACACAGCCATACGTAACATGTTTTGGTACATGACTTATGTTTACTGTTTTTGAGTAATGGGCTCCTCAATTTACTAGACATAATGTTATATATTTTGCAATATTGTTATTTGTACATTTTTCTTGGGAAGTATGAAAGATGACAACTGCACACTTTCAACACTTACGTCCCATTGACTTCCAAACCACCCACATAAACTGATTTTGTGTTTTGAATAGGAGATCATCTGCAGTAATCAGGAGATGAGACCAAACAATGGACGGAGCTGATGTGTTCAAGATCTATACCTAGCTTTAGCTGGCCGTACACATTAACCGGAAGTCAGCTGAATGTTGCTTCAACTGATCATTCGCCTGACATCCATAACAGATGATTTTTCCATACACAGGAGTAGAGATGAGCGAACACCTTGAAGTTCAGCTGGCGGTGTTCGGGACCTGATCTTGACCCAAATCCTCATTGGAAGTGACTGACTGGCTGTTCGGCAGGATGCCCACATACAGCCATCCATCAGCAGAACACTTCTGGGGTGGAAAGCTGGAGATTTTTATTTTTTTGTATTTAACAGACTAACTACTGGTGAAAGCTCAGATATAACCTCCAGTGTGAGCTGATTACAGACTGCAAGCTGCTCGCACTGGCTTGAGCGTACCGGAGCACAACACTGCACACTACAACAGCTTGGAACCATCACTTACCCGAACTCCAGGCCCTGAACAGGTTCGCTCATCTCTACTCAGCTCTACCGAGCACTCCTGGTTCTCTATGGAAAGCCACCAGCTGACACATTGGCTGGCAGCTTATCTCAGGGCAAACAATGCAATCTTCTCTACAGATATGTGCATCAACCTCTCTCCTGACCAATAGTCAGTTAATGCCCCCATACAAATTAGCCCTTTGTCCGAACCCATCAATACTGGCAGGTTCAGCCGACATTAGGCTAATGTGTATGCAATCCCTTACATATGGCTGCTGCCAGGGCAGATACGGTAATAGCTAATCTTGAGGGTGCAAATAATATCGTTTCACTAATTTAACTTTTTCCAGGGTTCCTCTTTAAACATTTTACCTCATAACATGGTCCTTTTCTTTAACAGTAGCCCCCATTTTTCATGCTCTCAATAGCACGACTTGCTTGTACATGCACATACACTGGTTGATGTCTGGTTCATGCAGTCTTACACATATGTCCACCCTTTGATGTCTCGTGGAATATAGCAGCGAGGTTTTTAACCCTACATCCTCCCTACTCTATATGCACCATGTTGGGGACTGCAGCAGCTGTGATATGCTTTTATAGTGGTTGTGACTCTCACAACCACACTAGGTGAAGCCTCTGAATTCTATAACTAATATTTTATCTCTCAGACCCTTAATCCTCCCTACTTTAATTTTCTGAGTTAATGACTTTTAGGTTTTCGTTGGCTGAAGGCCATAATCATCAACATTTACAGAAATAAAGTCTTGAAATAGATCACTCTGTAATGACTCTACAAAATATGTGTTTCACTTTATGTATTGAATTACTGAAGTAAATTAACTTTTTGATGATATTCTAATTCATTGAGATTCACCTGTATATGTACCATTTAAATTCTAAAGTGCTGTGCAACATGTTGGTGCTATTATATGACATAAAGGGTATTGTTTTCTCTATGTATTCTCTTGAACAATTTGCTCTAGTTTGTTACAGCAATTGTGCTGATATCAAAAAACATTTAGTACACACACAGATCATAACTAGGGATGAGTGGACACGTGGAGGTTCGGTTTTGCCCGATTCAGCTGAACTTTAGTTAAAAGTTGGTTCATGGTGCCTACTTTACCTTTGCTGAGTATTAATAACAGAGGGGACCCTACACTGTTTTTCTTTCATTATTTCTTTAAATAATTTAAAAAACAGCATTGTGTACCCCCATTTTTGATAACTAGCCACAATAAATCAGAGAGGTACGGGCTGGTACTATCAAACTTGGAAGGCCCATTGATATTTGGCCCCTCCCAGCCTAAAAATGGCAGTCCACAGCCACCCCAGAAGTGGGGCATCACATTAGATGCACCAATTCTGGTGATGTGCCTGTCTTTTCCCAGTTGCCCTATTGGGGTAATGTTTAATGGGGCCGATGTCAGCTGGGAATTTACAACTGGTATCAAGCCCAGGGGTTAGTAATGGAAAGGGGTCTATCAGACAGCCAACAGACAGACAACCCGGTAAGTGTACAGTGTATACATACACACTGGGAAAAAATATTTTATTTGAATAAAGACTCCTCCATACTCTCTCATTCATCAATTTATTAACTGAAAAAAATCCTTGTATTTCTGACTTAATCCAATAGTAAATACAGACTCCCAACTAGACATAAGCAAACACTTTAGTGTTTTGGTTCAGTTTGGTTTGCCGATTAGCAGTATGTTTGCCAAATTGTTTGCCCAACCCGCCCGAACCCCATTGAAATCAATGGCAGGCAACATGAAACACATAGAAATCACCTTCAAATGTGTCCAAAAACTGCCAAACTGCTCATATTAGTGCCAGACACCAGGAAAAAGACAACAATCTACCTAGAGTACAAATAATCTCATGGCATAGTGTGGGTGCACTCAGGGCCAGACTGGGACCAAAAAGCAGCCCTGCCACATAAACCCACACCAGCCCACATACTATAATACCAATCAGCCCCAATCAGTGAATTTTACTTTTACTGTGTCATGCCCCTAACCACTCACTTAAAGGGGTTATCTGAAGAGCCACATGTGAATGGTGCGGCATAGCGTATGATTGAACACAGCTCCATTTACATGGTGCTCTTCCAAACTACATTTATCAGGATTGTGCGGGTCCCAGCAGTCAGACCACAGTGAAATTATCCCCTATCCAGAAGATAGGGAATAACGTCCACCCTTGGGATATCCAGTTTAAACAGGTTTTTCAAGATTTATTTTTATTAGCTATTAGGAATGTAGAAAATAATAAACCAATAAAGTTCAATGCAGCCTATCCGACAACAGAAAAGTGGTATTGTGCATTGTATATATGCAGAGTAATACAGATACTGAGGATTACACCCTTTATATAGGACAGGAGTACTGATACTGTGCAGTGTAGATATGCAGAACAATACAGATACTGAAAATTACACCCAGAATACAGGACCGGAGAAGTGGTACTGTGCAGTGTATATATACAGAATAATACAGATACTGAGGATTACACCCAGAGAGAAAACAGGGGGAGCCAGCACAGCCAAAAATTGTTGAAAAAATAAATGTGTAAATACACCTGTCACTACCATACTGCATACAAATAGAGACATTTTGCAAGAGATTACCGAAATACTTTCTTGAGCCACTCTTCCACACCAAGGAATGTCTCAGATAGAGTGGTCCTAAGGATTGGTTTAGTGGCTGACCACCACTCAGCCTTGCACGTCAGATTTTGTCCGTTTCCACCTGTATTGACAGCAGTAATTTTTGGTAACCGTTCACACATGGTTATCACACTCAGCCCTGAGGCTCAGTTCAGTTTTTGCTCCATTCACCTGAACCTAACCTGCTGTTATCCATAAAGGCTGGGTCGGTGCAGTGGGGTTAACTGTGAAAAGCCCTGACATTTGTGGTGGAAGCTGCAGGTGTGGGAGCCTGAGTTACCTTATATCACTTAGGCGGCCGTCACACGCATCAATTTTAAGCACGATATCGCTTAAGTGATCTGCGTTTTGATCGCTTAAGCGATATCGTTTGTGCATCGCTGCGTGCAATCAAGCGATTTTACAATGTAAAATCGCTTGATCGTTACATCGCAGATTGGTGAGCCGGAGCTCATATCAAGCGATAAACGCTTGATCAATCTGCCTCATCGTGGTGTGTGACACCACGATGATCCATCTCCCAGCGGCAGAGCCTATGCTGGGAGATGGTATCTATGGTAAACGTCGGGTTACTAAGCGCCGCGCGGCACCTAGTGACCCGATGTGTACCATAGTTACCAGCGATCTCGCTGCTCCACATCGCTGGTGAGTCTGTCTGTGTGACAGCTTACCAGCGATGTGAGCGATATTGTTAGCGATCGCGCGTGCACGTGATCGCTAGAAATATCGCTAGCGATATTGATGCGTGTGATGGCCGCCTTACACTGATCTGGTACCTTGGAAGCAGGTCTGATATGTGAAGGTGAGTGATAGTTTTGTATGGTCCACTTTATATACATTACACTGGGGAACACAATTTTTTAGGAGTTAGGTCAGACAACTGTTCTTAATTAATTTTTGGATGCTGAATCCAGAAATGATCTCAGTTTTTCTCTATCACGTCAAGTTTTTGAACTATAGGATTTTTGTCTTCTCAAAAATATGTAAACTACTATACCTGAAAAGTGTTTTTTTTTCAAGATATTGATAATTATGACGTATTGGGAGCTGCACACACCTCTCACCACACTGTCTCAGTTGTGACTACTCTTACAAGTTGCCACGTAGCTCTATATGAGTCGAATTGTAATCAGATAACAAGTCTTATTACAGATATCAGTGCAATTGTGCTTCTCTGGCAGGTAAGTTGTGGAGGAAAAACTTGACGTGCTAGAAAAAAACTGACTACATTTTTGGAATCCGCATGCCAATTTTAGTGTAAATCAGCTCAAAAACCTAGCTCTACAGAATTATTTTTTCATATTGTTCCCCAGTGTTATTGAGGTCTTTTGACACATTGTAAATTAAAAATTGTAGAGTAGGACACTCTATCTGAGATATGCCTTGTCACGGCAGAGTGGGTCAAAAGATGTTTTAATCTTTTGCGAAATGTCTAATTTTTACAGTGTGGAAACAATATGTGTATTTACACAATCTTTATATTTTTTGTGGCAGTGCTGGCACTTTGTTTTTCCTTAGGATTCGTTTAGTGGCTGACCACCACTCAGCCTTGCATGTCAGATTTTGTCCATTTCCACCTGTATTGACAGCAGTAATTGTTGGTAACCATTCACACACTGTTATCACACTCAGCCCTGAGGCTCAGTTCAGTTTTTGCTCCATTCACCTGAACCTAACCTGCTGTTATCCATAAAGGCTGGGTGGCTGTGGTGGGGGTTTCCCTGTGCGCCCGGGATAAGCGGTGACTATGCAGGCTGCTGTCTGAACTGGTTACCACGATACACATCGGGTAACCAGGGACAGCGTCTGCTGGAAGCGGCCGCGTACACGCACCTGCGCTTCTCTGCCAGAATCTAAGTATTTAGCGCAAGAAGCGCTAAATACTGAAGCGCAGGTGTGTGGACAATGCCATTGACAGCTGTCCTGAGTTTTGGAGACACTCCTGGTTTTGGCACACCAACCTGATCAAACCTGATCAGGGAAAAAACTGCAGTGTGAAACCAGCCTTAGTGCTTGGGCACATTTTTCTTTAATAAAAATCCTGGACAACTCCTTTAATCAGTGGACGACTAGTCATGGAGGCATTGATACCCCGTAGTTAGGCCTTGTTCACACAGGGCGTTTTTTCTGTGGTTTTGGTGCGCTTTTTTACCTTGGTTTTATACTAATCTAAACCTACATTTTTCATTCCCAGCAAAAGCTATGTGATTCAGGAAAAGTTGAGAACACATCGGCCCTGATGTTTTTTGTTGCATTTTTGAAAGAATGAGAACGTGAATTCTCTGCTGTTTTTGCCTCTGTTTTGTAATGTGATAGCTTTAAAATCAACGAGGAAGTGCAAAATGCAACAAAAAACACAGCAAAAACAAGGCAAAAAACCTAGATTTTGTACTGGCAAGAAATCTTATTTTAATATCAAAACATCAGGTTTAGCTCCAGAAAAACACACAGCAAAAACGCCTGTTGTGAACTTAACCTGAAGGCCCCATCACGCACTACGATATCGTTAACAATATCGTTGAAATGTCACAGGTCTTCAGTTGTTCTAACGTCGTCGTAATGACATCATTCATTGTGACATGTACATCCGATCAATGATAATCGGGCAGATCGTTCATCAGAGGTTTGTGAACTGGACCTTAAACCAAACGATGAGCGTTCGTTCAACCTGCAGCATGGGTGTGTGTGACACCTCGATAATGATGTGGTTAACAACCTCGCCTATTGAGAAGTAAAGGACGTAGGCAATTTAACGACCGCAAGCATCGTTTGCTTGTCGGGAAATCGCTGCTGCATTGTTAACGATATCTGTACGTGTGACATTTCACTAGCGATCATTGAATGTCGTTCAAGCGATCTAGGTCAAATCGGATCGTTGATCGATCGTTCGACCATTGAAGCATGAGACGGGGCCTTAAGTAATCCCACTACTGTTATCATGCCGCTGTGGATGGAAGTGACATAATTTACAAGAGCAGTGTCACCACCAGCTCTGCAGGGCCTCCCTTGATGAACGCAGTGTGATTGTCTGCACCCCAGCTTCATCAGTGCACTGCGCAGACCCAGAGAGGCAGAGTAGAGATGGGGGACACAGCCAAGCTGGAGTTTTGCAAAGTTGGCGCTAACAGCTGTCTGAGGTCTGTGTCACCACTACCTCACTGGGCACATAGTGTCCTGATTATGCTGTGGGACCATGCCAGGTTACTGTACATTATCAGGGAAGAAGAGCTTGTCAACTGCACATCACCACAAACATGACGCACACACATCACCACATACATGACACACAATTATCACCATGTGCATAGACGCACATATACATACATAACCACAGACGTACCAATCATTTATGCAGATGCACATATACACATCACATGTACACACTCCAGGGGCGGAACTACCGTGGTGCAGCTGGTGCAGCTGCACCAGGGCCCCGACCAGCTAGGGGGCCCCTGGGGCTCCAGCGGCAGGTCCGTTCCCCTGTCAGACAGACAGAAGGGTGGTAGGCAGCGGCAGTAGTGTGGGGGTGGTGCTGTCAGGTGTCAGTGGCGCTGCACACCCGCGGCACTGTTCTGGCATTAAGTTCCAGGGGGGGAGGGCAGGGCCGTAATTGCCATTAGGCACTTTTCGGGGAGGCGGCGACGTGTTCTTTTTTTTGTCTTTTTGTTTTATTCCTGCTCTGAGCCCCGGCCGGGTGACCCCGCCCCCTGGACACCTCACACACCCCCACCTGGATGCTTCACACCCCCCCCTGGACACCTCACACACCCCCACCTGGATGCCTCACACCCCCCCTGGACACCTCACACACCCCCACCTTGATGCCTCACACCCCCACCTGGACGCCTCACTCCCCCACCAGTCATCGCGCCCCCTCCTCACCTCACTAGTGGTGGTGCTGGCTGAGGTCGGTGGGCGGCAGGATCATAGCACCACCGGCGGGGACAGATGCCGGGCGTTACAGGACCTGCGATGACGTCACGCACATGTGACTCACGTGGGCGGAGCTACATTTTGCCCGGCAAGATGAATTGCCAGAGGAGGAACTGGGACTGACTTTACAAGGTACATGGCCCATCTAACATGGGGGTGTGTGCAGAGGACGTGGGGGGGGGTGCAGAGGACGAGGGGGTGTGTGCAGAGGACGAGGGGGGCTGTGCAGAGGACGTGGGGGGGGGTGTGCAGAGGACGAGGGGGGGTGTGTGCAGAGTACGAGGGGGTGTGTGCAGAGGACAAGGGGGTGTGTGCAGAGGACGTGGGGGGGGTGCAGAGGATGAGGGGGGTGTGCAGAGGACGAGGAGGGCTGTGCAGAGACGTGGGGGGTGTGTGCAGAGGACGAGGGGGGTGTGTGCAGAGGACGAGGGGGGGTGTGCAGAGGACGAGGGGGGGTGTGCAGAGGACGTGGGGGGGTGTGCAGAGGACGTGGGGGGGTGCGCAGAGGACAAGGGGGTGCGCAGAGGAGGTGGGGGGTGCGCAGAGGACGAGGGGGTGCGCAGAGGACGAGGGGTGGTGCGCAGAGGACGAGGGGGGTGCGCAGAGGACGAGGGGGGTGCGCAGAGGACGAGGGGGGTGCGCAGAGGACGTGGGGGTGCGCAGAGGACGAGGGGGGTGCGCAGAGGACGTGGGGTGTGCGCAGAGGTCGAGGGGGTGCGCAGAGGACGAGGGGGGTGCGCAGAGGACGTGGGGGGTGCGCAGAGGACGTGGGGGTGTGCGCAGAGGACGAGGGGGGGTGCGCAGAGGACGAGGGGGGGTGCGCAGAGGACGAGGAGGGGTGCGCAGAGGACGTGGGGGTTGTGCAGAGGATGAGGGGGGTGTGCAGAGGACGTGGGGGGTGTGTGCAGAGGACGTGGGGGGTGTGCAGAGGACGTGGGGGGTGCAGAGGACGTGGAGGGGTGGGCAGAGGACGTGGAGTGGTGTGCAGAAAACGTGGAGTGGTGTGCAGAGGACGTAGAGTGGTGTGCAGAGGACGTGGAGGGGGGTGCAGGGACATGAGGGGTGTGCAGATGACGTGGTGGAGTGTGTGCAGAGGACATGGAGGGAGGGTGTGCAGAGGACATGGATCGAGGGTGTGCAGAGGACATGGAGGGTAGGGTGTGCAGAGGACATGGAGGGAGGGTGTGCAGAGGACATGGAGGTAGGGTGTGCAGAGGACATGGTGGTGCACAGCACGGAGCTGAGGACATGGTGGTACACTATGCACAGCACAGAGCTAGGGAGATGGTGGTACACTGCACAGCATGGAGCTGAGGACATGGTGGTACACTGTGCACAGCACAGAGCTGAGGACATGGTGGTACACTGTGCACAGCACGGAGCTAGGGAGAATGGTGGTACACTGTCTGTGCACAGCACGGAGCTAGGGAGATGGTGGTACACTGTCTCTGCACAGCACAGAGCTAGGGAGATGGTGGTACACTGTCTCCCGCCGCCTTAAAATCGGACTGTTTCCAGGAGAGTCGGACGAGTAACATCTGTTTTTTAGTCCGTTTGGCATCCAACTGCTGTGCGAGTGTCCGACATTTCTCTCAGATCACATCCGTGTGACATCCGTGTGCAGTCAGTGTTTTTTATCAGCAGCTATTACTGTAGAATCATTTACAGGAACATTTTACAGTGTTCTCAGCTGCAGAATGTATCCTTGAAAAAAACGTGTCAGGCTGCGTTCGCACATTGCGTATTTTGTTGCGCTTTTTTGCGTTTGCGCCCGGAACGGCCCTCTGACGTCACCACAGGTCCTGGCAGAAGACACCTCGCTTGGCACCGGAGACCGGACACCGGGAAAAGGTCGTCGAACAGGTAAAGTATTCATTCTTTTTTATTTTTCATTCACTTGCTTTTGTTTAATTTAGATTTCACAGTGTATATTAATACACTGTTAAATCTAATGGGTGGTCACAGCTGTCACAGAGGGGAGGAGGAAGCAGGATTCTTCCTCCCCTCTGTGACATCACAGGGAGAAAATGCAGGAGCAGCTGCGTAAAGAATTCACATCTCAATTCTTTACGCAGCTGCGCTTTCTCCCTGAAAACGCAGTGCGTATTTTTGCCCAATGTCTGCACTGCAAAGTGAATTTCACATTCACTTTGCTGGCAGACAAAAGGCACATTGCGTATTTTGAGAAAGCAATGTGTGAACGCAGCCTCAGACTCGGATGGTCCGTGTGTGGTCTGTGATTTTGTCGGATCCGTAGACTTGCATTGGTGAGTCTCGGTGTGAATCGCAGACTGTAGCAGCATGTTGCAACTTTTTTCTCATCCTAAATCTGGATGAGAAAAAAGCGTCCGACACTCCCCAATCTGCTCTCAGAGATTGGATTGCAATGCGAGAAAATCACACATTGCACTCATCAGAGTTTCACGCCAGTGTGTTCGTACCCGAATACTAAAATCCATATAGTAATCCTACTGGTATGGGGAGGATTTATGGCTCAGTTAGTACACACTCCATACTTCTTGTTATTAACCAGTTAATGCTCTCTTGTCCACCGCACTCCAGTGTCAAAAGAGAACGACAGCGAGACAGACAGCAACATGGCATCAGAGAGCCCCTGACCTCGAAATAGAAGATCCTCAGATCCTGGTATTGTGACATAATATTAAGAATAAAGTTTTTTTGCATTTATATTGCATTATGAACTCCACAGCACGGCGGCGAAAATTGCTTCGGCCCCGGGCCCTCCTTGACTCCTGCTTGTTGCCATACACTGGGGTTCTGCAGAGGTGGCAATTGCACCCCTTCTCTTAGTGTTTTAGTATAGTAGTTATATTCTTGTATATAGGGGCAGACAGTGTATACTATGTATACTTCCAGATTATCAATAACCAAAGGGGCGGAAAATTTTTCGACCGCCCCGGGCGCCACAAACAGTTGCTACGCCGCTGGCTGTGCTGCACACCCGCGGCACTATTCTGGCACTGAATTCCAGGGGGGGGGGCCCCGAAAAATTTCTTGCACCAGGGCCCACTACAGTCTGGGTCCGCCCCTGACACACTCATACACATGTCACCACATACACACACCACCATGAGCATGGACGCACACAAACACACACCTCACCATGTACTCAACACACAACTGTCACCATGTGCATGCATGCACACATACATACATCACCACAGATGCATAAATCATGTATAAACACACACATCACATGTAGGCCCCAGCGCCAATGTATGCCAGTAGTAGGCCCATATAGTATATGCCATATACACAGCCAGCCCCAGTGTAGGTGGTAGGGTAGGCCCACATACACAGTCAGCCCCAGCCACAAGCCCCTATGTATGCTAGTCAGTAGTAGACCCATATAGTATATATACATATATAAACAGCCAGGCTGGCTGTGCCAGCCCCAGACCCGGCATGGCCACTGGCAGTAGTAGGCCCATAAAGTATGCAGTATTATTAGTGCAGGGCCTGTCTGACCATTACTGGCGCCTGTCCTGTGGCTGCTGTGCTGAGTGCTGTGCTGGGCCTGGGAGTGGGACACAAAGAGCCAGGAAAATGCCTGCTCCTTGTGCTTCGCAGGCGCCCCAGGCCCAGTCTTGCAAAGCAGCAGCTGAGACGGGAGTAAGAGAGGATTGCTGACTCCAGGGATCAGTTAATGGCGTTTCCCCGTTTCGTGGACGGAAGACCAGAGTGTGCTTTCTCCACCCACAAAGAATGTGCTGTCGTCACAGCATAGCACTCGCTCCTCCTACTCTTAAGTATGAGTGGCTCATACTTAAAGACAGGAGGAGAGAGTGGTATGCTGAGTCACCCACTGACTGGGGATGATGACGTGTTGGCAACTTGGCAGCCCAGTGCTACTCCCCGAGCCCCGCTATGCCCGGTGCGCTATGGCAGCGGCCACAAAATGATTTCAAACTAGCCTGCAGCCAGAGGAGTGGGTGCATCTGCCCACTGGGAAAATTCCCACGGCTTTCAGTTCAGTCCTGGGTGCATGAGATACAGTCTGTGCTCGTCTGCACACTCTTCAAAATCAGTTCAAAATAGGAGGTGGCTCACATTCACTTAAATTTCAGAGGTGGGGCAAACTCAGTTTGAATTGATGGAAGGATGAGTCATAGGGGAAAAGTGACAGCAGTTTTCCACATTAAGTTAAAGGAGGAGGAAGATAAAAGGAGGATGAGTGACAGGTGTAAGCATGTTACTAAGAGAGCTCTGCTCAATTCATGCAACACACAGCAAGGCGACCCTAAGAAGAGTCCCCACTTTTTCAAAAATTAGTGTCAGACCACACTAAAGTGGTATAAAGTCAGTAAACCCCGATACACCAAAAAAGGAAGTCAATGAAACATGAAGATTGTACTTAAAAAATTGATTTGTTTATTCAATTTTTTCTCCAATCAATTTAGGAGTAACCCAACGTTTCAACCTACAACAAGGGTTTTCATCAGTGGAGTGATCTATACAAAAGAGATATACATAGAGCAAAGAATCAAAAAACAGCACATACAAAATTATACAAAAGAAGGGGGGTTACACAATGTATACATTCAGTGCGTTATGAAAGTATTTGGCCCCCTTGAACTTTTTCAACCTTTTGCCACATTTCAGGCTTCAAACATAAAAAGATTCTAATTTTTTTGGTGAAGAATCAACAAGTGGGACACAATCATGAAGTGGAATGAAATTTATTGAAACTTTTAATCTTTTTTAACAAATAAAAAACTGAAAAGTGGGGTGTGCAATATTATTCGGCCCCTCTACTTTCAGTGCAGCAAACTTACTCCAGAAGTTCAGTGAGAATCTCTGAATGATCCAATGTTGCCCTAAATGATGGTAATGACAAATGGAATGCACCTGTGTGTAATCAAGTCTCTGTATAAATGCACCTGCTCTGTGATAGTCTCATGGTTCTGTTTCAAGTGCAGAGAGCATCATGAAGACCAAGGAACACACCAGGCAGGTCCAAGATACTGTTGTGGCGAAATTTAAAGCCGGATTTCGATACAAAAAGATTTCCCAACTTTTAAACATCTCAAGAAGCACTGTGCAAGTGATCATATTAAATGGAAGGAGTATCAGACCACTGCAAATCTACCAAGACCCGGCCGTCCCTCTAAACTTTCATCTCAACAAGGAGAAGACTGATCAGAGATGCAGCCAAAAGGCCCGTGATCACTCTAAAACTGCAGAGATCTACAGCTGAGGTGGGAGTGTCTGTCCATAGGACAACAATCAGTCGTACACTGCACAAATCTGGCTTTTATGGAAGAGTGGCAAGAAGAAAGCCATTTCTCAAAGAAATCCATAAAAAGTCTTGTTTGAAGTTTGCCACAAGCCACCTTGGAGACACACCTAAACATGTGGAATAAGGTGCTCTGGTCAGATGAAACCAATATGAACTTTTTGACCACAATGCAAAACGATATGTTTGGCGTAAAATCAACACAGCTCATCACCCTCAAACCACCATCCTCTCTGTCAAACATGGCAGCATCATGGTTTGGGCCTACTTTCTTCAGCAGGGACAGGGAAGATGGTTAAAATTGATGAGAAGATTGATGGAGCCAAATACAGGACCATTTTGAAAGAAAACCTGTTGGAGTCTGCAAAAGACCTGAGACTGGGACGGAGATTTATCTTCCAACAAGACAATGATCCCAAACATAAAGCAAAATCTACAATGGAATGGTTCAAAAATAAACGTATCCAGGTGTTAGAATGGCCAAGTCAAAGTCAGACCTGAATCCAATCGAGAATCTGTGGAAAGAGCTGAAAACTGCTGTTCACAAACGCTCTCCATCCAACCTCACTGAGCCGAAGCGTTTTACAAGGAAGAATGGGCAAGAATTTCAGCCTCTCAATGTACAAAACTGATAGAGACATACCCCAAACAACTTGCAGCTGTAATCGCAGCAAAAGGTGGCGCTACAAAGTATTAACTCAAGGGGGCCGAATAATATTGCACGCCACACTTTTCATTTTTTTAATTGTTGAAAATGTTTAAAATATCCAATAAATTTCTTTCCACTTCACGATTGTGTCCCACTTGTTGTTGATTCTTCACAAAAAAAATTAGAATTTATATATTTATTTTTGAATCCTGAAATGTGGCAAAAGGTTGAAAAATTCAAGGGGGCCAAATACTTTCACAAGGCACTGTAAATACATGAGAGGAATATGTATATACATTGGGATAAAACAACAAAGAATATACATATAACACACTGAAAAAGGAAAAGCCTATGAAAATAACTGGGGAGGGAAACAATACAAATTTATTCTTATGAATAGGCGATGGATCACTAAACGAGGTTGGTATTAACTTGTCCTGAAAACATACCATACAGTGAGGGATGGGTAGAATGCTATTGAACAAAAGTGCAGATGATGAAGTTAATGTGTAAATATGACAGTCCCATGTGAAAAAAATAAATAAAGAAAATAAGGCTTATAGGAATGTCAAAGAATGATTAGGAAAACGACACTTGTATAATTTTGCATGTACTGTTTTTTGATTCTTTGTTCTTCAATGTGTGCAGAATTATTAGGCAAATGAGTATTTTGTTCACATGAAACTTTTTATACATGTTATCCTACTCCAAGCTGTATAGGCATGAGAGCCAACTACCAATTAAGTAAATCAGGTGATGTGCATCTCTGTAATGAGGAGGGGTGTGGTGTAATGACATCAACACCCTATATAAGGTGTGCTTAATTATTAGGCAACTTCCTTTCCTTTGGCAAAATGGATCAGAAGAGAGATTTGACGGGCTCTGAAAAGTCCAAAATTGTGAGATGTCTTGCAGAGGGATGCAATAGTCTTGAAATTGCCAAACTTTTGAAGAGTGAACAATCAAGCATTTCATGGCAAATAGCCAACAGGGTCGCAAGAAGCATGTTGGGCAAAAAAGGCGCAAAATAACTGCCCATGAATCGAGGAAAATCAAGTGTGAAGCTGCCAAGATGCCATTTGCCACCAGTTTTGCCATATTTCAGAGCTGCAATGTTACTGGAGTATGAAAAAGCATAAGGTGTGCCATACTCAGGGACATGGCCAAGGTAAGAAAAGCTGAAAAATGACCATCTTTGAACAAGAAACATAAGATAAAACGTCAAGACTGGGCCAAGAAATATCTTAAGACTGATTTTTCAAAGGTTTTATGGACTGATGAAATGAGAGTAACTTGATGGGCCAGATGGATGGGCCAGAGGCTGGATCAGTAAAGGGCAGAGAGCTCCACTCTGACTCAGATGCCAGCAAGGTGGAGGTGGAGTACTGGTATTGGCTGGTATCATCAAAGATGACCTTTTCGGGTTGAGGATGGAGTGAAGCTCAACTCCCGGACCTACTGCCAGTTTCTGGAAGACAACTTCTTCAAGCAGTGGTACAGGAAGAAGTCGGTATCATTCAAGAAAAATATGATTTTTAAGCAGGACAATGCTCCCTCACTTGCATCCAACTACTCTACAACTACTCTACAACGTGGCTGGCCAGTAAAGGTCTAAAAGAAGAAAAAATAATGACATGGCCCCTTTGTTCACCTGATCTGAACCCCATAGAGAACCTGTGGTCCCTCCTAAAATGTGAGCGCTACAGGGAGGGAAAACAGTACACCTCTCGGAACAGTGTCTGGGAGGCTGTGGTGGCTGCTGCACGCAATGTTGATCGTAAACAGATCAAGCAACTGACAGAATCTATGGATGGAAGGCTGTTGAGTGTCATCATAAAGAAAGGTGGCTATATTGGGCACTAATTTTTTTGTGTTTTGTGTTTGCATGTCAGAAATGTTTATTTATCAATTTTTTTATATTAGTTTACCTGGTGAAAATTAACAAGTGAGATGGGAATATATTTGGTTTTTATTAAGTTGCCTAATAATTCTGCACAGTAATATTTACCTGCACAAACAGATATCCTCCTAAGTTAGCCAAATCTAAAAAAAAAAAAACCTACTCCAACTTCCAAAAATATTAAACTTTGATATTTGAGTCTTTTGGGTTGATTGAGAACATAGTTGTTGATCAATAATAAAAACAATCCTCTATAATACAACTTGCCTAATAATTATGCACACAGTGAATGTTGTACACCTCTGTTTTGTATAGATCACTTCCCTGATGAAAACCCGTGTTGAGAGTTGAAACGTTGGGTTACTCCTAACTTCATTGGAGAAAAAATGTAATAAAGAAATCAAGTTTTTAAGTGCAATTCTCCCATTTCATTGACTTTCTTTTTGGTGTGCCAAGGTTTATTGACTGTATGCTGTCCTTTCTTACACTTGAGCACCTACTGCCTTAATCCAGATGCCCACTCCGTTTGAGCCCTGCAGTGTGCCTAATCCATATATAGCATTCAGAATTGTACATTGTTTTAGTGGGGAGAGCCGTCTTAATTTAATTTACAGGGTGCATATCTCCAGAAACAAAAGCTGGACACAATGTACGGTCGGTAACTACAACGAACTTGGCACTACAATGGCTGATTTGCAATTTTCCCTCAGCAACATCCATTACTGCTTGTTTCTGGAAAAAAACATGGAATCAAATGTGATGTAGTCCCTATGAAATTGCCTTTCTAACCTTTGTTGGAAGAATGAGAAATTGCTGATAAACTTTTAACTCCTTTAACAAAAAAAAATATGTTTCAAAACTGGTGCTGATGTAATGTAGACATGTGGAAAATGTTATTTATTAACTATTTTTTGTTGTATAACTGTATGGTTTGAGGGCATAAAATTTCAGACTTTAAAAATGAAAAATTTTACCGTATATACTCGTGTATAAGCCAAGTTTTTCAGCACAAAAAAATGTGCTGAAAAGTCCCCCCTCGGCTTATACACGAGTCATATACTCGGTATACAGCCCCCCCCCATCAGTGGTGTATACAGGGGCCCCCCTTCCCCCTTGCTGTCAGCCACCTGTAAAGGAATAGATCATTATACTTATCCCTGTCCTGTCACCGCCGCCACTCTCTGACACCGCGCGCTCCTCCGTCTTCATCTGGCTACTTCCTGCTGTGACCGGCGGGCGCAGGCAATGACGTCATTGTCTGTGCACCGGAGGAGGAAGCAGGAAGAAGCCGGATGAAGACGAAGGAGCGCGCGGTGTCAGAGAGCGGCAGCGGCGACAGGACAGGGATAAGTATAATGATCTATTCCTTTACAGGTGGCTGACAGCAGGGGGGGGGGGGCTGCCCTGTATGCACCACTGGGGCCCTCTATGCACCACTGGGGCCCTGTATGCACCACTGGGGCCCTGTATGCACCACTGGGGCCCTGTATATACTGCTGGGGCCTGTATATACCACTGGGGAGGCTGCTGTATATTACTGGGGCTGCTGTATATACTGCTGGGGCCTGTATATACCACTGGGGAGGCTGCTGTATACTACCACTTGGGAGGCTGCTGTATACTACCACTGGGGAGGCTGCTGTATACTACCACTGGGGAGGCCTGTATACCACTGGGGGGACCTGTATACCACATTGCTGGGGGCTGTATACCTGTGCTGGGGTCCACCCTCGGCTTATACACGAGTCAATAGGTTTTCCCAGGTTTTGGGGGCAAAAGTAGGGGGGTAGGCTTATACACGAGTATATACAGTAAACATTTTTGTAAAATTTATGATTTTTCATAAATAAATGCAAATTAAAATAACTAAACTTTAGTGCAAACATCCTGAAAAATGTGTGTTTCCCATTGACTTCTATTATACTTGGTACAGTGGTCTGACTGCTCGTTATGAGTAACGCACACCTCAGCATGGTAGTTCTCGCTCATCACTACTAGAGACATATTTGGATGGAAGGAGTTGCCTTGTAGTCTGGGTGAATTTGAAGGAGGAAGGAAATTACTATAATCAGGGCCATATTTAGCATTCATGTTGCCCTAGGCACTCTAAGAGGTCACACCCCTTATTAAAAATTCAAACTATGAGTGCATGCACACACCATCTATTTAAAGAGGACCTGTCACTAAACCAGGCATGGTGATCTAATTACAGCACTGGATGCAGCATGTCTGCTGCATCCAGGCAAGGGGTCCCCCAGCCCTTGAGCCCCCCTGTACCCCGAGTAAATACACTTATAAAACTTACATGCTACAGTCAGAAAGGAGGTGGCTAGAGGCTGGAGCCAAAGGGCAGATTCACACCCCCAACATTTTCATTGTTTTAAATCAGGAGGTCAAAGTCATTAAGTTATGGCTCATTTAATAATTGAAGCTACCAATTTTTGAAAACATGTAGAACAGTGTAATTTTCAAAGTCTTAAAATATTTAGAATATTTTTTTCAAAAACCTCTTACCAAAATACAAGTGTAAAAAATTCACCACATCAACATCATCACTTCACCTATATGGTAGTGGTCAATAAGAATTTATACCAAAGCAAGCTAAAAAAGAATGGTGGCACTAATTTAAACTCAAAATCCCACTAATGTTCCATTAAATATTCTGTCATCTTCTGGAGAACTTGGTAGAAATCACAACTCTTTAACATCTTTGAATAATACTATAACCAGGGCCATATTTACCACTAGGCACCGGAGGGTAGGTGCCTAGGGCAGCAGGTTACTGGGGGTGGCATCAGGGTTGAGATTATTATTTTTATTTTAGCCCTCTGTCCCCTCCCCGAGACTCTATATGAAAACCGGAGTCTCCTCCGGGGGAGGTTGCAGTGCAGGCGGCAGTGTCGGCAATGTCTGTCCCCAATGCCCCAGTGCACACTGGTACTTTTGGGTTCAGTAGAGCACCCAGCGGCTTCCTGACCTGACGAGCGGCGGCACTCTGAAACTCCAGAGGTCACACCAGTGTGAGGAGGTCTCCTTATACTGCTGGCATCTGTACAGCATGCCGCACAGGAGGAGGAGCCAAAGCAGGTAAGTGCTGTCTGCATCGTTTCATGTGCGGCGCTGTGAAGCGCACTCCAAGCAGCTGCCTGTGTGACAGGTTGGGAAGGTAAATATCGGGTTACTAGGGGCAGCGTTATCCAGCACCGCATTACCGCTATGCGGTGCTGGGAAGAGTACTATGTTTAAACCGCAATCCGGTAGGCTAGGGTCAAAACGTAAATGTGACCCTAGCCTAAGTATTTATTTATCTATATACATAATAGTACATATGTGATATATCATTCCAATACAACAAACAGACCTGGTATACTTTACTGAACCAGCTGTGTGAATACACACAAATTACAAATAAATGGATTAAGGAGTCAATTTTGTGAATTGACACCGCAGAAGTTTTTGTTTCCCAATTTTGCAGAAATTCTAATCTAACACACTGTCCTGATATTCTATAGTTCTGATATTACGATATCAGTCATTACAACATCTATGTGTATTTAAAGAGACACTGTTACCAGATTTTTGCCATCCCATCTGACAGCAGCATAACGTAAAGATAGAGACCCTGATTCTAGTGATGTGTCACTTACTGAGCTAGTTGCTGTCACTTTGATAAAATTACTGTTTTCAGATTTAGCAGAAAATGACTATGCTGGACTGTTTGATTAGTCCTACAATGTTAATATCCAACTGATTGAACAGTGAGCAGCCCAGTAAAAGCCCAGTTACACACATAGATAATTGTGCAGAGATTGTTCGCAGATCTCTGGTTGCAGTGAAATCATGGACACATTGTTCTATTTTGTGGCCGTATACAAATGAAACAATGTGTCCATGATTTCACTGCAACCAGAGATCTGCAAACAATCTCTGCACAATTATCTGTGTGTGTAAACCAGCCTTAAAGGTACCGTCACTAGCGGCAATATTGCTAGGAAATTTCATTGCCAATTTGCTGATTGCAGTGAAATCATGGACACATTGTTACATTTGTACACAGCAACAATGAAATTACCTAGCAATATTGCCGCCTGTGACGGGAGCTTAAGAGACACATCGCTGGAATCAGGGTGTCTGTCTCTGCATTATGCTGCTGTCAGATGAGATGGCAAAAACCTAGTGACAGTGTCCCTTTAAAAGCTTTTCCTAACCAAGTAACACATTTCATCAGAGATTTTTCTTGCACTCTAAAGCCATGCTGATAAGTTTACAATTGCGTGATAGATTTTAATTATGCATAGCAAAATATTTTGCATTGTGTATGACAAGAAATACTCTAACGTCTTGTGACAATACATTTGTCATTTATTCCTCACAGTCATATAGCAACCGACCATACGAAATGTGGTTGATAGCAACTGAGTGTAAATGTCTGCTAGACTCACATCACTGTGTGACCTTGGCTTGATATAATGGCTGAACTTTCCTGCTCCCTTCGCACTTTCCTGTTTGCATCAGCTTAACAGCTTCTCTGTGCAGACACTGATGCAAGTGGTGTTGGTTTCATTTTATCTGTATCACATGGCAGTAGCTTCTCTTGATTTAATGCCCTAAAATATTTTATAGATTGTAAACGCCAATTCGGAGGACAAAAAGTTTCCAAATGTTGTACTAGGCTATCGGTTTACATATCCAATGCCATATATTACCCTCATGAACTAGTAAACAATAAGATAGCTGACTGATAACTTACGGTAAGTATCATTGATGAGCTCCTTTGATGTGTGGCCCATGCAGATCCTGTAGTTGGACCTAGAATCACATTCCTACAATACTATTAAATAGTCTTGGGGATGTAAAATGTTCTATAATCACGATTTAAAAGGAACCTGTCACCTCCAAAAAGCCACCTAACCTATAAAAACATGTTTATCCATTCTAATGAGTAGGGACCATATTCCTTAGCCCTCAGGGCAGGCCCGCCAATAGGGCCTTAAAAGCCATACAGCTGTATGGGGCCCGAAGAAAAGCGGAGGGGGCGTGGCCATATACAAACAGCAGGGGGGGGCCCGGGCGCGCTGGCTGTGGGTGGGGCCATTTGGAGCAATGAGGCCCGCCCCATTTGGCCAGCAGAAGCAGTGGTGGCAGTGTGGCACAGTCACTGTCTAGAGACTACAGTAGTTCATATGCCGCGCTGCCAGCCGCCGCCCAGCCTCTATTATCCTGTGGGGGCCCCGGGCCCGGCCCGCCCACACCATGCCTTAAAGCAAAGGGCCCGCCCAGCCACTATTATCCTGTGGGGGCCCGGCCCGCCCACACCATGCCTTAAAGCAGAGGGCCCGCCCAGCCACTATTATCCTGTGGGGGCCCGGCCCGCCCACACCATGCCTTAAAGCAGAGGGCCCGCCCAGACTCTATTATCCTGTGGGGGCCCCGGGCCCGGCCCGCCCACACCATGCCTTAAAGCAGAGGGCATGCCCAGCCTCTATTATCCTGTGGGGGCCCCGGGCCCGGCCCGCCCACACCATGCCTTAAAGCAGAGGGCATGCCCAGCCTCTATTATCCTGTGGGGGCCCCGGGCCCGGCCCGCCCACACCATGCCTTAAAGCAGAGGGCCCGCCCAGCCTCTATTATCCTGTGGGGGCCCCGGGCCCGGCCCGCACACACACCATGCCTTAAAGCAGAGGGCCCGCCCAGCCACTATTATCCTGTGGGGGCCCCGGGCCCGGCCCGCCCACACCATGCCTTAAAGCAGAGGGCATGCCCAGCCTCTATTATCCTGTGGGGGCCCCGGGCCCGGCCCGCCCACACCATGCCTTAAAGCAGAGGGCCCGCCCAGCCACTATTATCCTGTGGGGGCCCCGGGCCCGGCCCGCCCACACCATGCCTTAAAGCAGAGGGCCCGCCCAGCCACTATTATCCTGTGGGGGCCCCGGGCCCGGCCCGCCCACACCATGCCTTAAAGCAGAGGGCCCGCCCAGCCTCTATTATCCTGTGGGGGCCCCGGGCCCGGCCCGCCCACACCATGCCTTAAAGCAGAGGGCATGCCCAGCCTCTATTAGCCTGTCGGGGCCCGGGATCTCCCCCATTGTTCTCCACCTACAGAGCAGCACGATACATAGCTGCTCTGTTCTTACAGGACCTGTGATGATGTCACTTGGAGGGGAGGAGTCAGGAGTCACATGATCAGCTCCTCAGTTGTCATGGTGCTGGATGAGGTAAAGTGTATCTGTGGTCAGGATGGATTTACAGTGTGGATGTAGCAGAGCCGAATGTATACGAGGTGTACGGAGCAGAGCCGTGTGTGTACGAGGTGTACAGAGCAGAGCCGTGTGTGTACGAGGTGTATGGAGCAGAGCCGAGTGTACGAGGTGTACGGAGCTGAGTTGCATGCGTACAAGGTGTACGGAGAGGAGCCACGTGCGTACGAGGCAGAGCCGCATGCGTACGAGGTGTACGGAGCAGAGCCGAGTGCGTACGAGGTGTACGGAGCTGAGTTGCATGCGTACAAGGTGTACGGAGTGGAGCCGCGTGCGTACGAGGTGTACGGAGCTGAGCCGCGTGCGTACGAGGTGTACGGAGCTGAGCCGCGTGCGTACGAGGTGTACGGAGCTGAGCCGCGTGCGTACGAGGTGTACGGAGCTGAGTTGCAAGCGTCTAAGGTGTACGGAGTGGAGCCTCGTGCGTACGAGGCAGAACCGCGTGCGTACGAGGTGTACGGAGCTGAGCCGCGTGCGTACGAGGTGTACGGAGCTGAGCCGAGTGCGTACGAGGTGTACGGAGCTGAGCCGCATGCGTACGAGGTGTACGGAGCTGAGCCGCATGCGTACGAGGTGTACGGAGCTGAGCCGCGTGCGTACGAGGTGTACGGAGCAGAGCTGCGTGCGTATGAGGTGTACGAAGCAGAGCCTTGTGTGTACGAGGTGTACGAAGCAGAGCCTTGTGTGTACGAGGTGTACGGAGCTGAGCCTTGTGTGTACGAGGTGTACGGAGCTGAGCCGCATGCGTATGAGGTGTACGGAGCTGAGCCGCGTGCGTATGAGGTGTACGGAGCTGAGCCGCGTGCGTATGAGGTGTACGTAGCTGAGCCGCGTGCGTATGAGGTGTACGGAGCTGAGCCGCGTGCGTATGAGGTGTACGGAGCCGAGTTGCATGCGTACGAGGTGTGCGGAGCTGAGTTGCATGCGTACGAGGTGTGCGGAGCTGAGCCGCGTGCGTATGAGGTGTACGGAGTGGAGCCACGTGCGTACGAGGTGTACGGAGTGGAGCCACGTGCGTACGAGGTGTACGGAGCTGAGCCGCGTGCGTACGAGGTGTACGGAGCTGAGCCGCGTGCGTACGAGGTGTACGGAGCTGAGCCGCGTGCGTACGAGGTGTACGGAGCTGAGCCGCGTGCGTACGAGGTGTACGGAGCTGAGCCGCGTGCGTACGAGGTGTACGGAGCTGAGCCGCGTGCGTACGAGGTGTACGGAGCTGAGCCGCGTGCGTACGAGGTGTACGGAGCTGAGCCGCGTGCGTACGAGGTGTACGGAGCTGAGCCGCGTGCGTACGAGGTGTACGGAGCTGAGCCGCGTGCGTACGAGGTGTACGGAGCAGAGCAGAGTGCGTACGAGGTGTACGGAGCTGAGCCGCGTGCGTACGAGGTGTACGGAGCTGAGCCGCGTGCGTACGAGGTGTACGGAGCTGAGCCGCGTGCGTACGAGGTGTACGGAGCTGAGCCGCGTGCGTACGAGGTGTACGGAGCTGAGCCGCGTGCGTACGAGGTGTACGGAGCTGAGCCGCGTGCGTACGAGGTGTACGGAGCTGAGCCGCGTGCGTACGAGGTGTACGGAGTGTAGCCGCGTGCGTACGAGGTGTACGGAGCAGAGCCGCGTGCGTACGAGGTGTACGGAGCAGAGCCGCGGCGTACGAGGTGTACGGAGCTGAGCCGCGTGCGTACGAGGTGTACGGAGCTGAGCCGCGTGCGTACGAGGTGTACGGAGTGGAGCCACGTGCGTACGAGGTGTACGGAGCTGAGCCGCGTGCGTACGAGGTGTACGGAGTGTAGCCACGTGCGTACGAGGTGTACGGAGCAAAGCCGCGTGCGTACGAGGTGTACGGAGCAGAGCCGCGTGCGTACGAGGTGTACGGAGCAGAGCCGCGTGCGTACGAGGTGTACGGAGCTGAGCCGCGTGCGTACGAGGTGTACGGAGCTGAGCCGCGTGCGTACGAGGTGTACGGAGCTGAGCCGCGTGCGTACGAGGTGTACGGAGCTGAGCCGCGTGCGTACGAGGTGTACGGAGCAGAGTGTGTACGAGGTGTACGGAGCTGAGCCGCGTGCGTACGAGGTGTACGGAGCTGAGCCGCGTGCGTACGAGGTGTACGGAGCTGAGCCGCGTGCGTACGAGGTGTATGGAGCTGAGCCGCGTGCGTATGAGGTGTACGGAGTGGAGCCATGTGCGTACGAGGTGTACGGAGCTGAGCCGCGTGCGTATGAGGTGTACGGAGTCGAGCCACGTGCGTACGAGGTGTGTGTACCAGTGGTAACCCCCAGCGGATGCCGCTCCCACTCTTATAGTCTCGGCATAGTGCCGGTAGCATTCTTCTCCAGAGTCTCTGATAATAATAAGTAATCGAGATCCGCTGCCATTTTCTGGAAGCTTGTGACCCCTGGCTCCAGAGCTCACTTCACCCCCTCAATGGATGGGGGCCCGGGGAGAGACCATACATTTCTGTGACTCCTGCAGAGCTCAGCTCACCCCCAGTCTGTGTCCCCCAGCCCTCTGCAGTGCTGTATATACTCTTTGTCCTGTATATTGTATATATAACAATTTCCTATGTGATGTATTTGATTTACAAAACTTATTGTCACAGAGTCGACTGTGCTCCAGACCAACACAAAGGTGGAAGATCAGATATCACCGACCATCGCAGGACACAGAGAAGCAGCTGCAGCCATCAAATTAGGGGAGGTAATTAATTTAATGTAGCCGGTAATTTTCATGGTGATGTGCGGCCCCTAAATGACGGTAGAAATTTCCAAATGTCCCTCCAGCAGCAAAAAGGTTCCCCACCCCTGAAAAGGTGATGAATAACAGCACCAGTATTATTCTGCCTCATGAGGCATTTATTGTTCACATCCCTCCACAGCTCTGGTAAAGAACAATGTATAGAAAGAGATTAAGGGTATGTGCACATCAGTCGTTTTGTGGACTGCTTTTTACCGGTTTCCGTCGGCGTTTTCCGCTCAGTTTTATGTTAATTTATGTTAATCCTAGCCACCGGCTGGATTAACATGATACTCAATGGAGTTTAGAAAACTCTGTCTTCATTAGAACGGTTTTTGTCTGGTCGTTTTCAGTTTTTCCACCGGTTTTCAAAAATAGAGCAAGTGACTTTTTTTGGTCGTTTTTCCAGCGGTTCCAGCATAACAAGTGCACCAGAGACCAGTCTGAAAAAACGGCAAGAAAACCGCCGAGAAAAACGCTGTAAAACCGGGCGGAAAACGTGGAAAAAACGCTAGAAAAAAGAGGAACTAAAACTGAGCACAGAAAACTCAGTTTCTGCTAATCTACACCGGTTTTTGGAAGTTCTGCAGAGATGCACAAACGTCAGATGTGCACATACCCTTATGAGTGATTGGCGAGGACGTGGTGCAGAAAGGGAGTTTTTCCAATAGTGGGTGGTGAAACTATGGAAGGTTTGATGGGTGGAGGCGGAGCGTGGGTAGAGGCGGAACCTGGATGGAGGTGGAGCTTGGTAGAGGCAGAGTTGGGGTGGAGTCTCAGGGGGGCCCCAAAATTTTGCTAGTAAGGGGCCCCAAAATTTCTAGTGGCAGCCCTGCCTCAGGGTGTGTTGCTTTGCTGCCTTCCTCATCAGAAGATCACGCCCTAATGGGCGTGATCTTGTATTCATATTCTAGGCAGGCCCTGCCTGCTTTGCACGTCATTGTCTGGGCATGTAATGACGCGAGTATGTATAAAAACGTTTTGTAGTACTTTTACAGCCAGCATTTAGCAGACAAAAGGATTGTGAGAATGGTCATAGGATGATGCAGGGACATTTTTATAGGTTAGGTGGCTTTTTGCAGGTGACAGGTTCCCTTTAAGACTGAGACCAGACTCATCAATTTTAAAGGACCTTAATATAGCATATTAACCCGATAACGACCAACCACCATACATTTATGGAGTTTGGTCCTAGGGTTGCACACCATCCTAAATTTACAACACACAGTTAAATCTTTTGGAGCAGACCAGTCCCCAATTGTCAGACACAACCATGGACACTGTGTACAATATGCAAACCGTTTATCCTGCATGCAGAGGCGTAACTACAATAGGTGCAGGGATTGCAATCCCACCTGCGCCCTGGAGCCTAAGATCGGCTTCACACCACGATTTTTGTGTTCCGGGTCTGTCCAGTTTGAACCAGACAGAGCCAGATCCGATTTTGCCCTGGCGGTGTCTACCTTCCTGTGGCGGCGTGTAAATGTACCATTAGAGATGTTGTAGTCTTAGAAGGAGTAAAACCAGTAAAATTCTATGTACCTTTGTTTTCATCCACTTGCAATAAGGAAAGTAAACCCTGAAAGGCCTGTTGTATATTAGCTAGTAAAGTATACAACTGATCAGTGTAATATAAGTTGCCTGCATAGGAGATAAAAGATCTTTAAAGAGGCATGGTGATCTAATTACAGCACTGGATGCAGCATGTCTGCAGCATGCAGGCAAGGGGTCACCCAGCACTTGAGCAGCCCTGTACCCCGAGATAATACACTTAGAAAACGTACATGCTCCAGCCATTAAGGAGGTGGCTTGGGGCTGCAGCCAAGGGCAGATTCACACCCCCTGCATGTTTAATCTGCCCACCATTCTCTCCCTCTTCAGCAGCATTTAAACAGTTTTTTTTTTCTCTGCCAGAAAGTCCGTTTAGCCCCGCCCCCTGAGGGGAGGAGCCAAACAGCAAGTTCTGGGGAAAAAAAAACTGTGTTTAAATGCTGCTGAAGAGGGAGACAATGATTGGCAGCGGTGGGCAGATTAAACATGCAGGGGGTGTGAATCTGCCCTTGGCTGCAGCCCCTAGCCACCTCCTTAGTGGCTGCAGCATGTAAGTTTTCTAAGTGTATTATCTCGGGGTACAGGGCTGCTCAAGTGCTGGGTGACCCCTTGCCTGCATACTGCAGACATGCTGCATCCAGTGCTGTAATTAGATCCCATGCCTGGTTTGGTGACAGGTCCACTTTAATAAGCATACATTTCTGCAAAGGCTGCACTCACAAGAAAGTCCCTTTTGTAGAACAAATATAGAGATTGTAGAGAGATTGAGAATCTGTAAATCATCTACTTTCAAACCTAAAGGCATTGGTATAGTGGGGTCTAATGTCTGCTTCTGTTACTCATGCTTGTCTTGTAGGTAAGAGATCATCCTTGATCATCAGACCACATTTTCTGAGGTTTGCCACATCTAGTTCTAACTCTGTGCGACCCACAGGGGCACTTTTTCTTGAGGACAAAAAAGTAAAAGAACTTTCAATAGTCCAGTCCTGAATTGAGCATCAATTATGACATTTCATTTCAGTGAGAAGTGAAGACTGCGATATTGATAGCGATATGGCACTTAAGGATTTAGATTGAAAATGACTATGGACTTTGGACAAGCCCTTTAATTGATTGTATATTTATATGGTTTCTATACAGGTAATGCTCTTTGTATTCAGATTCAAATGTTGATTGGCCTAGTTTAAGTTTCTATCAGGTTGTGGATCATTGTGAACCCAAATGGTCTCTATTGTGTCTTCCACAACTTGTATATTTATTTTTGCTGTTCCATAATTACTTCACTCATATGATGACTTCCTTACCTTAATTATAGCTTATTGTTGAAATATTTTGCTATATCATTCAGGATTTATTAATTTATAGTGTGATGCCCAATCTTTTTCAATCCTTCATTAGTACCTCCTGAGGTGCAACTTTAGTTAAACAGAAGGCAAGGTAAAATTGAAGTTAGTGTTTACTACTGAATAAACTTGTTGGTTGGATTATTTATCTCATTTTCCAAAATGATATTGCTGTCAATAGAAATCTACAGTGACCTCTTGTGGGAGGATTATAGAACTGATATTGGTCAACCACTGGACAAGTACTATTTCCAGAAGCTCAGGGGTGTTGCTAGCACAGGCCATATCTCTTAATAGTGACTTAGTTGATGACATACTTACAAGAGCCTGATTACCAAAATGATGCTGATTCTGAAGAGCTAACAATTATATCGGAGTAGTAAGACACTAAAGTGTAACTAGTATCCACTGCATTAAAATGAGGAATTTAACAAAATATGTTTTACAGCATCCTAGAGGAAGATGGGAGGAACCAATAGTTAAATAGCAGGGATGTAACGATCATAGTCACAGAGGTGTATCCTTGGACAAACATTACTCTGAAGTGTATTGCCTGCAGAGCAATGCAAGCTGCTGGCCAATCAAAGGCCAGCAGCTGATGACAGCGTTTGAATGTCTATGGGCGCATGGCATTGATGTCATGGGCTGCCCGTTGCTTACATGTCAAAGTAACTTGCTGGCTTCAGAAAAGGACGCTGTTCATTGGGAGAGTGGAGATAAGGTGAGTAGAATCGTTTATATTTTTTATGCGTCAAAAAACTGTTGTAGAATGGCAGGAATATACATCAGGATGGGGAACAAATACACCAGGTTTCTCCAGTTTCCTCCTACACTCCAAAGAAATACTAATAGGATTTGGATTGTGAGCCCAATGGGGACAGTGATGATAATCTCTGTAAAGTGCTGCATAATAACGATGGTGCTATATAACCAGGGTCGTATTTGCAATTCCTGCCGGCACTGTCGCGATGGCACCCCCCCAGTCATGGACCTCCCTGTCGCAGCCCCGCCCCCACGTCCCCCCTGTCTCCCCAAATTTCATGTAGCTTCTCCCACCATACTTGCAGCTTCTCCCCCCACATTCGATGTAGCACATATACAAGGTTTGTAGGTTTGTCCAACCACACTACAGAGACCTACTGACAGGATGTTTACATTGTGAGCCCCAATGGGGACAGTGTTGATGATGTATGTAAAGTGCTTTGGCGTTCATAGTGTAATATAAGTGCAAAGATATTATTCTTAATATTATGTCACAATACCAGGATCTGAGGATCTTCTATTTCGAGGTCAGGGGCTCTCTGATGGCATGACGCTTCCTGAATCACTTTCTTCCCCTTGATCCTGTAGTGCGGTGGACAAGAGGGCATTAATTAGTTAACAACATGAAGTATGGTGTGTGTACTAAATGAGCCATAAACCCTCCTCATACCATGCCAGCAGACATTGTAGGACTACATGCGTGATCTTATATTGCACTCTGACCAATGTTATTCGATGTCTGAGAGCAGATTGGTGAGTGTCAGACGATTTTTTCTCAGCCAGATTCTGGATGAAAAAAAGTTGCAACATGCTGCGACTGTCTGCGGTTCATGCATGAGACTCGCCAATTCAAGTCTATGGGTCCGACAAAATGACATACCGCACACTGACAGCACACTGACCATCCGAGAGGCATACGTTTTTTTCACTGATACATTATCATTTTGGAGCTCAGACAACTGTAAAATGTTCCTGTAAATGATCATGCTGTAATAGCTGCTGAAAAAAAAAACAGATGCACATGATGTGATCGAGAATCTGAGAAAATGTCAGACACTGCATAGCAGTTGCATACCACACGGAGCAAAAAAGAGATGACTGTACCCAATTTGTTATATATTTTAGGAGTCGGAGTTGGTCCATTTTCTACTGACTCCAACTCCGACTCCATCAAAACAGCACAGAGGGATACACCGAGGCCCAGAGTAACCCCTCCCCTGCCAGATACCACACAGATGGGTACACTGAGCCCCAGAGAAACCCCACCACTGCCAGGTACATGACACAGAGGGGTACACCAACTTAGCACATCCCAGCCCCCCCATCTCCCATGCACATCCCAGCACCCCTGTCTCCCATGCACATCCCAGCACCACACCCTGCCTGCCATGCACATCCCAGCACCACCCACAATCTCCCATGCACATCCCAGCACTACCGCAATCTCCCATGCACATCCCAGCACCACCTGCCATCTCCCATGCACATCCCAGCACCACCCGCCATCTCCCATGCACATCCCAGCACTCCCCCTGCCATGCACACATCCTAGCACCACCGTCTCCCATGCACATCCATCCCAGCACCCTTTGTCTCCCATGCACATCCCAACTGTTGGCCTAATGCATATTGATCTGTATGTATTGCAACAACTATTGTTTGTTTAATATGATGTGATTTTATGTCTGCAGACATATTGTTCAGATGTCAACAAAGTTAAAAAAAAAAAAAAGGTCCTCATTCAGAGACAGGATGTTCCTCCTCCTGCTCCCAGCGTGTGCATTCTAGTGTGGAACTGGAAGCTGAAGGACCCAACAGATTCCTCTCTCCCTCTCCCAGAAAACAGATTGATCCTATTCTCATGTTGTAAGCTGGATGTTCTTAATTCTCAATAAATGAACATTCTCTGTTGCTCGCTGTGGACATCATGCTGATTAACCCGCTGCTAACAGGTTATGGGCCCAGGAGTCACAGAAGTCCCAGACCTCCAGAGCACAGAGATAAAAAGACAACAGCGAACTGAGAAGAAGTAAAGATGGCCACCACCAGCACCTCAGCAAAGTTTACAGTGCCAAGCCTGAATAAACAGAACTACCAATCCTGGAAATTCAAGGTGAAGATACTGCTGATAAGAGAAGGTACGTGGAAATACACTCTGGAGCCCAAGCCTGACCCAGTACCACAGGACTGGCTAGAAATGGATCATAACGCACAGAGCACCATATCACTCAGCATAGAGGATGATCAGATCGTGCATGTGTGTAAGTGTGAATCTGCAAAGGAAATGTGGGAGCCACTGCAGAAAGTACATGAAAGGATAAATCTAAGTAACAAACTCTATCTAATGAGAAAGCTATATCAGTCTAAGCTACACAGTGACCAGGACATGCAGGACTACATTAGAAGCACTCTAGAGACCGTAGAGCGCCTGCGGGGCATTGGGGAAGATATGAAGGACTTCCATGTAGCAGCACTACTACTTAATGGTCTCCCAGAAAGCTATGACACGCTTGTAACTGCACTAGATGCACGCCCAGATGATGAGCTTACATTGGAGTACGTCAGAGGAAAGCTTGTAGATGAATATAAGAGAAAGGCAGAAAGTGTGAGCAGCAAAATATGCAACAAGGAAACTGCTTTACAAACACAGGATGTGCCCACCAGCAGAAACCACTCTAAAGAAACACGTGAATGTTTTGTATGCAAGAAGCCAGGTAATTTAAAAGCTGAATGCAGAGTCTGGAAAGCTAAAATGAATCAGCTGAAGAAGCAAAACAGTCAACAAAGAGTTAAGAGCGCTGTATTTGAAAATAATGATCCTGTAAATACTGAGGCTGCATTCACATTAGTCAATGCATTTAAATCAAAGCATGCATGGTGTATAGATTCTGGTGCAACCAGTCACATGACCAATGACAGAGACTTCTTTACTAAGCTTAACCAAAGCAAGTCGGAGAAAGTGATAATGGCGAATGGTCAGTGTATGAACTCAGAAGGCATAGGAGATGGTTATATTGATTGTAACATCTCTGCAACGCAAAGCAGGATTCATGTGAAGGATGTGCTATATGTGCCTAGTCTTGAAAGTAATCTATTATCTGTGAAAAAGCTTACAAAACAAACGAATAAAGTTACGTTTAAGCACGATAGCTGCATCATCTCAAAGGAGGGTCACACACTAGCAAAAGGAAAAATCAAAGATGAACTGTATCAGTTGAAATGTAAAGAGTGTGTATACACAGCTAAGCAAGAAATGCACAAGAACTGTATTCATGTATGGCACAGATGGCTTGCGCATAGAGACCCAGAAGCAATAAGAAAGTTATTTCAAGAACACTTAGCTGATGATATTACAATTGATCCATGTAACCAGACAATGAGGTGTACCAGCTGTGTCAAAGGGAAAATGTCCAGAAAGGCCTTTCCTAAGAGAAGTACTACAAGAACAGAATAACCACTAGATTTAATACACACAGATATCTGTGGCCCAATGCGTATTCAGACCCCTGGAAAGAAGAGATACTTTCTTACATTTATTGATGACAATTCAAGATACACAGTTGTCTATCTACTTCACAGCAAAAATGAAGTTCCAGAGAAACTTGAAATATAGCTAGCTGAAGTATATAACAAGTTTGGGAGAATGCCAAAAATTCTACGTGCAGATAATGGGACTGAATATGCAAGTAATGAGACACAGAGCAATTTAAAGAAAAATTGAATCATATTTCAGACTACTGTACCATACAACCCTGAGCAAAATGGTGTAGCAGAAAGAAGGAACCGAACACTCTGTGAAAGGATATTCTCAAAAATATGGCGAGGACTATGATGCTACTTTTTCCCCGGTCGTCAAGCAGACAACATTTAGAGCCTTGATGGTCGTAGCTGCTGTACAAAAGATGTTTGTCAGACATTTGGATATCAAGACTGCATTTTTAATGGTGACATTGAGAACGACTTATACATGACTCAACCTGAAGGTTATATAAAGGAAGGTGAACAGAATCTTGTTTGTAAACTACAAAAATCTCTTTATGGTCTTAAGCAATCGGCAAGAGCATGGAACACCAAAATGAACAAAGTCTTGTTGGAAGAATGATTTAAAAGAGGTCAAGCGGATCCATGCTTATATACGAGATATACAGATGGAAAGTGGATGTATATTCTCTTATATGTGGACGATGTAATTGTAGTTCATCAAGAAGAAGCCGAAATTGGGAAAATTACTAAGATTTTGAACCAGCATTTTCAAACAAAAGACCTTGGAAATGTAACATATTATCTAGGAATCCATATCCAGAGAGAGGAAGATGGAAGTTTTCTTCTAAATCAAAGTGCAAAACTTAATTCAATTTTGAATCAGTTTGGAATGACAGAAGCCAAAGGTGTATCAACGCCAATGGAATCATCCTACCTGAAACTGGAAGAAGATGACCTGTTGCCTAACAATGAGAAATATCGACAGGCAGTGGGGGCACTTCTATACATATCGACTATGACTCGACCAGATATTACAACAGCAGTTGGAATATTGTGCAGATATGTGGAGAAACCGCTCCAAAGAGACTGGAATGCAGTTAAAAGAGTTCTCCAATATTTAAAAGAGACACAAGGGGTAAATTTAAAATTATCTGCAGCAGGAAATCTAATACTCACCGGCTATGCTGTCGCAGATTGGGCTGGTGATTTGCATGATCGTAAATCCACAAGCGGATACGTATTTAAACTTGGAGAAAGTTCAATCTCCTGGTCTAGTAGAAAACAAGTATCTGTTGCTTTGTCATCCACAGAAGCTGAGTATGTGTCCGCAGCCTATGCAAGTCAGGAGATCATTTGGCTAAGACAACTGATGGATGATCTTGGTAAACCGTTAACTCAGCCAATGGTGATATATGAGGACAACCAAGGATGCATTAAACTTGCATGCAGTGAGAAGATCAGTGCTAGAACTAAGCACATCGACGTCAGATATCATCATCTACGTGATTTGATAGATTGTGGCATAATTCAGTTTGTTTATTGTGAGACTGATAAGATGATAGCTGACATTTTGACCAAGCCATCGACACGACCTAGATTCCAAGGATTCAGAACCACTATAACAGAATAAGTAGTTGTTGAGTGGGGGTGTTGGCCTAATGCATATTGATCTGTATGTATTGCAACAACTATTGCTTGTTTAATATGATGTGATTTTATGTCTGCATGCATATTGTTCAGATGTCAACAAAGTTAAAATAAAATAAAAAAGGTCCTCATTCAGAGACAGGATGTTCCTCCTCATGTTCCCAGCGTGTACATTCTAGTGTGGAACTGGAAGCTGAAGGACGCAGCAGATTCCTCTCTCCCTCTCCCAGAAACCAGATTGATCCTATTCTCATGTTGTAAGCTGGATGTTCTTAATCTATTATATAATTGCCGTAGCGACTTCCGTCGCATACTGCGCCACTTCCGTGGCTTTGTTCGGATCCATGGCTCCGGGGGCGGCGACAGTGCGGGGACCCCCGGCTACAGGGAGCGGCGGAGGAAGGTTCCGCTCTCGGAAGTTCCGTCCGCCCTCCAGCCTCTCCCCTCCACCCACTACCGTACCTACCGGGGGGGGGGACAGGGGCAGACAGCGACCACCTGATCGCCTTCACCGAGGCGTCCTCCGGACAGGACAACCACAGCTGCCTGCAGGACACCCGGGACCTGGTGCGGGACTCTGCCAGGTTCAATGTGACGGAAGCGGCCGGGACGGCGGCGCTGCTCCGCCTGGAGGTGCTGCCGCTACCGAACACCCAGAGCTCCCGGCTGTACGCGCTGTGCTCCAAGCAGGGCCGCGGGCTGCCCTAGACGATGCACCTGGGGCCAGACGGGCGTCTGCGGGTGCTGGAGGAGCACAGGCCGCTGCTGCCCGTGTGGCTGCAGGCGATCATCATCGCGGTGCTGCTGTCCCTGTCTGGCATCTTCAGCGGCCTCAACCTGGGGCTGATGGCGCTGGACCCCATGGAGCTGCGGGTGGTGCAGCGCTACAGATCCGAGCGGGAGCGGAGGTACGCGGCCAAGATCGAGCCGGTGCGGCGCAACGCCAACTACCTGCTGTGCAGATGCACCCCCCCCCGCCCCTCACATCTGTCTCCCAGCACCCCCCCGTCCTCACATTGGGGTCCTGGGTGCTGATCTTGCCCTAGGGCCCGGAGCACCCCAGCTACGCCTCTCCCCTCCAGCCTCCACTCTCCCCTCCAGCCTCCACTCTCCCCTCCGGCCTCCGCCCTCCCCTCCAGGCTCCGCCCTCCCCTCCAGCCTCCGCCCTCCAGCCTCCCCTCTCCCCTCCAGCCTCCGCTCTCCCCTCCAGCCTCCGCCCTCCCCTCCAAGCCTCCGCCCTCCAGCCTCCCCTCCAGCCTCCGCTCTCCCCTCCAGCCTCCCCTCTCCCCTCCAGCCTCCGCCCTCCCCTCCAGCCTCCGCCCTCCCCTCCACCCCTCCCCCCTCCAGCCTCCCCTCTCCCCTCCAGCCTCTGCTCTCCCCTCCAGCCTCCGCTCTCCCCTCCAGCCTCTGCTCTCCCTCCAGCCTCGCTCTCCAGCCTCCGCCTCCCTCACCCTCCCTCTCCTCCAGCTCCCCTGTCCTCACCCCTCCAGCCTCTGCTCTCCTCACCCCTCCTCACCCCTCCAGCCTCCGCTCTCCTCACCCCATCTCACCCCTCCAGCCTCCGCTCTCCTCACCCCTCCATATGCAATGTACAGTATCTGTATATATGTGTGTACGTAGTCACTTCCGTCACTTTGTCCGCACTTCCCTCACTTTGTCCGCACTTCCCTCACTTTGTCCGCACACATACACACACACACACACACTCCGCTATACTTGCCACCGGCCCTGCATCAGCCGCCTAGATCCTCAGTCGACAAGTCGCCACCCCCGAACGACTGGATCCAATATAGCGTCCAAAAAGTCTCGCCAAACTTCCCGGACGCCATATTGGATCCAGTCGTCCGCGGGCGCCGACATGTCAACTCAGGATCCAGCCGGCAGGGAAGACGCAGGGTCAATGCTAACTATAGCGAAGTGTCTGTGTGTGTGTGTATGTATGTATGTATGTGTGTGCTGACCACTCTGCCCACGCCACTGTGCTGACCAATCTCACCGCACTCACTGCTACCACTGAGCCACCGCACTCACTGCTAACCAATGAGCCACTGCACTCACTGCTAACCACTGAGCCACCGCACTCACTGCTAACCACTGAGCCACCGCACTCACTGCTAACCACTGAGCCACCGCACTCACTGCTAACCACTGAGCCACCGCACTCACTGCTAACCACTGAGCCACCACACTCACTGCTAACCACTGAGCCACCGCACTCACTGCTAACCACTAAGCCACTGTATACTCTGCTACCCACTGAGCCACCTGTATACACACAATTCATTTCACCCCACTCCCCTAACTATTAGTAAATAAACTATATATGGATTCTAGACTACCCGATTCTTTAGAATCGGGCCGCCATCTAGTTCTCAATAAATGAACATTCTCTGTGGCTCGCTGTGGACCTCACGCTGATTAACCCGCTGCTAACACCAACACCCCCTATCTCCCATGCACATCCCAACACCCCCGTCTCCCATGCACATCCATCCCAGCATCACCCCGTCTCCCATGCACATCCATCCCAGCACCCCCTGTGTCCCATGCACATTCCAGCACTCCCCCTGCCATGCACAGATATCCCAGCATTCCCCCTGTCTCCCTTGCACATCCAACCATCCAAGCACCCTTCATCTCCCATGCACATCCTAGCACTCCCCCTGCCATGCACATCCCAGCACCCCCCATGCCATGCATGTCCTAGCACTTCCCACGTCCCCCATGCACATCCGATCCCAGCACCCTATCTCCCATCCACAACCTTCCCTGTAACCCCTCCTCTGCCTGCCATGCACATCCCAGCACCCCTCCCGCCATGCACATCCATCCCAGCACCCCCCTCCCCCCTGCCTGCCATGCACATGCCATCACCCCCCTGCCTGCCATGCACATCCCTTCACCCCCTCTGCCTGCAATGCACATCCCATCACCCCCCCTTCCTGCCATGCACATCCCATTACCCCCCCTTCCTGCCATGCACATCCCATCACCCCCCCCTTCCTGCCATGCACATCCCATCACCCCCCCTTCCTGCCATGCACATGTCATCACCCCCCCTTCCTGACTGCCATGCATGTCCCATCACCCCCCGCCTGACATGCATATCCCATCACCCCCCCTGCCTGTCATGCGTAGCCCATCATCCCTCCCTGCCTGCCATGCATATCCCATCACCCCCCCTGCCTGCCATGCACATCCCATCACCCCCTCTGCCTGCCATGCACATCCCATCACCCCCCATTCCTGCCATGCACATCCCATCACCCCCCCTTCCTGCCATGCACATCCCATCACCCCCCCTTCCTGCCTGCCATGCATATCCCATCACCCCCCCTGCCTGACATGCATATCCCATCACCCCCCCTGCTGACATGCATTTCCCATCACCTCCCTGCCTGACATGCATATCCCATCACCCCCCCTGCCTGACATGCATATCCCATCACCCCCCCACCTGCCATGCATATCCCATCACCCCCCCTGCCTGCCATTCATATACCATCACCCCCCCACCTGCCATGCATATCCCATCACTCCCCCCTGCCTGCCATGCACATTCTATCACCCCCCCCCATGCACTGTGATGCACATCCCAGCACTCCCCTGGGCCCAGGGATTGCATCCCTGCAGGGCCGCACTGTTCACATCCCTGGACCCTGCCTCACTTGCCTGTGCTGCACTGTGCACAGCACAGCAGCACAGACATCCACATACCCTGCCGATGCGATGAGCTGTCTGGTCCTCCGCGGTCCTCCTCTCAGCAGTGCTTCCCTCGCTCCAGCGCTGACAGAGAGCCCCCTGGAGACACTGCACAAGAGCCCCCTGGAGACAGGCCGCCCCACCACCTCCTCCTAGGGCCACATGTCAGCCCCCTCCTGACTGGGAGCGCTGTTTCCATGGTGACTGTAGTAATGGCGCCTCCGTCGGTGTCTCCACTATAATCAGATGAGGCCGCGATGAAAGTGCAGGACCTTCCTGAGCAGAGAGTCCCGCAGGCCGCAGCAGCCGGAAGACTGAGGTGGGTGGCCGGCAGATGGAGGTGGGCGGAGCCTATTCCCTCCCATCCCCGGACCAAAGGAAAAATAAAATTAAAAAACCTTGCTCAGGTGCCGCCCTACCCGCATTCTGGCACCCTAGGCACGTGCCTACGGGTACCTAGTGGTAAATACGGCCCTGGGTATATACCAGGAAGTAGTGAGTCCAAACCAGGAAGTGATCCGCCTTTCAATGATAAAACTGGTAGTGTCTTGAATATTACTAAAGCTAAGGTGTAATGTACACCACTTAATCTATCTCCTAACTTATCGCACATGTAGTTAATAACTTCTCTCCCAAGGATTTATCCCTCTTCTTTCTGCCGCATCAGACTGCATTCCACAGTGGAATGCACACCAATATACCATGCATGCGCCGATATAGACTCCACCCACACTCAGTTCAATAGGGGACCATCGCACATGCACGGAAGTTCATATCCACCAATGCTTGTCACGCTTCACATCAGAGCGTGCATCAAGGAGTCGGAGGAGGTGGAAGAGATAGAGCTACCGGCTTTCTACCGCAATAGGGCATCCCAGTGCTCCCATGAAGTGAGAAACAAGCGGTCTGGGATGCAGGAAGCCACGTTTGACCCATTACCCCACCATAGTTGGGCAGAGACACAAAACAGTGACCCTGCTATCAGCCTGGTCAAGGAACTGCTGCAAGAAGCTAACGCACATCCTGACCAAGATGCCCCGCCAGAGGTGCAGCAGCTGTGGAAAGAGAAGGGCAGGCTGTTCATCTATGCGGGAAAGCTGTGGGGGTGGCACATCAATTCACGAACCTATGAACTAGTGTGGCAGATAACAGTCCCGAAGAGAGACGCCTAGATGGTCCTAGAAGCATACCATAATGCGGCCGGGCACTTTGGGTGGAAGAAGCTGGAGGTGCTGCTACGTGAGAGATTCTACTGGGTGGGCATGAGGACAGCCATTGAGACCTGGTGAAGTAACTGTGGCCCAAGCAACCTGCAAAGAAAGGATTGTGACAATCAGCAAGCCCCTCTCCAGCCTATTGTCACCAAGCAGCCACTTGAGCTGGTAGCTCTGGACCACGTGAAACTGACCCAAGATGGTCCAGCTACATCTACGCCCTCAGCATTGTGGACCACTACTCATGCTTCTTGGTTGTGGTGCCAGTGAAGGACCCAACAGTGAGAACCATGGCCAGATCCTTCCAAACGCACTTCTGCAGACCTCATGGCTACCCTGAACAGGTGCTGACAGACCAAGGTCAAGCATTTGAGGCTGGTGTTCCAAGAGTTCTGCAATTTGTATGGGTGCAAGAAGATAAGAACTATGCCATATCACCCACAAATCAATAGCATGTGTGAAAAAAAGAACCAGTTGGTGATAGCCCTGCTGAAAACACTCCCACTAGAAGAGAGAAGCATATGGCCAGAGAAGTTGCCAGAGCTGGTGGACCTGTACAACCACATTCCTGTAAACTCCACCAACTTTACTCCTGCCTACTTGACGAGAGCAAGACCTGGCAAGCTGCCTATTGACTTGGAAATGGGAGTTCTGGCACCTGAAGACATCCTGCTAGATGAAGACTACGATGCAGAATGCCAGCAGACGTACCGCCAGGTGCAGGAATTTGTTGAGAGAAACCTGTCACAGGCCAGAGAAAATCAATAGAGGGCCTACAAGCAGAATCCCCTGTGACCCCCCTAATCCCAGATGAACTAGTCCTGAAAAGAAAGCGGAGAGTCCATAAGTTGGATGACCAGAGTGAGGCAGAGCCACACACCGTGTTGCTCTCCCACTTTGACAACACTAAAGTCTGCCTAATCAGCAAGGATGGAGGGGAAACCTCTACAGCAGTTTCCAGAGACCACCTAAAGAGATGCCCTGAGCAGCTGAAAAACCAAGAAAAGCCCCTGGCAATACCTAAACCCCAACCAGAAAAGGAAGAAATGATACACACCGTGCTGGGAGACTTCCCAAATGCATGGACTCAGATTGATGAAGCCATTGTAGTCCTAGTACTGACCTTCCCCCAAGTACTCGTGCCACCACCCGTACAGATTCCAAAGAGAACTGAAGAGCCACTGCCAGCAGCAGAGCCAGTAATTCAGCCCCCTGCTATTGGTGAATCTGTCAGACCCATGGTGAATCAAAGACAGCAACCTGCCATACCCGTACCACCTAGGTCCACACATAGACCAGCGGATAGTACACACTCCACCAGTAGTAGACACTACAAACCAGAATAGACCATCAGAGACACCTGCACTGCGTAGGTCCACATAGTAATTTAGGACAGGCCTCAGTCTGTTACAGGGACTGTTATCAATGAAAGTGGCCAAATGTAACAATGTAAATATGTTTTGTTTTCCTTTATATGCAACTGTGTGAATATCTGTGTTTTTAAGTAACTAAGTAACAATGCAACCACCACGCATACAGTGCTTACAGGACTTTCTGTATGAACTCTTAAGGGTATGTCACACGCGTCAATATCGCTGTCAATGTCGCTCATACGTCACGGATTTTCAGTCGCTCAAGCGACGTAAAAGTGACGCAGGAGCGACATTGAAGCGTGTGACCAAGCGATGCAACCAGCGATATGTCGCTGATCGCCGATCGCAGCTTTCACTGCCAGATGTAAAACCTGTCACTCATCGCTCAGTAGACCTTGTGCATCGCTGCGTGTGACACTAAACTCAGCGACGTATTTTCTATTTTGACAACGTACAAGTGACTAAATAAAATCGCTCGCAAGATGGCGACATCACCGCATCGCTGGGTCATATTGACGCGTGTGACATCTTACCTGCGATAATTCTACATCGCTCAGGCGATTAATAATTTGTGACGCATGAGCGATATCGCGGGCGACATTGACACGTGTGACAGGCCCTTTACACTTTCTTGAACTTTTAATTAAATATGGACCAATAAACCACAGGACTGGTTGTGGTAAACACACATTATTAAATAACTCTTTTCCAGCCATAAGGTTAAAGGACTAAGCGCTGTAGTGACTGTTTTTCAAATTTTTCTAGGTTTTTGTAATTTTTTATTTTTAAGACTCTGTTCATCTTTGGTTTTTGTACTTTTTCCTTTTTGAGACTTTGTTCATTATCTACTGTTATTGTCATGTTATGTCTTTGTGTGTATAAAAGTCTTTCCTCAGTCTAGGAGTACTGAATTTAACCTCCCTGGCGGTATGATTATGTCAGGAATTTTGTACTAAATGTAGTACCATTTTTTTGATAAAAAATTTCTTTTATGGGCAGAAATTTTATACTTTTTTATTTCCCGCCCAGTTCTGCCTCCAATGAGCCGCTGCCCGACTGGGTAGGGGCCCCTCAAGCATCAGTAGGGGGCCCCCATGACCCTGTGACAGAGGAGAGGAGGGTAACTGAGGGAAGCATCCTGCTTCCTTTGGGTGTTCCCGCCCCTCCTCTCGTCTGCAGCCCAGGCTCTAACCCTAACCCTAACCCTAGCCCTAGCCCTAACCCTAACCATAACCCTAGCCCTAACCCTAGCCCTAGCCCTAACCCTAGCCCTAACCCTAGCCCTAACCCTTACTCTAACCCCGACCTAACTGCTGTTGGCATGAACAACACCACTGCCCCCGCCCCTTGCAATGGCCGCGACCGCACTGCCGATAGCACCCCCCTGGTTGTCACGGTGAGCGGTGGAACTGCCCGCGGGTAAACCCGAGTGTGACTCTGGATTACTGCTTCTGACAGTGAAAGTCAAACCTCGAGTCACACTTGGGAATACCGCTAGGAACGTTAACCAAAGGGAATGTGGCACCCCAGAGTCCGGTTGCCACAATGGCATTGCCCCCCACGGTGGGACCATGTTGTGTTGGGAAGCAAGAGAAGGTATCCACACCAGGTAAGCCCATCACACACAACTCCTTCCCAACTCCAGGCCACAAGGGGGAATCTCTGAAACCCGAGTCAAAGGGGAGGTCCCCTCCTATAAATTCTTGCCTGGGGGTGGGTTTAGGCAGTTCAGTTCCTAGGAGGACTGTGAAGAGGTCCCATGGACTGGAGCAAAGCAAGGCTCGTCCCTGGATGGAGACTAGCCAGTGTGAGGACCCATAGGATAGGGTCTGAGGAAGTGGAGAAGCAGGTCTGGTGAACGGGGCTGATTGCCAGACTCACCTAAATGCAGAGTGCCAGAGGTGGACACCGGAGTCTGAGGTTGTGAGGGATTCTAATCCCAGCAGTCAATACCGGAGGGCGGGAGATTCCAAGTCTCACCTCCACAACGAAGCCTAGGAGGCACAGCAACGCCAGAGATCTCAGGGAGAGTAGCCAGAGGAGTGCAATCCAGAGAGGGCTCGAGCTGCCTGTCATATGGGCAAGAGACTGTACGCAGGAGAAGAGGGTCGCAGCTTAGCTACAGACTGCCAGGACCTACCAAGGTAGTGCAACAGGGAGGCCTCAGAAGTCACCAGGTGAGAAGAACCCCAACTTGCTTGCAGGCCACCCGGATTCCAATCATCTCTTGTGGACGGTGCCCTGGACGAACCTGCTACTTCTACCAGTAAAGGTAACGGAGACTTCAACACTTGTGTCTGTTGGTTATTCCGCATCCTCAGTCCTGACCCCAACGCCTACCACCACCATGACTATTCCGGTTCCCTGGTGACCCGCTCTACCCATGGGAAGCAAAACCATCACAGCTGCCATCCCATCATCCCCAGAGGTCCCATATAGCAACCGTGGCATCATGACAACCATCCCTAAACCACTAGGCCAGAAACCACTTTTAAAATCCGACCCCCAGGGACACGAGACTGGGCCTCGACTTCCGTGACTTCTCCCGCCAGCAGTAAGAAGCAGCGGACCCAGTTCCGAGTAAACCCCCACGGCCCCGGGGCACGTCATTTCCTAATAAAGTAATTGTATATACGGTATAACCTTGTATTTGGTGGTGAGCTTCACTATATACTAGTGTCTTTCTTTTTGCTTCTTTCTGGTATGTGTGTGCAGTCACCTCAGTATATAAAGTCTTTTATAAGATAAATGTGTGGAATTTTGTTTTTAGTAAACCATGTTAGTGATGCACCTTGTATCAATCAAAACCCATTGGGCGTGGTTTGTTATCACAAAACGACATGACAGGTTCCCTTAAACCTTTATTTGTGATATTAAGTGATAGCTCAAGTCCAAGTGTAGGTTCCCAGGGCTGTTTCTTGTAAACCTTGTGAACGAAGATAAGAAACAGATGGCACTCACCGGGTAGATGAAGGTCCTTGTTTATTCAACGAGGGGGGTTGACATCAAAGCGGGGAGAGGCAGTGAGGAGTTGGCGGACGACGGCACACCATTTCCAGCTGGACTTATTGAAGCAGAGAACCTGAAAAACGGTGTGACGTCGTCCGCCAACTCCTCACTCCCATCCCCACTTTGATGTCAACCCCCCTGGTTGAATAAACAAGGAGCTTAATCTACCTGGTGAGTGCGGTCTATTTCTTATCTTCGTCCACAAGATTTATTATGTTAACTTGACGTGCAACTCCGGCTTCACGAGACGACCCACATGTTCATGGAGGCAAGACCTGTCTGGTCCACAATTATACGCTTTGGTGCCCGGTTGTTAACTCTTTACTCATCTGTTTCTTGTAAACCCTGCAAAAGCCTACTAAAGGTATTCCTTGAGAATTGCATTTGAATATTCTTCTGCATAGGCACAATATACTGGAACATGTAAACACACCAATATATTATAGTGTATGTAAAATAAATGTTAGCAAAAATAATACTATATAGTCATGTAATTTTTTTTAGAAAAAACACGTATACAACCATAGAACCCTCCTCATAATTGGCATTCTCATAACCATCTCATAAAAAAAATATGCTTTTCTATCATGCACTCTTGAAATATAATTAATAGACATTAGATGCCTGCTAAATACTTATCTAACTAAAAATGGCACATGTTGAAAATATAACTTGTGTGGTCCTTAAGTCCAAAAATGGATTGAGCTTTAAAGAGGACCTGTATTCCCCCCCTCGATTTTAATCTAAGTGCAGCACTGAATGCAGCATGTGTCTGTGTGCTTGGTACCCCGAGATATTGCCTTTGTAAAACTCACAGGTACTGGTACTTGGAGCCATCTTGCTTCAGGGGTGCATTTCACGCCCCCTGTGTTTCTGTGCTGCCTTCTTTCCTTTTCCTCGCCACCTCACTCCTATCATAACATCGTCGCCTGCTTGTGCTGCTTGACGCAGGTGCAGAATGAGGTATTGCTTCTTGTGGTCCTGGGCGCCTGTCTTGCCTCCTGCTCTTATGTCAGAGCCTTTGCCCGCCCTGGTCCATGTTATTCTGTACTGTCTATATCGAGCAGGGCGGAAATATCGTGCTTGAGCAGAAGCTCCCTTGTCCCCCTCGGGTCCAGCGCTCTGGGGGAAGGCACCACAGAGGCCCCAGCCACCAAAAGACCCGAAAGTGAAGTGATCAGCACTACAGAGGTCCTGACCACAGACTCCGGCTGACTCACTGTTACCTAGGAACCATCAGGATGTGAGCTTCCCTCCATTGCTAGGGAGCTGGCGGGAGGCAAAGCTCATTACAGTGGAGACGCTGGGAAGCCACAGAAGCTTGCACAGAAGCTCTCCACTTCTGATAACCATGCCAGCGCCAGCCCCCTTCTTTCCCTCCTGCTGGCCTGAGGAGGGGGAAGAAGGGGGCTGGCGCCTGCATGGTTATCAGAAGAGGAGAGCTTCTGCGCAAGCCTCTGTGGCTTCCTGACATCTCCGTGGTAACGAGCTTCGCGTCCCGTCAGCTCCCTAGCAACGGAGGGAAGCTTGTGTCCCACCGGCTCCATAGCAATGGAGGGAACCTCGCGTCCCGATGGCTCCTAGGTAACGGTGAGTCAGCTGGACTCTGCGGCCGGGACTTCTGTAGCGCAGATCACTTCACCTTCGGTCTTTTGGCAGTTGGGGCCTCTGTGGTGTCTTTCCCCCTGAGTTCTGGACCTGAAGGGGGGCAAGGGAGCTTCTCCGCAAGCGCGACATTCCCACCCTGCTCGATGTATACAGAATGACATGGAGCAGGGCGGGCAAAGGCTCTGACATAAGAGCAGGAGGCGGGACAGACGCCCAAACCACAAGAAGCAATAACTCTCTCTGCGCCTACGTCAAGCAGCACAAGCAGGTGAGGATGGCATGATAGACAGGAGGGAGGTGGCGAAGAAAAGGAAAGAAGGCAATACAGAGACACAGAGGGCGTGAAATGCACCCCTGAATTGAGGTGGCTCCAAGCACCAGGGACTGCCTTCCTGGCTTCTAACTGTGAGTTTTTCACAGGCTATATCTCAGGGTACCAAGCACACAGACACATGGGGGACCCCTTGCCTGAATGCAGCATACATGCTACATTCAGTGCTTCACTTAGATTGAAATTCGGGGGGGGCGGTGACAGGTCCTCTTTAAATTTGTTTTTCCTAGTCACGCTATCACAACTCCCACCATGTTCTTGGACCACATCTTACTTTCTATTCCTATACTGCTACCTCGTGTAGAGTGACCGGTACATTGGAAATGATTCACTTGTAGATAAAAAAGAACCTTTATTTCCAGAATAATGTGCTTGTCATCTTTATTTCATCCATTTATTGTAGATGAACTTCCCAAAAAAAGCACAATGAAATATCTATTTATGTATTTTATACAGTAACTGTAAATATTCTTTTGAAATGGTTGTGGCCAAAATATTGGCACTCCTTGTCATGTTACTCTAGTTTAGTCATATCAGGGAACAGGCAGTGTCACACATCCTGAAGAAGTAGTTCTCTAAAACAACCACAAAACTTTGAGAACTACTTTTGTTTTATGCTATATGCTTTTATTAAAAAAAATTACAAATCCATTTTTACATGTTTTTGTTCAAATATATTTATCTATCTATAGTGCCTTGAAAAAGTATTCATACTCAATGAACTCTTGTCGCATAGCTGTTTGGAATAGCAGGGTGGAGAAGAGCAACAGAGGAGGGCTCATGGTACCAGACAAACTGTTAAAGAAGGTGAAGGAGCCAAGGAAGAAATGGAGGAGGATGAGGATGAAGAGGTGATGGGCTCAGAACAGTCAGGAGATGGAGAAGAAATTATTCCCCTTTCTGTTGTCCAAGGTTTGTGGGAAAGGACGGAAAAAGGAAGCTTGATTGTTATCCCGCCACCAACACAATAAGAACTTGGGCCTCATGGATGCATCATACACATGAGCGCCTTCTCGCTGCACTATCTGCAACATGATGCCTGTATTATTAGGATTTGTGCTAACTACTGGGTTACCACACTGTTGGATCCACAGTACAAGAGAATATTTAGCCAGAGACTTCTCACCCTGGACAGAGGCATGCTGGAGTATCAAAAACTCTTGAAGATATTTTTATGACTAGTTTTCCACTAGACAGTAGAGAGAGACACAGTACACATCAAGTTAGATACCAAACCAAGGAACATCGAGTCGTCAGCGCAGTTTAACTGTCAGAAGCAGTTTCAGGGAGTTGTTTGACCAAATTTTTAAACCATCCCGCCTACCAGCAGAACTGAGAACAAGCCTGATGACACGCCCCTCCAGGGCCTTAGGATACTCGAAACTGGGCTTTGAGACTTCATCACGGGGATCACAGGGACTGAGACCCGGCTCCGTGACCCTGTGTCACACGCTTAGTTTGCACTGACATCGCTGGATGCTGCTGTATGTGTTGTTTTCCTTTAAGAGCTGCATGAGGGATTGGTGTGAACGTCCTGACTCCTGTGTTGTGCTCCAGAGCTGCATTCACTATTATGTTCAGCTACTGGTTGAGTGGTTGAAGTGTGACTCACCTGGAATCCCCTCCCCCTGGCTTTAAATAGCTTTCCCTCTCCTCTGTCAGATCCCGTTTATAGAGTTAGTTGGCTCTTGTTCATTGAGCTGAGGAGAAGTCTTGCTGCTGTGCTGAAGAGGTCCTGGAGTTCTATTGCCGTGGGAGAAGCTGTGATCCCTGACCCGTGGGTAGAGGTAGGGGCCCTCAGCCTAGGACTAATCAGGAGTTTAGGGTACAGGGTGGCGGCTCAGAATTCCTCACCATCAGAGGTACCTCTGAGATCAGGGAAAGCCAGGGACCCCAGCATCAGGGTCAGATTAGGCTCTCCTGACCCCCTTTGCCCATCACACCATCAAGTTACCTGATTCCCTCACCTCCCAAGCGTGACATCCTGGCGGTGTGATTAAAAGTTCTTAGGGAGGGCATCTGGCATGGAAGGTTCATTCTGGGAAAGGATGACTGGACGTGGGGATACTTGTTAATTTTACATGACGCCACCCACAGGTTGCAGCTATAGATGGCCGCTGCTGCACGAAAGTTCTCCTAGGGCCCGATGGTTGGGAGGCAGCAATGTTCTTAAGCCCTCTATAAGTAGGGCTGACCCCCAGGGCAGCAGATGGTACCTGAGTTAGTTAATAGTCATGTTTCTGGTGCTTTTGAAGCTTTAAAAAAGTTCACAGACACAACAGGGTGCAGTCTTCAGATATTTTACTTATAGTTATTGTACACCAACCCACTCTGCGCTGGGTTCTCAGAGGCAGGGATCCAGCTACTCCCACATCATAGGATTGTTTGCAACCGGTGCCCCTTCTCTGTCCTTTCTCTACCCTCACACTGCGCTTGCCTTACCCATCCTGCCTTGCGCCTCGCCACACAGAGCTCTGAGCCAGTAGCTATGGGACTTTCTTAGGGGTAAACCTGCAGTATCTCCCCTTAGCCCTATAGTTGCCACCTTTTCAGCAGATGTGCGTGGTTGTCGATTGTGTCACCTTGGAAGTACCACACAGTCTCTGGATTGCTAGCTGAGCCTTGTTTGGTTTCTCAACTAGTCTTGGGGTTTACAGTGCCCCTTGTTCTGGCCTAGTCCCTCCACTGCCTGCGCTTGACAATGGATGTGAGTCCCACGGGTGGATTGTTCACTGCTCGTGTCTCTGGGACTCCCTCTTCTTCCTGGAGCCAACTGGTTCTCCTTCTCTGCTTCTTAGTCTGGCCTCTGGACACTTCTCTCAAGTTCTTTTCCTTCTGTGACAGGCTTTCTTTCTCTAGCTTCCCTCCAACTCGACTCTACCGTAGTTGCTTTGCTCTCCTTTTCTTTCTCTCTGCAGCAACTCTCCTCTCTGCTGTTCAACTGTCGTCTCCTGTGTTTTAGATCTTTCCCACTCTATTTATACCCTTTGTCACGTGTCCCACGTCATCTACGTGTGTTCTTCCTGACCTCACTCCTTCCCAAATGCTCCCTCTAACTACTTCCTCTCCACCCATCCCCACTACTATAGTTCCTTTTCCAGACAGGGTCAGGGACGGTGCTTTCCCGTAGGAACAATCTCATCCTAACCTAGTGTAGGGTGTGGTCTGGGTGTCCCGGCACCGGTCTGTACCCCTTTACCCCTTACCTAACAGGGATGCAGTACCTCTGTGGCGACTGGATCCGCAGGGGCGCCACACTGACACACAGTGAATGACTGAAGAGGATGGTGCAGGAGTATCTAGAGATCAATATCCATACCATCAGGGAGGGTTTGGACGATTTCGCATTTTGAGCTTCAAAAATGGAAGAGTGAACTGAGCTCACCAGTCTCGCCTTTGAGGTTTTGTCATGCCCAGCAACCAGCGTGTTATTACAACGTGTATCAAGCTGGTGGTGGTGTCCTGACGGATACACTTATCTGGCTGTCCCCTGAAAGTGTAGACCGCCTAACTTTCAACAAGATGAATGTCATGAATCTACAAGGATTTTTCCACCCCAGCCACAGACTGGGTAGTCTAGGCCAGAGGTTCCCAACTCCAGTCCTCAAGGCACACCAACAGTGCAGGTTTTCAGGATTTCCTTAGTATTGCACAGGTGATAATTGAATCACCTGCACTGGGGATGATTCCAATTTCTAAGGAAATCCTGAAAACCTGCACTGTTGGTGTGCCTTGAGGACTGGAGTTGGGAACCTCTGGTCTAGGCAATGTTGTACTTTTCAGTGTGCTGCATTGATCTTGACATTATCCAGTTTTTATTCTGGGTCAGTTGATGCCACTTTCATAGTGTCTGGTCCTAATTTTTTAAGTGGAGACTCTTCTTGGCGTCTCTTTGTTGTCTGTTTTCTGAGTTTAGAAGGATTCTCTGAGCACAGCACCTACAAATTTCCCTTACCTGTTCGTGATCAATGTTTAACCTTCAAATACTAGGCCAGGCCCTGTATCAGATCCTCACTCATTTAAGTATAAAAACACCGATGGAGTTCTGAAGTATTCAATAATGCAATTTTATTTATACACACACTTAAAATTACAAGCATCCCCATCAGGGGTCATCATTAGAGGCTAAATTGGAAAAAACAAGTGTAAATCCAGAGTATTACATGAGCAAACAACAATTATGTCACAGGAAAGAACACTTGCTATCACTTAGCTAATGAATGGTTGATCTGTACTACCGTGTTTCCCCGAAAATAAGTCACCCCCGATTATAAGACAGGGAAGGGCTGGGGGCAATTTTTTTAATATAAGTCATACCCCGATTATAAGACAGGGTGACTTATTTTCGGGGAAAATTTGGTGGGGTGGGGGGGCCAGGGGAATCTCTCATACTTACCGCTGCTGCCGCTGCTGTCTCCAGTGCCCCCGCTGTGTTCACAGTGCCTGGGTGAGCAGGGCGGGTATTTTAAATCCCCCGCCGCTGTCCTGGCCAATCACAGGCCAGGAACTGCCCAGAGGCCAATCACAAGCCAGTCGCGCTGCATGACGTCAGTCTGGCCTGTCATTTGCTCCCCAGGCAGCTCCTGGCTTGTGATTGGCCGGGACAGCGGCACGTCTGCAGGCCGGGCTGTCTGTGCGACGATGCCCAGCCTGCGTGCTGCTGTGCCCGGGGCTGTCGGAGGTGCCCGGGGCTGTCGGAGGTGCCCGGACTGTCAGAGGTCCCCGGGGCTGTCGGAGGTCCCGGGCTGTCGGAGGTGCCGGATGTCAGAGGTGCCCGGGATGTCGGAGGTGCCCGGGATGTGCTGCGGTCCTCAGGCATGTGGATGCCTGGGATGTGCTGCGGTCCCCGGTGGTCGAAGGAGCCCAGGTCAGTGTGCCCCTGTCAGTGTGCCCCTGCATGTGTGAGTGTGCCCCTGTATGTGTGAGTGTGCCCCTGTATGTGTGAGTGTGCCCCTGTATGTGTATGCCCCTGGGTTAGGGCTAGGGTTAGGGCTAGGGTTAGGGTTAGGGTTAGGGTTAGGGCTAGGGTTAGGGTTAGGGTTAGGCCTAGGGTTAGGGAGGGAAATATAAGACATACCCCGAAAATAAGTCAGGGTGGGACTTTTGGGGGTAAAATTAATATAAGACACTGTCTTATATTCGGGGAAACACGGTACCTCCTCTTGTCAGCTGAAGTGATAGCAAGTGTCCTTTTCCTGTGACATAATTGTTTGCTCATGTCGTACTCTGGATTTACACTTGTTTTCTCCATTTTGGTCTCTAGTCATGACCCCCTGATGGGGATGCTTATAATTTTAAGTGTGTGTATAAATAAAATTGCATTGTTGAATACTTTAGAACTCCATTGGTATGTTTACACTTAAATGAGTAATTGTGAGGAGTGTATTTTCCATAAATCTACATGAGAGGTGGATAATGTTTATTCCTTGAGAAAAACATGGTCTATCCTGTAACCCTGTAACCCTCCTCTTTTCTGTGATTCTGTATTCAGTACTTGTTCCAGACCCTGTGTCATGCATACAGACTGAGCCATTATACAATTTTTAATCTGGCACAATTAATGCCACTTTTGTGATGTCTGGCCCCTAATTTTTTTAAAGGACAGCTCATGCCTACACCTATCACTGCTCCACCTTAATATTTGTTAGGTTACTACTCTATGAAGCTGATATTTGTGCCACCTGAGTGTGGCACAGCATAAAATGTAAGGGAGCTGTTGCATGAGTCCTTAGGGCCCCCAGCCCACGGGGCCTACACCTGTCACCAAACCACCTATGAAGCTGATATTTGTGCCACCTGAGTGTGGCGGAGCATAAAATCTATTGGCGCTGTTGCATAAGGTATGAGGACCCCTAGTCCAACAGTCCTACACCTCTACCTCAACACCCTGTTCCTGATCAATGTTTACCCTTCAAATGGTAGGCCAGGTCCTGTTCCAGACCCTGTGCCATGCATGCAGGCTGCCCAATTATACCATTTCTATTTCTGGGTCAATTGATGCCACTTTTGTGGTGTCTGGATCTAATTTTTTTAAATGTGGAGACTCTTCTTGGGGCCTCCTTGATGTGTGATTCCTGAATTTAGCAGGGCTCTCTGAGCATGATGCCTACACCTGTCCCTCATTCCCCTATGTTTCTGATCAATTTTGAAGCTTGACATGCTGTGCCAGGCCTTTCCCCAGGCTTCCACAGTGCGCCATGTTAAAAAGTTTAACTCTGGGGAATAGATGCAACTTTTCCTGGTGTCTGCTACTAAATTTGAGCTGCTTTTGCAACTTTTGGTCCTCCCTGATGGTGTTTTTAATGCTTATGGTTTTGTCTCCTATTGAATCCTATGGGGTTTTGAAGTTCGGTAAACTATTCGGTGAACATATTGAGATTTGGCAAACCATATCCAAACTTCAAAGAGTTTGATCATCTCTATTCACGTCAACTTCTGGAATTAGAAGTTGACCTGGCGTCACGGAGGCGGGACCGAGCCAGTTTCCCTCAGTGACTGGGATGTGGGTAGAGTTTCACCGCACATCACAGCTGAGCATCACGGCGCTGTGTTAATGAAAGCAATGAAGAAGAGATAGCTGCTACACCAGGGGTGTAGCCTCAATGGCCACACACACTGCAGTTTTTCAAGATTTCCTTAGCATTTGACAGTTGGTAACCAAAGTGCTACACTTTCAAACCGTTGCCTTTTACAGTGATATTTTTCGTGCACAATGATTTTTGAATTTTTCACTATAGTGCTCTGCATGTCATATGAAATAGCTGCTGAATAGTACAGTCCTCTCTCCAGAAAGTATGCTGTTGTTGCAGGATTTATATGGTGTATATGGTGGCTCAGACGTTAGCACTGTATGGTGGCTCAGAGGTTAGCACTGTATGGTGGCTCAGTGGTTAGCAATGTATATGGTGGCTCAGTGGTTAAACTGTATGGTCGCTCAGTGGTTAGCACAGTATATGGTGGCTCAGTGGTTGGCACAGTATATGGTGGCTTAGTGGTTGGCACAGTATATGGTGGCTCAGTGGTTGGCACTGTACACCGTGACTCAGTGGTTGGCACTGTACATGGTGGCTCAGTGGTTGGCACCGTACACGGTGGCTCAGTGATTGGCACTGTACACGGTCGCTCAGTGGTTGGCACTGTACATGGTCGCTCAGTGGTTGGCACTGTACACGGTCGCTCAGTGGTTGGCACTGTACACGGTCGCTCAGTGGTTGGCACTGTACACGGTCGCTCAGTGGTTGGCAGTTCCGGTCACAGTGTGGCACTGTACACGGTCACTCAGTGGTTGGCACATGTACACGGTCCTCATGTTGCACTGTACACGTCGCTCGTGGTGCAGACACGTCACTCAGTGGTTGGCACTGTACGTCTCAGTGGTTGGCACTGTACACGGTCGCTCAGTGGTTGGCACTGTACACGGTCGCTCAGTGGTTGGCACTGACACGTGCTCAGTGGTTGCACTGTACACGGTCACTCAGTGGTTGGCACTGTACACGGTCACTTGGTGGTTGGCACTGTACACGGTCACTCAGTGGTTGGCACTGTACACGGTGGCTCAGTGGTTAGCAGGGTGGGGGGCAGTGTAGAGTGAGGGAGGGCAGAGTAGGGTGACAGCGCGGCAGAGCGGGGTGACAGTGCAGCAGAGCGGGGTGACAGCGCGGTGGGGCAGAGCAAGAAGAACAGAGCGGGGGTGAGTGGGTTAGAGCGGGGGAGAGAGTGGCAGAGTGAGGGAGGGAAGAGCAAAGCGAGGGAGAGCGGAGAAGGGGTGAGTGGGGCAGAGCGGGTGCACAGCGCAGCAGAGTGTGGCAGAGCAAGAAGAACAGAGCGGGGTGAGTGGGGCAGAGCGGAGGGACATATGCAGTAGAGTGAGGGGACAATGGAGCAGAGTGGGGGGGCGAGAGGGGCAGAGCAAGGGAGAGCAGAGCAGAGGTGAGCGAGGCGACAGCGCAGCAGAGCGGGGACACAGTGCAGCAGAGCAGGGGGACAGCGCAGCAGAGCAGGGGGACAGCGCAGCAGAGTAAAAAGTACAGAGAGCAGGTAGGAGTGGAGAAGAGCAGGGGTGAGCGGGGGGACAGTCGCAGTAGAGCAAGGGAACAATGGAGCAGAGCAGGGGTGAGTGGAGCAGGGGGAGGCAGTAGAGAAGACTGGGGGAGAGTGAAGAAGAGCAGGGGTGAGCGGAAGGACAGCACAGCATAGCGGGGGAGAGAGGGGCAGAGCATCAGAACAGAGAGTTGGGGCAGTTGAGCATTGTTGGGGGGCAGTGGAGCAGAGAGGGGGGGCAGTGGAGCAGAGAGGGGGGACAGTGGAGCAGAGAGGGGAAGGCAGTGGAGCAGAGAGGGGAAGGCAGTGGAGCAGAGAGGGGTGGCAGTGGAGCAGAGGGGGCCAGTACAGGAAAGTGGGGTCCAATGGAGCAGAACAGAGGCAGTGGAGCATTGTGGGGGGGGGCAGTGGAGCTTCAGAAGAGGGCAGTGGAGCAGAGCAAGGGGGAGTGGAGCAGAGGAAGGGGGCAGTGGAGCAGAGGAAGGGGGCAGTAGAGCAGAGCAGGGAAACAGTGGAGCAGAGAGTTGGGGCAGGGGGGGGCAGTGGAGCATTGTGGGAGGGCAGTGGAGCAGAGAGGAGGCAGTGGAGCATTGTGGGAGGGCAGTGGAGCAGAGAGGAGGCAGTGGAGCATTGTGGGGGGTACAGTGGAGCAGAGAGGGGGCAGCGCAGCAGAGGGAGGGCCAATGGGGTATTGTGGGGGCCGTGGAGCAGAGGGGGGGGGCAGCGCAGAGAGGGGGGCAGTGGAGCATTGTGGGGTGGCAGTGATATTCTCCTCAGTTAACCTCTTCAGTGCCCTCACTCCTGCTGATTATAGCTAAGATGCGGTAAACATTTAACTCCGTCTGCACCGTATTGCTTCTATATTCTCCTCAGTTAACCTCTTCAGTGCCCTTACTCCTGCTGAGTATACCTAAGACGCTGTGAACATTTAACTCTGTCTGCACAGTATTGCTTCTATATTCTCCTCAGTTAACCTCTTCAGTGCCCTCACTCCTGCTGAGTATATCTAAGACACTGTGAACATGTAACTCTGTCTGCACCATATCGCTTTGATATTCTCCTCAGTTAACCTCTTCCGTGCCCTCACTTCTGCTGATTATAGCTCAGACGCTGTGAACATTTAACTCTGTCTGCACCGTATTGCTTCTATATTCTCCTCAGTTAACCTCTTCAGTGTCCTCACTCCTGCTGAGTATACCTAAGACGCTGTGAACATTTAACTCCATCTGCACAGTATTGCTTTTATATTCTCCTCAGTTAACCTCTTCAGTGCCGTCACTCCTGCTGAGTATATCTAGCGCTGTGAACATTTAACTCCGTCTGCACCGTATTGCTTCTATATTTTCCTCAGTTAACCTCTTCAGTGCCCTCACTCCTGCTGAGTATATCTAAGACGCTGTGAACATGTAATTCCCTCTGCACCGTATTGCTTCGATATTCTCCTCAGTTAGCCTCTTCATTGCCCTCACTCCTGCTGATTATAGCTAAGACGCTGTGAACATTTAACTCCGTCTGTACCGTATTGCTTCTATATTCTCAGTTAACCTCTTCAGTGCCCTCACTCCTGCTGAGTATACCTTTTTATAATTAAGACGCAGTGAACTAGCCCACGTCTATAAGCTCTATCCTGTAGCACTGCTTTACAACTTACCCTTCTCATTTACGCCACCTGTACATACCTACATACACATCCTTTCTGTCTTCATAACTGCAGGACCCCTTCTCTAACGCCTTATAACCCCCAACACTCTCACTCTCTACTATCTGCTCTCATACTCCCTTACCAATCTCAACATGACTCCTCACAAAAAGTATGCCACTGACACACAGCGGAAAAATACTTTGCCACTAAGTCAAAGAAAATGCCGTTGCTAATGAGACTCCTTAAGAAAAAGAACATCGCCTTGCCACCATGAAGGCTTATAAACGGCAACGCCTCACACATGAGTCCCCTAAGTCTAAATCCATTAGATTAGCACATAGCTGCTGAGAAATATTATTTTCTTTTACAACAGGGACGGGTTTTTGTGAACAGCTAAAGAGATGGGCGGGATGGCTGTTCATCACATCTCCATCTCAAGGTATGCTGCTCTTACTGTCACACAAAACATTCTGCGATAGCATCGGGCATTAATCTAGTATATAATACATGCCGTTTCCTTTATTTGCATACAGATATAACACCAGAATAATAAAATAGGCACATAAACAGAAAAAAGCAGAATTTGCTCACACTGACATGGACAAGGTTACCACCACATGTTATATAACAGTTAACAGTGGATTAGGTATAACATGCATGCAAGTTAAGCGATAAGCAAAACAATGTATGCCTATGGGTCTAAATGACTTAGCACATGTGCACTACAGCTTTACCATAACTCACAATATGTGAAAAAGATAATAGTAGTGTTAGTACAGGGTATTCATAAAGCAACTATGCAGTGGTTAACATTTGTTAGAAGGTGATTTGGAACTTCCTGTCCACTCCTTTCGTGTGCCACTTAACACGGTTGGTACTGCAGCGCCATGCACTGTTTTCCACAGTCCTCACAACTGTTCTGCAATCTAACCGTACCAGCAGACAAATATACTGTGTATTAGTACTTATAACAGCACCACACTGCACTGCATAGTTACTTTATGAACACCCTGTAGCATAAAATACAAGGGGGACCTAACCAGATTAGAAAAAAGTAATTGTTCAAGCCTAAAAGTAGCCTCATTGGACACACATCATAACAAGAGATTCCTTACCACAGAATAGTGCTTAGTCACCCCAACACATGTTTCGCTATTGCTTTCTCAGGTGGTCTTCTTTATTCAGTCATGGTGCATTTGGTTAGCCATGTTGACTATAATATTGTACATTTTGTGAGTTTTGTATAATCTATGAACTCTTTATATTGTGAATGATTTTATCTAATTTTTTATTAATTTAGTATCCTGTATCCCTTTTATCTTGTATCATGGACTATTGGCCCATAGAAAAATATCCGACCATTCCTTTCGTTCCCTATTACTGGACTCGCACAAATTGAGTACTGAAGGAATAACACTGTAGTTGCATGTAATTGCATACAGACATCATGTGTCGCTTAATATACCATATATCAAATACAGAGGGCAAAATAATTTGAACATGTCACCAATTTTCTAATTGAATATATCTCTAAAGGCCCAGTCACACATAACGACGCACCAGCAATCCCAATAACGATAGCGATGTGCAGAGATCGCTGGTGCATCGTTTTTCACATCGCTGGTAAGATGTCAAGCAGGTATCTGACCAGCGATGTGGAAAACGACGCACTAGTGATCCAGAATTATACTGAGGTCGTTGGGAATTGTCACTCCATAGCGTAGCATTGAGATTGTTGGTCATTGTCCCTGTCAAACACAACGATGTAGCGCTCCTAGCAGGTGTGCAATGACCTAGAAATGACCCAGAGCAGTATGTAACGATCAATGATCTCACAGCAGGGGCCAGATCGTTGGTGCGTGTCACACAGGACGACATCGCTAACGGGATCGCTGTTGTGTCACAAAATCTGTGAAGCTATAGTGATCTCGTTAGCGATCTCGTTATGTGTGACAGGGCCTTAAAAGTGTTATTGACATGAATTTCTCACCAAATTTTGGTAACAACCCATTCAATCTACATGTGGAAAGAAATCAAAATACAGATGTCCATAAATTAAGTTATGAGTAAAAATGAGAACAAGGTACAGGAGAACTCCTACAAAATTCTCTCCCGCTGATATACTGATCCGCTGAGAACACACAAATGGAAGACACAATTCCCTACGAATTGCTGGCGTTGTGTTGATGTGAACGGGAACTACATCCACCTTTGGTGGCATTGTCCATCCCTGATCCCCTATTGGAACCAGACGACACGCCTGATCAGAGATGTGACTAAACAAAATATCAAGTTATCCCCGGAAGTTGTCCTGTTTAATCTACCCCTAGACGCTTCCCATGGTGAGTTCTCTGTGTTAATCTGTACAATACTGGCTGCAGCGAAACTTCTTTTACCAACGGTATGGGGATCTCCTCAAATCCCGACTCTTCAGTCGTTAATTGATAAAACTGACCAACTGTATCTAGTAGCGAAACTAGCTGCCTCTGTGAACCACACACAAGCATCTGTTAATAACCACTGGCGAGCTTGGGTACTCTTCAAAAAGTCGCTCATAGTACCTCAATCTTGACCCCTCGCCTCATTTACTCAACGGAGATCCTCTAGGCTCCACCTCCTGACCCACCCTCCCCGCCTCTTACTTCCCCTCTAATCTATTATTCTCTCTCCTATTCTCCTACCTATCCTCTATTCCTCTCTCATTTACTATGCCATCTTCTTCTTGTGCTTAACTTTCTCTAGATAGTTTGACAATAACCGTATTTAAACATATGTTTGGAAATATCTAATCATTTTCAATTGATTGTCACAAGCTGAATTCTCCTATTCTGAAATTATCTGATTATCATCTTCATATCTTGTAAAACAATAAAAAGAATTTTTGAAATGAAATGAAATGAGTAAAAATGAGAAAAGACACAGGGGAAAAGTATTGAACAAAAGAAGAATGAGAGGTGCAAATAGCCATGGAAAGTCATGACACCAGCTGAGTAATTAGAAAGAAAGCCTGCTACTTAGTGAAAAATATCAGTTAGGCGGCCGTCACACGCTTCAATATCGATAGCGATATTGTTAGCGATCACGTGCACGCGCGATCGCTAACAATATCGCTCACATCGCTGGTGAGCTGTCACACAGGCAGACTTACCAGCGATGTGGACCAGCGAGATCGCTGGTAACTATGGTACACATCGGGTTACTAGGCGCCGCGTGGCGCTTAGTAACCCGACGTTTACCATGGATACCATCTCCCAGCATAGGCTCTGCCGCTGGGAGATCGTTCATCGTGGTGTCACACACCACGATGATGCAGATTGATCAAGCGATTATCGCTTGATATGAGCTCCGGCTCACCAATCTGCAATCTAACGATCAAGCGATTTTACATTGTAAAATCGCTTGATTGCACGCAGCGATGCACAAACGATATCGCTTAAGCGATCAAAAGCAGATCGCTTAAGCGATATCGTGCATTAAATTGATGCGTGTGACGGCCGCCTAAGTTCATTAAGGTGTCTCATTACCAATGTGCAACACAAGAAACATCTCATGATGAGTAAATCCAGTGAGCTGTCTCAAGGCATAACGATATACTGATGGCATTGGTTATTGAAGAATTTCAAAACTGTGAAAACGGTTTAGTGAGTACCATTAGGGCCATAATCCAGGGATGGAAAGAACATAATTTCACCATAAACCAGCTCTGGAAAGACCTGCAATCAGAAGGTACAATTGTTGCAAAGAAAACACAAAATAATGCACTCAAACTCCATGGCCTGTATGCACACTCACCATGCAAGACTCCATTGCTAAACAAAAAGCATGTTCAAGTGCGTTTAACGTTTGCTCAACAACATTTACACAAGTCTGCGAAACACTGGGAGAATATAGTCTAGCCAGATGAGACCAAAATTAAACTCTCTGAATGCCATAATACACACTATGTTTGGAGGTATTTCAGACCATACCAACAGTGACGTTAGGAGGTGGGAACATCATGGTGTGGGGCTGTTTTTCAGCATACGGCACTGGCAAACTTCATGTGATTGAAGGAAGGATGAATGGAAAAAGTAGACAGACATTCTTCATAGAATATAATGTTGCCATCTACCAACATGATGAGAGATAAAACAAGGAGTGCAGCTTATTTCATAATAATAATATATATATTAATAATATAATATTTATTCATTTATATAGCGCTATTAATTCCATAGCACTTTCAGCAAGACAATCATGCAAAAACACACAGCCAAGGAAATTCTCAATTGGTTTCAGAGAAAGAAATTAAAGCTGCTAGACAGACTAGTCAATCACCTGACCCACAGAACCATCAGGATTTGAGGAGTGTTTATGTTGGGGAAGAATGGCCTAAAATCACACCTAAGCAATGCCAGGACTAGTTTCTCCATATAGGAGGCATCAGGAAGCTATCATCACCAACAAAGGCTTATGCACAAATTAAATGAATTTCAGTAAACATGTTCCCTAGTACATTTTCCCTGTGTAAATTCTCATTATTCCGCATCACTAAATTTATTGACATCTATGGTTTGAGTTCTCTCCCTGTGTGGATTGAAGGGGTAGTTACCGACATTTGGTGAGAAATCCATATCAATAGCATCTTTATAAATATATTTACTTAGAAAATTGGTGACGTGTTCAATACTTATTTCACCTGCTGTGTATCGATAGATATACAATTTTCATGAGATATACCATTATCATTATTATTATTGAATTATATAGTGCCATTAGATCACGAGGGCTCACAGTCTATAAACAGTTATTGATAAGAAATGATTTATTATTAGTGACATAGAAGTCTGTTTGTAGGCGGTATATAAATCCTTTGGCTACATTCTATTACCTTCTACCTAACAGAGCTACAGGAGGGTGGAAGCGATCAATTCAGGGGCGGAACTACACTGGTGCAGCTGGTGCAGCTGCACCAGGGCCCCGACCTTCAAGCCTGGAGGGTGGCCCCCAGCCGACCCCCGCAAGCCGCCGCCAGAGGAGAGGAGGGTCAGGCAAGGGAAGCAGAGAGCTTCCTGCTTCCTCTGCCTGATCCCGCCCCTCCTCTCCTCTGCTCCTCCGGCTCCTAGAACACTTCCGCGCGGCTCCCAGGTAGGAGAGCATCGCGCCTGCGGCTCAGTGCGGCTCAGTGCGGCCCCAGCGGCACCCTCCCCCCCTTTCCGGGCCGCGCCGACGGCCAGCGGAACCCCTCCCCCCGGGCCGCGCCGATGGCCAGTAGCCCCGTCCCCCGGTCCTCTCCTGCACCAGGGCCCCCGGGGGTGACGGTCCGCCCCTGGATCAATTTATGGATATAAAGAAAATTAAATCTCTGTCCTGACTTTCATTTTATAATAAACAGCTGCACAGTAATAACAAAGTGTGCATGGTGGAGAAAAGTTTGTCATTTCTTCTGGTGACAGAAAGAGGAAGAGATAGTGAGAAAGGAAGTCGTACCTCTTCTTTCACCATTGTAAAGAACGTTTCACACATATTCCAATCTCTTAAAGGGGAATCACGCAGACTAATTTGTACAGTAAAATATAGTCTAAAACTACTATATAGGCTTAGGATACCTGTTCGCTTATCAATCGGCGTTCATACTTACATGATAAGTAATGAAAAACACTAAATTCGCCATACAATGCAGGAAACCTACAAAACTGTAGAGTTTAGCTAAAGGAAAATTCCCCACATAACTATTTAAACTTAGCCCATAATAATGTAGGGTAATTTGTGCCTATAAATAAAATATATTTTGTTGTAGTAAATGCTGCCTTTGTTGTGCAAAAAAAAAACCATTTTGCTTGATATGAAAATTAGGGAGCTTGGTGCACTATTCTTGTGGCTAAAAGACTTTGGGCACCATCCTGACACCTCACTTTGCATAAATCGAACTTCCCGTTTTGTTTTGCTGATTGACAGTGCTCCCTTGGCCATAGCAAGCACTGCCTGAAAAAAAAAATGCTCTGGCATGTGTGCACCCAGCAAAATCTAAAACTCACCAGTTGCAGCCGAAAACAACTTCAATACAGCACTTAGGCTAGCTTCACACAATTATTTTTGTCTGTCAGAACCTGACAGGACAGGATGTGCAGAAATTGTGGGCAAATATGGCCTCCGATCCTGTTTTTTACAGGATTTGTTTTATGCCACTGTCCATGGTCCTGAAGTCTGCCTGTGTCTGCTCTTCCGCTGTCCAAGGTGGTAAATTCACAGCCTGTGCTTGAAATACTGCTATCTATAGTGCTGAAGTTAGAACGCCAGGATTTCTGAGCATGCTCTGTGCAAAAAAATGGATTTGGGAAACAAATTTTTCACGGATCCGGCATCATAGACTCCCATTACATGGGAACTGGATTGCACCAGATCCGGTTCTGTCCGGTTTTGTTCGATTTTTGCACCAGAGACAAAAATGCTGCAGGCTCCGATTTTGGGCACGGTGAAAAACCTGACAAAACCCAATCAGGCACAGAATACACAAAACCTGGACCAATACGGCACCATAGAGATACTTGGGAGGCAAAACTGGATCAGGTTCTGTCCGGTTCAAACCGACAGAACCTGACGCACAAAACCGTGATGTGACGCGTGCCTTACACAGCATGCAGTCAGACTCCAATAAAAAGCAAACAGGTGCACAGAACCAATAAAAATCACCATCAACCTGCCAAGACATGGGGGAGGTGATTTGCTATGCACAGCTCAAGGTTTGCATGCATAGGATGCCATTCACATTGATACATATGATGCAGTGTCTGATAGCTACCCACCGTTCCTGCCACCAGATCAAATGGGCAGCCCAGCACGATGCTTCTGCACCACTGGATGAATGATGCCCCAAGGGGCCCAGCTGCACCCCGCAAAGATGATAGAAAGTGCAAAAAAAAATTTATGATAAACAAAAACATTCTTTAATGGGATATTGGTTAGATGTTTTGGCCAAGACTCTTTAAGCTTGTAATCTATATCAAGGATCCCCATGCTTACGAGTCCTAACAAAATACTGATAAAAACTACTCAAAAAGTGGCAGTGTCGAGCCCACTGGGATGGGGTACTCGGTACCGGACCGGGTCTGCTACTGGGGAAGTCACGGGTGGTCCTGGTCCAGACCGTGTCCCAGGCCCTGGCAATAATAAGGGGATATTTAAAGGGGAATGTCAGTCGTGACACCACCCACTGTATGCGGCCAGTAATGGGGCCGCCGCTGTTGCAGAACCTCTGGGGATGATGTAATGGCAGCGTAGATGGATTAGTTCCCGTGGGCAGAACTGCGTTCCCCGGGGCAGTGATGATAAAAGTCTATTGTGTAGTGTGCAGGCCTGGTGCTGAGTGCAGTACACTTACTGTCCAGATGCTGCAGGAATCCTCCTTCAGTGCTGGAGCCTGCACGCTGTGGCTTTCCAGTTGTAGGGCTGCTGCAAACCTGTATGGAAGGAGTAGTATTCAGGCAGAGAGATGCAAGGGAGTCATGAGAAGTAAAAAGTTCTCAAGTTCCAGTCACAGTTCAGTACAATTCTCAGTTTGTTACAGGTCTTAGTTCAGTTCTTAGTACACAGGCACACTTTCCCCACTGGGGTTCACTTTGCTCCCTGCAGCCAGGTCTCTCCTACTGTGACCCCTCACTCTGTCTCTGTGTCCTTCCCAGGCTGTTAACTCTCTCTCTGTGTTTGCTTGGTGTGCGTCTCCAGACAGTATGGCGGCGACTCGGGCCCCTCTGGGTCCTCCTGGTTGTCACGGAGCTGCCTGTCCTTTGGGGTAGGGACTCTAACGTGTAGCTGTGGTCCCCCGTCGGTTGTCTGGGGATGCCCTCTAGAGCCGACACTCTACTTCAGCCTAGCCTCCAGCAGTCCTCCCGTGTGAGGCTCTACCAGGCTCTCTCCACTGTGTCTTCAAGTATCATAGGAGGGCTACTCCGCCTGCAGTCTGTCGTCTCGGCTGTAATTCTAGGGCCCCGGTATCACTGTCCCTCTCTTCCCTCACACTCCTGGGGTGCAGGCTCCGGATAGGCTTTCTCTCTGCGGCTCGCACTGGCTCTGTTCAGATTCTGCACTCCTTACACCCCACTCGTCCAGGACGTGTGATTCAGTCTTTACTGCTCAGCCTACCTTCCTTGGCCTACTGACTCCTTTCTCCTCACCCTTCACTATTTCTACTGTCTTTCATCTGACTACATGTTTGCCCACCCACTGCTCTAAATCCACCACCCCTCGCCTGCCTAGAGTTCCCAGGTTCCGGGCTGGATGCTGCCATCTACTGTACGTGGGTTGTGTGGGCTGTGAGGGTGTTGGTGTGCAACTGTCGTCCTACCTGCCTGGCTGCAGTTCCCCTTTGTGGCCTCATGGACGCAGGGGCGCCACACTCTCCCGGAGTTAAACTAGCGCGTCCCCGCGCTGCCAGTCATGGATCCCCCTGAAAACATTATATTTTTCAAACAACATTAAACATTACATATTCTTGGTTTCTTCCCGTCCGGGAGGTACGATTCTTCAAACGTTACTTTAAGTTAACTATATACAAATACATGGGTATATCTACATCTCTACCCTTCTGGACCTCTGCCGGGTCTAATGCTACAACGCATTCACCTTTCTTTTACTTTCAGTATAAAACATAATAAACGTTACTTTCTTATCAAAAAGTATAAAAACATTGTTCCTTTTCAAAAAGTGCAAAAACTTTCAAAAACAGTTCAAAGTTCTTGATTCAAAGTCTCATGCACTACTTCTCATGTGCAAACTGGTCTTAAAACCAAAGGGGAGCACGCAAGGTGCTCAACTATTTACAAGGGAGTTCGTATCACATAATTTTCTGTGATATTGATTGTTCATGACACATAAGACAAACAGGGAAACTAACATTCATTCAGGTTTGGGATGGGAACAGCAAGGATTACACCTCATTCACACTTACAAGTCTTCTTTTCTTCCATCTGGATGCAGAACCCGTGTCTTCATTCTTGCTTGGCTTGCTGCTTCCATGGCAACATCTGCATCGTCTTCCTTCTGGGATTACACTTCCAGGTTTTGCAATGCAGTCACTAGCAAATAGCTTTCAGGAGTCTGGGTAACAGCATCTTTTGTGATCTTAGGTGTAATAGTCTCAGTAGTATCTGTGGGACCCGTGTCAACAATTGGGTCCGGTTACTCGGTATCGTCTGCATACTCCATGTCTGAGGGCTCATCTTCCTCCAATGACTCTAGGGACAGTCTCCACTCTTTCATGCCATACAGGTCTCGCTCACCTTGCACGGACACATCAATCAGGGTCGCGGTGCGGCATTCAGCTTCGCTTTCTACTCGATCACGTGTAACTCCAACCCAGCCGGGTTGTATGGACAAAGTCTCATAGCTTTGCTGGTGATCGATGTTGATCTGTATCCGGGCCCGATGCTCCTCCTGGGCCCGTGTCATCTGCTGGGGTAGCAGTCGCAGCACACCTCGCCGGGTGTCTTGGATCTGTGGACGCTCTCTGCCGCCTTCTGATATCTCACTACGGTCACGCAAGTTCTCTCCCTGGCCAGGTTCCTCCACCGGTTCCCTCTGTGGACCCTCCGGGATCACTTGTGGTCTTCCGATCACGGCACTATCCTCGGCGTACTCCGCTTCCGTCTTCATGTCTCGTAATGGCGACTGCTTCGTTTCTGGTTGCTCATCCAGCCTCTTCCTGATGACGATTTCATGTTGATCTCCCGCCAGCTTCTCATTGGTAGGAGGGTCTAGGGGTGGAGGCTCTTCTTTCAGAGTGATGGCTGGCTCTCCCGGAGTTAAGGGGAGCCAGGGCGGGTCCTTCTCTTCGCGCCTTGGACCGGGCTGGCCCACGATGGGGGGTTTGGGCACGCCTCCTCTGCACATGGCGTTAGTCTTCTATTGCCGCCATTAAGGTCAGATTTTGGCGGGAAAGTCCAGAACACGTTTCTTTAGGCGCACGGGGTCTAATTCTTTTGGACCAGGTAGATCCTGTTCGTGACGCCAGGTTGTCGAGCCCACTGGGACGGGGTACTCGGTACCGGACCGGGTCTGCTACTGGGGAAGTCACGGGTGGTCCTGGTCCGGACTGTGTCCCGGGCCCTGGCAATAATAAGGGGATATTTACAGGGGAATGTCAGTTGTGACGCCACCCACTGTATGCGGCCAGTAATGGGGCCGCCGCTGCTGCAGAACCTCCGGGGATGATGTAATGGCAGCGTAGATGGAATAGTTCCCGTAGGCAGAACTGTGCTCCCCGGGGCAGTGATGATAAAAGTCTATTGTGTAGTGTGCAGGCCTGGTGCTGAGTGCAGTACACTTACTGTACAGATGCTGCAGGAATCCTCCTTCAGTGCTGGAGCCTGCACGCTGTGGCTTTCCAGTTGTAGGGCTGCTGCAAACCTGTATGGAAGGAGTAGTATTCAGGCAGAGAGATGCAAGGGAGTCATGTTCAGGGTTCACCGTGTTTACTTCTCAAGTTCTCAAGTTCCAGTCACAGTTCAGTACAATTCTCAGTTGGTTACAGGTCTTATTTCAGTTCTTAGTACACGGGCACACTTTCCCCTCCGGGGTTCCCTTTGCTCCCTGCAGCCAGGTCTCTCCTACTGTGACCCCTCACTCTGTCTCTGTGTCCTTCCCAGGCTGTTAACTCTCTCTCTGTGTTCGCTTGGTGTGTGTCTCTGGACAGTATGGCGGCAACTCGGGCCCCTCTGGGTCCTCCTGGTTGTCACGGAGCTGCCTGTCCTTTGGGGTAGGGACTCTAACGTGTAGCTGTGGTCCCCCGTCGGTTGTCTGGGGATGCCGGGTGAAACTATGGTCCCCTCTAGAGCCAACACTCTACTTCAGCCTAGCCTCCAGCAGTCCTCCCGTGTGAGGCTCTACCAGGCTCTCTCCACTGTGTCTTCAAGTATCATAGGAGGGCTACTCCGCCTGCAGTCTGTCGTCTCGGCTGTAATTCTAGAGTCCGGGTGTCACCGTTCCTCTCTTCCCTCACACTCCTGGGGTGCTGGCTCTGGATAGGCTTTCTCTCTGCGGCTTGCACTGGCTCTGTTCAGATTCTGCGCTCCTTACACCCCACTCGTCCAGGACGTGTGATTCAGTCTTTACTGCTCAGCCTACCTCGGCCTACTGATTCCTTTCTCCTCCCCCTTCACTATTTCTACTGTCTGTCACCTGACTACGTGTTTGCCCACCCACTTCTCTAAATCCACCACCCCTCGCCTGCCTAGAGTTCCCAGGCTCCGGGCTGTATGCTGCCATCTACTGTACGTGGGTTGTGTGGGCTGTGAGGGTGTTGGTGTGCAACTGTCGTCCTACCTGCCTGGCTGCAGTTCCCCTTTGTGGCATCCTGGACGCAGGGGCGCCACAGCAGCAATAGAAAAACTCACCAGTTGCAGCCAAAATAGCAGGAGCCAGCAGTATATGATCACAGACGTCTCTACAAGGGCTACTAGCTCCTGTGATAGTGGCCGTGGAGAGAGAAGGGGGTGGAGGATCGCATTGCTGCAGTAGAGAGGAGAGTGGTCTTTTGATCACACTTGCCAGAATCTGCTGTTAAGGTATGTGCACATGTTGCTTTTTTACAGCATTTTTTTTCTGCAACACAAACGAGAGTGGTGGCAAGAAAATTACTGTTTAAAATGCATGTGTTTTTGTCTCATGTTTAGGTGCGTTTTAATTGCATCTATGAAAAAACTGACATACTAAATCTTGGCAAAAATGTAGCAGGCCTCAAGATACAAGCGGAAAAAATGCAGAAGTGCATGAGATCTCTGATCTCATAGTTATGCTGCTACTGTAAAACATTACATATTTTATACACCAAATATGTTGCGTAAAATAGGCTATAAAAATAAATCCTTACTCTGTGTGTGCTCATGCCGGAAGTTTCTTTTAAGTCAGTGCTCGTTCTGGCCAAGTGCTGTCAATCAACACAAAGAAAAGCAGTGGATTATGCAACATCAGGAGGCAGAACACTGTTCAAAATCTCTTGGCCACACCAAAGGTGCACAAAGCATCCTAATTTGCTTATTAAGGTGGTAAAATGGCGCTATAAATCTCTTGGCTATTCTAAGGGTGCAACAAGCACCCTAATTTGCATATTAAACTAAGGCTACCTTCATATGTAGCGCTTTCTTGCACTTTTGTGCGCGGCCGCGCAAAAAAGCGCCATAACAAAACGCGGTGTATTTACACACCACGTTTTTTTTACGTGCAGGAGAGAAGTGATGTCACAGAGGGGGAGGAAGACTTGTTCCTCCTCCCCTCTGTGACATGTGTGACCGCCCCTGTTTGATTTCGCAGTGTATTAATATACACTGCAAAATCTTAATAAAAGTAAGGCAGAGGTATTAAAAATAATAAACAATGAATACGTACCCTTCCGACGGCCTGTTCGGGCTATCTGAAGCTGAGCCAAGCACACGTATGGAGCTGCCAGGACCTTCCGTGATGTCATGGGCGCTGATTGGCCGCTTGTGGTCATGTGATATGTGACGTCAAATGACATACACATCACATGACCGCGAGCGGCCAATCAGCGCCTGTGACGTCACGGAAGCTCCAGGCAGTTCCATACGTGTGCTTGGCTCAGCTCCTGGCTCCATGAACACACGGCGGGGGGTAAGTATTTAATTTTTATTATTTTTAACACATTTGATTTACTTTAATTTGGGTTTTGCAATGTATATTAATACATTGCGAAACCCAAATGGGGCGGTCACACATGTCACAGAGGGGAGGAAGGACAGGAATCCTCCTCCCCCTCTGTGACATCAGATCCAGCAGCGCCGCCCCTTATGGGAAAAAGCATCGGCGCTGCTGTGTAAAGAATTGACATGTCAATTCTTTTTACGCCGGTGCTTTTTCCCATAAAAGCACTGTGTAAAATGACGCAGTGTCTGTACGGCAGAGTGAATTTCACATTCACTTTGCCGGCAGACACAAGGCACATTGCGCATTTTTGAAAAGCGTGCGCAAAAAAGCGCTCAAAAATGCGCAATGTGTGAACGCAGCCTAAACGTTTTTGGCACAACAAATGCAGCATTTACTACAATAAGGTCCTAGTTTGTATTGAAAAATAAACAAAAAATAAATAAACACTTGTGCTACACTGCTTACTGACCCGAGTGTAACTGCTGGTGGAAAGTAGGTGTCATGCTGCGACTTCATGGGTTCCGCCAGATACAAGGAAAACCCCCAACATGCGCCGCCACAAACAAGGGAACACCAAGGACACCATACCAACAGTAGGCCCTGACGGTAGGGAACGGGGGAATGGACACTACCTGCACTCACCTGATCTCCCTGGGGTCCCTATATAGGTTTGATCACCCTGTTGTTAAGCAGGATACCTAGTCCCTAGCTATTCCTGATCTTACCCCTCACTAGGGAGCTGGCCAGCGAGAGCACTAGTCCCACCGCTGCACTAATAAATACTTTAGGAAGGGAAACGCACAGGGGAAAATACCAAAGGAAGTTAATGGAGAAGAAAATCCAGGCACAGCTAAAGCTGTCATGCACTGTGGCAAAGTATGTGGCTAATGCACTCCCAGGAAAGCGGGTAAGCTGAAAGCAGCTTTTCAGGTGCTCAATCCTTCAGTCCAGACAGATACATCAGATTATAAGAAGACAGATGGCACTCACTGTTGGAGCTTGTGCTTCATTTATTTCAGTTTCACACTGGGTGCAGACAAACAGGGGAGGTCTAAGTTCTACAGGTCAGCTGCTGAGTGTCTCACCTCCCTCCCCTGTATGTCTGCACCCAGCTTGAAACTGAAATAAATGAAGCACAAGCTTGAATGGTGAGTGCCATCTGTCTTCTTATGTTCAATCTTTGTTTATTTGTTCATTCATAAACAGAAACAAATTATGCCAACATTTCAGTATATGTCTGTACATATCACCATCTCATACATCACAAAACAATAACATATCTTGGCATTGAAAGTATGCAAGAGTCCATAACAATTTAACCATTTAACTAGGAGATCAAGATGATATTTTCTACTATGAGGAAGTCTATTCGCGCTCTCTCTTGGAGCTCCGCAATCCAAAGTCCATATAACTAGCATATATTAGCTGTCCATAAAAACCTTGTTTGGTCTTTGGTCATGGATATCTCAATAATCCTAGCATACCGTATAGTAACATAGTAACATAGTAACATAGTTTTTAAGGTTGAAGGAAGACTTTAAGTCCATCTAGTTCAACCCATAGCCTAACATGTTGATCCAGAGGAAGGCAAAAAAAACCCATGTGGCAACACTAATCTCCACATTGGGGGAAAAAAATTCCTTCCTGACTCCAGATACGGCAGTCAGACTAATTCCCTGGATCAACGCCCTATCAAAGAATCTAGTATATATAACTGGTAATATTATAGTTTTCAAGAAAGGCATCCAGGCCCTTCTTAAATGTTAGTAGTGACTCACTCATTACAACATCATGTGGCAGAGAGTTCCATAGTCTCACTGCTCTTACAGTAAAGAATCCGCGTCTGTGATTATGATTAAACCTTCTTCCCTCCAGACGTAGAGGATGCCCCCTTGTCCCAGTCTCAGGCCTAAGAGTAAAGAGATCATTAGAAAGGTCTCTGTACTGCCCCCTCATATATTTATACATTATTATAAGATCACCCCTAAGCCTTCGTTTTTCCAAGCTAAATAACCCCAAGTTTAATAACCTGTCTTGGTATTGCAGACCCCTTAGTCCTCTAATAACTTTTGTCGCTCTTCTCTGCACCCGCTCTAGTTCAGCTATGTCTTTCTTATACACCAGAGACCAGAATTGTACACAGTATTCTAAGTGTGGTCGCACTAGTGACTTGTATAGAGGTAAAATTATGTTCTCCTCATGAGCATCTATGCCTCTTTTAATACATCCCATTATTTTATTTGCCTTTGCAGCAGCTGCCTGACACTGGCCACTAAATGTGAGTTTGTCATCTACCCATACACCCAGGTCTTTTTCAGTGACAGTTTTGCCCAGTGTTTTACAATTAAGCACATAATTATACCTTTTGTTTCCTCTGCCCAAGTGCATGACTTTACATTTATCCCCATTAAAGTGCATTTGCCATTTAGCAGCCCAAGCTTCTAGTTTACATAAATCCTCCTGTAATATAAAATTGTCCTCCTCTGTATTGATTACCCTGCAGAGTTTAGTGTCATCTGCAAATATTGAGATTCTACTCTGTATGCCCCCTACAAGGTCATTAATAAATATATTAAATAGAAGCGGGCCCAACACTGACCCCTGTGGTACCCCACTGTTAACTGTGACCCATTCTGAGTGTGTTCCATTAATAACCACCCTTTGTTTCCTATCACTAAGCCAGTTCTTAACCCACTTACACATATTTTCCCCTATCCTCATTGCCCTCATTTTATGTATCAACCTTTTGTGTGGCACCGTATCAAAAGCTTTTGAAAAGTCCATATACACCACATCCACTGCATTTCCTTGGTCCAGTCCAGAACTTACTTCTTCATAGAAGCTTATTAGATTAGTTTGACAGGAACGGTCCCTCGTAAAACCATGTTGATAATGGGTCACGAGGTTATTTTTCTTCAGATACTCCAGTATAGCATCTCTTATAAAACCCTCTAGGATTTTACCCACAGTAGAGGTTAAGCTTACTGGCCTATAATTTCCAAGTTCAGTTTTTGTCCCCTTTTTGAATATTGGCACCACATTTGCTATACGCCAGTCCTGTGGTACAGACCCTGTTATTATGGAATCTTTAAATATTAAAAATAATGGTCTATCTATGACAGTACTTAATTCCTGCAGCACTCTGGGGTGTATCCCATCTGGGCCCGGGGATTTGTCAATTTTAGTGATTTTTAGACGATGCCGTACTTGCTCTTGGGTTAAGCAGGTGACGTTTAATTGAGAATTTTTGTTATCACTGATCATATTGTCTGTCATGGAATTTTCTTGTGTAAATACTGTTGAAAAAAAGTCATTTAGCATATTTGCTTTTTCCTCATCCTCATCCACCATTTCACCCAGACTATTTTTAAAGGGGCCAACACCATCATTTTTTAGTTTCTTACTATTTATGTAGTTAAAAAATATTTTGGGATTCTTTTTACTTTCTCTGGCAATGAGTCTCTCTGTCTCAATCTTTGCTGCCTTGATTTGCTTTTTACAAATGTTATTTAATTTTCTGTATTTATTTAATGCTTCATCACTACCTACTTGCTTTAATTCCCTAAATGCTTTCTTTTTGTCACATATTGCACTTCTTACCGCTTTATTTAGCCATAGTGGTTTCCTCCTATTTCTAGCATGCTTATTCCCATAGGGTATATATTGTGCACAGGTCCTATTCAGGATGCTAATAAACATCTCCCATTTGTGTTGTGTACTTTTATGTCTCAGGACATCGTCCCAGTTTATTGCACTAAGATCATCTCTCAACCGTTGGAAATTTGCCTTCCTGAAGTTTAGTGTCCTTGTGGCCCCTCTACTACACGTCTTAGTAAAGGATACTTGAAAGCATATTAAGTTATGATCACTATTACCCAAGTGACCTCCAACCCGTATTTTGATATGCGGTCTGGCCTGTTGGTTAATATTAGGTCCAGCAGTGCCCCCCTTCTTGTTGGGTCCTGAACCAGTTGTGAAAGGTAATTATCTCTTATAGTTTTCAAAAACTTATTACCTTTGCTGGAACTGCAGGTTTCTGATCCCCAATGTATTTCAGGGTAGTTGAAGTCCCCCATAATAATGACTTCTCCCTGAGTCGCTGCTTCATCTATTTGCTTTATGAGGATATTCTCCTCCACTTCCATTATTGTTGGGGACTTATAACAAACCCCTATCAGTAATTTATTATTTTTTCCCCCTCCCCTTATCTCCACCCACAGAGACTCTACATTTCCATTAGATTCACCTATATTATCACGCAGGATGGGTTTTAAGGATGATTTTACGTATAAACATACACCTCCTCCTCGCCTATTTGTACGGTCATTTCTGAACAGACAATAGCCCTGTAAATTAACAGCCCAGTCATGGCTCTCATCCAGCCAAGTCTCCGAAATCCCCACCATGTCATAATTATTTTCCAACAAAATCAATTCTAATTCCTCCATTTTGTTGGTGAGGCTTCTGGCATTAGTGAACATGCACTTTATGCATCTCTCTTTACCTCTATTCCTTCCTACTAGATTGACTGTTCTAACCCCACCCCCCATGCCACCCCCAATTTTATTACTTGTGCCCAGGTTACTGTTTACACTATCTTCCCCTCCTATACAATGAATACCCTCCCCCCCAATCCCTAGTTTAAACACTCCTCCAACCTTCTAGCCATTTTCTCCCCCAGCACAGCTGCACCCTCCCCATTGAGGTGCAGCCCGTCCCTAGCATAGAACCTGTAGCCAACAGAGAAGTCGGCCCAGTTCTCCAGGAACCCAAACCCCTCCTTCCTACACCAATTCCTGAGCCACTTATTTATCTCCCTAATCTCCCGTTGCCTCTCTGGTGTGGCACGTGGTACAGGCAGTATTTCAGAGAATACTACCTTGGAGGTCCTTGCCTTAAGCTTGCAGCCTAATTCCCTGAAATCATCTTTAAGGACCTTCCACCTACCTCTAACTTTGTCATTTGTGCCAATGTGCACCATGACCGCTGGGTCCTCACCAGCCCCTCCCAGTAATCTGTCAACCCGATCAGCGATGTGCCGGACTCGAGCGCCAGGTAGGCAGCACACTGTTCGACGATCCCTGTCTTTGTGACAGATTGCCCTATCTATTCCCCTAATAATTGAGTCCCCCACTACCAGCACCTGTCTGGCCTGCCCTACTCTCCTGTTTTCCCCCTTACTGGAGCAGACACTCCTCTGGCTTTCAGAGGTCATGCCCTGCTGCAGCAGTGCTATCCCTGAACTCACACCCCCCTCATCTGCCAACATAGCAAATTTATTGGGGTGTGCCAGATCAGGGCTAGCCTCCCTGGCACCCTTCCCTCTACCCCGCCTTCTAACTGTCACCCAGCTAGCTACCTCATGGTCCTGAGGCTCCATAGTACCATCCTCCCCCACATCTATCCCATTGAGCAGCTGTTCAGTGAGCAGCAGACTCCTTTCCATATTGTCTATGGATCTCAGCGTTGTCAGTCGTTCATTTAGATCCAGTATCTGGGCTTCCAAATGCACAACGTACTCACATCTCACACAGCAGTATGCACCCTCGGCCAGCTGGTCAAGGAATGCATACTTGTGGCAAGATGTACACTGGATGGCATTGCCAATCATGGAGCTCATTTCCTAATGGGGATTGCACCAGACAGAAATGATAAGTAAAAAGAAATGCAAAGTATTAATATAAAGTATGCTTTATATGGCTTATATTTAGCATATATTCATATTCTGTTATATGTTTAAAGCAGTTTTGCACATCAAGGTAGATAGTGCCTTTAAAGTTATATATCATAAAACGTGATATTCAGAACATCCTCTAACTTACTTTATTGACTACTTTTTTTTTTTTTTGGGAGGGGGAAAGTAGGGGGGAAGGAAAAGAAGAGAAAAGTAGTAGAAAAGTAAAAGATAGTAGCTAAGAACATAGTTCACTCAGTGGAATATTTTTCGATGACCACACACCTCCACGCAGATCAATCCTGTAAATCGCCCCATACCTACCCCGCTTGTTCTGTGAAAGCATTCCCAAAAGCCGGAGAACCAAGGAAAAGTACCCAAGGGCTCCATGTGCGCAGAAATCTATCCCTGGCATCAGTGAGCTCCGCCGTAAATTCCTCCATCTGGAGAATCCTGTTCATCTACCCCAGCCATTCCACCAAGTTAGGAGAATATGTTGTTTTCCAATGCATGGGGAAAACTGATTTTGCTGCCATCAGGCAGAATCGTAATAGATCAGATTTTTGGGACTTTATGGATCCAGGTAGAATAGATAGAAGGGCTACTGAAGGTGTTCTCTTTGGCTTCTGTCCACTAATTTTCCTATAAATCTCAAAGAGTGAGTGCCAAAATGGTTGTATTTTTCTGCACTCCCACCAGATATGCATCATAGATCCACCATCTGCCCCGCATCTCCAACAACTATCCGGGACGATGGGGAAGGCCACGTGTATGTTGACTGGGCACTGATACCACCGGGATAGAATCTTGAAATTTATCTCCTGAGCCAAGCATGCCATTGAGAGCTTATGAGTAAAAAGACAAGCTTTCCTCCAATCCTCCCAGGACAGACTGGATCCTATCTCTTCTTCCCATCTGTCAAAAAATGTGGGTCTATCCTCAACTCTGTTGTTATTTAAAGAGGACCTGTCACCAAACCAAGCATGGTGATCTAATTACAGCACTGGATGCAGCATGTCTGCAGCATCCAGGCAAGGGGTCACCCAGCACTTGAGCAGCCCTGTACCCCGAGATAATACACTTAGAAAACTTACATGCTCCAGCCACTAAGGAGGTGGCTAGGGGCTGCAGCCAAGGGCAGATTCACACCCCCTGCATGTTTAATCTACCCACCGCTGCCAATCATTCTCTCCCTCTTCAGCAGCATTTAAAGAGGACCTGTCACCAAACCAGGCATGGTGATCTAATTACAGCACTGGATGCAGCATGTCTGCAGCATGCAGACAAGGTGTCCCCCAGCACTTGAGCAGCCCTGTACCCCGAGATAATACACTTAGAAAACTTACATGCTGTAGCCATTAAGGAGGTGGCTAGGGGCTGCAGCCAAGGGCAGATTCACACCCCCTGCATGTGTAATCTGCCCACCGCTGCCAATCATTCTCTCCCTCTTCAGCAGCATTAAACAGAGGTTGTTTTTTTTTCAGAACTTGCCGTTTGGCCCCGCCTGAGGGGCACATACCCAATAGTGAGATACAGCTGGTGTATGTTACTTTTTGTGATTACATGAAAGATTTTACGTGAAAACATTGTGCAGCACTCCGATGTCCCTGAGAAGAGACGTACATGAAGCGCTGTCTTGACATAATGTGCCCATTTTGAGGAAGTGGGTCTATTGTAGTATTTTCCTTTGCCAGGGCAGTCCAAAATACTTATTATAAACAGAGAGCTTTTTGTGTGATTCCTGTGCGGATTTTTTGCACTGATTTTTTTGCAGATTTTCTGGTGGTGGATGAATGCGGTTACTAATCGCATTCATCAGTGTGGACTACTCATTATTGTTTGGTGAATGTATTTCTCCTGTTCGCAGGAAAGGGAAGTGACCCACCCTTCCCCTATGAGTAGTTCACACACAAGCTGTTTCACAGGTAAAAAGCCCACAGAGTGGAGTCCTGGCTGGAGCCTGGATGGAGGTAGGTTCACACACTCAGGTTTTAAATGCACACATCAGCTAGGGACTGCCTCGGTCAGGGCAACCGTGACGGAGGTGAGGCAGCTTGCGTATATTTTTTGCAAAAAACGTACAGACCAATAGCTCTGTTTTTTTATACTTTTTTGATAGTACTTGCTACAAACTGGAAAAATACTTATTATAAACAGAGAGCTTTTTGTGTGATTCCTGTGCGGATTTTTTGCACTGATTTTTTGCAGATTTTCTGGTGGTGGATGAATGCGGTTACTAATCGCATTCATCAGTGTGGACTACTCATTATTGTTTGGCAAAATTGGGAGGTTCACCAATGCCCCTGTGGACTGATGAGCCTTAAACTCGGGGGTATTGGAACCATTGGCAGGCAGCCATGGATTAAAGACCGTGACATGCATGGGCCTGTAAACCTGAGTGGGTGTATGTAGTATAGCCCTTTGGCAGGGCAGCCAAAAATTGGGAGAGCTACTCAGACGTAATTGTATACCCTGGATATGGAGGTACGTGCTATGAGGGCGACCTGTAAACCTGAAGTGGGTGTATTGTAGTATAGCCCTTTGGCAGGGCAGCCAAAAATTGGGAGGTTCAACAATGACCCATGCATACAGACATGCATGAGGGCCTGTAAACCTGGAGTGGGTGTATTGTAGTATAGCCCTTTGGCAGGGTAGCCAAAAATTGGGAGGCTCCACATTGTCCCTGGATAGAGACATGCATGAGGGCCTGTAAACCTGAAGTGGGTGTATTGTAGTATAGCCCTTTGGCAGGGCAGCCAAAAATTGGGACGCTCCACATTGTCCCTGGATAGAGATGTGCAGTAGGGCCTGTAAACCTGAAGTAGGTGTATTGTAGTATAGCCCTTTGGCAGGGCAGCCAAAAATTGGGAGGCTCCACATTGTCCCTGGATAGAGACATGCATGAGGGCCTGTAAACCTGAAGTGGGTGTATTGGAGTATAGCCCTTTGGCAGGGCAGCCAAAAATTGGGAGGCTCCACATTGTCCCTGGATAGAGACGTGCATGAGGGCCTCAAAACATTTTTCCCATTGAAAAGGAGCGGGTCCC